>BTHU01000022.1:29390389-29990389 GCA_036184795.1 Tokudaia tokunoshimensis | reverse complement strand
GCTCCTTCCTGAAAACTCCTGAACACAGTTTTTGTTAACTATTTTCTGTGTATTCTCTGTACTCTCATTAGAATCGCCCATTAGACTCTGCATATAGTATTCTAGGGTGGCCTCATTATGCAACTCTAAATGTTCCCAGTATCCTCTTACAAACAAGTTCCAAAGGCTTAGAAATAATAGCATCAATAATCATGTCAATGACTCCACTTCCTGGTATCAATTTTATGTGTTCATAAGCCTCTCGTTGTGATATTTTTTCTCTTTCTTCTAGATCAGTGGTTCTCAATCTGCGGGTTGTGATCCCTTCTGGGGTGGGGGGATCAAATGACTCTTTCACAGGGGTCACCTAGGACAATTGGAAAACATAGATATTTACATTATCACTCATAACAGTAGTAAATTACGGTTATGAAGTAGCGATGGAAATAATTTCATGGTTGGAGTCACCACATCATGAGGAACTGTATTAAAGGGTCACAGCATTAGTGAGGTTGAGAAACACTGTCCTAGATGCTTTGGTTCTTCAAGGGAAAAGAGTATAACAGCAGAACAGCTCACATGATCATTGTTAGGAAGCAGAGAAAGCGGAGAATACCTGCACTCTGGGCTTTCTTCTTTCCCTCCTTTCATTACACCCACACTGCAGCCGATAGGATGGTGTTATTTAATATTTGGGGTAGCGGCTTCATTCCCCTTCCTCCATCAGCTGATCTTCTCTGAAAACATACTCACATATGCTCTTCAACTCCTCCAGGTATTATTTAATCGTATTAAGCGGATAATAAAGAATAGCTATCATGTTGATCGAGAACTGCCTTTTAGGTACAATCTCTGATGCCAAGAAAAGAGAATAAGAAGACATTTGACTTTACATGAGTGTGTATACTAAGATTTTGGGAACAGTTATACCACCTGAAAGTGAAAACAAGCCAAAATGGAAACATTAGGGCTCAGTAGTCTAGGTTATACATTTTATCTTAAAAACAAAAAAATTATAAACATGTAAGATATATATGGCATGCAAACAACTGTATATACACATAAAACCATGCTGAAACAATGTGATATATATATATATATATATATATATATATATATATACACAAATATATGCCACTCATTATGTATATGTTCATTTACTATGAAAGGGACTATGGTGTGTGAGCATATTTCTGTGCACTATAAAAACACTTATGATATCCATACATGTTTGTGTATAAATAGAAAGCATATTTGATATATACATATATGCATTATAGTTATGTGTGCAAGAAAGACACAGGGAATGCATGTATACTTGTGTGCATATGAGTAATATGTCTGATATATTGTGTTTCTTTGAATATGTAAATGATGTCATGTATGTGTGTTCATATAAATCATACATATGTGTGTACATGTACGCACATAAATGGGAAACATAATATTCTCATGCTTATATATATATAGGAATCCATTGGTGCTGTGTATGTGTTTCTATGCATATGAAAATCATACATGAAATGTATAAATTTTGAATATCCATGCATTTAGGAAGGGCATAGTAAGGGGTTAACAGAGATCACTTCCAGGTGACTAGAATTATAGACATTTAGTAAAATTTATTGCTCATCAGTATTTTCTGATGTTTTGGCAATGTATGCAATCTCTTTTACAAGAGGCTACAAAGTACATTTCTGTATATATAATTTTATATAATACTTTAAAAAGCACTCAACATTTTATGGGTTCAGTATCTCCTATAGAAAGAGAGATGCATTTAGTTTTAAAGGAGAATTAGGCATACATTATAAGTCAAAACCTGAAAAGCTAGAATTTCCTTTTAATTGAGTACCATTCTGAAAAGGAGTTTGATTCAACACAAACAAAATGTAAGCGTTTGTTGGGGGATATTTGACTTAAAAGTATTAAGAACTGGGAGTATGACATAAAAAAGAGAGGTTTTGATCATCTGATTATTTGATCATTCTCCCACATCCCACAGAGGCCTTATAATAGTTTCCACGGAGTTGACAACAAAGATCTACCCCTTAGAGTATGGCTTTACAGAGTAAATCTCATTGTCTGGTTGATGCCATATTTCTGTCTTAGCTGTTCAGCATGTCACATGTTTGTCAATTTTAGCCTCTGTCTTCATCAGTTTTGTATCTCTCTCTCTTGCAGAAAATATTGCCTAACTTTAGCAAAGCTTGCCTGATGGTATCCACATGTATCTTCAAGTCAGCTGGGGTAGGTCATGAAACAATATGTTGGCTGATACTAGTGTTCAAAGGGACACACCATCTGTCATTTTAATAGAGTCCAAGGCCACATAGTATACAGAGGAGTTATGTAAATTAGTCATTTCACTGAGTGATATTTGTGGTTTTCAGAGAAGATGGACATATGCAATTAAACAGAGAGAGGGGGAGGAGGAGGAGGAGGATAAAGAGGAGGAGGAGGAGGAAGAGGAAGAGAAGGAGGACTCCAGACATCAGAGCTGGACATGTAGTGAGGTTCTACCTTGGTTTTGTGTGTGTGTGTGTGTGTGTGTGTGTGTGTGTGTGTGTGTGTGTGCACTTTTGGTAGATGTCTGGGTAGACCCATTTCCCAACTGTGCTGATACGACAGCTTCCCATAGCATGCATTCACTAGCGCTAGATGACATCATGATGGCCCTGGGGCTCAGGAACAAGCATTTGCATTCAAGGTGAATGTAAAATGCAAAGCACAGCCTATGGTTGTCATGGCTCCACAGAGCCTCTGGGACAGCAAGGTGCTTAAGAACAGGTTCCAACATCATTTCATTCCATCGTACTGTACAGAGCAAGCTCCCAGTTCACATTTGCCTCATATCTCAAGGCAGGGGGGAGAATCATAAGTAGCCCCAGGAATAATGACACTAAGCACTTAAGCAGGTCCAGACGAAGGCCCTGGGTTTGAACCTGGACTGGGTGAATTACACACAACTGATGATTCGTTCCACGCATTATCCTAATAGAAGAAGCTGTTTTCTGGCTCCTCCACCACCGAGGCCTCCTGAACTGGGTGAGCTGGCTTTCTGAAGACTAGCTTAAAGAAAATGTCCATTTTGTTCCCAGAATTTACAGCAGTTTTCTTGGAGAATGCTTTAGTCTTGATCTTTTTTCTTAGTCATTAACATTGTTTAAAAGTCTTCTGGTGGAGAACTCATTCAACAGGGGCAGAATTGTGTCTGTCTTAGTATCAAATCCTGCATACAGCCAATGCCATAGGTGCTCTGGATAGAACACATTATTCATATAATGCTCAAATAATTGTTAAACAAAATGGTTTTCTGTTCTTTGTTTTTTAATTATTTTTACTTTCTTTTTTATTATTTGAAAGTTTCATATATATGTATACAATGAATTATTATTCCCCCATTTACCCTCTCCCAATTCTTTCTATATGTTCCTCCACACCTCTTCTCAAAATATCATGTATTTTTCTATCCTCAGTGTCCTAAGGCCAAATGGTGCTGCAGAGGTGTGGGACCATCCAATGGGATGTGGGAAACCTTCCAGTGACCGTACCTTCAAGAAAGAGTGAAGATTATCCCTTTCCCCCACTACATAAACTACCAATAGATTCTCAGTAATGACTGGAATCTTGAGACCGTCCTGCCCATCTATTCAGGAATTTTGGTGGATTGAACTTGTGTAGGATTTGTGCAAGCAATTGTAGCTGCTGTGAATTTGTGAGTGCAATAGCTATGCCATGTCCAGGAGACAGATTTTCACAGAATTCTGTCCTATCTTCCAGCTTTCACAGTGTTTCTGCCAACTAACCTGTTAGTGATGCTGGCCAAAGGGTTAGAAAATGCACAGACAGACCCTCATTCGTCTCTCCTAATTCCAGTGGCCTCTACCAGGACTTCAGAAACCTCCTCTCACGAGCCATCCTAATTCTATTCTTGTGACACTTACTCTGTTCAAGCTTGAAATATGCTAGCACAGGCATGAGAGGAAATTAAAATAAAAGCGAGGAAAGGGTTCTCCTCATTGGAAAAGCCTGCCTAATGAAGCAACGGGAACATGCACAACATACTAAAATAAAAACCCTCTTGCTCCCGCAAGAGCTTTCATCTGAGGATTTCAAAGTGATTCTTTAATTTTTATAACGTTTTCATGCTGAGACTTCTCATAGTAACAAATCTTTGCCCCTGGCTACTCCACTGGACCTTGATTTCAAACATTCTTTATTGATTCTGCAATCTCACCAAAGTCCTTCCTTTTGCTTTTGCATTCTCCCTCTTGGCCAATGATGCTAGTAGTATACTAAAACTTGGCTGTCATTCTAGACCTCCATCCCCCTCCCTTCCCTCATTTGTCCCACCTCTCAGTTCCACTGTCTCTAAAGTCTACTATCTAGGACCTCAGATAGCTTCCTAAAGTTCTTCTATTCTCTTGTGAATCCATTCAAAGAGTATGTAATTATAGACATGGATATTCTTCTGGAGGGCAGCTTTGGTCTCATGAGAAGTGTTGTGTGGACCACATCTCCTTACTGTTTCTTTTCCAGAATACAGAAGTGAAAAGCTTCTGAGATTTTCAGGAGCTAAAATTATAGAGGGTTAACATAAAGACCTCTCGCATAATGTAGGTGACACCACATACATCTATTTCACACCTAAAGCAATCCAGGAGTTAATCTTGATTTAAGAGCTTAACAATTCTCAAATCAGTCAGTATGACAACTTTTTAATCTGACTAATCCTAGTTCTTCTCACTCACACAACTGTGTCCCGATGCTGCTACTGGTGGTGGTAATGGTAAACAAGATATGGCAGTGGTGGTTATGGTAATACTGATGATGATAATGGAAGCGGTAGTGGTGGTCGTGGTGGTAATATTGGTGGTTGTGATGATGGTGGTAGTGATGATGGTGTTGATGGTGTTGATGATGGTGGTAGTATTGATGGTGATGATCATGGTGGTAGTGGCAGGAATGGTGATGATGGTAGTAGTGGAAGTAGTGGTAATGGTAGTTGTGATGATGGTGGTAGTGGTGATGGTGATATTGATGATGGTGGTGGTAGTGAGGATGAAGGATGAAGATGGTAATGAGTAAGATGGTGGAGATGATTATGGCAATTGTGATGACGGTAATGGTGAAGAAGAGTCAAGCACTTTACTGACCTGTTCCTCTCCCACACCAATAGTGATCTTATTTGCCGAGTTCATTATGATAGCGAGTTCTCTGTAACATCCTACTTATTAGGGTAGACAAGAAGAAAAAAATAACCTCTTTATTCCTTGTCATTTTAACAAGAAGACAAAGTTCCAGGCATTTTACCTTTAAATAACCAAAAATCACATGAGCCTCTTCCTTCAAATGTCAGGAATGGCATTAGCCTGACAGCGTTCTCATTACTATGCACTGAGAGCATCTCTAACCAGATCTGTCAAATGCCAAGCAATCAGGCACCTTATAAACTAGGAGTCTATGCCTCAGTTTTGTGCCATGGTCTTGCAGTTCTCGGGAAGTGAAGGAGAAAGAAGCCCGTGACAAGAGAGTTACTCTGATGTCAGGACGCCCCAGGGGACTCCTTCTCGTCAGATTCTGGAGGAGGAAGGAACAGTCATTTTATGTTGTCATGAGAAAATACTAGAGATAAACAACTTACAGGAGGAGAGGTTTATTTCTCTTTGTGACTTCGGGCTGAAGGCGGCACAGCTCATCACTAGGAGTTTAGCAAAGGTCATCCGTTATTGCTAATTTTGGTTGTCAACTTGACTGCACTGGGAATTAATGAAACAATAAGCTGCTGCTGGGAATGTTTGTGGGGGGATTTTCTTGATCAGATGACTTGAAGCAGAAAGAACCACCCAAAATCTGGGCAGCACCTTTTGGAGAAATCCAGATAAAAGGACACAGAAGAAGTGCCTTTTGCCTGTTTGCTCCCACTCCAGCTGACAAGTCCATCTATCCTGTGGCTGCAGTATTTCTACACTCATGTTATAACCAACTCCTCAGGGATCCAACATAGCCTGAAGGTCAGAAGCTCTCCAGGAATCCTCTAGGTCTTCAGTGCCACACTGGAGGTGATGAGTCACCCCCGCCCCCTTTACTGACCAGCTGATGGATTCTCTGTTTCTCAAATGTAGATTTTCTGTCTCTCAAACGTGAGACAGCCCTTGTTGGACTACCCAGACCACATCCTGTAAACCACTATAATAAATCATTTATGCATACATGTACATACACATACCATATGCATACATATAGAGATTTTATTCTCTCAGTACAGTTTCTATAGATAACCCTGACTCACAGTGGCTGGGAAGCAGAGTAAAAAACAAAACAGGACAAACAAAGAGTGTGAGGAAGGTTCTGGAATACTGACATCCCCCCCTTAGGGCAAGTTTCCATCATTTAACCTTCTTTCAATAAAGCTCCATGTCTCAAAGTTCCAATCATCTCCAAGGGACGTCATAAGCTGGAAAATAAACCTTCAGCATATGGCCTTTGCAAGACACTCCATATCCAAGGTGTCACAAGGACTACCGTGGGAGGGAACTGTTTTAGAGGTGAACCCAAATCCTTCTGCAACTGGTTCAGAAAGAATAAGGGAGCACCGTTCCAAAAGTAGTGAAGAGACACCATGGGGATGAAATGACATTCTGGGGTCAAACAATGCAACTTTCCACCTTGGTTCTGTTCAGAAAGGAGGTGTTTACTTAGAGTCCACACCTGCCTGAAACGACACACTACAATTGATGGCAGGGATCTAAAATCACCCGGAAGACAAACTTCGGGACACATCTGTGTGTGAGTTTCTAGCCTGAGCTAATTGAGGTGGGAGGATCCATCTAAGATATGGGTGGAACTGTTCTATGGCCCGAGTCCCAGACAGGATAGAAAGCAGGCAGTGAGCTGAGGACTAGCGTTTGTCGACTCTGCCATCTGCCTTCACTGGAATGTGACCTCACATGTCTACTGCCAAGTCTCTCCCCTATAACTGACTATACTCTAAATTCTAAGCCGAAATAAACCCTTCCTTCCCTATTTCCAAATTCCAAGGTTGCATTTGCAGGTATTTCAGCCTAACAGTGAGAATAAGTCACCCATCTACCCAATAACAGTTCTGTAAGACCAAGCCAGAGACCCTATCCTCCAAGCCTCTTCTTCTGTGTAGAGCCTAAGCTGCCAGTAGGCAGAGTAGGGCTAGGTCTACCTAAGAAAGCAAGGATCTCTCTTCTGCCACTGTCCCAGGAAGTTCAGGACCCTGCCACCTCTTCTAAAATTTCAGACTGAGTGTCCTCGGGCCTGCCAAGTGCAGGTAAGTCAGTGGTGACCTCAGTGGTGACTTCTTGGGTTCCTTGGCTCAGAATAGACATGCAGCCCAACCCCCAACCCTCGAGAGAAGGCAGCTGAGAGATGCTGCATCCCAAAAGCCAAAGGATCTAAGGCACGGAATAGTGCAGCTTATTGGAAATGTGTGTTTTTATTATTATTATTATTATCAACTACATTTTAAAAGCAGCTGAGCTAGTTTATGGGCTGCCAATAAATTGTATGGTTTGGAACATGACAGCTAACAAATGCATGCCATGAATCCCTAATTTGGTACATAAGTAAAATATATCAAACCATTATTTTTTAAAAAGAAAAATGCTACCTCTGTTTAATAAATGTTGGGTTATTGTTTAAAGAATATTAGTTTGAAAAGAACTCAAACTATTCCCAGGGTGCCTGTATTTCTTGGTCCTTCCCGAAGCAAGGGAGAATCAGAAGGTTTTTTTTTCTATATTTTTTTATTTATATTCCGAATGATTTCCCTTTTCCCAGTTTCTCCCTCCCCAAAAGTCCCATAAGTCCTCTTCCCTCCCCCTGTTCCCATTCAACCCCCTCTCGCTTCTCTGTCCTGGCATTCCCCTACATCCAGTCTTTACAGGACCAGGGGTCTCTCCTTCCATCTTCTTGGAAATCTATTGATATGTGAATTGTGTCTTGGGTATTCTGAGTTTCTGGGTTAATATCCCCTTATCAGTGACTACATACCATGTGTGTTCTTTTGTGATTGGGTTACCTCACTAAGGATGATATTTTCCAGTTCTGACCATTTGCCTAAGAATTTCATGAATTCATTGTTTTTAATTGCAGAGTAGTATTCCATTGTGTAAATATACCACATCTTCTGAATCCATTCCTCCGTTGAGGGACATCTGGGTTCTTTCCAGCTTCTGGCTATTATAAATAAGGCTGCTATGAACATAGTGGAGCATGTGTCCTTATTGCATGCAGGGGAAGCCTCTGGGTATATGCCCAGGAGTGGTATAACAGGATCTTCTGGGAGTGTCATGCCCAGTTTTCTGAGGAACCGCCAGACTGCTTTCCAGAGTGGTTGTACCAGCTTGCAATCCCACCAGCAGTGGAGGAGTGTTCCTCTTTCTCTGCATCCTCACCAACAACTGCTGTGTTTTTTATTTTAGTCATTCTGACTGGTGTGAGGTGGAATCTCAGGGTTGTTTTGATTTGCATTTCCCTAATGACTAAGGATATTGAACATTTCTTTAGGTACTTCTCAGCCATTGGATATTCTTCAGGTGAGAACTCTTTGTTTAGCTCTGTACCCCATTTTTAATAGGCTTATTTGGCTCTCTGGAGTCTAACTTCTTGAGTTCTTTGTATATATTGGATATTAGCCCTCTGTCGGATGTAGGGTTGGTAAAGATCATTTCCCAGTTTGTTGGTTGCCGCTTTGTCCTTTTGACAGTGTCCTTTGCCTTACAGAAACTTTGTAATTTTATGAGGTCCCATTTGTCAATTCTTGACCTTAGAGCATAAGCTATTGGTGTTCTGTTCAGGAAATTTTCCCCTGTGCCCATATGTTCAAGGTTCTTCCCTAGTTTCCTTTCTATTAGTTTCAGTGTGTCTAGTTTGATGTGGAGGTGAATCAGAAGTTTTTGATGGTTTGGGAAAAGGATATTTAAGCCCAAGAAATTGTTTGGAAATGAGGGCCTCTCTCTTCTGTGATGCTTATAGGGTAAGGATGAGAAGGGAGAGAGAAAACCTCCTTCCAAACTCCAGAGAAATAGTTCTAAGGGACTCAGGAAAGAGAAAGGGGTTGTGGTCTCTGGACTCTTGGAGACTGGAAAGTTCTGTAGCAGCTAGAGGTGATGTCCTGCTTCCCGTAGAGGCAGAGAATGAGTGCAGAGAAATGTCCCATTATGCTCACCTACTATTCTTTCTGTCAACATCAGTGGGCTCGGAACAGATTTCCTATCTTCAATTCTGGGCTAATCCTATGACTCCAAAGAGGGTAGGTCCTACCTCAGTCAGATTCAGTCTCCTTCAGCAGGTTAGTGGGAAATGTGAAGATTTCTTCTCTACTCATTTTTGGCTCATGGCAGATAAAAAGGAATGGAATGCCCAGGAGTGTGTCGCCTTGAGCAATTCAAGTCAAGAAAAAAAAATGTCTCTGTTGCATTGTGAGGAGACTGAAGCTGACGTTAGGAACTCAGCCTTGATCCTCTTGACAAAGGAGAAGAACTCCTGGAGAAGAACTCCTGGAGAAGCCCAGTTTATGTCCCTAAGTGTCACATTTTGATCATGATGGTCACAATCTCACAGTCCCCCTGAAGCTCTATTATAGGCTCGGTCTTGACTACTGGTGACTCCTTGTGGGTACTATACTGAGAAGTTATAACTAGAGGGCTAAGCTGACTAGGAGAGAGGATGTGATTGATTAGTGATGTCTGCTGAGAGTGCAGGCAGTGGTGGATATATTTCTCTTTCAGTCTAAGATAATTCTAACCTAAGAACATTATAGCAGTTGAGTTCTACTGAGAGCTTAAGATTATCAGAAGGGAATAAAGCCTAATCTCGTACAACTGAAGAGCCTGTCTCACAGGCTACAGCACCATGGTTGGTACTGATTACCCCATCTTTATTCTTAGCAAATCCAGGTCTGGGCTGGAGAACTAGCAAACTTCCCCTACCCCTCTGTTCAGCCCAAATTCTGGCTTCTGGAACCAGGTGAAGAGTCTGATTCTTTAACAAATATGTACTTAGAAATGTCTATCATCTTTCAAGAGGGCCAGGTCTATTGATAAGGGAGTAGAGAATTTTCAGGCCAACATATTACCTGAAGATATGGGAGTGACATCTGCAGGCAGGAGAGCTGTCTCTCCTTGACTTACAGGTTAGACCAAAAGTCATATGGCTTACTCTCCCAAGTGGTGCTATTGGCTGGTAGTGTCTCCTTTAAGAGGTGGTGCCTAGTGGGAGGTCTTAGGTCATGGGGGCGGGGTGTATGCTTTTTGCTGCCTGGCTATAATGAGATTGGCTTTGCTCTACTATTTGCTCCTGGCATGGTGAACTGTCAGAAACCTAAAAGCAGTGGGACCAACCAATTACTGACAGAAACTTCCATAACTCCAGGTCCAGAAAAATCTTTCTCTTTTGTAAATTAAATGTTTCAGGTACAGAATGCTGCTGATTAATATGGTTGCCATGGGTGACTACTGGGATTCTAGAATTTTCATCTTGGGTCTTAGCCCAACTCTTAACCTGTCCCACACGAATATAAGAGGATGGGTGAAAAGACCTGTGTAGTGAGGATGTTAGAATTTTGGTTTCTTTTAAAAATATGGAAATGTTATAAGAATGTGTTTTCATTTTAATCCCAGGTATGGGATATAGGGCTGCTTTGGATGGACTGTAGCCAGTTGCAAAGATCAGCTACAAGTAAGGGGTTGAAAAGGTGGAGAAGGATGCAAACTGAAAAGCACCCACAAAGTAGCAAAGGCAGCTACAGGCCTGGAGTGAGAAAAGGGTCAACTTGTGAGTCATTCATGCTGGCCACAGTACTCACCCTTCACAAGCATTGCTTCATCATCACCATCGTGGTATTAGAGGGTGTATGAGTCTGCTAAGACTGTGTAACAAATGCCACAGAGTTGGTAATTAAGAGATACTTATTTTCCTGACAATTCAGAGGCTATAAGGCTGAGATCAAGGCATGGCAGCGTTAGTTTCACCTAACATCTCTGCCCTAGGCTTGGAAATGGCCATCTTCTCCCCACATCCTCACATGGTCTCTCCTCTGTTTGTGTCCCAATCCCCAGTCATATTGTCACATTAGGTTAGGGCTCCTCCTAAAAACGTTTTACGGTTACTTCCTCTTGGTAAGCCCACATCCCTAAAGACAGTCATGTGCAGGATAGTCTAGGAATTTAATATATGAAATGGGATAGGAGGTGCACAGTTTGGTCCACAAAAGGCAGGATGGCATTCCCAGTTGAAAGATGTAGGACTTAATTAATATACCAGCCAGAAAAGAGCAGTGGTCATTTAAATGTGAAGTGCTTGCTGTTTGAACTACTATGCTCTGTCTGTATATGTCCTAGTCTTGTATGTGTTCCTGTGTGTATACATACTCTGTGTGTGTGTGTGTGTGTGTGTGTGTTGTACACATGAGTGGGCACTTGCATGTTGGAAGATAGAGGTATCATTTTATCACCTACCATCTTGCTAGATACAGGGTCTCCCTTGTTATTCATGACCACAGGTGCCAGGCTAGCAGGGGAGCGGGAAATTCTCCTGTCTTAAGCCTCCCATCTCACTGTAAGCGTGCCATGATTATAGACACATGCTACTGCCTCCAGCTTTATGTGGTATATTATTTTGCCAATTGCTGTGATAAAATACCCCTGAAATAAGCAACTTAAGGGAACAAAGGGTTTACTTTGGCTCACAGTTAAAGGTCACAGTCTATCTTGGCAGGAAGTCACCACAGTTCAAGGTCACAGTCTATCTTGGCAGGTAGTCACCACAGCAGGAGCTGGCTGGAAGCAGTTGGTCCCCCTGTATCCACAGACAAAGGCACTGAGCAATGAATGTTCATTCTCAGGTCACTTTCTCCTTATACAGTCCAGGACCTCAGTCAGGGAAATGGTGTCACCCTTAGTAGTTGGCTCTTACCACCTTAAATAACCTTATCCAGATAATTCCCCATAGGCATGCCCAGATGCTTCTACAACTCATCAAGTTGACCATTAAGCATCACATAACTGTATTAGAAACCCAAACTCAGGTCTTCATGCTTGCCTAGCAAGAGTTTTACCCAGTGAACCACCTCCCCAGCTTGATCCTCAGTCTTCTAGTATAAAACTTGGAGCAAACATTTGGGTATCTCCCCTGCTCCTTTGACCTCCATCAGTTCTGTGGAAGTCATAGGTGACTGCTCTAAGAAGGCAGAAGAACTGATAGTATCAAAGCATAGCACTGATTTTATCACTGAAAAGGAAAGGGCAGAGGACAAGGGCAATGCTATTGTTTAAATCTGAGATCTCTCCTGACCCTTCCCGCACAAGCTCATCTCTTGAATGATGGGTCCCCAGTTTGTAGAACTATTTGGAAGGCTGTGGGGGTAGGGCCTGCTTGTCAAGAAGTAGGTCACTAGCTGGATGTCTTTAAAGGTTTCGCCCACCTCAGATTCCATCTATAGTCTCTGCTGCCCGGTTGGCCATGATGGAGAAGCCACAGGGTCTGTTACAGCTTCTCCACCATGTTGGACAGAAATTCTTTACAAATCATAAAGATCTTTCTTGTGTTGTTCTGCTCTGTTCGGAAAGCCCAGTTCTTATGTATCTACCCAGATTCTATCGCAGTTGGCTTATTCTAATAGGACTCGATTTCCCTTCTTCTTTGTGACTGGCTTATTTAGGGGCCACTTAGCATCAGCATATTCTATTCAGTGGCCCCACAACACTGCCATGATTGGTTTATTTAAACAAGACCCGCCCACCCACCATTATTACTGTCTTTAGTTTAAAGGGGCTTACCCAATCACAATTCCCAGTTAATCTAATTAGGCTCCACCCTCCCCTCGACTTCTCTGAGGGAGACTATCCCAAAACCAGATGTGGTTCATATGCAAAGGAGAGCTTCTGGGGATCTTGGAGAGGGAACAGAAAGTCCAGCTTCAAAGCCCCACGTCCTGGATGCTTTGGGGCTTAAATTAATCCTCTCCCTCAATCCCTTCCTCTGTGGGAAGAGAGTGAGCTGTGCACCTCACAGGCTGTGGTTGAAGATCAGTGAGCTCACGGAATGTGTAACCACACAACACCAGGTGCTGCTTAAAATTTCTCTCACAGGAGCAAAATCAGATGTTCCTGTGTGTAGCGTTTTTTTTTGTTTGTTTTTGTTTTTTTTTTTCCAGATTCAGACTCGTCTGAGATAATTGAAATGCAGATTTGGCATCTCAGTTCCAGAAAGTCTGACAAAATAGTTCTTTCTTTGACTCTGTGAGATTCTCGGGGCTAATACAGCCACACTGCCTTGCAAATTGCCTCCAAATGGAACCCATGAGGGAGCTGTGAGTATAAAGCCGTAAAGAATAGCCACATCCTCTTCTTGCTGTAGCAGAGCAAGGGTCCGAATGAAGGCATAGCTTAAAAGGCACCGTAAGTATCCACGGTTTGAAGAGGCGAGGGGAGTTGGTGACTGCAGATGTTGGAATTAAGGCAGCATTTTACAGTGCCGACATGCAGTGGCTGCGGGTGGTTGGTAGGCCTGTTTCCAGTTCTATCTCTTCTGCCTCTGATTTTAAGAACAGATAGAGAATAAAATTGCTGTGGCATCATGAAGCCATCTTTGAAGTAAAACCCTTGGTTTTGGAGAATTTCCTCCGGACCGATTACTTCACTCCTCTTGAAGATCTCATGAAGCAAGGATGTTGGACTTAGCCTGTGTTTTAAGTACTCATGTACTTAGTGTTTAGTGCTAGACAGTTCACAGTTTGCCCTATGTATCCACAGCTTTCACGTGCTTTGATTTGCCTAGTGCATGAACATGAGCATGCGTGCACATATATGGGTGTGTGCATACAGAAATGTGTAAAGACTGTATCTGATGATATGCACAGACTTTCATTTGTATGTGTACATCTGTGTGTGTGTGTGTGTGTGTGTGTGTGTGTGTGTGTTGACCAGAGGAGTCACACTGTCAGACTGAGGGAAAGCAGAGAGTGCTCCATGGGCCAATGACTGCACTCCAGGTACGGGATGTATGTGCCTCACAGATGCCAAGAGGAGAAGGTGCTATGGTGGAACTGCCATGCTGTGCATGGCTCGGTGAACACCACACTGGACAGCTGCTAGACCCTAACACCATTCTTCAGTGTTCTATAAAGCCCCCCAAGGTGTCTTAGCTCCAGGGAATGGGAGGAAGGGTCCAAGTACTGGAAAGGCTTATCCAAATTTACCCTGCTTTGACAAGATAGTTGTTTTAGGAAGTAGAAATTATACTGTTAGAGAAAATTTAGTTCTTTCTGCCCCCCCACCCCATCTG
Source organism: Tokudaia tokunoshimensis (assembly GCA_036184795.1). Classification (NCBI taxonomy): domain Eukaryota; kingdom Metazoa; phylum Chordata; class Mammalia; order Rodentia; family Muridae; genus Tokudaia; species Tokudaia tokunoshimensis. The sequence continues at coordinate 29,976,091 of BTHU01000022.1, read as the reverse complement.
CAATAATTCAGGGCCTGTAGAGACAAAGCCCTTATACATGTCTCTATTTATTCATTGGGATCATGGGAATCCAAACACCTTATTTCATTTTCCTGGTTTGGTGTGAGGGCCTAGTTTCCATCTCCAATACCAAGACCTGCCTGGTCATTTTTTTCCATCTTGGTTGTGGAAGTTCATGGGACATTCAAGGGCATTTCTCCCAGCACTTACAGTCAGCTAGGACTACACTGACAAAGTCCCATAGACTGTAAGCCTAAGAGAAATCATGATATGATTCTGTTGCTAGAAGTCCAAGATCATGGTTCCAGCATGCTGGGTTTCCTCGGAGACTTTTCTGTTGGTTATTAAAATGCATCTCTCCTGTGTATCTCCACATGGTCTTCTTCCACTGTGTTTATCTCTGAAGTTTTTCTAACCTCTACATGTAAATGTGGGAGTTCAGGGCTGAGGCGGAGACAGAATGAAGCTCAGACTAGGAGGAGCCCTGTGTGAACTGAGGTTATGTTGGCAGTCTCTGTCCTGCCTCATGTCTAAACTTTCTTGGTTTCTAACAGATTTAGCATTTTCTAGGAGCTGGTTACAAATGCAGACTCTCGGGCACCACCCTGGGTTTGCTGAATTGGAATCTGCCTTGTGCCAGCATCCTTAGCTGACTCGTCCATAATTAAAATTGGAGGAGCACCTTGAATTTCAAACAACTCTGCCACACTTGAGTCTGAAGGAATGTCACAATTCCACCCTAGCAAAGCATGTTGAAATCTAGGCTGACTGAACACCAGCTAGGGTGGAGTTGTAACTATGGGGAAGCCTCTGATACAGTCAAGTTTAATTTACTTGCCAAACAAGCTGCTGCTGTACTCCAGTCACAGCCAGGAAGCTAAGAGGAGAGAAGCACTTGCGGGGAGCTGAGTGCGCACACGAAGAATGATCAGATTCAGCACAGCATACGGGCAATACACGGGACCTGTGTGCACTCCCTGCAGCAGAGGCCCAGCCCTCCTGTACAGTGTGGGCTTTCACTTCTCATTTCTATTCCCTTTGCATCTCCTTTCCTCCGTCCTACCACCCTCCATGCAAATGGTGGGAAATAGGTGCAAGGAGAGTGCTGGGATACGTCTGTTCTTCATGTCTTGTTCAGTACAGACTCCACCAGCATCATGTAGGGGGGAAGGAACTGGATGTTCCAGGCACCCTGCTTCTTTCCACTTCAGAGCCACTTCTTGCCCTACCCCAATCTGCAGGATCTCCCCCTTCGAGACACTTGGAACCAAGAAAGGAGTTCCGCATGGACTCTTCACAAATCTCCAGCAACTTCTACACCCCCACCACCTGTATTCAGGTGAGGGAGCATAAAACAAATACAGCTCCCAATTCCAGCCGGGATGCAAGGTTTATTGAGCACACTACCAGTGTTGGTGGGATGAAGTCACAGGACAAGGGAGTTGCTGAGGGTGTAAAAACCTGTAGAATCCACAGAGATATCCAGGGTAGCCACTGCGTAGGAGGAGCTGTGTCAGAATGTTGCCAGCCTGGGCAAATCTAGCCCTGCCTCTGGTTTGGTCAGGTAGTTATAGCAGAACCAGTCTCATCCCCTGTGCTGCCCTGCAGCCCCAGGAGATGTGATGGGAGATGGGACGGGAGGGAGAAACCCAACATATCTTGATGGGTAGGATGCGTGAGCCATGCAGTACTTGGCAAAAGAGGGAAACAGCTAATGGAGCAAGTCAGTTGAATGCTTGCCTTCCAAGCCCCCAATGGTGAAGAGTTCATAGAAAGATTCTTTTATAAAGACTTATTTTTATTTTATACCTTTGAGTGCTTTGTCTGCATGTATGGACATGTACTGCATGTACCTGTTACTCACGAAAGCCAGAAGAGGGCTGTGGATCCCCTGGAAGTCCATGGACTTGCAGATGAATGTAAGCTACCACGTAGGTGCTGGGAACCAGTACGGTTGCTGACATTGTTCAACCATGTAAGTAGGCCCTGGAGAGCAGCAGATGCTCTTAATGGTGCAGCTCTCTCTCGATCCCCCAAAGATTCTTTATAGTGGTGTCTTTTCTTAAGGAAAGAAGACAGTGTACTTTGATGAATCCCAACAGAACCTGGGCTATAACCTGGCCACCCTGCTCCCAGTGTAGAGGCAGAGGTATGGTGGCTTTCAAGTATGCAGACTGTGGGCTTATAATGGGCACTGCTGCAATCAGTTGTGGGCCTTTGCCCTGGCTCAGGCCAAAGAACATTCTTCCCCAACAGGACACTTCTTTCTTCCTACAGGAAATCACCAGAACTTATTTCCTTTTCCTTTGAATATGGGCATGCTCAACATGTGGTAACATCAGACCACTCTAAAAATTCCACAAAACATGAACATACCTCCTCCATACAGTGGCCTCTTCATATCTGTAGGACTTCATCCCAGAACACTCCTCAAATCCAAGACAAATAGAATCCCTGCTGGCATTGGTCTAATACTTAGGCAAAACAAAACACTCATAGCCTGTCTCTTCCTATAGACTTTTCCCCTCACTTAAGCCATTACCAGATGTAATAAAGCTCCACCCTTACTTATCATTCAGGTGATCAATCAGGGGGATCAAGATCTGTGAATCAAACCTCTTCTATAAAATGACATACGGCTCCCCGATAACCTGTGTATGCCTTTCCATATACATTAAATCGTCCTGGGGTCATTTATAACAGCTAGCACAATGTCAGTGTTTTCCAGACAGAGGTGTAGGGAGTGACAGGATATTCCCATCCAGTGCAGAAGCAGCACTATCTTCTGCATGCTTCCAGTCTGTGACTGGTTTAATCTGTAGAAGTAGAACCCATGAATATGGAGGGACAACTGTACATTCTGTAAACTACGAAGAATAATGAACTCATCTTTCTGCTGGGTTCACACAGGTCCTGGCACATATTATAGTCACTCACTTGGAAGGATGTGTGGAGGAGATAACGCTTCCAAGGAGTGTTGCCAACCCCTCAGTGCTGGGTGACAGAAGAGGAGGAAGTGAAGGAGACACCAGGGAGAATGATGCCACCATTGATAAATGCAAGAGAGTCTGTGGATGTTATTCCTGGGTTGCTGTTACTGGAAGAATGAGACACTCTATTAGGATGGTTGGAGCCTTGGAGTCAGACTGCCTGGTCCTCATGCACACTCTGGAATCATGCCCATATAGTACCCATTAGTCTTACTTTCTTCACAAGGGAATCAGGATGGTATCCGTAGCCATCATCCCATGTGTGACAGAGAAGGCTCAGCAGGCAGTCAGGTGGGAAGGGCTCAGTACTTGTCTCATGGAATGTGCTCTCAGACATTTGTTCGTTTGGAGAAGGGCATCCCCAGCAAAGGCAAACTAGAGGATGATAGTGAACACTCCTGCCATACTGTGGCCTGGCTATTTACCCACAGACCTGTCTCATAATTATGACAGGGCTTTTAGAAGGACTCACACAAGAGCTATAAGAGGGGGTAACAATGTCTTATTCAGACAAATTGGCACTTAGTAAATGTTTGTTGAACATGTGGCTGGATAGATGAATGAATGAATGAATGAATGAATGAATGAATGAAGACTGCTGCCTTTGAGTATCAAACTTTATTCAGACATTAGTGTACACAGAAATGAGAGGGGTCTTTCATTCATTCATTCTCTGCTTATTGAAATGGTTTATAGTCTACAGACTATATTGTTGAGGTTTGATCTGTTGCTATGTAGTGTAATACTAAGTGTGGGCCACCAAGACCTGGTCACCCCAGAGATGAGAGAGTCCACACGTAGACCCAAGTGATGCTGTGTGACCTTGTCCCCAAGTTATTTATGATTGGTAAATAAAGTTGCCTACAGCCTATAGCTTGGCAGAATTGAGATAGGTGGTACTTGGTGTTCCTGGCCTGGGGGTGGGGGGGTCAGAGGAGAACTTGAGGAGAGGGAAAAGAAGGTCAGGCAGGAGAAAGGAAAAAGATGCTGTGGGTCAGGAGTCAAGAAAGTGTGGTCCTGAGGCCTGTCCAATTGGAGTTATGAGCAGCTCATAGAAAACATAGTAAGCAATAACTGGGGATTATCGATAGGAAAGTAGATTCTAATGACATAGAGGGTAGATATCTGCCCAGCTCTAGTGCTAATTAAGGCTCATTGTAAATAATAAAAAGTGTGTGTCTTTATCCGGGAATTGAATAATCAAAGACATTAAGTATTAAGTATTCCACAGCACTTGGGTATTAGAAAAAGAGGAGGGGGACTGGAAAGATGGCTCAGTGATTAAGAGCACTGACTGCCCTTCCAGAGGTCCTGAGTTCAGTTCCCAGCAACCACATGGTGACTCACAACCATCTGTAATGGGATCTGATGCCCTTTTCTGGTGTGTCTGAAGAGAGTGGCGACAGTGTACTCACATACATAAAATAAACAAATCTTTAAAAATAAAGAAAAGAAAGAGGAGGAAGGACCGAAGATTGCTTGATATTGCAAATAATGGTTTTGAACCAGAAATATCTTCAGAAGGATTCACGTTGTAGTTTTAAAGTCATTTTTGTATTAGTGAATACAGAACTAAAAACACCCATTGAGAGTGCTATCTACCTTTATTCCAAATGCCAGGGCTAGGGAGACACAAACATGGCTGTGATCGATGCTATTTAATCATATTCAGGCAGCCCCCACTCCATGTGCACACCCTCAGCTTAATACGTTAGGGAAACCATTGTAGGATGTGCTTCCTTGAAAAGGACCAAGTAGTGTTTTACCTTTCATTTGGAATTTCCTATGTGAAAGAGGGCATGATGAACTGAGGGTGCCCACTTTGTTTAGGTTTCTCTATTTCTTATTTTTCCTAGATTAATTTTTATTAGATATTTTCTTTATTTACATTTCAAATGTTATTCCCTTTCTTTGTTTCCCCTCCAAAAACCCCCTCCCCCTGCTCACCAACCCACCCACTCCTACTTCCCTGTTCTGACATTCCCCTACACTGGGGCATTGAGCCTTCACAGGTCCAATGGCCTCTCCCCCCTTTGATGTTGACAAGGCTGTCCTCTCTACATATGTGGCTGGAGCCATGGTTCCCTCCATGAGTACTTTTTGGTTGGTGGTTTAGTCCCTGGGAGCTCTGGGGGTACTGGTTGGTTCATATTGTTGTTCCTCCTATGGGGCTGTAAACCCCTTCAGCTCCTCGGGTCCTTTCTCTAACTCCTCCATTGGGGACCTTGCACTCAGTCCAATGCTTGGCTGAGAGCATCCACCTCTGTATTTGTCAGGCACTGGCAGAGCCTCTCAGGAGACAGCTATATCAGGCTCCTGTCAGCAAGCACTTGTTGGCATCCACAATAACGTCTAGGTTTGGTGACTGTATATGGAATGGATCCCCAGGTGGGGCAGTCTCTGGATGACCTTTCCTTCAGTCTCTACTCCACGCTTTGTCTCAGTATCTCCTCCTCTATTTCTTATTACTACAGTAATATATCAAAGGCTGAGTAACTTGGGAAGTAAAGAAGTATATTTGGCCCATTGACCTGTAGTAGGTCCAATGTCCCAGTGTTTGTCTCATCTCAGGACTAGTGAGAAATTTGTGGAAGATAGTGCCACATGGGTGAGTGTGGATAGAGTAGCCACATTAGTTCTCATTTCTCTTCTCTCTTCTCTTCTCTTCTCTTCTCTTTTTTCTTCCTTCCTTCCTACCTTCCTTCCTTTCTTCCTCCCCCCTCTCTTTCTTTCTTTCTTTCTTTCTTTCTTTCTTTCTTTCTTTCTTTCTTTCTTTCTTCCTTTCTTTTTTGCATAGGTCCCCACTATCTTAAACTTAAGTCCAGACTAGTCTCAAACTTAAGCTCTTCCTGCCTCGGCCTCTTAAGTTTTGGAATTACAGATATTCACCACATTACCTAGAAGGTTTGCTCTTTAATTAACAAAAGCTGTCTTATGAAAGTGATCAGGTTAGGGCTCTCAAGAGAACTGCCTCAACCCCGTCCAAGGGCATGCCACCAATGACTAACAACCTTCATGAAGTTTTGCCTATTAAAACTTCACAGCTTGTCTTCTAACAGTGCCCCCTGAAGACTTGGGGATAACCCAGACCCAACCACAATAGTGAATTGATTTAGGTTTTTTTTTTTAACTCAGTTTTAATTTAGTTTTAAGTTATACCTGAGTGAGTGTAAGATGATCAGAGAGAAGCGTGGTGAACACAAGCAAGTGGAAACCACCGAGTCACATCTTGGCCTGACATCATTAGATGCCGATGGCATTAGATCAGCAAGCAAATGGCAATCTGATAATGTTTTGGAGAGTGGAGCCAGACTGTCTTCTGATTTGAATGAGGAATTGGATTCCTGGTATTTTACTTAACGGTTCCCCCATCTCGTTTCCAGGCATCACCAGTAGGTAGCAGCTATGATTCTCCATTAATCCTTTCTCAGGAGGGTCAGCAGGCACAGTGTTTCTTGAAGAATGGTCTGCCTATTCTTCAACGTCAGTTCCTTGAAACCTTTTTTTTAATTCCATGGGTGGTAGTCATCTGCAGTGCCCACTAGTGCTTGTTCCCATTGGACTCCCTTCAGGGAGAAGTTCTTCTGTAACCCGAGACCTAAATGCATGTGCAACTTTGTACGATAGTAATGATCAAACCTAACAGTCTGCCCTATTTTAGACTTCAAAATTTACTCATCTGACTTTAATCATTTCAGAGGAAATTTGAAGATGTAGGCTCCAAAGTCTTATAATATTGAAATGCCACAGTGCAAGGGTGAACATACAAATTTTTAGACACCCATTGAAAAGGACTGCTTTGATTTTTCCAAGCAGAAATCTAGACTCACATATAGCTCCTCTTCTATAAAGATGAAAGGCAAAGGGAAAAATATTATTCAAAGTAATTTAGGCAAAGGAGAAAAGTGACACATTTTGTTATTAAGGAAGAGATAGAGTTAGCTTCTGGGAATATGGAACTGGGTTCCATATTCACACATTCCTGTCTCCCCTCTTTCTTCTCTGCTTCTTTCTATATTACAATCCTATTCCCTATTACCTTTGGTTGCACTTTATGAACACTAAAACTGGCTCTTACCTGCTGAGGAGTCTTGTACCCACCCATCAGCTTAGCATAAAATTGAGGAAGCTTGCCAATGATATCTGTGACTTTGTTCTTAACAGAATGGGGAAGACATTAGACATTCTCCCAAAGAAGAACAGCACATGAAGAGTAAAGTGCTAATTGTCTTAAGTAGATGATGTCTTTTTATTCTGTATTTTGATATTATAGTATTCAAGGGCCCTGCTGGTGTGAAAGACGGTCCCTCTGGGGTCTAGCTATTTCCTGGAGAACACCTACAACTTACCAGGAAGTTAGCCTTTTAGTATATAAACCAATACTCCAGAACCCATGCACCAGTCAGCCTCTTTGTCAGCCTCTCACAGTCAGGGTGATTGCTACAGTAAGCTTAGGTTGTCAACTTGAGGCACTTGGGAAGAGGGAATCTCAACTGAGGAATTAACTCTCTCAGATTGGCATGTGGCCAAGTCTGTGATTGATAATTGATGTGGGAAGGACCAGCCCACTGTAGGTGGTACCATCCCTGAGCAGGTAAACCTGGTGATATATATATAAAATCAGGCTGCGCACAGAAGGAGCAAGCCAGGAGGCACGAATTCTGTTTCAGTTGCTTCGTTGAGTTCCTGACCTGACTTTCCTTCCTGATGGCCAGGAATGGCTTTTGGTCATTGAGTTTTATCACAGCAACAGAAAAATAACCAAGACAATAGTAATACCCTGTCTCAAGATATGAAACCCCATTGCTTCCTAACATGAACACTAACTACATGAGACAACATCACATACCTACCTTGTATTTAATGCTTCCTTTTACTGATTCAAATGTTCTTACATGGTAAGTAAATTTTATCATGAAAAATATAATATGACTTTATGCCCACATTTTAGTGTCACACAATATAATGTGTTCTCATGCTAAAACAAATGAACATGATTTAAATGCCACTAAGGAAATAAGACATACATAATAGAAACAAATAAATGTCAACACAATTTTAAAAGCGCACACATTGCTATTCCCACACCTTTGAAACAGGTATGGCATTTCTAAGAGTGACTTGTTGTAAGTCACTCTTAGAAAATCCACTAAGGAGACGTGGCAAAGGATGACTGCATTAAGACAGGAAAGTACAAGCGATCCTGCTGCGAAGAAAGTTAAAGATAACTGATGGCATGTGAACACAAAGATAACTGTGTGCACATATTTCAGGCAAAAGAATAATAATCCTAATAAGTAAATGTGAGAATGAAACAAGGAAAATCACCCAGGAGAAAGACAGGCTAAAGACGTAAGCAGATGGTTCTCAAGGGAAAAAAACACTAAGAACAAAAGCAAATAACAAGGCTTTGGCAAGAAGCTGTGTCAGGACAGCTCTTGGCTGCCAGCAAAGAGCATCTACCTAACAATAGACGGTAGTCTACTTTTACATTTCCACGTAACAGAAAATCTGGAGCAGGTGGGTAGAAACCCTCCTGGCTTAGCCTGAAAATAACACCCCAGGGTTGAGGTGGCGTGGGGTGGGGGTGGGGCTGTCTCCCTCTATAGATTCACCTTCCTGTTTTAGTCATCACCAGATATACCACAGCACCCTGTCCCTCAGCAGGGGGTGGGAGAACTGACTCCAGGACCCACCTTGATCACCAAGATCTGTGGATGCTCAAATCCATCCTAAAAAGTGGCATGTTGTTTGTGCAGAACTTGCACCTTCTCCCGTGTGCTTTAAATCTCTCTAAATGCTTCCTAGGACCCAGTGTGATGGAAATGGCTCATAAAGGGTTGTTATGCTGCGCTGTTTAAGGAAAGCTGCTAAGGAAGATGTGCCTAACTCCAGGATTCGTACAGCTCTCCTCTCCTTGATTACGGTGTGTGGTTGGTCGGCTTTTCTGATGTGGAACTTGCGGGGAACAGAGGACTATCTCCAAGTCAGAGAGCAGAATACTTTGGGTTTATCTTGGATAAAGAATGGTTGGTTGGGGGGTTGGTTGATAGAGGAACAAAACACAGTTGGAACTTGCCTATAACTCTCAGCAGACTTCTTCTCTTTTAGTCTCATTTACAAGAACCGGGTTCCATGGGGCTGGAGATGGCTCAGTGGTTAAGAGCATGTATTGCTCTTTCAGAGGGCCTGAGTTTGGTTTCTTACTCCCCTAGTCAGGCAGCTCAGAACTGCCTGCCTGTAACTCCAGCTCCACATCCTGTTCTGAACTCACTATATACAATAGCACACACACACACACACACACACACACACATACACACACACACACATACGCACACTCATACACACACACACATACACACACACATACACACACACACACACACACATTTTTTAATCTCAAAAACAAAACAAACAAGCAAACAAATCCCGAAAACCTATACTCTATGACTGCCTCTAGTTGCTAGGGAGAATGAGCTATTGAGAATTCAGGAACTGCCAGGGCTTCTCACATGTGACTAGGTGTCTAAATAAAGGGCTGTCTATTTTTAAGATTTATTTTTAATTTTTAATAGTGCATATTATGTGTCTATTATGTGGGTGTGTCCATATGCATGTAGGTAGGTGCCTCTAGAGTCCAGCATCAGATCGCCCCTGGAGCTAGACTTTCTGCAGGATGGCAGCTTTCTGATGTAGTAGGTGCTAGGGGTGCTGAGTTTGGGTCCTTTGTAAGAACACATTTTTTTTATTCTTTTTATTGTTTTTATTGTTTCTTAGATATATTCTTTATTTACATTTTAAATGATTTCCCCTTCCCTGGTTCCCCCCTCCCTGAAAGTCCCATAAGCCCTCTCCCCCTGTTCCCCAATCAACTCCCTCCCGCTTCCCTGTCCTGGTATCCCCTACACTGCTGCATCAAGCCTTTCCAGGACCAGGGGCCTCTCCTTCCTTCTTCTTGGGCATCATTTGATATGTGAATTGTGTCTTGGGTATTCTGAGCTTCTGGGATGATATCCACTTATCAGTGAGTGCATACCATGTGTGGTAAGAACACATTCTTAACGACTAAGCTATTTCTCCATCCCCAGGAGAGACAGTCCTGAAGAAGATGGTAGTCACAACCTTGATGAACTTGGCTAATTCCTGAGTCATCTCCTTACTTTGTTTCTCAACAGGACACTTTTATATTTGAGGATGAAAAATTCTTCATTGAGAATATTATTTTATAAGCCGTGAGGCACTTATATTCCTGAACCATGACATTGAGTGCAAATGTGTTCGCTGGTTTTCTGCTCTAAGATACCTTTGGGAAGCAACTTAAAAAGAGTAAAGGTTTATTTTGACTCATGGTTTCAAAGGTTCTGATTCACTATGGATCAGCCAGTTGCTAAAGGCCTGTGATAACAGAATGCATCATGTTGGAAACGGAGGAAACTGCTCCTTTTGTGGTAGACTAGAAAGCAAAACAGAGAAAGAGACCAGAGTTCCCATATCCCCTCCATCCCTTTTTCATGTGTCTGTTTATATGACTAACTTTATGTATGTGCACCACATGTGTGCAGAAGCCCCCCAAGGCCAGCATTTTCCAGCGTCTGTTGGAATCTTAACCACAGTGATGCATCAATTCAGTTTCTCAGTATACACCCAAAATGTGGAAAACAAAGAAATACGTACACAGTAGCCACAGGTAGAATTGATGTGAATGTTCATCAGAGGATGACTACATGGCTGTGTATACATGTGGTAGAGTATTATCCAGCTATGAAAAGAAATGAAATGTTGACCCATAACACAAGATGGTAGGAGAGCCTCAAGACAGCCATATTCTGATAGAAACCTGACATACAGTGTGTGGTCTCATTCACTTGAAATATATGAACTGACAAATTTACATGGATGGAAACTAATTGGCAGCTTCTAAAGGCAAGAAATTGGAAGGAAGCGGGAGGAACAACTTGAGGAATATGCAATTTTTTTTGGTGGGGGGGAGGAGGTTGCATAAGTTAAATCATTTAATTTCATGTTATGTGAGTGTCAATTCGATTAATAGAATGAGCATAGTTTACTCTGGTCTAGCATCTCCAGTTGAAGGAAGTAAACTCCACGCATTTTGCAAATAAGCACAAAGATACCTGCATAAAAATTATCTGTCATGCCAGTGTTTGTGGTGGAAATAGTCAAAGTTTCTTAAATGTTAGCAGGGTTTTACTTTACTGAAGTGTTCTGCTTAGTTTCATAGGGACTCCATAGAGCTGGGGAGGATGGCATGGGTTTGAACTCATGGTGGATTATGACCACAATTTTAAAAGGCAAAGGACATCGGATAGAGGAGAAGTGGACTGCGATTTGTCAGGGACTTGGCAAGCTGTGTAAGTCTGCAGCCTTGGCTGGCTTGTCCTTAGTGTGGGGGTTCGAGTGCCAGTTTCTCTTGCATAGCTCTTGAAACAGAGGCAGCTGATGGAACAGAGTAGCTGTGTGATTGCTAAACTCAGCTCGAACTTTCTTTGGAGATGCTCTGGGACGTGCATCTGAGTTCGATGATCTCTTCTTGTCCCATTCCATGTCCCGTATGGACTTCCCAACTCCCAGATAACCTTGGTGTCTAGTCCCAGTTTTGACTTTCTGGTCCTGAGCTACTTTACCTAATTTTGGTTGTACTGTGGGAGGGGAAAGAATTGCTCAGCTCGGCCTGGTGTTGTGGGCGGGGCCATGGCACCATGGACACTTGGATGGTCACTCTTTCTTACCCCGCTGAACCGTGTGTTAAACACTGGAGATGGGCCCAGAACAAAGAATTTTCTTTTCCATCAAACAGAACATTTGGTATCCGAGAAGCGCTTGCAAGCAGCTGCCTGTCCCATGACGCAAGGCAGGCCAGGTACTCAATTATTCACTTTCCCTGGGGAGTAAGGAGATACCACATCTCTCAGTGCACGGAATGTTCCAACTTCCAGGTTGGCTGCATGTTGTATTAATTATTGCTTAGCATCTTAGCTAAGATCAGATCTGTGGCTGGAAGGAAGGCATGTGGCTAAAGAGATATCTGAGTGGGTAGCAGCACACTTCAGTGTGACTGCGGTAAGCCCTTGGGTAAACCTCAGCAAACCTGGCTTGAGCTCTGCTCGTCTTCCAGCATAAACTCATTAATCCTGACCCCTCTTAGGGTCCCATGAGAGGTCAAAATGAGACATTGGGTGTGATTTTTCTTTTTCAAATATAAGAAGAGACACACCCCTTCTTCTTTCCCCTTTGAGTTTTTGAGACAAGGTTTCTTTGTGCAGCCCTGGCTGTCCTGGAACTCACTTTGTAGACCAGGTTGCCTAGAACTCACAGAGATCCATCTGCCTCTGCCTCTAGAGTGCTGGGATGAAAGGCATGCACCACGACAACCAGCTCAAGATCTTCTTATCTGAAATACTCTGGATCAAGATTTGAGAACCCCGCTCCACCCCTGGACTTTAGAGCATTTGCATATGCATACTGAGATGTCTTGAAGGTGAGCTCCTTTCTCTAAATATCAAAGGCATGCTAACTTGAAAGTAAGACAAAAAGGGGGAATATATTCCATATATACCAGAAACACAACCAACCAACATACTTTGTGATAAGTATTGTGTCCATAAAACACGTTAGGAACTTAAAATACTACTAACATTGGTCATCGGTAGTAAGGATAAGTGGGGCTGGAATGGGTAGGGAGCCTAGGTGAAGATGCTGTAAAGGTAGTAGCTATGAGTGCACAGCAACCTGTATATACTGAATGCCACTGAGTCGAATACTTTAAATGGCTAATATAGTAAACTTTTATATTGTGTTATTTTTTAACTACAATTTTTAAAAAAAAAAAAAAACTTCAAAAAATGTTATGATTGAATGTCTGCTCCCATCTACAACAAGGCAGATAAAAATCAGACTGATTTTTGTCTTAGAAGTAGCTATAAATGCTGGATGAATTTTGCTTTGGACAATGTCTATTTGAAGACACCAACAGAAAATGAATGCGGTAGAGCTTGAAGGCCAAGGTCCCAGGGGAAAGGCGAGGCATCGAGCTGAGCTGACAGGCTGGCTTTTCCCTGAAGGATAAAGATGGAAGACTCCGAGCACTAGAAACCAAGATGGATTGTAGAGCTACTGTGATGAATTTAGTGTTAGGATGGCATTGGATAGAAGAAAGCAATAATGGAAGCATAGGGAATTAAAACTGGCATGCCCTCTCTTGACAGACAGACAGACAGACAGACAGATAATAGAAAGATAATAGATGTTGGTAAATGATAAGCAATCATTGATAGCTAGATAGATGGTAAGTGAGTTAATAGATAGATAGATAGATAGATAGATAGATAGATAGATAGATAGATAGATAGGCAGACAGACAGACAGATAGGCAGACAGATGATTGATAGAGTAGAGAAAGTACTCCATATGTGTGAGCAAAAGCATATTTAGTTCAACTGATAAAGACAAAAGTGTATCTCAGGTTCCCTCACCTCATACCACACACGTCTGCTCCAGAAGAGACTTAACCAATGAGAAGAAAACAACCCGATCACTGGAGGCAGCGCAGGAGAAAGCTTCACTATATTGAAAAATATATATCTGAAATAGACACAAGGAGAAAAGGCAACTTGGACTGTATTGAATTGATTTGTGTTCACCAAAAGACACCGTCAAGGAGAATAAACAGGCAACTCAGAGAGGGAGACATATTCAAAACACGTGTAACAAATGACTCCTAACTAAAATACACTTAAAAAATCGTATAGGTATAAGAAAAATCCAAATTTTTGAATTAGGTAATAGAGTCTAATAGAAACTTTACCAAAGAAGATATCTGGTTGGGTGACCAATATACAGAATGTTACAAATGCAAATTAAAACCACAGCGACTGTAATATGTTTAAAACAATAATAACAGAAATCAGCAGTGTTGTTCTGAGCAGAGTGCTTAGGAATCAGGCGCTCAAATGCCACTCGACTCGGAGCTCAGTTTGTCTGCTAATTGGGAAAATTATGGCCGGTGCAACAGCTGAATATTCCAAGCATACACCACTTAACCAAAATGTGGATATACCAGCACCAGATGACACGCGCGCGAGAGATGACAGTCAAGCTATTTGCAGTAGCTCCAACCTAGAAACGACGCAGAACTCCAGAGAAAGTGGAAACAAAATTGATTCCTATTGAGAACCGGTAAAGAAACACTGCTGAACTACAGAGGAACAGACTTCCACCAGCACAAAAGAAATGAACCCCACAAAATTCAGGCTAGATTTTCTTATTAAAAATATTTCAATTTGTTTGTTATTTTATGTGTATGAGAGTTTTTCAGGCATATATGTCTGTGAACCACATGTGTGTCTGATGCCTGAGAAGGGCGGAACTGGAACTGGAGTTAGAGACGGCTCTGAGCTGCCATGTGGTTGCTGGGAATAGAACTCAGGTCAAGAAGAGCAGCCAGTACTCTTAATTGCTGAGTCGTGTCTCCAGCTCAGGCTGGATTTTAAAGCTAGACACCAAAGAACATGCTGAATACAATTCTTCTTACATAAAATGCAAAGTTAGAGGTGAGATTTCTGAATCCTTGTTACCGCTGTGAGGCAGTAACCACAGCTGTGGGGTGTGCCTGGGCGGGGGTCATGTCCAGTTTTTTCTCTGAGTGGGATTATTCTGTGGTTTTCACTTTGTAAAAAAATAAATCTGTGGAGCTGTACACTTTGCATAGGTATGCTTTTCTGTGTCAACATTAAACTTTAGTAAAAAAAAAAAGAGTTTAACTTAATAAATAAGAGCAAAGAGTTGTCTCAATACACTTAGGTGTCTACATAGGGAGAAGGGGACAGGTATTTTTCAGTCACCACTTTTCTTTTTTTTTTTTTTTTTAAAGATTTATTTGTTTGTTTGTTTTATATCAGTACACTGTCACTTTCTTCAAACACCCCAGAAAAGGGCATCAAAGCCCATTACAGATGTTGTGAGTCACCATGTGGTTGCTGGTAATTGAACTCAGGACCTCTTAACCATTGAGCTATCTCTCCAGCCCCCAAACTGTGTTCTTCATAGAAGCATTGTTTTTTCTTACAAATGGAGATGTAAGTGATTTCTGACCCTCTACGAGTAAGCGTGTCACCCCTGAGCCATCTCTTTGGCTCCAGAGTGGAGTTTTGTTTGTTTTCGTTTTTCCTAGACAGAGTCTCTGTAGCCCAGGACAGCCTGGGACTTGCTATAATACTCCAGCCTCAGCTTCCAAACACATGTTTTCACTGAAAATACACTCCATTCCACTGGAAGTGTTTTCTTCATGTCTGTGGACAGAGTACATAAACTAGAATCAGCATTCTACTTTATTACTTAACAGACTGAACCTGAAAGAATTTGTATTATCTATCTAGTCTGAGACAGGGGCTCATTTAGTCCAGGTTGGCCTGGACTTTCAATGGAGCCAAGGATGACCTTGAGCTCCTGATCCTCCTGCTTCTAATTCCAGAGTGCTGGGATCACAGGCAAGCACCACCGAGCACAGCTCAATTTTGAGAACATTTTAGTCCAAAAAATAAAAAAGATAAATAATAAGTAAAGAGCTTTTCCTCTTGGTTTAGGGTCAAAGACTACCATAGCTGGCAACAACTTGTTCCAACAATGTAAAGCTGTCCAAAAAGTCTTCTTCCTCCATTCCAAATTTTGTGTACTGATGGATGTAGGCTTTGGATGAGAACATATTCCACGCCTTGCCCACAATCATATCCCAGCTCTCTACACTTCCTGGTTGGAGCCTGTTGATGCTTTCAGCGTGTGGAAAACCCAGCGAGCCTTTGACAAGTATGAGAAGTCTGCAGCCCTGGTCAGCAATAGCCAGCTCTTAGTAAAGCCACTGGATATGATTGTGGGCAAGTCACCACTTTTCTATGTGTGACTGTGCAAGTGTGCCATCAGGTATACCTGTGGAAACACCAAAGGGCAAATTCAGGTGCCATTGCTCTTCTTCTTCTTCTTCTTCTTCTTCTTCTTCTTCTTCTTCTTCTTCTTCTTCTTCTTCTTCTTCTTCCTCCTCCTCCTCCTCCTCCTCCTCCTCCCGTCCTCCTCCTCCTCCTCCTCCTCCTCCCGTCCTCCTCCTCCTCCTCCTCCTCCTCCTCCTCCTCCTCCTCCTCCTTCTTCTTCTTCTTCTTCTTCTTCTTCTTCTTCTTCTTCTTCTTCTTCTTCTTCTTCTTCTTCTTCTTCTTCCTCCTCTTCCTCTCCTTCTCCTTCTCCTCCTCTTCTTCCTCTTCCTCTTCTCCTTTTCTTCTTCTTCCTTTTCCTCCTCCCCTCCTCCTCCCCCTCTTCTTGTTCCTCCTCCTCCTCCTCCTCTTTCTCCTCCTCCTCTTCTCTTTTTGAGAGAAGGTTTCTCACAGGCATGGAACTTCCCAAATAGAGCAGGCTGTGGTAGGCCAGAAAGACCCAGGGATCCTCCTGTTTCCGTATTTCCAATGCTGGGGTTAAAGTGCCCAGCTTTTCTTTTATATAAGGAACTGGGGGTAAAACTCAGGCCCCCATACTTGCAGGGTAAACACTTTATTAACTGAACTAGTTCCTTACTTCCCAACTATCTATTTTATTTTATTTATTTTTATTGCTATTATTTTTATTTTTTAATTTTTATTATTTTAAAACGATATGTCTTTCTGTGTGTATATGCATATAAGTGCATTGCTAATAAGGGCCAGAAGAGGGCACCAAAGCCCATGTAGCTGGAGTTACAGGCGTTAGTAAGCCGCTGAGCCTGGCCTTCAGCCTGAATACTATTTTTCATATTTCCTTAACTTTCTACATCTGGATGCATTATTTCTGTAATAAAAACCTATTCAATATCAGTTAAAGTTTCATTTTACATCAATCCAGATATGAATACATGAAATTGGAAAAGTGATTTAAAAAACAGTAGACCTAACAGTTTCAAGTCATGTATGAAACACCTATAGTTATCCTCTTGGCCCAAGACTGCTTTCAAGGTGGGTAGCAGATGGAAGTGCTTACTTTTGCCACATTCATGGGGCTTATTACTAGGATTCCTTGTTCAGAGTAACAGGTCAAACCAAAAGCTAGCAACAGGGCCAAGCATGCAGAAAAAGGAAATAAGTAATATGCAAACTGAAAGGGACAGTGTAAATTATATTATATCATTGGAAACCCTGAATCTCTGGAAAGCCTTTATTGGGACTAAAGATGAACATACAGGACATACAACATACAAATCTGAGTGGACTTTCTATATACACTGTGCAAAGGACATTTAGGTCTGCTGGGAAGGGGACCATAACAGACAACTTTCTATAATGATCTTCCAACAACCAACAGGTATATGAAAATTCTTAGCATTACTAATGACCAGGGAATGAAATCCTACTACCTGCACGTCATACCTGCTAGGGTGGTATTCCCAGAAATATTAATAGCTCACCAAGTTTGGTAAAAGTGTGGAGAAAAAATAAGCATGTATATATTATTGATAGCAAGGTAAATTGGTGCATTGTAGGAAAAACAACAAACAAACAAACAAACAAAAATTCCTTTGCGGTTTTCTGGAAAATGTAAGCATCATCCAATCAGATGAGTCTGCCATCCCATTGGCAGGTGTGTATGGAAAGGAACAGAAACAGAAATATTTGTGCCCTCAAGATCGTATCATCATTACTCATAATAGCCAAGATATGGAACAGCACATGTGTGTGTTGATGGGTGAATGGACAGATGCATTTTGACTTAAGTATACATGTGTGCATATATACATTGGCATGTCATCCAACTTCAAAAAGGAGATGTCACCATTTATAACAATATGGGTAAAACTGAAGGATATTATGTTAAGTAATGAGACTTACAAACAGACACAAAAGGGTGTTTACAGTATCTCACTTATTTGTAGAACCCAAAAGGAATAAAGAAGCATAGAAACAGAAAATGGAACTGTGCTTGTCAGTGCAGGGATGGGAAATGTAGGTTAGAGAGTGCAGATGAGAGACTCAGCAGCAAAGGCTCTGGCATCTGAGTTCAATCCTAGAACCCACACAAGGGAAGGAAACAGCAGACACTGTGGGGTGTCCTCTGTCTGCCAGTCTCATTATGCACCATCTCCCTACCCAGAAGGCATCCGCAGTTCTCTGCAGTATGACCCCAGGGTCCTCCTCTGGTTGAGAATAGACTGTTACTTAGATAGTAGCTAGCAGTAGCAATCATTAGTGTTAAAAAATGTTACTAAAAATAAATTCTAGAAGCTTCTTAAGTCCTCCCTCTAATAATACCACTTGCACTCACGTGCATTTAAAATTATAATAGTAATTATTATTATTTTAGAAAGTGCTGGCCATCAAGATAGGCTAAAAGACTGAGTGTAGTCTTGGCTCCCACACGCTCCTGATGCTGGATTTCACTCTGTGAAGAATGGGAAAACAGGGAAACAGCAAGAGCTTCTCCAAAAATGAGCTAATGAACTCTATGGCTGTAACCCTGAAAACACACTGCGTTTGAGAACAGGACCCTAGCTCTCTAACTCTCTCTCTCTCTCTTTTTCACACACACACACATAAATACACACACATACACACATAGATAGATAGATAGATAGATAGATAGATAGATAGATAGATAGATAGATAGAGAGAGATAGATAGATAGATAAGAGAAAGTATACTATCTATGGGCTTGATTCTATTTTATTTTGTTTAGTATGGTGATATCTAGTTCCATTCATTTCCCTACAAGTGTTATAATTTCATTCACACACACACACACACACACACACACACACACACACACACACACCCTTGAGCTTAATAAAACTCCATTGGATGTGTGTTTATGGGCACCTAGGATTGTTCTATATGTTGTTTATTATGAAGAGCAAAACAATGAATGTGGCTGTGTGAGCATCTCTGTGGTGTGCGGATTTAGAGTCCTTCGGGTGTAACCCTAGAGTGATATAAGTGGGTCTGTGATCGTTCTATTTTCAGTCTTTTTTTTATTGGATATATTCTTTACTTACATTTCAAATGTTATCCTCTTTCCCAGTTCCCCCTCTCCTGGAAAGCCCCTATCCCATCCTCCCTTCCCCTGTTTCTATGAGGGTGGTCCTCCACCCACCACACTCTCACCTCCCCACCCTCGATTCCTTTACATTAAGGCATCTATCAAGCCTTCATAGGACCAAGGGCCTCTCCTCCCATTGATGGCTGACAAGGCAATCTTCTGCTACATATGCAACTGGAGCCATGTGTACCCATTGGTTGGTGGCTTAGTCCTTGGGAGTTCTGGGGGGGGGTCTGGTTGGTTGATATTGTTGTTCTTCCTATGAGCAAACCTCTTCAGCTCCATTAGTCCTTTCTCTAAATCTTCCATTGGGGACCCCGTGCTCAGTCCAATGGTTGGCTGCGAGCATCCGCCTCTGTATTTGCAAGGCTCTGGCAGAGCCTCTCAGGAGACAGCCATATAAGGCTTCTTTCAGCAAGCATTTCTTGGCATCCACAATAGTGTTGGGATTTGGTGACTGTATATGGGATGAATCCCCAGAAGGACCCTCTATACTGACTTGGGTAAAGCTTGCACTGGTTAATTCTCACCAGCAGTGTGCAAGGGTTACTGCGCCGTGCAAGGGTTACTGTGCGGCATCTCCTCAACCACATCTGTTGGCATTTGTTTTCTCCTTAGCCATTCTGATTGCAACGAGATGGAATCTCAATGTGGTTTTGATTTTTATTCCCCTAATAGCTAAGGATGTTGATCGTTATTTTCATATATTCATTGGCTGGTTTATATTTTTTCTACTAGAAGAGAACTGCCTATTCAATTCATTGGCCCAATTTATGAATTGAATGATTTGGTTTCTTGGTGTTCAATTTTCTGGGTTGACATATTCTAGATGTTAATTCCCTGTCATGTGTATTGTTGGTAAAACTGTTCACCATCTTATGGGCTGTCTGTTCACTCTGGTGATCATTGCCTTTGCTATGCAGAAGATTTAGATTATCAGCAATCCCATATTCCAGTTCTTACTATTATTTTCTAAGCCATCAGAATCCTTTCCAGAAAGTTTTTCCCTGTGCCTAGGTCTCAAAGTGTTTTTTTTTCTAAACTTTCAACTTTAAATCCTTCGATCCATTTTGAATTGGCTTTTATATCTGTTTTTCTATCAGTTCTCTCTGCTGTTGGCTTGCTGATAGAAAATGAAATCCTGAGTGGGAAAGGAACTGGGCTTGCCCTGCCCTGATTCTCCAGGCTCCTCCCTTCACTTTTGTGAGTGGCTTGTGGACAGAGACTCAGTATAAACAAGCAAGAACAGACCTTGCACGGCTCCTGGGTTGTTGCATATCACTGTGTCTGCATTTGAATCGAGTTCATAGGGAATATTATCTCTCTGTGGCTCCCAGGCCCCCACTTCCTAAGCTATGAGTAGGGCATGATTTTGCCTTTACTGTAATTTCTATGGGCTGTTGGGTTACTGGGATTTTGTGCATCTGGAGTTCTGTATGCAAATGAGATGGCAAGGAAGGTAGCATACATGTTGTTCAGATGTGCTTTTGTTTTTTTAAAGTCATATCAGACCTACACAACAGAGATTCAAGGATGAAATTATGAGCAGTTCCAGACAACCACCACAGAGCATCCAAGCAGGTTCAGGACCCGTCTGGGAGCAGGGCCATCTGAAAGTGCACAGTTCATGTACCTGATTGAAAATCTAGAACAATTAAAAAAGACAAAAGGATCGAAGAATCTCTATTCTTCACACCCACAGGGCAGATGATGCTTCCCCTCAGAAATTTACCAACAGCACTCTCCCTAAAAACCAAGACAATCCATCTGCTCAATGACACCCCAGGTCTCTGGGCCAAGGTAAACAGGTTGTCGCAGGACTGCGGGACTGGTGGTCTCTGATATCTGTGCTTCTAAAGATTCCTAAAAGACAAGATGAGAAAGGGGAGAAGCTGGAGCAGTATACCTGCAGCTTAGTAGCCCAGGCTGGTTTCGAACTTGTTCCTCCTGCCTCCGCCTCCTTCAGCAAATCCTACTGGCATGTGCCACCACAATTGGCCCTGCAGCTTAGTAAACAAGTAAGCAAATATGTGAAACAGTGGTAGTCTATCAAAGGGAAGCCTCAGTAAGAGCTAATGGAAGATACTTGCTGGACTCAATGGAGTTGTTGGAAAATTTTGAAGATGACCTCATAAAACACAGTGCAAATGGACAGGCAGTGGTGGGCCCATCTTTAATCCCAACATTGAGGAGGCAGAGGCAGGTAGATCTCTGAGTTCGATGCCAGCCTGGTCTACAAAGTAAGTTCCAGAACAGCTAGGGCTACATGGAGAAATTCTGTCTTGAAAAACCAGCAAGCAACAACAAAACCAGTGCAGCTGGTCTCTAAGTCACCTCCCAGTATCTCATGCCCAGGTCACTGGCACGTAACAGGCGATGAACCACCAGTCCAGGACGGAGATATATTGTATTGCTAGTTTTGTTCCTGAACCCAAAATGAGTAAGGTAGGAGGACATTAGACCCCGAAACTACTTGGAAAAGATAGGTGTGGGTTGGCTTCAGTTTTCCCAGGGGTTTATAGGCTCTGGGATATCACCTCCTATTTTTCACTACTTCTCAACCATGCCATCATCTTATAAATGAATCAAAGAGTTAATCTATACATGAAGTTAGAACCTTCAGGACACAGTCATTTCTCCAAAGTCATCAACTGGCAATCATATTGCCTGAACATTAAACCTGTGGGGAACATTTCATAATCAAGCTATTAAAAAGGCCCATGATAAAAGAATACAGGAGACAGAATAAACGCAGAGTCAGGAGATGGCTCAGTGAGTAAAAGGCCTTGCTGTATAAGCATAAGGAGCTGAGTTCAAATCCTCAGCACTCAGGTAAAAAATCAAACATGATTATTGATGTGCTTGTAAATCCAGTGTGGTGGGAATCAGAAACAGACCTGCCTGCTGGCCATCTATCTCATTCCTATTCCAGTGAACGACTCTGTCTCAGGAGAAAATAAAAAAATGTGATAAATCAGACCACCCAATCTCCCTCTCTGACATCTGAGTGCATGAGCAGGCATTTCTGACACAGATAGCATACACACCGCACACACAAATCACACAGAGACACATATACACACACTGTAAGGGAGGCATGGTGAAGACAAGCCTGTCTGTTTGGGGGCAGGAAAGGGGCATTAAGTCGCATAAGCACTAAAAGGAAAGGGGATCTGAAGGCTTTATTCTGTCAAGAGCACCGCTCTCATTCAGATGCAGGATGGCAAGGGTCAATAGCTTTATTTGGTGAATCCATGAAGACTTCAGAAAGATGGGAAAGGAACTGGGTTGGAGAACATTTGAGACACAAAGGTTAATATTGGACTTCTGCAAAGCATGTCAGAATAAAATTGCTGATCATGTAGACTCTCATGTTCATGGGGCATTAAGACAACATCCCCTTATATGTAGCCTGTGAACTCCCTTACTGTCACTGACTGACAATCTACAGGTTGACTTACCACCTCACACTGAGTGAGAGAAAAGCAAAATCAAGCACGGTTCATTCCCCTCCATTATTAGATTATCACAACCTATTATTGTTAGTCAGCCCGTGGCTGCCCGAGGGTGACACCAGAAGCTAATGCTGGCTGTCATTTGCTTTAATGCTAGATTTTAACCAAATTCTCTTAACACTATGACCACTTGACTTACGTCTTCTTTTGAGACCTCTGACCACTCTTTTGACAGCTCTTCTGTTAATGTTAATAAAACTGGTTTGGTTTGGTTTTCTTTGCGCTGTGCAAAGTATGGATGCCAGGGCTCTACACATGCCACTGAGCCACATCTCTAGTCCTGGAGTGATTTTTTTTTTTTTGTTATCAGAGAAACTTTTCATTATTGTGCAAAATAATGGGTTTCAGTGTAGCATTTTGGTACATGTGTTTTGATTACACAAATAAATCTCCATTAAAGCTATGGAGAGAATTAGCTAGGTGCATAAAGTCCTGAATTCAATCCCTAGGACCAGGTGTGGTGATACATGTCTGGAACTATAAAGCCAGAACTGGGAGATTGGAGGCAGGCAAACCCCAGGAGCTCACTGGTTAGCTGACCTAGCTTAGCCAGTGAGTCCCACATCCCAATGAGAGACCTTGTCTCAAAAATCAAGTTGAGACATGACACTTGAGGTTTACCTCTGGTCTCCACATGCTTGTGTGTGTGTGTGCATGCAACAATACCTTTGCAAACACACACATTATTAAGATCCCCCCATCACCTACTCTGTCCCTGTCCCCTTCATGGTAGTCTACTTCTTCTCAAATATTTCCCTTCCCTTTTCAATACCTCTCACATATACCTCACCACACACACACCATATATATCACAACACACACACACACACTACACACACACCACACAGGCACACACACACCACATAGTCATACACACACACACACACACACACACCATATATATCACAACACACACAAACACACACACACACACACACACACACACACACACCACACCACACCACACAGGCACACACACACACACACACACACACACACACACACACCACACCGGCACACAAACTTATTTAGATTCCTCACAAGAATGAAAACATATTTGTTTTTCTGAGTGTGACTTCTTCAGTTTCATCCACTTTCCTGAGAAATGACACAGTTTCATTCTTCTTACCCCTTGATTACATGAGACAGTACTTATTATGTAGCCCAGTCTGGCCTAAAACCCATTTTGTAGTACTGGACTTAAACTGAAGACTCCCCTCCTCTTACTGCACTGGATTAAGAGCAACAGTTGAGTGTATGAGTCAGTCTTGGTCACTGCTCAGCTCACCCTACCAAATAGTTCTTTTTGACTTTGGGTGGAAATATCCCCTAAAGTTTTTCAAGAACATGGTGGACAGAGTCCAGTCCAGTCTAGTATCCAAATTCCTAACTCTCACCTAACTTTTTCTCCCCAGTCATTTCTGCCTCAGACCTTAAAGTCTGCAGTGGGGGTGGGGAGAGGAGGGGTCTCATTGGTCTTTGCTCTTGTCTCTTTCTCTGCTCTCTAATGCCCACTCACACCTATTTAATCTTTAAAAAAATGGTATGGGAGCTGGAGAGTTGGCTCAGTGGTTAAGAGTACCGACTGCTCTTCCAGAGGTCCTGAGTTCAAATCCCAGCAACCACATGGTGGCTCACAACCATCTGTAATGGGATCTGATGCCCCCTTCTGGTGTGTCTGAAGACAGCAACAGTGTACTCATATACATAAAATAAATAAATCTTTTTAAAAAAAATGGTATGGATCTATGTGTACCTCGTGTGTGTGTGTGTGTGTGTGTGTGTGTGTGTGTGTGTGTGTGTGTAGAAGGCCACCTTGGTGGTTGGTTCTCACTTTCTACCAAGGTCTTTGTTGTTTTTTGCTGTGTTCAGGCTAGCTGGACTTGTGAACACCCAGCGTTTCTCTTCTTCACCTCCCATCTCACCCCAGGAGCGCTGAGATTGCAGGTACTTTACTAAATATCTGGCTTTAACATGGGTTCTGAGACTTCAGACCCAAGTCCTCAAGCTTATGCGGCACGAATTTTTACCCACCGAGCCATCTTTCTGGCCACAGGCCCTAGAGCTCACAGGCTTGGCTGGAGAGACTGGCTAAGGCCCAGGGTCCTCCTGTCTCGGTCTGTGCACTGCACCTGACTTTTTGTGTGGATGCTGGGGATTCGCACTCAGATATATGTGCCTGTGCCACCATTTACTAACAGAACTGTGTCCCCAGCTCCTGTTTTGGACCCTTATGAGAACAATAAGGGGACAACGAGGGGAACTAGAGGCAGAAACCCTTGCTACTTGCCTGCCACAGCGGTAAGCTGCTGCAGTTTCTTTCTCCGCGTGTACACTGGGTTGCCAGTGGCTTTCTCTTACTGGATCATCTGCCCATCATCTCGCTGCCTCGGGTGCTATTCCCGACAAGTCCCTACAAGACAGCAGGGCCCCATTGGCAGTCATTCATATTCATTAATATGAAATAGAATTGAGAGCACAGCTCCTCAGTTACACCAGCTTCATCGCAGGCACTCACTTGGGGGCTTGCTGCTCTCTCCCAGGAACTATCGTATTTACTGTAAAGACACGACCAATTGTATATCAGGGCTGGTGACAGCCCATGCCAGCATGCCCAGTGCTGTTCTAAAAGTCCATGGCCCCTGTGAATTCACGAACCATTGTAAAGTACCCTGCTTCATTTTCACCTCAGAGAGAAAGGGACACAGTGGGAAGGGGTCAGTGCCAACCACCGGAGAGTACATGGAGCCCACAGTGGCCCAGGCAGTAGCCAGCATGGAATATCCAGGACTTCAGAAGGTCTTTCCAAGAGCTGCTGGCCCTGGGAGTTCTCAGCTTTGGAGCTGAGATGTCCCTAGTAGAGGGCTGTCTTGAACACTGGAGCAGTATGAAGCAGTCCCTTGTACTCTACCCTTCCCTCAGCTGTGCCAGTCACTACTGTTACCCGCACATTGACAAATGTACAGGGAGCTAAGTCTTGTCCAGCTGGAAACCCCTCCTCTACGTCCTCTTCTGTGTGACTATGCCATATATCAAGGCCATTTTCTGATTTGACCCCTTGTTTGCACGTCAGCTCATTTAGGTAACAGGTAGTTTGGGGGAAGTTAGGGAGCTGTCCCCTAGGAGATGGAACAACTTTACCTGATTCTCACCAGTGGACTGTCCATCTATTTAGTAGGACATGCTTTCTAAAATCTGTCCATTGATCATATATTTAGAATCTTTTGTCAAGTCATAATTTACAGATGAATTTCAATTAACTAATAGCACTTCACTGTTCTAAATAGTTATTTTTTTTTAAACTATTCCTTGTCCTTTTCTATTATTGTTGTTGCTGTCCTTCTAGACAGGGTTCCTCTGTATGGCCCTGCCTGTCTTGGAACAAACTCTATAGCCTAGGCTGGCCTTGAAGTCATAGAGATCTGCCTGCCTCTACCTCCTGAGTGCTGGGATTAAAGGAATGTACCACCATTTCCTGGCTACATTTTTCTTCTAGATGAGGTTTCTCTGTTGCCCAAGCAGTCCTCAGATTCCTGGGCTCAAGCGATCCTTCCATGTCAGCCTTCCAAGGCTGGTTCCACGGGAGCATCTACCATCCCTACCGAGCCCACCTGTTCTCCATCCTTCTTAACTTGCTCGTTGTATACCAGAGTTTTGTTGCTTCTTGGAGGAAGTTCTTCTTTTCCATTGTGACAAATGTAGACTGTTTCTTGCATATAGCACTCAGCATTCAAGTGACTTAGAAGAGATTTTGCCACATCCTGTGCTCGGTGTCATCCCCCTCTTCATGCAGCTCAGAGTTCCAACCAGCACCAGCAAGTTCATGTCCTGCTAGATGTAGCTTTCTTGTGAGACATGAAAAGCTTTGGCTTTATGGTTGTCTCTCTCAAACATGCAGTGATCTGGATAACCAAGTCCCTCCTAGAGCCCAGAACTGTTCCAAAGGAGGCAGCTGAGATATGTAGAGTGCCTAGCCAACCATTTCTCTATGTTCATACAGCCCCGCATGCCCTCAAACCATCCTGTTTACTTCAGGCTCCTAGTATAGTCAGAGTCAAGGAGCAGTGGCTCCTAAGGACTGGGAATGGAAGAGAACGGGGACACTGTATACAGACTGAGTTTGTAAACGTAAGAATTTCTGGGCAAGGGTTGCACAGCAATGCGGATATACTTAATATTACTGAACTGCGTACCTAAAATGGCCAAGATTTTAGGTTTTGTCTATTTAAAAATAGATAATCATCATGTTTTAAAATAGAAACAGCTAAAAGAAAGGTGACAGAAATAAATATGTACAATAAATGTTTTGGGGGTAATTTATGATCAGCACAGAAATTCCTGAAATAAAATATAATTTGTGAACAGAAGCACTTCAGGTCTCCACCATTTGAGGATACCACTCGTCAGGAAAATAAACCTGTCTTCAGAAATGAACACATATTTCTCTAGGAGCAACACCACACAGTCATCTTTCATGAAGGCCATGGGCCAGCGGTCAACCTTACGCCCTCTGCTTCAGAGTCTATAATCCCTTCTGCTCCATAGGAGCAGATGTTAGCAATGGAAGTCTGTCTTTTCCATGTTGTGAGATGACTGAACACCCCATATTTCTGGTGTGCAGTTGCAAATGCCTTCCATACTTCACCTGCATATCCACTGTCTCAACAAATAATCCTTGTAATGACTTTGAAACAGAAAGAAAGGGAAAGTTCCCACTGCTCTTGGGGCAGGCTGTAAACATCATTCGCAGAGCAAGGCAGTCACTCACAAGTTGCTAGCTGTGATACATGTTGTAAGACCCCACTGTTCTCACTACTGCTATTGACACAGCCACTGAGATTGGTCCCAGGAAAGCGGAGGGGGTGTTCTGTGGCTCAGGAGTGGCATACCAACAGCAATCAGTTCAGAAGCATCCATCTCAGGAGCTCTGGTGGTTCTGATACTAGGGGGAAATGATACTACAAAGGAGTATTGAATCCCCTGAAATAGAATTCTGAAGACTTACAGCAGGCCTCTCATAAGTTGAGGATCATCTGTGTATGAATAAAAGGACTGAAATTTCAAACACATGTCACCCACCAACTTGCTAGAGTTTAGAGGAATAGTACACGTTAGGTTGTGGGTTGAATATGCTGGAATTCTTGGTCTCCAGTTGGTTTCACTGCCTGGAGAGGGTATGGAACCTTTAGAACATGTGGCCTAGATATCAGATGTGGGTCAATGATTTCCAGGTTACCATTTCTGCTTCCTGGTGTGGTCACTCTGTGAAAATCTCTGTCACCGTACTGCCCTTACACCATACTTTCTGTGTTATCATGGAGTAAAACTATGCACAAAATTAAATCTCCCTACCATTAAGTTACCCCTGGCAGACATTTTATCACACCAATAAAACAAGTTACTAATACAGAGAATTGTACTGGTGATGCAGTGTGACCTGAGAGTTGTAAGCTACAAGAAAGCTTTTTTTTTCTCCCCAAGTTGCTTTAGGTCATCGTATTTTATCACAACAACAGAAACCCTAACTAAAACAGGTTGCTATGGATAAGATTAATTAGTGTGGGAGAGCCAGGAAGGCGGTGGTGGAATGGCTACAAAATAGAATTAGCAATGGCTATTTGGATGGGGAAATGCACCAAGTTTCTATTCATATGCCATAGTTGTCGACTTGACACACCTTTGAAGAAGGGGGTCCCAACTGAAGGCTCAATTGAAGGGTGTCTCTGTTAGATTCCCCCACAGGGGCACATCTGTGAGGCATCTTGTTAATTGCTAATCAATGTGGGAGGGCCTATCCCATGGTTTGTGGTGCCATCCCTGAGCAGTACAGGGATAATCTCTTGTGTACTGTGTGGAAGCATTACCTGCCAATCAAAAGCTGATGGTCTATCAGCAAAAGGCAGGAAGTAGAAGGTGGGTGTTCCAGTAGAAGAGATTGGAATTCTGGGAGAGTCAGAGGTAGGAGTTTCTCCACCCAGACTCTGAGGAAGTTGGGAGCACGAAACTGAGGAGAAGAAACCAGCCATGTGGAAAGCATAAAAAAATATATATAGGATAATAATTTAAGACTTAGTCGGGGAACCAGCCTAGGTATGGCCTAGGCTTTTTTTTTTTTTAGTTTAAAAAATTAAGCCTCCAATCATTATTCAGGAACTGGGGCACAAGTGGAAAAGCCCATGGTTCCAGGGCAGGTGGTCCTGAGTTGTGTAAGAAAGCAGACCATGAGAAACTAGTCAAAAAGCAATGTTTCTCCATGGTTTCTGCTTTGGTTCCTGCTTCTAGATTCCTGACCTGAATTCCTGTAATTCCTGCCTTAGCTTTCCTCCCTGGTAGACCTTAACCTATAAGCAAATTAAGCCCTTTCTTCTCCAAGTTGCTTTTGACCAGGGTTTTGTCACAGCAACAGAAAAAACACAAGGGCCTCCTAAGACTACTCAGACAGGGGATTCAAAGATTAACACCTTCAAATAATAAAGCTGCTTAGAAGGCAAACCCCCATCCATCAATGAACTCTGCAGTAAAACTGAAAATGCACATAAAGACCTTCATTTGAAAAGAGAATGGTACTCAAGTGGTGGCCTCTTCAGAAAAAGACCTCCTGGGGAAGTATTTTCATTGACTCTCATTGCAGGCAAGCACAGGCTGTTTAGCCATAGTCCAAGAGTCCCTGGCTGCCTTTTAAGCTGCCAGAACTTCCTCTGTCCCAATAAGGCTGGCTTTGCAGGCATGCGGAGAGGAGGAGTTAAGATCATGGGGTCTTGTGCCAAGGTTTCAGAGAAATTCCTGTGGCCAAGCAAGGTCAGATTCCATTCACAGAGACCCCAAAAGATCTATGCATAAAGCTGCAAAGGTGAAACATAAGTTCTAATGGCTACCCCAGATAACAAGGATATCTCAAGGAAACCTACAGGCCGTGAGTGACACTGGCTCAAAAAAGAATTTGTGTGTCCTGCAGACAGCAGGCTCCTGGGGGCAGGGCTACCTAAGGCTGTCGGAGTTCAGGAGATGCCACCACGTTCCCCATTGCTCTGGGTTTAATGTTTTTACTTCTGGGTTATACTCTTACTTTGGTCAAATGGGATCCCTGGACCCCATTCCTCTCTTTCAGAATGAGAATGCTCACTTGGTGCTCCTGTGTGTTAGAATTGCATTTTCCCCCCTCACTGGGACTCACAGCTAAGAGACTGAATTCTTAGAAGACACTTTGAACTTTGGAGTTCTCCATAGTGTTAAGACTTGCAGACTTTTAAAATCGGAATTAATGTGATTTTCATTATGAGATGGCAATGGGCCTGTGTGGGACTAGAGAAAGAATAATATCAGCTGAATGAATATAGAATATCACCCATGGGCTCATGTGTTTGAACATTTGGTCCCCAGCTGATAGCACTGCTTTGGGGAGGCTTTGGAACCTTCAGGATATATGGCTTAGCTGGCAGGACCGTGTCATGGTCAGTAGGCCTTGAAGGCTATATCCACTTCTGGCTCCAGCCAAGGCTCTCTATTTCCTTGTCCAGCTGCCATGTGAGGGGCTCCATCTCACGCTCCCACCATCTCACGCTCCCACCATCTCACGCTCCCTCCATCTCACGCTCCCTCCATCTCACGCTCCCACCATCTCACGCTCCCACCATCTCACGCTCCCACCATCTCACGCTCCCACCATCTCACGCTCCCACCATCTCACGCTCCCACCATCTCACGCTCCCACCATCTCACGCTCCCACCATCTCACGCTCCCACCATCTCACGCTCCCACCATCTCACGCTCCCACCATCTCACGCTCCCACCATCTCACGCTCCCACCATCTCACGCTCCCACCATCTCACGCTCCCACCATCTCACGCTCCCACCATCTCACGCTCCCACCATCTCACGCTCCCACCATCTCACGCTCCCACCATCTCACGCTCCCTCCATCTCACGCTCCCTCCATCTCACGCTCCCACCATCTCACGCTCCCACCATCTCACGCTCCCACCATCTCACGCTCCCACCATCTCACGCTCCCACCATCTCACGCTCCCACCATCTCACGCTCCCACCATCTCACGCTCCCACCATCTCACGCTCCCTCCATCTCACGCTCCCTCCATCTCACGCTCCCACCATCTCACGCTCCCTCCATCTCACGCTCCCACCATCTCACGCTCCCACCATCTCACGCTCCCACCATCTCACGCTCCCTCCATCTCACGCTCCCTCCATCTCACGCTCCCACCATCTCACGCTCCCTCCATCTCACGCTCCCTCCATCTCACGCTCCCACCATCTCACGCTCCCACCATCTCACGCTCCCACCATCTCACGCTCCCTCCATCTCACGCTCCCTCCATCTCACGCTCCCTCCATCTCACGCTCCCACCATCTCACGCTCCCTCCATCTCACGCTCCCTCCATCTCACGCTCCCTCCATCTCACGCTCCGCTCTACCACCTTCATGATGAACTGAACCCGTAGATATGATGAACCAAAATAAATCCTTCCTTCATAGTGTCTGGTGCCTTGCCACCGCCATAAGCAAGCACTACATTTTGCTTCTGGCAATCATGCAGGATGGGCCAATTCTCCACATATGCTCATAAGCCCTGCCAAGGTAACTCATCTAGAAGCCCTCTGTAAGGAATCTTATTCCTTGAGCTATCAGTCCTCATTCACCCGACACAAGCTATTCATTGGCTTTGGATCATTGGCCGCCTCCCACCCAGTGTGGGAGATTGCATCAAGGGTCTGTCAAGCACTGGTCAAGCACTCTACCACTGAACTATACTCTCTATGTAGTAAAGCTCAATTGTACTACACAGAAACTTGTGAGACACGCTAAGCATAAAATCAAGAATGCTTTCAACAAGCATCACTGGCTAATTCTGTAGTTGGTATTGTACACAGAAATACAGAAGATATAATCGTAGCCCTTTGTAAGAGCAACAAAACCTGGCTTATCCCACAGCATAGCCCTGTCTGAGTAGTCTTATGATGCCCTTGTTTGTTTTCTGTTGCTGTGACAAAACCCTGGCCAAAAGCAACTTGGAGAAGAAGGGCTTAATCAGATTACAGGTTACTGTCTACCATGGAGGAAAGCTAAGGCAGGAATTCAAGGCAGGAATGTGGAAGCAGGAACTGAAGCAGAGATCATGGAAGAGCACTGCTTACTGGGTAGTTTCTCATGGCTTGCTCAGCCTGCTTTCTTACACAACTCAGTATCACCCGCCCAGGAATGGCACCACAATACAGGGGGCTGGGCTCTCCCACACTAATGAACAACCAACAAAATGCCTCACAGATGTACACCCCCTAGCTAAACCTGAAGGAGACAAATCTTCAGTTGAGGTTTCTCCCTTCCCTGGTGTGTCAAGTTGATAACTATGATAATAATGTTATCATAATATTATGATAATATTAGTTATCAAGAAATGAATAGAAACTTGGTGCATCTCCACACTCAAAGGGTTCATTTGTGATTCTTTTTTATGGTCATTCTACCTCTGCCTCATACTGAGTTTATGACAAAAATATAGTCTTCCAGAGGCTGAAAAGAAAATGAAATTTCTTTGATACTTAAAAAGTGCACAGTTAAATTCACTTTTCCAAGAGTATATCTGACCCTCTGGGATATGACGTACACAACCATATCCTCGGGTTTCTTCCCCTATTGGCATGTGACAATTGTGGTTGGTCTTATAAGTCTTGTCAAACAGTAGTTACAAAACCTGAGACACATTTGTCTTATCTCCCAGACCAAAATAAATAAATAAATAAAAAACAAATTCAGTGCTTGTTGGAGAAACTCCATTTTATTTGATATCAGAAAGGGGAATGTTTCCGAAAACAAATTGTATTTCCTTAATCAAAGCATGCAAGGTGGAATCCTTGTGTGACTTTAAAATTGACATTTCCTTTGGGAGGGAGTTGGAGTTCTTTGCTTTAGATAAAGAGAAACGTGCGATCTGCAAGACCAACCATTCTTCCAGGGCCCCTCCCTCCCATCCTAATGCAATCGTGTGTCTGTGTAGCACAGACAGCTGTTTACACAAATTATATTTACTCAGGGCAAGAGATCAAGAAGATTCCTTTCCTATCAGACATCTGGAAATGTATGCAAACATACCAGCAGTGTTTGCAGATCTTGCAGAGGTCTAAAACAAAGTGCGGCGGTGGGGTCTTTGTGTGTTCAGTTGTTTCCCTTGCTCTCTGCTCTTAGCCCTCAGCTGACAGTGGTGATCAAG
Source organism: Tokudaia tokunoshimensis (assembly GCA_036184795.1). NCBI lineage: Eukaryota > Metazoa > Chordata > Mammalia > Rodentia > Muridae > Tokudaia > Tokudaia tokunoshimensis. The sequence continues at coordinate 29,943,296 of BTHU01000022.1, read as the reverse complement.
CTACAGACTTCAGAATTGTCATGCCTTCTGAATACCAAAGACTGATCTAGAAGCGTTCCTAGAATAGGCGGGGCCCTGCCTTTCAAGTGGTTGCATAACAGAAGGCAGGGGTAGAGAAACAGCAATAGTAAAAGGTTTCTGAACGTGCAACAATGAAAATTAGTTCCAAGTCAAACAATACAATGAACCCAAGTGCTTATCCATGCTGCATCATGTGACTTCACAGCATCCTTGGTTCCAATAGCACAGCATATAGTCAATCCCAGCCCAGAAGCAGTCTTCTACTGAAATTACTGTGGTTCTTCCTAGTTGATGTTCCTGGGTCTCATTCACTCCCATCCTTTCAAAGCACACATATGTGATACAGAGTCTCTCTTATGAATCATTTCTCCTTAGAAGCTAAATTTTTGGTAGTTTTTTTATCCAACTTGTGTTTTCAATAATAATTATGGTATATTGCACTCTGTGTTCTTTATCCATTTCTTCTGGCAAAGACAGTCCCGTCCCAGCATCATCTCTCACTCCCCTACCCTTATCTACCTCCCACATATTCCCTACAAAGAGGCTTCTCTCTCCAGCTACAAACATCTTATGAGTCTTATGTCTGAGGCTGGGTACTTGAGCAAGGGACCACTGGGAAGCTGAATGAAGTTTTCGACACTGAATCACTTTCAATCCTTCTAGACACCACTAGGATTACATTTCCCAATTCCCAAAGACCCACCTTACTTCTAGGATTCCTTTCATGGTGCATCTATATCTCCTAAGAGTCTAAAAGCAAAGTCCTTTCTTCTGAGCTTAGTAGCTGAAGAGCTGTGATCACACAGATTTTAAATCTTTTCCCATCAGAATCTCCCACCTCAATTTGGCTCCCCAAGAAACTTTAGTTATTGAGTTGATCAGAGGCACCTGATCTCAAGCAACACAAAACTTATATGTCTGTCACACACTGATCCATGACTGACTTTTATTAACAAGAAGTCCTGAAGTGGATGGCCAAATCTTAGTTCAATGGTTTTGTCGTAACATCAAAATTCTAGACTCCATCTTCCGACCATGTAAACTGCAATGTGTGTGAGCTCTTTCCACCTGGATCTCACATTTCCCAGGTCTTTAAACAAAGAGATCTTCATATACAGTGCCTAGCACATGAGAAAAAACTGTTTCCCAGTGCTCTTTCCTGACTATAAGACTTCACTTGTGTTCTCTTGGTCAGAAGTGAGTCACATCCCCAGGCCTAGAGAGGACACTAGCACAGGGCAGTTGTCATAATTGACTTAGATAAATTTGGACCACTATTCTGGCACATCACCACCCCAAGAATGTCCCCAAGATTGAGTATTCTATTACTAAGCTAGAAAGGGATAATAAGTGGGGACCCAATCATACTGTTTTTAAAAGTCACTTTTTAAGCACAGAAACATTTAAGTGGATCTAAAACCCAGTTGGAGGACTTTATTTTTACTGGTTGCCACAGCTTCTCTATAGACAATTAAGGCAGTCAGCAAGTTCCTACCAACCTCACCAAACTTCTGGATCATAGCCTGTTCTTCTTATCCCTACCCTTTAATAAGGATTTAAAAAATTAGTACACTCATTATTGTTTCTAGCATTGAGAGTAAGCATTGGCTTCCTGGAATTTATTCAATGAAATTGGAGAAGATCATTGGTAGCTAGGATAATTTTGACTTAATGTTATTTGGATAGAGGATCCATTTCCTTGGCCATTCTGATTTGGATGCAACTGGTATGAACAGTGTCCCCAAAGTTATGCTGGCTAACTATATTATCAAAGCAGAAAGATTTGTGAACTCTGTATTATTGCACAACCGTAGTCCTTTATCATGTCTGTTAACATAAGAAAGAATGTCTCTAGGAGGAGGCAGTCACTCCAGATCTATTGGATAATTAGGAAGGAAAAAACTGTGCCCATGCAGGTAAAGGAAGGCTTCTAAGAGGAGAAGGGATTCCATAGATGGTATGGGCTGAGTAGAAATTCAGTGATGGTAAGAAGGAAAGATAGCTGAAGTCAAGGGTCAGACCACAGGCACCATAGCATGAAGAATATCGCATGTTCCCTGTTCAGGAGCTTAGTTTGCTGACTCTCCTTTCAGGGAGTAGAAAGAGGGTTATGGAGGACCCCATAGGAATGATGTGTGCAGATAACAGAGTCTGATGGTGTGATGGTTTGTATATGCTCGACTCAGGGAGTGACAGGAGAAGGTGTGACCTGGAGTAGGTGTGTGACTGTGGGTGTGGACTTAAGATCCTCTCCCTAGCTACTTGGAAGTCAGTCTTCCACTAGCAGCCTTCAGATGAAGAGGTAGAACTCTCAGCTCTGCCTGAACCATGCCTGCCTGGATGCTGCCATGTTCCTGCTTTGATGATAACGGACTGAATCTCTGAACCTGTAAGCCAGCCCCAATTAAATGTTGTCCTTTATAAGATTTGATCATGGTGTCTGTTCATAGCAGTAAAACCTTAACTAAGACAGAAGTATACATACATAATTTATTATAGCTCTGGAGACCAAAAGGTCTAAGGTCAAAGAAATAGACTCTGCAGAGTGCCCTGCTGAGAAGTCCTCACACTGTGGAAGGCAGAAGGGTAAGTGAACGGAGTGTGCCTTGGCTTGTCAGAAGAGAAGAAATGGCTCCTCTAAGGACTCATATAGCATCACAGATCCATTCACGATGGCAGAAGCCCGCCCCAAAGCACAAGTCCAAACAGCAGAGTCAGAGATTGCTACCATCACATGAGGTTTTGAAAGGGAGAAACATGTTCAAACCAAAGCATGTCCCAGGTTAAACTCTGAATCTCAAAGAACAGGAGCAAGGAAAAGTCTTGAGAAAGGAAGAGATGGCCCAGACTACTTGCTTTTCTGACTCTTGAGTGTGGCCACGCTTTTACAGGAGCAAGGTGTAAATGATTCTGAGCCTCCCAGTTTCCCTGTGTGTGTGGCCATCTGAGGTCTGAAGAGTTTACAGCACTGTCCACACTGTATCCTGGTATATTAGCTACTATTTTTATGTCTGAGACAAAATAATGCTGTGATTTAACTGTGAATGCTGTTCATTTGAACACTTGGTCCTCAGTTATAAGTGAGGTGGAGCCTTGGTGGAGGAAATGAATGACTGAAGGTTCACTTCAAGGTTTTATAAATGTGTCCCAACTTCCTATCTTTTCTACTTTCCATTCTGCTAATATATGAGGAGGTGAGGAATCATGGCTGCACATTCCCCCAACCATAGAGCTACCTGTGTCCCACCTTCCTTACCATGACTAACTTTGTATCTCCTTAAACAATGAGCCAGAATAAATCTTTCTTTCCTTCAGTTGCTTCCTGTCAGGTATTTATTTGATCACAGAAATGAGAAAAGTTACCAATGTATCTGACAAATAACAACCTAAAGAGGAGAGGCTTTGTTTTGGCTCACAATTTTAGGAGCTACAGTCTATCACAGAGGAGACTTGGTGACAGGTGGTTCCACAGTGGTGGTAGTGTGCTGTTGGGAGTCTTCTTCTCCTTTCATTTTGGCAGAACAAGAAGCAGAGAGTAGGCAGGAAGTGGGTCTAGCCTTCCCTCTGATTTTCCCATAGTCAACCCACTCCCTTCAGTGAGGCTGCACCTCCTCCTGAGGACCCTGGTCCTACAACCCACCCAAATGGCATTATCCACTTGGGACTAAATATTTCAAACTATGAGCCTGTGAGAACATTTCATATTCAAACCACAGCACCTGCTAAGGACTACTCTGCTTACTACATCACAGCAAATATTTACAATCTGAAGTCAGCCAAAAATGGCTTGTATCTTGGAAATCATTTACTTCCCTGGCTTAATTTAAAAGCAAAGCAAAGCAGAGAAAGCAAAACAAAACTAAACAAAACCTCAACAGCAAATCATAGCCAGTCAGGCTCATTCAGAATTAAGCACAAAATAGTAATTTCTAGCCCTTCCGGTCTGGGCTGATTTACCTTGGGAGTGAACTCCCTAGCCAGCCCCACAACACCCAGAGGAACCTTGACTCCCAGGAGCTCTAACATGCCCAGGATCATAGGGGCAGAGGTGGAGAGGACTTAACATGTGTCCCATCACCCTTGGGAATAACTGTCACCAGTGGGACACAGGGACACAGGAACCCCACCTGACCAGTGGCATGGGTTCCTTCCAGTCTGGGATGGTTTACCTTGGGAGCAAATACCCCAGCCAGCATGCAACACCCAGAGGAACCTCCATTGACAGGATCCCAGGATCCCAGGAGCTTGGTCACACCAAGATCCCAGGGCCCCAGAGGCAGTTTGACTACCAGGAGCTCTAACACACCCAGGGTCTCAGGATCACAGGATACAGGAATCACAGGACCACATAGAGAGCTGGACTCTGAGGAGTTCTAACACAACCAGGATCACAGGAAGGACAGGCTATAATCACATATAGCCAGGGCAGGTAGCATTAGAGATAATCAGATGGTGGGAGGCAAGCATAAGAACATAAGCAATAGAAACCAAGGGAACACGGCATCATCAGAACCCAATTCTCCCACCATAGCAAGTCCTGGATACACCATCACACTGGAAAAGCAAAATTCAAATCTAAAATCACTTCTTATTATGATGATAGAGGACTTTAGGAAGGACATAAATAACGCCCTTAAAGAAATACAGGAAAACACAGGTAAACAGGTAGAAGCCCTTAAAGAGGAAACACAAAAATCCCTTAAAGAATTACAGGAAAACACAATCAAACAGGCAAAGGAAATGAACAAAACCATCAAAGATTTAAAAATGGAAATAGAAACAATAAAGAAATAACAAAGGGAGACAACCCTGGAGCTAGAAAACCTAGGAAAAGGATCAGGAGTCATAGATGCAAGCATCAACAATAGAATACAAGAGATAGAAGAGAGAATCTCAGGTGCAGAAGATACCATAGAAAACATTGACACAACAGTCAAAGAAAACGCAAAATGCAAAAACCTCCTAACCCAAAACATACAGGAAAGCCAAGATACAATGAGAAGACCAAACTTAAGGATAATAGGTATAGAAGAGAGCAAAGATTCTCAGCTTAAAGGGCCAGTAAATATCTTCAACAAAATTATAGAAGAAAACTTCCCTAACCTAAAGAAAGAGATGCCCATGAAGATACACGAAACCTACAGAACTCCAAATAGACTGAACTAGAACAGAAATTCCTCCCAGCCCATAATAATCAAAATATCAAATGCACTAAACAGAGAAAGAATATTAAAAGCAGAAAGGTATAAAAGCCAAGTAACATATAAAGGTAGACCTATTAGAATTATACCAGACTTCTCACCAGAAACTATGAAAGATAGAAGATCCTGGGCAGATGTCATACAGACCCTAAGAGAACACAAATACCAGCCCAGACTACTATACTCAGCAAAACTCTCAATCACCATAGATGGAGAAAATAAGATATTCCATGACAAAACCAAATTTACACAATATCTTTCTACAAACCCAGCTTTACAAAGGATAATAAATGGAAAATATGAACACAAGGAGGGAAACTGCACCCTAGAAAAAGCAAGAAGGTAATCTTTCAACAAATCCAAAAGAAGATAGCCAAACAAACATAATTCCACTTCTAACAACAAAAATAACAGGAAGTAAAAATCACTTTTCTTTAATATCTCTTAATATCAATAGACTCAGCTCCCCAATAAAAGACATAGACTAAAAGACTGGATATGTAAACAGTACCCAACATTTTGCTGCATACAGGAGACACACCTCAGTGATAAATACAGACACTACCTCAGAGTAAAGGGATGGAAAACAATTTTCCAAGCAAATGGTCCCAAAGAAACAAGCTAGAGTAGCCATTCTAATATCAAATAAAATCGACTTTCAACCAAACATTATCAAAATGGATAAAGAAGGACACTTCATGCTCATCAAAGGAAAAATCTACCAAGAAGAGCTCTCAATTCTGAACATCTATACTCCAAATGCAAGGGCACCCACATTCATAAAAGAAACTTTACTAAAGCTTAAAGCACACATTGCACCTCACACAATAATAGTGGAAGACTTTAACACCCCACTCTCATCAATGGACAGATCATGGAAACACAAACTAAACAGACACATTGAAACTAACAAAAGTTATGGACCAAATGGATTTAACAGATATTTATAGAACATTTCATCCTAAAACAAAAGAATCTACCTCTTCTCAGAACCTCATAGTACCTTCTCCAAAACTGACCGTATAATTGGTCACAAAACAAGCCTCAACAGATACAAGAAGACTGAAATAATCCCATGCATCCTGTCAGATCACCACGGACTAAGGCTGGTCTTCAGTAGCAACAAAGGAAGACACATGGTATGCACTCACTGATAAGTGGATATTAGCCCAAAAGCTCTAAATACGCACGATACAATTCACAGACCAAATGAAGCTCAAGAAGAAGGAAGACCAATGTGTGGGTGATTCAGTTCTTCTGAGAAGGGGAACAAAATACTCATAGGAACAAATATGTAGATAAAGTGTAGAGCAAAGACTTAAGAAAAGGCCAGCTAGAGACTGTCCCACTTGGGAATTCATCCCACATATAGTCAGCAAACCCTGACACTGTCGTGGATGCCAAGAAATGCTTACTGAAAGGAGTCTGATATGGTTATCTCCTGAGGCCCTGCCAGAGTTTTACAAATACAGAGGCAGATGTTCACAACCTGGAACTGAGTGCGGGGTCAGCAATGGAGGAGTTAGAGAAAGGACTAATGGAGCTGAAGGGGTTTGCAACCTCATAGGAAAAACAACAATATCAACCAACCAAATCCCCCAGAGCTTCCAGAGACTAAGCCACCAACCAAGGGGTACACATGGCTCCAGCTGCATATGTAGCAGAGAATTGCCTTGCCAGGCATCAATGGGAGGAGAGGTCCTTGGTCCTATGAAGACTCGACAGATGCCCCAATGTAGGGGCATTGAGGGTGGGGAGGTGGGAGTGGGGTGGGTGGAGGAACACCCTCATAGAAGTACAGAGAGGGAGGATGGGATTGGGGCTATCTGGGAGGGGGGATAACTGGGAAAGGGATAACATTTGAAATGTAAATAAAGAATATATCAAAAAAAGAAAAAGGAAAAAAAGGAAAACTTTTTAAAAAATTGTAATTTCTAAATGAAGGTCAAAGCTGAACTGGTGAGAAGGTTTGGGTCTACTACTAAACCAATACTATAAAAATTCAAGATTGATTGATTGATTGATTGATTGATTTACAGAAATACAAACATCTATTGGGAAGTGGGTGAACCATCTTATTTACCTTTGTGGTCCCACAAAGCTGCCACATGCTTTGGATTCCAGGCTGGTGTTGCTGCCCTTTCAAGCATTTTTAAAAGGAAAAGAAGCAGCAGATCCTCCACCTCTGGAACTGCATAGGTCAGAGTCCAAGAACGGGGAGCAGGGATTCATAGCAGGAGGAACACCACGTGTCCGTGTGAGTACTTCTGCCATCCCCAACGAAGCCACACACAAATGGAAGGACTCCTCCTTGTCTGGCGAGTCCCTGTAACCCCAAAGTCCTAGGCACCATTCTGAGAAAGGAGAAACCCTGCCCTCCCCATATGTAACAGGCATTCCTCAGAAACACTGATATTTGTTTCATATCAATTAAAAAACCACCTATTAAACAATGAAACAAGACTGTCTTGTCTGTGTATCTACCTCAAGCCAGGTGTTGGGCTGAACTTTTTCTATACATTGTCTCATTGCTGGTTTAGAAAATCCTATTAATGATATGGCCCTACTTTCAAGTTAGCTGGAAAGTGTGCCAGGGAGCAGTTTAATAAGTTACCAAAGTCACACAGCTAAGGTGTTAGCATCAGGATTTGAACTCAAGTCTTCTCTGTCCATTTACAAAGTCTGTTTCTTAACCATTTTATCACACTTTTTGATAAAGGCAAAGACCACTGTTTAACTATCTGGGAAAGCACATTTTAAAGAAGAAAGTTATATGGCCTACCACATAGAACATAGACATAAGTTTTCTTTCACTTTGGAATAGGATCCCGTAGAAAGCAAGATTCCTTGTCTAACCTGTCCTAGCAGCATTCCAGTCCCCAGAGGACTAAGACAAAGAACAAGAACTAGCTAAGAAACTGAGATTCTGTCATGCCCCAGTCTTTTATACATCCTTTAGTTGGAAACCTATTGAAGGACCATACAACATTTAGCTACTTTTATCTCTCAGCCTTTATTCAAATACTAGGATCTACAGAGCCAAAACTACTAGAGAAGTCCCCACTTCAAAGCAAAATATCAGGAACCTCAAAGTGTCACATCATCCACCTAGAACCACAATGGGCAAAACCTGTGGGAATAGATTCCCCTTCCATGGAGATTTATATCACACGTCAGAGACTAAATGCCACCAGTGGATGCTTCAGATGCATAGCAGGGCCTTTTTCAGATGAGTTTTAACATTATACACCAAGTTGTTCAAAAAACACAGGACATTTCCACCTGTCTGAGATCATGATCTGACTTCTAAGTTTGCAATAAAACCAAATGGATAGAATTCAGAAAATATTACTGGTACTGACACTGTCTTCCCCACCAGATCTGAACACTGAGTCAGGCATGGTGGGGGAGGCAGGGAAGAAGAGTAGGGCTGGGGTTGGAGGTTTTGGATAGGTTATTTGGGATACAGGGAGGGAGGGGAAGTGAAGCCACACTGACACACAGGCCCTGCTGGAGGATGATACCGGCCTGAATTTTTTACAACTCTGGCTATTGTTCTCCCCTAGGGGTCTTAATCAATGTTTCCTCATTTTAAATCTAACACCCAATTCTACCTCTTCACTGTGTCAGTCAGATCAGACTGGATTGGGCATTTGTTTCTGCTGCGGAAAGGAGGTAGGGCAGTGGTTATATCACCCTGGACAAGACCTTGCAAGCAACAGCTCCTCATCAGTGAGTAGGTGGGCCAGTAGCCTGGAGTTTTCCTGCCTACCCAGGTGCTGGGGACCAAGAGAGCCAATCAAGTGCTCCCTCCCTGTTTGCTCCCTCTGACCATCAGCTTTCTCTTATGCAAACTGAAGATATTTTAAAAGAGCACTAGAGAAGAAAAGATCACTAATAGTGATCTTAGCCCAGTTGTTAAGGATCAATGCAGTGGGGTCAGTGATGATACCCTTGTCCAGCAGCTTATGGCATGTCCTGAGGCTGAATACACATCAAAGGATCACATAACTCATAGAGCACTAGATACCATACAGACTGGTGTGTTTACCAAGAACCCTAGCTCATTTCTCTAACCTTGGTTCCTTTGACCTAAGCTGTCATCCTCTATGCCCCCCCATCCTCCCACCCCCCACACCCACACACCCATGTTCTTCATTCAAGTCTTAACCTGCAGCCAAGTGGGGTGATGGTTTGAAGAGGAATGATCCTCATAGGCTCAAATATTTGAATGTTTGGTCATTAGGGAGTAGTGCTACTTGAGAAAGACTAGGAGGTGTGGCCTACTTGGAATAGGTGTGGCTTTGTTGGAGGAAATTTGGTGTCATGGGGGATGGGGTTTGTTGGGAGGGGTTGTTGGGGTTTCAGAAGCTCAAGCCAGGACAGCATCACTTTCTCTTCATGTTGCCTGCTGATCTGGGTATACAACTCTCAAAGTTACTTCTCCTGCATCTTGTCTGCCTGCATGCTGCCATGCTTCCCACCCAGGGTGATAATAGATGAAACCTCTGAATGTTAGCAAGCCCCAGACAGAGAGCTAACTAGAAATAGCATGAGTCTTTTGTAACATCAAAGTCTTCCCTGAGTGACACACTTCCTCCAATAAGGCTTCACTTCTTAATCCTTACCAAACAGTTCCATCAACTGAAGACCAAGTAGTCAAATACATGAGCCTATGGAAGCCAGTCTCATTGAAATCACCTCACCATGTAAGTTTGAGAATAAGAGCTTGTATTTCTAGAACCAACATAAATCTGGACTGGTTCACACATATTTGTAACATCTAAACTCCAATGAAAACATATGAGGGAGAGACAGGTGAATTCCTGGAAACTCAAGGGCTACAGCTTACACACACTAACATGAACAGCAACAGACCCTCTCTCAAAAAAGGTGGCAAATGAAGTGTGACATTGTTTCTGATCTTATCATGAAGGCTGCGAAACCAGGCCAACTCTCTTGAATCTTGTCTTAAGGGAATACAGTCACTGGATTGGCTCCACCATACTTAGAATAAAGCTTGCTTTGATTTGGCAGTAATTTGTGGTCAGTGGTCTTTACTTTCCTTCAGTAGGATTAACAATGTCTGCCCTTGCAAACATGTATACACACACACACACACACACACACACACACACACACACACAGAGCAAGTAAAATGGGCAAAGGCTGGGAAACACAGAGACAAAAAGATAAAAAATACCACTAAGAGATTCTAGCACCTTGGATTAGTCAGGGTTCTCTAGAGTCACAGAATGTATAGGTAGTCTCTATATAGTTAGGGAATATTTTGATGACTTAAAGCTTGTAGTCCAACTCCCCAACAAAAGTCAGCAGGACTTGTGGATGGAAGTCCAAGGGATCTAGCAGTTGCTCAGTCCCACGAGGCAGGCCAGGAAAAAGCCAGAGTAAATCTTCCTTCTTCTAATGTCCTTATATAGGTCTCCAATAAAGGGTGTGGCCCAGATAAAAGGCGTGTGCCACCACACCTTTAATCCCAGATGACCTTGAACTCAGAGATCTCCTAATCTTAATCTTCTGGAATTCATAGTCACTATGCTTCAAGATCTCCATGCCAAGATCCAGGACAAAAACTTGTATCTCTGAGCCTCCAGATTAGGATTATAGGTGAGCCTTCCAATTCTTGTTTAGTTCATTCCAGATTTAGTCAAATTGACAATCAGGAATAGCCACTACACACCTCTTAGACCAAATGAAGATCAGCGAAGAGACAAGACCCAGAAATGTTGCACAGCTAGCTTTATAAGCAAGCCACACTCGACCTCCATCACTGTCCATCAAGTTCTATTTATACCCTCCAAACACCACGTGTCCTCCACGTGCCTTGCTTCTGCATGTGTCCTTGACACAGGCCAATGGAGGGCATAGGGTATCCAAATTTAGCACACATTTTATAATTGAATGTGAGTTGAATCATGATGGTTTTATGTTTCCACAGCTGTAATCTCCATGATTGCTCTACCTGTTGCTGCTCTTAGCACAAATGTAATCCAAGAGGTATATGTAACCTCTAGGGAGTTAATAGACCTATGACACGGCTCCCCAACTGAAGTGGAAACTTAAGGGTTCTTTGGAAAGTTGGTTGGATGGTGTTTTGCTGGGGCAAACACGTGAAGGAACATTTAGCTGAAGTGAACAGAAGTGAAAGACTAAGGCACACTCATGAAGGAACGTTTCTCTGAAGCAGACACAGGTGAAAGGATGTTCTATTAAAGCAAGTGTGTGAAAGGACATGTGATGAAGGATTCTTTGCTAATAACATGAATATATTGGTCTGCCTTACACTGTGTAGTTGAGCTGGGTTTGTAAGGACTCCATAGAGAGAAATGCACCAGAAATTTTCTGGTGGTGTACTGCGATTTCTTGTCACTTCCACAGACTCAGGATGATTGACATAGTGATGTCAGCTGAGTCAAGGCACGTGGAGGACACGTGATGACTGGAGGGTATAAATAGAACTTGATGGGCAGTGATGGAGGCTGAGTCAGGCTTGCTTATAGAGCTAACTGTGCAATGCTTCTGGGTCTCTTGTCTTCGCTGAGAGGCACAGCTTTGAACTTCTTCTGGTGTTCCTTCTAGTCCCTTCTGTTGACTTGTGCCGAGGCTGAGGCCTGGCTATCTCTGCTAGGTTGTCACTGCTGTTGATAACCCAACTCTACTAAACTGGACTGCTGGTGTATCCATGAAGCAGCTAATCTGTGAACTGAACAGCAGATTTCCAAACAACACAGATGGGAGTTGCTCTAAATAACCTTTCTAAACAGGTCCACTTCCCCTACCCAATATCCTTTCTTTCCTACTAGTTCTGTTGTGTGATGGGCTAAAAGGGAGGTTAAAGCATTTAATAACTATCATTAACAATAGATTTTAAAAAATTAAGCTACATCCAACTTTTTAGATTTTTTATTCCTAATTACCCATGAAATTTCAGTACCACATATGCTGCATATCTGTTTAAATAATAAACAACACATTATACAACATATGTGTTATAGACAATCATATATGAGAATTATGTATAATATTCTATGTAATAATTAATATATAATTATGATACATATGTTCCTTTAAATATTATAAATGCAATATATATTATATAAAGATATATGTGTATCTGTGTTTTATACATTAAAAGATTAAGAATTTTTTTTGTTTTTGTTTTTTTGAGACAAGTTTTCTCTGTATAAACCTGGATGTACTTCAACTTTCTCTGAAAACTAGGCTGGCCTTGAACTCAGAGAGCCACCTGCCTATGGCTCCTAAGATTAAAGGCATGCTCCACCACCCCTGATAAGATTAAAGATTTTTATCACCCTCTAAAGTCACATCATGTCTCATGGGAGGCAATCACAATGCAAATATTTGTCCATACAAAAATACCAATTGGCTACCAACACTTAAAGAACTTTTGGGACTGTTACCCAATTAACACTCTAATCTGTCAAGTTTCTTGATTCCCATAACCAATGTTCTTCATGTTGTCCAATAATACCACAAGGATGAAACCATTTAGGCTGGAAAACTGGGCCAAGCAAATAAACTCACTTATCAACAATTAAGTTGTAAGAGGAAAATGGGGAGTCAGAGGAGATATTATAGAAAATTAAAGACTTCTTCAAAGTGAAGCAAGAAAGTGTAGTGCTCAGGTACAAATGGAACATCTGTGCACCCACACCCCTAAGCTCAGGGAACATCTTGGATGAGGGGCTGTGAATATTGGAAGAGCCAGAAATTGAGGATACCAGAGAGAAAGAGTATCTTCTTCACATGACAGGACCTCTGCATTCAGAAACTCACAGTTGCTGTGGTTGCCTGCACAAGACTAAACCAGCCAAACTTCAAGGGTAGAGGAGGGAGGGACTCAAAAGCCTCCACCCCAGCTGAGGATCAATTGGCAGTGGTTGGCTTCTGGGAGGAGGAGAAGAAGAAGAAGAAGAAGAAGAAGAAGAAGAAGAAGAAGAAGAAGAAGAAGAAGAAGAGGAGGAGGAGGAGGAGGAGGAGGAGGAGGAGGAGGAGGAGGAGGAGGAGGAGGAGGAGGAGGAGGAGGAGGAGGAGTCTCTTTAAAATAGTGTGGTCCACTATACTCCAGTGAATGACCCCACACCCATGACTATATGGGGAGCACAAATTGGACTTAGTGAGTTAGAGAGAGAGAGAGACAGAGAGAGAGAGAGAGAGAGAGAGAGAGAGAGAGAGAGAGAATGCATAAAGTTGAGTGAGGGTGATCTGGGAGGAGTTAGGAGGAGGAATTAGGGATGAATATGATCAAAGATTATAAAATGACATTCATATTTAAAATTCTCAAGGAATTAATGAAATATAGTTTTAAAGAAATTTAAGACTTTAGAGAACCGTCATTATCCTCTATCAGTATGCAACCTCAGTACTGTTTCCTATCAGGACTTAGTTCAAGCATAAGACAAACAGGGAACTCTTAAGAGAGAAGATTAATTTTAAGTGTTATATTGACAATGTTATTGTATATTTTACTCATATATTAAACATTAACAAAGGAAAATGTTACCTCCAGGATTATTAGAACTAAGATTTATTTCAAAATAATTGGGAATTTGAGACACACGTAACATGTTTGGTGGCTAATTTTTGTTGAAGCTGAGTAGTGGACGTGCACTGCTGATTTGTATATGTGCTTGCTATGTGTTGCAATTAAAACCTAAAGAAAAATAGTCAGATTTCCACCAAGGCGTCTCACTGGAGAGTAAATCAGATGCAGCCCCCACCCCCCAAACACATGCACAGAGTAGGGCCTGCTCTAAACTCTGAGCAGATCTCTCCTGGGATCTCTACTCCCCTCAGAGAACTGGGTATTTGTCCCAATCACCTGCCCAATCCTGTTGCGTCTGCAGGACCTTCCCATAATCTCTGCAGAACCCATCTCTTGCTTCTTTGACTTCCCTCATTTGGCACTGTTTCACAGTTCTGCCCTCTTCCTCTCAGTCCTGGAAGTTAAGGACTCTGCCTTCTAACCCCAAGCGCTCTTCAAGCTGCAATATCTAAGTACAGAAATTGTGTGAGAGACATTTAGAGAAAATGCATTTCCCCTATCTCACTACAAAGGAATTATGTTAAAGATGACTATAAGTTCCTAGAACTTTGTAGTTCCCACACCCGTTCAGTATTGGGGGAAATGTGCATCAGGAGAGCCACTCTATTGGGAATCTTTGTTAGGAGTTGAGAAGAAGCTTCATGGTCCTGTTTCTCCTTTGCCTGGTGAGATCTGCCCAGCTCAGTGGTCCTCAACCTTCCTGATGCTGTGACTCCTTAATACAGTTCCTTCTGTTGTGGTGACCCCCCAACCATAAAACTATTTCATTGCTACTTCATAGCTAATTTGGCTACTGTTATGAATTATAAATATCTGACATGGAGGATATATGTTATGTGACGCCTGTGGCCTACCCCCAAAGAGTTCGAGACCCTCAGGTTGAGAACCACTAGCAGCTTCCTGGCAGTTCCTTCCCACCAAGCAAGAGTGAAGGGGCTTCTTTGTATTGAGTAAAACTGAGCACAGCTTCTTGTCTTAGACCAGCAAGAATGGGATGTTTCTTTACTGATTGGATGGATGTTGAAACAGAGTCTCACTATATAGCCCAGGCTTGCCCCAAACCCTTGTTTCTACCTCAGCAGTGTTGGGATTGCAGACATGGGTCACCCTTACCCAACTGAGATGACTCATTTCTAATGCGACTTTATTCACTTTGCCATGTGGAAGAACAAGAGAGAACATTCAGCTAGGGAGTTCTGTCTGAGGTATAGGCATCTACACAAACTGTCTATGCTGTCTCTAGGCCTAGACCCATGACTGTATGGGATATCACATGAAGCATGGGAGGCCATACTTCAGGAGCCAGGTACCCTTATCTCGCCAGACCTCCCTGGTTACACTTGATCCTTTTCTTTCAAATATCTTTCCTTTCCACTGACAAAACTACAGCCCAGTTCCAGCCCTCTCAAAGCCAATTTCTTTCTGGAGTCCTGTCTTCCCTACTATCACTACATTGTAATGTGAGGCATTATTATAATGAGAAGCAATGAGACTTGCTTCTAATCCCAAACAGAATTCACTGAAGGGCCTTCCCTCCTACCCCAGCTCCATCCCCAATCACTCCTTTTATCCTAATAAGCATGTTTATTCCTGTAGAGAAGGTGCCAACCATTGCCACATGTCGGCCAAGTAACAAGCCTGGCGAGAGGGTAACCAGTCACCATCATATGACTAGTCTGAGGCAGCCCGCCAGGGAGCCAAGGTCAGAGCATATGGAGCCCACACTAAGTTACTGTTCCTGCAATCTACTTCTCTGACAAATAAAAGGTGGTCATTAAGATAAAAATAGATGGTTGGCAGGGAAGCAGGCTAGGAAGCTGAGAATCATGTCCAGCTGCAAGCCCTCTAGAATTGGCACCATCCCCCACAGTTAAGCTGGGGGGAGGGACAGTAGAACCTGAAGAGAAGGGAAGTGTTGTTCTTCATATACACTGGACCTTCAGGGCCAGAAGAGGCTATGACGGAGTGCAGAGATCCAAGGGAACTACCAGGACAAAAACTTACTCCTTCCCATCACCCCCCAGCTCCCCCCTCTCCACACACACACCAGTACACTGTAATTGCTGAGGCTGCAGAGACCACCATCTCCCTGTCTCCCCTCCCCAGCACATACTACAAGGAGCCCACTGGGGTTGAAGTTCTGAGAATAACACCTTTCTACTAAATGCAGCAATTAACTCCATGAGAATTCTTTTTATTTTTGATTTTCTATTATTTACTTTCCACTATTACTACATACATATGATGATAGCTTTGCATTTAGATATTACTGTCAGGTTGTGGGTCTGTGTGCTTCCCCACATAGGATACTCTATGGATTTTGTCACTATACTCTTCACCACATCTCATACAGCCTGCTTCTTCTTCTATCATCTTTTCTTATGTCTTCCATCCTTATCTCCTTGCCTTTTTACTTCTTAAGTATAACCTTCCATAGTTTTAACAATCTCTAAAATCTGTGGATTCTAGCAGTGTCCTGACTTTTCCCTCTCAGTCAGATTTTACATACCTTGATTTTTCTTTCTTCCCACTGTCTTTAATACTCATACCTTGCCTTTAATTCCCTCCCAATCATACTTATTAACTCCCTATGATCATTGCTTGTTTACCCTTCAACTGTATTCAAAGAAGTCACTCTTGCTAATTGGCTAGCACAGTGTTTGAATAGTGGTGTTATTTAGCCCTGTGGTTGCTTTCATAGCTAATTGCCCACCCAGAGAATCATACAGAATGTTTACCAGGTACCTTGAGTTTCTGGACTGAGGAAATATTATCTGAAATATGCACTTAACTCTACCACATCCAAGTCACACTTGAACACTGCAAATACTTCAACTGAAAAAGTATAGCTGATTTAAAAAATAAGCCACAATGAAACCAGACCAGATACACAAATCCCAATTTAATAACATAAGAAGCACAAGACAACCCAGCTCCTCCAGTAAGCCTATAGCAGTGCAACCTAGTATATGTGAGTTAGATGAAATCCCAGAGAACTCAAAATAGTGACTAGAAGCATATACAAATGCACAAATAAGTTGCTGAATGAAATGAGGAAGAAGATGTATGATATGAAAGAGGAATTTGACATGTAAAAAATAACGGTGAAAATTTATTTTGTGATGCTCAAAATGTAAAAAAGAAGTCTAATAAATAATCCTGTCAGCAATAGGTCAAGAGGAAGATAGAATATCTGAGGAAGAGGGTATCGCAGCAGGGGAACCTTTTGAGAGCCAGTAGGCTACTGCTGTGTTCTGTGAGCCCCAAGATCTCCACAACAGGCACAACTCTAATGGACACAGTCCAGTGTGGGAGGTGGAGGGCAGGGGCACTTGTGAGAACTAGTAATACATTTATTTGTAAGGTTTGCCACAGGTCAGATGCTGTGGCTAGTGATTCACACATATGATGTCATTTTTAGTGATCATTAAACACAAAGTAACAAAACAAGCTTATGGTCATAAGCAAGGCTTGCTTCTGCTTCCAGAAGGGAGGGCATTTTGAGTTTAAGTAGTCCTAGGTCAAGACTGAAACATTGATCCATGTCAGTCACTATGTGAATGGACTTAGAACACGATCACCAATACAACCACATCTCATTATAAAATCTCTCAAAAAACTAGGAATTAATGTCCTCACCCATGGAGGCTTTGGAAAAACGGAGGAAGACCAACAAACAAATCATTTATTCAAAGATTAAAAGGTGGTTTGTTTTTTTTTTTTTTTTTTTTTTTTTGCCGTTCCCCCCTAAAAAAACAAGAATGTCTGATCTTACCTCTCCTGATCAACATTGTACTGGACTACTAAATAAGGCAAGAAAATAAAATTAAAGGCATCCAAAGAAGAAGAAAGGAATAAAGTTGTTATGTTTTTTGGATGACTTGACTGTCTATAGGAAATCCCAAGTAATCTATAGAAAATTCTCTAGAACCAGTGAGATTAGCAAGGTCACAGAACATACATCTAAATAAAACAAGTAGCTGTTTCTATATACAATCATGTCATGATAGAACACAGGGGCCTGATATAGCTGTCTCCTGAGAGACTCTGCCAGTGCCTGACAAATACAGAAGTTGATACAGCCAACCATTGAACTGAGCACAGGGTCCCCAATGGGGGAGCTAAAGAAATGACCCAAGGAGCTGAAGGGGTTTGCCAAAGTCCCATAGAAGGAACAACAATATGAACCAACCAGTAACCCCAGAGCTCCCAGGGACTAAACCACCAACTAAAGAGTACACATGGAGGGACCCACGGCTCCAGCTACATATGTAGCAAAGGATTGCCTTTTAAGACATCAGTGAGAGGAGAGGCCATTGGTCCTGTGAAGGCTCATTGCCCCAGTGTAGGGGAATGCCAGGTCAGGAAAGTGGGAGTAGGTGGGTTGGTGAACAGGGAGAGGGGGGATGGGATAGGGGGTTTCAGGGGGAAAATGAGGAAAGGGGATAACATTTGAAATGTAAATAAAGCAAATATATAATAAAAAAAAAGAATAGAAAGAGGTAGAGAGTAGGAATTAGGCAGGCATTGCACCCTGTTGATTGCTAAGTCTGATCACATCTGCATCCAGCATTTCTAAACTTACTACCAGTAGAAGGATGGGTGGACTTAGGCATCACATGGGCTCACAGGTTACATGGCTGAACCAAGTATCACAGACTCAAGGAAACAGGACTAGATTACAGATCTCTGTGACAGAAATTATTCATGTTTTCCCTTCTGCAGGGATTGAGTTAGGAGTAGAACAAGACAAACACTGAAGAGTAGGGATCAGGGACTGGAAGTCTTGCTATAAGGAGACCCTTCTTAGTAGAAACTATACTACTCTCATCCGTGGTTTCCACGTCCATTTCCGTCAACAGGCTCTGAAAATAATGCATATAATGGAACAATTCATTACTTTTATGTCACACAGCGATCTGAGTAGTGTGATTAGTAGTACGATTAATTCATACTACTCAGAGTGACTCGGTATGTTACCAAACTCCATCCTGTCCAAGATATGAATTGTCCTTTTGTCCAGTGCATCCACACTATATAGACTACCCATTCATTAGTGACTAAATAGCCATTTCAGCTATCCTACTTCCCATGATGTTATGGCGGTGCTGATACTCAAGGAACATTTTCATAGTAGTGGAATTGTCCTAGTTTCCTTTCCCAATGCTATAATGAAATGACCAAAGCAATTTAGGGAGGAAAGGGCTATTTTAGCTCATAATTCTAGGTTACAGTTTGTCGTTGCAAGGAAGTCAAGGTGGCAAGATTTTGAAACAACTAGCCACATCAGATTCACAGTCAGGAGCAGAGAGAAATAAATGCATGTGTGTATGTACCTGGTGCCTAGTTCACATTCTTCACTCTTAAACAGTCTGGTTACCCACCCACCCACTCCTGACGATCCACCCACCCACCCACTCCTGACGATCCACCCACCCACCCACTCCTGACGATCCACCCACCTACCCACTCCTGACCAAAGTGTGGATGCTTCAGTGCTTCTTAAAAGGGGGGGGGTACAAAATACTCACAGGAGGAAATATGGAGACAAAATGTGGAGCAGAGACTGAAGGAAAGGCCATCCAGTTGGAGGAGTTGGAGAAGGGACTGAAGGAGCTGAGGGGGTTTGCAGCTCCATGGGGGGAGCAACACTGTCAACTGGTCAGACCCCCCGGAGCTCCTGGGGACTGGACCACCAACCAAAGAGTACACATAGAGGGACCCAGGGCTCTGGCCGCATATGAGGCAGAGGATGGTCTTGTGGACATATGTAGGAAGAGCAGCCCTTGGGCCTGAGAGGGCTCAATGCCCCAGTGTAGGGGAATGCCAGTTCAGGAAGGCAGGAGTGGGTAGGTGGGTGGGGGAGCACTCTCATAGAGGCAGGGGGAGGGGAGATGGGATAGGGGGTTCCAGAGGGGAGACCTGGAAACGGGATAACATTTGAAATGTAAATAAAGAAAATATCCAATAAAAGAAAAAATGTTTTATAGAAAACAAAAACTTGTTATAGTGACAAGAAACAGCTCTGTGTAATTCATTGGTCCTCTTTTCTTAACTACCAGATGAGGCAGGCCAACTGCATCATTGACCCACTAACTGCCTGAGAAATAGCCAGTTCAAACAAATTAGCACAGGTGGGAAAAACAGAATCTAAACACCATTTGTCTAAGGGAAGCTGGAATGTATAAGAAATCTTTCTGACCCCTGCAGTATGTCTTCTCTCAACACTATTACACACATAGTCTATTTTATCCACTGTCTTAATCTGCATGGCATGGGGCATTTCCTGTAGCTTTTAGTGGAATACAATAACACATGCTGTTGCCTCCATTAGAATTTCAGAGAGACACTACATAAGAGTCTATACCTAAATCCTAACACAGAAAACCAGATTGTAAACAAGATTTCAATTATCTGCCAAAAGTTGATTTTTTGCTGTCAAAACCTTTGCTACCCTCGTTTCAGAATCACAGTGGGTAGATTCATCACGCTCTGGCAATGTGATGAACTCTTCTCTGTGAGGGGCTGTAGAGGTGCCTCCCTGTGCAGCCAGACATTACCCTTGCCATCTGTGCTTTTAAATGCCATTTATAGACAGAGAGACTAGAACTAAGGCTCACCTAAACCCTTCCTGAGAGCTAGGGTTTCTCACTTTGGTTTTAAATTTTTATTAAGGGGCTGGAGAGCTGGCTCAGAGGTCAAGAGCATGAACTGCACTTTCACAGAAACCAAGTTTAGCTCCCAGCAGCTCTCAACTGCCTGAGCCTCCAGCTCCAGTGAACCCAACACCTTCTAGAGTCTGTGGGCATCTGCACATACATTTGCGCGCACACGCACGCACACACACACACACACACACACACACACAAATAAAAATCTTTTTAACAAAGTAACTGAACATTGACAAGTTGCAGTTGTGTGTATTTGTAAGATACAAAGTGGTGCTGTGATGTTCACACAAACAGGGGATGACTGAGTCAGGTTAATTAGCATATCTACCACTTGCTCATTTTCTCCACATCTGATTGAAACATTACTAAACTTCTCTCACAGATATTAAACCTTAAAGGGAAGCTGAACTCAGAATCTAGGATGCCCAGCATGCTACATATCGATCTCCGGAGTTCCTAGACACTAAGCAATATATACAAATTCATTAGGAAAATGAAGGTTTAAAAAAAAAGATAGTTGGGGCTATAGATCAGTAGTAAAGTGTTTGCCTAGTGTGAGGGAGACCCCGAGTTTCACTCCTAGAATCATAAACAACAACAACATCAACAACAAAACACCAAGGAACCCATTTATATTTGATTTGTTTTATTTAGACACTTTTAATTATACAAGTTTATGTCCTCCTCAAGACTGGTAAGACACAGAAATGCTACTTAGACCAGTTTTTAACTTCATCCTCTTTGGTGAGATCTCTTATCTGGTTAAGATTTGGGTCCTTGTTCTTATTGTAAGAGAGCTTTATTGAGATACGGTTGACATCCATTTTGTAAAGGGCATTATTTGTTTTGACATGTATATGTAAGCATAAGACTATCACCAATTATGACAGTGAGCATATCCACCAGACACTTGGGGAAGGGTCCTAGAAAAGTTTACATGTGAGTTTTGGGTTTTGTTTCTTTATTTTAAATATTTATAAACCGGCAGCTTTGTTAGTATAATCACAAAGTTATGCACTTATTGCTGCTGTGTAACTCAAAAACATTTCCTCAGCACAGAGAAGTCTGTACCCTCTGGGAGTCTCATAACTGCTCTCCATTCCTTTCTATCCTTCCCCCTATCCCTCTTGCCCCTGGTAACTACCTCTCTGCTTTTTACCTCTGTGGATTTGCTTATTCAGGACAGTTCATATTCATGGGATCATATAACGTGTAGAATTCTGGGTCTGTTTTCCTTTTCAGATAGTGATTTCAGATTCATCCATTGTAGCAAGTGTTAATCCAGTTACATGTTACACACATGCAGTCCAAGAAATGAATCATTGGGCAATTCTATCAATAATAGTTAGTGCTCCGAGTGTCAATATTCCATAACTTATTACTTGGCTATTTGCCCAACCCTTATACAGCCCTGAGACATTAGAGCACACCATCCCCCTTCATTTGAATTAGCCAATCATGTCAGGTCAAACTCCCACCAATGGGTTGAGACACAGTCACTACTTGCATTAAGAATAAAAGACAGAGTCCATTTTGGCCACATATGCTTGCTCGACTGGTTTAGGTTCTGGGATACCCTTTTTACAAAAAAGAAATTGCCTCAATGGCTGCTTTCATTTTGTGCATTTCTCTGTGTGACACTGAGATTATTTTCACCCAGAGTGACATATACATCTGGGCTACATAGCACACATATCTATTCTATTATGGCTGTGATGGACCAAAAACCCACAAGACTAAACCAAGCGTGAGTGCCAAGAATGGGATCAGGAGACTGGGAAGATGTGGCATGCAGGGTAACACAGCAGAATGCCATCCTAGAAACATTTCTTATAAAAATAGAATGAGTACACTCTGAAGTAACCAGGAAAAGTATGCCATAGTAAATAAGCAAAGAAGGGACATTGACCCTTACATTATCAAATGCTATGAACTATCTATATGTGCACTGTACTTTTATAGACCTGGCGGTACAGCACATTGATGCCAGCATCTCTAGTCATACAGGGATGCACTTTTACCACATTACCATGGCTCCTCACCAGCCAGTATGTGTTTTCAGTTCCATCAAGTATAATCTTATGCGATTATATATGTGGTCTATCCTTGGTGGTGTATGCCCTCCATATCATTAAGTATGAACAAATCAAATTCTGTCCATCTGGTAATAGATTTAGGTATCTGATGTGTCAATTAATGAAGAATGTTACAAACAGACATAACTGGTGACAGTTCTCAGCATGGTATGGAATGGCACTGGTAAGAGCCAGCATTCTTGTCCCTTTTCCGATCTTGTGGAGAAAGCTTTCACCTCTCACCATTAAGATATACTAGTGGCTTGAACCAAAGTAGTAGAAATATGGATGGTTGTTGGATGGGTAGCAATGTCTTCCTATATGGAATGTTTCATCCAGGAAGGGCCAGGGTGGGCAGGCTCATGAGACAAACATCATATGTTTGGAAAAACTGAAACCTAAGCCACTTGTGAGGTCCCCTCCCCAAGGTTCTAGAAGCTATAAACAACTGCTGGAGGAGGAGACTCTGACTAGCTGGGCTGCCTGGAGGAAGTGGAGCAAGCTGCCAAGAGGAGACTTGAGATTCATGCAAGCCATGCAGAAAGCTCCAGGGTTGCAGCTCTCATGAGTATGCCATCCATGCAGGGGTGGGGTTTTGATGATGTAGCCGCCTTTGAGTCATCCTGGCTTTTAAGAGTAACTTCCCATCCATATTCCTGTAAGTAGCCTCAATAAATCTATTGGTTCACCAAATTAGGCTTTTGGGTAATGGTTATTTTGATCTGTGACTTTCTATCTATCTATCTATCTATCTATCTATCTATCTATCTATCTATCTATCTATCTATCTATCTATCTCCCCTACATGAAAGGTGCCATGTCTCCCCAGGAAAAGTCTCATGCAACAACAGTGAGAAGCAGTCAGATTCTGGAAGTATTCTGAGATTAGACATGAGGGAATAGATGTAATATTTGTGCAAAGAAATTGTCATCCAGACTGACACCAAGAGTTTAACCTGAGTGCTGGAATGGGGGTGTGCCTGTCACAGAGATGTGGAATGTAAAGAGAGCAAGCTTAGAATTTGAAGAATGTCAACAGGCCAAAAATTATTGTGTCATATTGGGATAGACATTGCTCATTACTGATCAATTATCCATTACCTCCTTCCCTCCAGACAGATCTTGATCTACTCAGTACAGATGAAATTTATTTATACTCAATAAAAACAAACAAACAAACAAAAACAACAAAAACAGTACTTTTATTTTTTTTTTCTAATCTTCCTTGCAGCAAGGACTCAGAATGATGGCCAACTGGAACTCTCTTGGGAATTCCCAGCACATTCTTGCTCTACTGATATAAGTACTTCCTGTCTTCCCTTGTCATTTACTTCCTGGAACCTGAGCATGCAACCAGAGAAGCGGTAGGCATGATGTAGCCATGACAACAAAAATCCACTCACATAGGACAACGCTGAAGAAAAACAAAAAGAGCTTGGAGACTCTCAGAAGACCATGAAGTATTGACCAGCTTTGACTGGTCTTCTTTGGTCTCTTTGTCAGGAGTGTGTGTGTGTGTGTGTGTGTGTGTGTGTTTTAATGAAAGAGAGTCAAAAAGAGAAAAAAGAAAAATGACTCCATCTGGACAATTGGGTTTCTATTATTATTGGTTAAACACAATTTGTAGTAATACACTAGCTTCCTCCGAGTCATTAATAAAGATGATGGTGAACCATGCAGCAGAGACTCGCTCTCTTCAGATGAATCTACGCTGTTTGTCTACAAAATTTACCAACCATCTCACTACTCAGCCCTCAAAGTCCACTGTGTCTGCCTACATGGTCTGAGAGGATTTGTCTTCTAGAAATTCCAATTTATTTTGTCCATGACCCTCTCCTGCTCTCTCAGACTGGCAGTACTGTCCCAAAACAGTCTGCAGTGAGTTCTGACTCCCTTGTGGTGCACACATATGATTGCAGGCAAAACACCCATTCACACAAAATCGAAATAACCCCCCCAATTTTTTTTTAAGTTTCATATGATTCTTTCCCTTTTGTAAAGTCACTGTTTCTCTTCTTGAGGACCACCTTAGGTTCAACCCACTGGGGCTGTTCTGGGGTCAAAAAATGCCCAGATCAGATTTTTGTGTATGTGTTTTTTTGCTTCCCTGCTTATCAGGCTGTTTATTGGTGGCCCTGTATAGTCACTGGAAAAAAGTGCCCTTATTTTCTGATAAAGGGAGAGGGAAAGTTACCTGCACTTCAAAGATGTCAATCCACAAAGGAACACTTTAACCATCAGGAAACAAAACTACCAAGATACAGCTATAGTTTCTTTGGTTACCTCACATCCTCTCCTTTGTCCATTGGGTCAAGATGAACCTAGTTGCTGAAGGGGTAGTTGCACAGGGCACCATCTCATTCTTGCTCATGGCTGCCTACCTACCTACACCAACAATGTCCTCCACTGTTTCTACTCTGTTCTTTTATTTTAAACGGTGCAAATGTGTCCTGCTTGGCTGGGCTTGCTGACCTCGATGCACATTTAGTAAAGCCAAGCCACGAGTGTCGGTGCGTTAGTACTAACTCTCCCCAGGCCATTCAGGGCTCATCATTTCTCCCCTTTCCCATTCCAAGATCCAGCCTTGGATCCCACACTGTGTTTGATCTTCATTCATGTTAAATTTCATTCCTCAAGGTACCTTTATTTTTTTTTCCTCCTTTCTTACCAAAATTATTAGGTTTGGATTAGAAAATTCTCTCTGGGAGCTGGAGAGATGATTCTGCAGTTAGGAATGCATTCTGCTTTTGTAGAGAGCCTGAGTTCAGATCCTAGCACCTGCACTGGGTGATTCAAAACCACCTATAACTACAGCTCCAGAAATTAGGAAATCTGCATTCACACACAAAAAAACCACACAAAGACATACACATGATTCAAATAAATAAAAACAAAACATTTCTTAAAGACAGGTTTCTCTGTTTCCCTATTATTTTGTTTAATTTATAAGACAAGCAAGCCTTTTTTCTTTTCTTTTTCCTTTCTCTCTCTCTCTCTCTCTCTCTCTCTCTCTCTCTCTCTCTCCTCTTTTTCTTTCTTCATCTTCTTTTTAAAGAGCCTATGCCATAGGATGGGTCAGAAATCAATCTGTTAGAATCTGGGACACTCAACTTCCAGCAGGCGCTGGACTCCACAAACAGGTGTCCGTTCCACACTGTTCTTTACAGCCGGGTTTCATCACGGTTCCTCCTATTGACCTGAAGGAGGTCTTATGTCAGTATTTCAGAGATTTCTCTTCACTGTATGCCTAGTCTTTGCCTTGAACCTAGCACATTTGAAAGGAGCTAGGGATGCTTGGCCTGAAGCCAATAGTGGGTCTGAGCCTGGGCATTCATCCATCCACTGCCCCCAGACAGGGTACTCTAAGGAGTCGGAGAAGAGAGGTAGCTAGGCTGGATATCACATTGTATCTTTGTGGATTGAGAGGGGGGAAAAAGCAAGAAAATTTCAGTTCCATGAAGTGACTGGACCTTTAACAGGATTAAAAGGCAAATGAAGTAAATGAATTCAAGGAATATCCCCACCAAAGACTCTGTGAGTGTGTGTGTGTGTGTGTGTGTGTGTGTGTGTGTGTGTGTGTGTTACTGAGGGCTGCCTGTAGGACCTTGCACATAATATAACATCAGCCTTATTTTATGAAATCTTGCTAAGTTGCCCAGGCTGGCCTAGAATATTCCCTCCCTCCCTCCCTCCCTCCCTCCCTCCCTCCCTCCCTCCCTCCTTCCCTCCCTCCCTTCCTTCCTTCCTTCCTTCCTTCCTTCCTTCCTTCCTTCCTTCCTTCCTCTTTTCCCTTTCCTTCCCTTCCCTTCCCTTCCCTCCCTTCCCTTCCCTTCCCTTCCCTTCCCTTCCCTTCCCTTCCCTTCCTTCCCTCCCTTCCCTTCCCTTTTATTCCCTTCCCTTTCATTCCTTCCTTCCTTCTTTCATCTCTTGTGTATGCATGTCTCACATGTGGACATTAGAGGAAAGCATCAGAGGTCAGTTCTCTACTTACATTATGTGGGTTCCAGGGTCTAAAGCTGGTCATCAGGCTTGGTAACAGGTACCTGTACCTGGTAAGCCATCTTGCTAGTTTTGGCCTTGAATTTTTGATCCTCCTTTCTCAATCTTCCAAGAAGTTATTTTTACAGGTTTACCATCAGCTTCAACACATATTATATATAATGCTACATAAAGATATATTTAAATGTTATGAATGTATCATTATTTTTATATGTAAAATTGTATTAAACCTATTTATGGAGCTAGAGAAAGAGTTTAGTAATTAGTCTCAGGGGACTTAGGTTTAATTCCCAGCACCCACGTGATGGTTCACAGCAATCCATAACTATAATTCTTCAGGATCTGAACCCCTCTTTTGACTTGTGTAAGTATAAGGCAAACACATGGTACATCTACATTCATTCAGGCAAAGCATTTACACACAAAAAATAAAATAAATCTAAAAAAAGTTAAATCTATTTCCATGCAATGTAAACATTCCATGCAATGTAAACATCTATACTAATAATGAGATGTCAAATTACTGTTGACATATTTAGAAGATACATTTGACTAGGACTTGGAGTTTTCCAATAAATAGCACAACCAACAAATCCTGTTTACTTTTATAGAAAAAAGTTATGTCAAGTTAGCCACAGATTGTGACACTTCAACAAGATTCCAAAACCTACTATTGGAAAACAGTGAAGTTTGTGTATTTGTAATGACACCTGAGTGTGATCCATACTACAGATGTTGCTCATCAACACACATTTTATGTTCACTAAGTACATATTGTATCCTAAATACTGGGTGCTGGGCTAAACCTGCTTTACTTTTTTAAAAAAAGATTTATTTATAAGAATACACACTGAAGCTGTCTTCAGACACACCAGCAGAGGGAGTCAGATCTCATCAGAGGGTTGTGAGCCACCATGTGGTTGCTGGGAATTGAACTCAGGACCTATGGAAGAACAGACAGTGCTCTTAAACACTGAGCCATCTCTTCAGCCCACTAAACCTGCTTTAGCTGAATCAATTAATCTTGTAACTCTGAGCTCACATCCACTTTTGCAGATTAGAAGACTAAAGTTCAGGGCGTTCATTCATCCAAGTCATTTGAAGAAATGTTAGTAAAAAAATAACTTCACCAGTAGTAGAAAGAGATGTCGCTATGACCAAATAAAGTGACATACAGGAGGGAAGATTAGTTTTGGCTTAAGTTTTGAGTGGGTATAGTCCATCATGGCAGAAAAGACTTGAACCTGAAGTAGCTTGGTCAATGGCTTGATCAGGAAGCAGGGAAAGGCTCATGTCACTACCCAGTTGAAGTTCTTATTTTTTTCCCTTTTTATTCCATTAAAGACCCTAGCCCAAGCAATGATGCTCCCCACATTCAAGATAGATCTTCACTCCCTACTCCCTCAGTCAATCCTCTCAGAAACATTCTCACAGACACGCCCACAGATATGCCTTACTGATGCCCTATGTATTGCTGAGTCTAAATATGTTACTGAATGTAGCCTTCACAGGCACCTAATAAGTTAAAATCTAAAAAAAAAAAAAAAATGAAAGGAGAATCAAATAGACCTTTGGTATTTATGCGAAGAAGGGTTTCCTCTAGTATTTCCATGGGCACCAATACTATTTAAATCTCTCATATAAAGTAATGTAGTTGCTGTGTGGCACCAATACTACTTAAATCTCTCATATAAAGTAATGTAGTTGCTGTGTGTAAGCTATGCCTATCCTGTATATATGAACTATTTCTGACTTATGATGTCCAGCACAATGAGATGTGTGAATAGCTGTCACAGTGTATTGCTCAGTAAAGATTCAGTTTGATTTGGAATACTTTTATCTGACGTTCATTGAATCTGCAGGTGTGGGAAGCCGGTGATTGAAGATGATTGCAGGTGATTGAAGACAATCAATTATATTGAGAGAAAGAGAAATATTTCCGTGAAACACAAAGAGGAAATTACCTACTTTTAACTTATACTATTTTTAGTCAGGTGGCTGCCTTTATTTCTTCTTCCATCTAAAGAGAGGCTGGGAACATAGGGACCCCTGATAATGTGGCAGGACTCTGAGGTTTTGGGGTCACTCTGGGCACTGTCTCTAACACAAGCACCTGGGAGAGGTAGTTAGTTCAGACCTGAGGTGCATCTGCTGGAAGGATCTCACATCTGAACGATTTTGCAGTTAAGCAACAGAGCAGTCCCGAGGCACAATATAAAGCCCTCGGCATGAAAAAAGGGAGATTGGCAAGTAATTCTCCATTTCATCAGCAACAGAGCACTCAAAGATCAGTCTGAACTAATTCCTCTGTGGAGATGGGTATGAAGATTTTTATAACAACTGTGGTATCACTTAAATATGGTTTGTCCCCACTAAACCTCACGCTGGGGCCTCCTGCCTTGTTAGTCTTCAGTGTGGGGAATGGAAGGGGTTTGATCTATGGAGAGATCCCCATGAATAGATTGCTTCCATCTTGGGAATGAGTAACTGTGTTAGTCACCTTGCCAAGGTTGCTCTCAAGCCCTGTTGTTCTGAGTATTTGTCTCCATGAGTGACTGCTCACCTGTACATCTCAGAAGCTGAGAACATAACAGCTGTCCCATCTTGGATTCCCCTGCCTTAAAGCTGTGAACAAAACAAAACTTTTCTATGTGAATTATCCAGTCAGAATGTAAGAGCTGGGTGACAGGAAGGAGGGCTATGACTGCCTTTTGGTCATGGCACAGCCATTGTACTCATGAACTCACAGCAGGTATGGTTGCCTGCCCAAGACTGGGTCTGTCAATATTCAGTCATGGACGAGGAAGAAACTCATGGGACCTGACCCTTTTCTTCTCAACTCTTTTCCTTTTCCTCAAAAGGCCTCCACCAAGCACTGCTTGCATGTTGTACTGAGCCACCAAAGACCAAAGACCCAGGACTACAGATCATTGACTGAGACTTGTGAAACCCTGAGGCAAAGTAAACCTTCCTTTTCTTACGCTGACCATCTCAAGTGTTTAATGTGAGAGTGATCACTGACAGTTGACTGGAATTCAGACCTTGGTATTTTAGTTTCACTTTATGATCACAGTTATTATCCTCAGAGCCTTTTGTAGTCTCTCCCACTATCCAGTCATCAGGATCCCACCCACCCCGTGCCCCAGCAACTGCTGATCTTTCTGTCACTGTAAATTAGTCTGCCTTATCTGAAACTCTCTTCAGATGAACTTAGTGTTATTTTGTCTGAATTCTTTCACTCAGCACAGTTATTTTAAGATTCACACATGTTGTGTGAATTAATAATTCATTTTTTATTAAACATTAAGAAACAGAGGCAAATGGGCAATTAGATGATGTGAAGATCTCACACTGAAGAGTTCTTGAAAGGACCTGATATAAGCTCAGGGGAGACAGCCACATGGACTGCGTTTTCTTCTCTCACTGGATCAGATCCTACAATGGCACACAAGTCAGCTACTTAGGACATGGTTAATAAGCATGTGCCCTGTGCCAGGCAAGGCAAGGCCAAGCAAGCCAAGTCAAAACTCAAGGAGACATAAGGTTAATGAGAGAGAAATGGCAGAGTTAGTGAGCGTCAGGGAGATATACTGAACAAAGTGAATATTATATTACTTGCTGCATAACAAATTACTCCCACAAACATTAGCAACTTAATAAGCGAGAGCATTTCTTATCTCCTGCTTGGTTTGGTGATAGGGTAGTTCTGACTCAGAGTTGCTTAGGAAGCTGAAGTTAAACAGATGGCCAGATGGAAGATCTGCTGCCAAACTCACTTGAACCACAGCTGGAATCCTCAGGTCTTCACAGACTGCTGGCCAGAGACTTTGGTATATTGTCACATGAAGAGTCATCATGACACAAAGCTAGCTTCTCATAGAATGTGAACTAAAAGATAGAAGCCGTGGGCTTTTTAACCATCTAATCCTGGAAGAGATGTCCAATTGTTAATACTGGTCACAAAGACGAACCCAAAGAGAAAGGAGCAAGGGGCAGCATGCAGTGTGGGCTCCAGGATGGGGCCAGCTTAGAGAATAGCTAAAAGATGAATTGACTTATGAGCACATGTGTCATTCAGTCATACCATTGATTCGGATGTTTTCTGTATGAATGGAAACTTCATGTGACTAAATCTGACAGGATCATTTAAAATATCACAATGGCTTTTAATATGACACATTGCTGATAAGAGACAGGGTGAATATCATCACCATACATCACATTCAGCCCCATTTGCTTATTTGCATGTCATAGATTTGTTCCACTAAGGCAGCTGCCTGGTTACCATGGCAACAGCTCAGAGGTAAATTTCCCTCAAGCACAAAGGCAATGTGAAGAGAAAAATTGAAGAGACTTGAAACAAAGAACAAAAAAAAAATTATCTTTGCTTGCCCAAATGAACCTGATGAATTTTAAATTATTCAATAGGATCGAAAAGGAGAGCCCCCTCCCTGAGATTTTATGTATGGCTAAGACATTATGTATGACTTTATTTCAACTCAATAGAAATGTTTTTAAATCTTCCAGTCTTACCAGAAAATACTTTTAAACGTTCACAGAATATTATCATTTCAGAAATTTGAATATGAAACTGGGTGGGGTGGGTAGGAAATATGAGTGGAAGGTAGAGGATAGAATTTGGAATGAGGAGATATGAGAAGGAATTGGTCCTAGATAAACTGTCCAAAAATTATTTGGCTCATTGGTTACTGTGCAGTGTGACTTCAGCTAAGTCAGGGACACTCCCAGAATCATGGCCACTTGTCCATGATCTTTGCTCCAAAGTGACTTTGATGATGCCAATCTGGTATTTAGGGGCTTTCAAATGGAAGGCTGCATGCCCTGAAAGACATAAGCAACCTCAGAGCAGCCCTCCTAACACTCTCTGCTTGCTCATTCATATTAAAAGAAAGAACAGGGATTGGACCATCCACGTGAAGCCAGTTCATTGCAAAATACTCTTACCATGAATGGGTACCTGACAGTTTTAGTACATCTACACAGAAACCTCTTCCACAGGTCAGCTCAAGGCTTTCCTGGAGCAATTGATTGTCCTACTCCTTCCAAAGTTCTGTTACCAAGTAAGTAAGAAAGCAGCTATCCAAGAGTGGTGATATAAACCCAGCATTTCTACTAAATAAGTTGAAGTAGGAAGATCATGATTTGGGGACTAGCCTGGATTATATAGCAACATATATCCTACTGCAGGAAAACAAAATGAACAAAGATGACTAATCATGCCTGACATGCTCATTAAAACTTCCAACTATCCCTGACAGTTGATTGATTCTATTGTGATTTTTGTACCTTATTGCTTTGTATACTTTGAAGGTTTTTAAAAGTGTGGAAACATTGCCCAATTTTTTTACAAGGCCACTGTTACCCAGATACCTAAACCACCTAAAAACCAAACAAAGGAAAACAATTACAGGTGAATTTTCCTTATGAACATAAATGTAAAACTCCTCTACAAAATATTTGCAAACCAAATCCACCAATACACCAAAATAATCATCTACCATGATCAAGTAAGCTTTATTTCAGAAATACAAGGATGGTTCAACATACGTAAATTGATAAATGTAATGCACCATATAAATAGAATGAAAGATAAAAGCCACATGATCATCTCGTCAACACAGAAAAGGCCTTTGACAAAATCCAACACCCCTTCCTGATAAAAGACCTGGAGAGATTAGAGATACTAGGGACATATAAAATAACAACACAAATTTACAACCAACATAAACCTAAATGGAGACAAACTCAAAGCATTTCCACTACAATCTGGAATAAGACAAAGTTGTCCACTCCCTTCATACTATTCAACTGTAGTACTAGAAGTCTTTGCTAGAACATAAGACAACTGAAGGAGATCAAGGGGATACAAATAGGAAGAAGTCAAATTATTTTTATTTACAGATGATGTGATTGTATATGCAAGTGGCCATGAAAATTCTACCAGAAAACTCCTTCAGCAGATAAATACTTTCAGCAAAGTGTCAGGATACATAAGCACCCACACTTACTTTCTTACCAGGCCAAGGTTACCTGATATGGCCACAAGGAATTAAACCAGATCTGTTGGAGGAGCCACAGCAAAACTGAGGCTGTGACAATTTTATTGAGAGCAATAGACATTTTCTACCTTTATAAGAAATAGAATATAACAGCAATTGCCAGGATCAATACAGTTGCAGTTTCCAGAATATAATGATATTTGCAAGCTACAGAGACTATGCTATAAAAATGTCTAAGAGCAATTGTCCTATCAAGATTCCGTGTTCCCTTGGCTACTAAGGGAACATATAGAGAAACACAAAGGGGCCTAAAGGCTTCACTGCCTGGGAAAGTGTGTTGGTCTCCCAGGAACTGGATGTCCCTGGGAGCCACAGATTCTAACCTTAAAAAACCTATGCCTCTCAAAGCTAGGCCAAGCCAACTCCATGGTTCCCCACATGGATACAAAATTAATGCGCACAAATCAGTAGCCT
The DNA here is from genome assembly GCA_036184795.1 of Tokudaia tokunoshimensis. NCBI lineage: Eukaryota > Metazoa > Chordata > Mammalia > Rodentia > Muridae > Tokudaia > Tokudaia tokunoshimensis. Next base: position 29,910,248 of record BTHU01000022.1, on the reverse strand, counting down.
TCCTATATACAAATGGCAAATGGATTGAGAGAAAAATAAGGGAAACATCATCTTTCACAATAGCCAAGCAGGTGAAAGACTTGTATGCTAAAAGTTTTAAGAGATTAAAAAAAAAAGAAAGAAATAGAAAAGATAATAGAAAATGGAAAGCTCTCTCATGCTCATGGATTGGTAGGCTTAATATGGTCAAAAAGGTCATCCTTACTTTACCAAAAGTAATCTGCAGATTTAATGCAATCCCATCAAAATTCCAACACAACTCTTCAAAGATCTTGAAAGGATAATTTTTAGCTTCATAATGAAATGCACTTTAAAAAACCAGGATAACTAAAAAAAAACAATCTTGAATAATAAAAGAATTTCTGGAGATATCACTATTCCTTATCTCAAACTGTACTACAGAGCTATTATAACAAAAACAGCAGAATATTGGCACAGAAACAGACATATTGATCAATGGGATCTAATTGAAGACCCAGAAATAAGTCCACATACCTTTGGGGACCTGATATTTATAAAGAAGCCAGAAATACACACTGGAAAAAAAGACAGCATCTACAACAAATGGTGCTGGATGGTTTCATGGCTTCATGTAAAAGAATGCAAATAAATCCAAACTCACAAAACTCAACTGCAAATAGATCAAAGACCTCAATATAAGACCAAATACACAAATCTAATAGAAGAGGAAGGGGGCGGGGGATAACCTTGAACACATTAGCATGGGAAAAGACTTTCTCAACAGAACACTGTTAGCACAGGCACTGAGAATGACTAATAAATAGGACTTCATGAAACTGAGAAGCTCTGCATGGCAAAGAACACCATCACTTGGACAGAGCAGTAGGTTACAAAATGGGAAAAGATTGATTAGCAACTATGCATCTGATAGAGTTCTAGTGTCTAAAACTGGATATCAAGAAAACAAACACCCCAGTGAAAACGTGAATTCTCAAAAGAAAAAAATCTCAAATGGCTGAGAACTCCTTAACCAAATGTTCAACATCTTTAGTCATAATGGAAATGCAAATCAAAATTACTTTGAGATTTCATCTTATACCTGTCAGAATGACTAAGATCAATAAAACAAGTGACAGCTCATGCTGGTGAGGATGTGGGACAGGGGAACCCTTATCCATTACTGGTAGGAGTGCAAAGTTGTACAGTCACTATGGAAATCAATGTAGTTGTTCCTTAGGCAACTGGGAATAGCTCTACCTCAGATCCAGCTATAACACTTTTAGAAATATACACAGAGAACATTTCATATTAATAAAGAGACACTGCTCAACAGTGTTCATTTCTGTTCTATTCGTAACAGCCAGAATGGAAACAGCCTAGATGTCCATCAATAAATGAATGGATAAACATATTGTGGTACATTTGCATGATGAAATGGTATTCAGCCATTAAAAAATTCACAGGTAAATAAGGTGAAGCTCGAAAAAGAATCATTTTGAGTGAGGTCAGACAGACCCAGAAAGGCAAATGCAGTATATATTCACTTATATGTGGATGTTAGTTGTTAAGTCTTCTGTAAGCAAGCTACCATCTGTATAACCACAGAGGTTAGGTACAGAATAAGGAAACAGAGAAAGAGATGGCTCTCCCTAAGAAAGGGAAATAAGATAGATAGTTATGGATGGATGATTATGTGGTCAGGAACTGGGAAATTAAACAGAGAAAAAAGAGGGGCATGAAAGAGGGAATATGGGGAGAGACAGCTAAAACTAAGGTCCATTTGAGTAGCCGTATGGAAACCTAATACAGTACAAGCTTCCTAAAATATATACATGTATGAAAGTGATCTAAATGAAATAGCCAAATAATAGGGGACAGGAGTCCCAACTGAATATCTCTGTGATGGTTTGTATATGCTCAGCCCAGGGAATGGCATTATTAGAAGGTGTGCCCCTGTTGGAGTAAGTATGTCACTGGGGGTGTGGGATATGAGATCCTCATCCTAGCTGCCTGGAAATCAGTATTCTGCTGGCAGCTTTCAGATGAAGATGTAGAACTCTCAGTTCCTCCTACACCCATGCCTGCCTGGATGCTGCCATGTTCCTGCCTAGATGATAATGGACTGAACCTCTGACCCTGTAAGCCAGCCCCAATTAAATGTTGACTTTATAAGACTTGCCTTGGTCATGGTATCTGTTCACAGCAGTAAAACCCTAAGACAATCTCTTGTCACCAAATGAAGCTTCCAGTATTGAGTATGAATTATATCTAATTAAGAGTTTCTGACCATAGAGATTCCATAGGATCCCTCCCTCAAATAATGCAGGCTGCTCACTACAAACTGACAATAAGGCCCTATAGCTGAAAACACCCATACAACTCATTGAACTTGGAGAAGTTGAGCTAGCACCTTCCTAGAACCTTCACTCCTAAGAACTAGTGTTATGATACTGGAAGGCACTCTGCCAAAGGAGAAAGGTAGACACCAATCCAGCTACAAACTCTTCAATATACAAAGATGAACTGCCTGCAAGATGTTCTAGTGCAATTGTGGCACAAAGCTTATGGGAGTAACCAATCAATAGTGATTGGATTTAAGTCCAACTCATTGCTGACATTGCCCCCGTGGCCAAGAGTAGTTAGACAGTAGGGTAGGTCAGAGACCTAGGGGGAAACAAACTATTACTATTCTGCTAGAGGAATGCAGCCATAAAATGACTCTTAACTATATTCTACTATGCTCATAGATCAGTGCCTTGCTCAGCCATCATTGGAGGAGCTTCCTTCTACAGCAGATTGGAACAAACACAGACACCCACAGCCAGACAATGTGTAATAGATCTTGGAAACCTCAGTCCTAAATGGGATGTCTCCATCAAATCACTCCCCTCAATGCTCAGGTGTAGAGAGCCTTATTGGGGTACTGTGCTGCCTGGCAGGAACTTGACATTGGTCAAGGACAAGAGCTTCAAGCAGGAATCTGACATTCAGGTATAATAGGGAAGTAGGTAAAGGCAGGAATTTTAATCTTAGGATGGAATGAGTTGAGAAGCAGGCTTCAGGCAAGGTTTTGGGCTTGGATGAGGAAGTAGGTTCAGGTATTTTGGTCATTCTGACAAGCCCTTTGAAACAACTGTCACAGAATTTTGCTTATTGCCTTGACAATTTTGTGTTTACTGTCTTGCTTGTTCCTTACTGTACCACTATTGATCTTAATTCCTGCATATAATTAAATTGGTATAAAAAGTGGACTTGAAATTATTAAACCTGCTTTCAGTCTCAGAATTGACTGGGGTCATGCTGCAGGTTTGTCTTATCGTTTCTTTCTTTTAATCCTCACTCCTGCACTGGAGAACCTGTTAACTGATGGAGCGGGCTTGGTCACTCAGGGAACCTAGAGGAAGAGGAGACAGAAGTATTCTAAGAACCAGGGGTTATAGAGAACAACAAGGAAGCAAGGCCTTCTAAACACAGCAAGATGGATGCACAAATGAACTCACAGAGACTATAGCAACTCACACAGGACATGCACAAGTCTGCACCAGATGATATCCCAGTGCTCAGAGGAGTAGACACAAGCCCCCAGTTCTAACCCTGACGCTATCTCCAATTGATAACCATTCACAAGCGGAAACTTCCTTCTGTCCAACAGAGTCTCTCTGGGGATAAAGACCACTCTCAAGGCCAGGCCCTATGTCTAGCAGTTGATGGCCAGCACAAACGAACTCAGTGACAACTTTGGAGGTTCTTTGTCTAATAATGTTTTGTTGGGGCATTTTTAAAAAATCTTACAGGTCATAATTGTGTCTCTTTGAAAGAATTATGGAGATGGAAATGGAGAGGAACCTGAAGAAAAGAAGATCCAGAGACAGATCCAAAGTGGGATCCAGCTCAAGGGAGGTTCCAAGTCCTGACACTATTACTGAGGCTATGGAGCACTCACAAAAAGGGACAGAGCATGACCACACTCCAGAAAATCCAACAAGCAGCTGAAAGAATCAGATGCAGATATTTGCACCCAACCAATGGACAGAAGCAATTGACACTTGTTGTTGGATTAGAGAAGGCTGAAAGATGCTGAGGAGAAGGGCAATTCTGTAGGAGAACCAACAGTCTCATTTAATCGGTACCCCAGAGATCTCTCACACATAGGATCACCAAACAGGCAACATACTCTGGTGCTGATATGAGGCCCCCAACACACATACAGCAGAGGACTGCTGGGTCTGTGTTCATTCAGAGATGATGCACCTAACCCTCAAGAGGCTGGAGGCCCCAGGGAGTTTAGAGGTCAGGTGGGGTGACAGGTGGGGACATCCACGTGGAGACAGGGGGGTGGGGAGGAGGTACAGGATGTGGAATGGTCAGAAGGTGGACAGGGTTTGTGGGGGGGATAAAATATGGAGTGTAAAAAATTAATTAATAATAAAATAAAATAAAATAAAATCTTACAGGTCCTTCATGTATATATCATGGCTTCCAATTTTGTGTTTGTATAGGATTCCTATGAATATCAACATGTGTGTCTCCGTGTCTAAGTGCGTTTTTGTGCTTTTTGTTTGCTTGCTTGTTTTATCATATTCTGGTTTTTTTGCCTTGTTTTATCTTATTGTTATTACAAAGATGCCTATTTGTTTGAAAAAATCCAATTTCAATAAAAGAAAAATAGAGGGAAAAAAAGAAAAAAGAGAAAACATAAAAGCAAACAAATTCAACACTTGTTGTTGGAGTGTTTCTTTTATTACTAATTACAGAGTTGTCATCCTAATAATGCTCTTATATTTGATTTTTTTTTCCTGACAATGGTGTTCACACGACATTTTTAAGCTAGTTTTAGCGCTTTCAGTGTGTTTCTTACAATAATTGATCTTTTTTAAAAAAATGTGAGTGTGTATGTGTGTGTGTGTGTGTATGTGTTCGCACGCACACAAGTGCATGCACACGTGTAGGAGAGTGTTCATGTTTATATGTAAGTACTGCAGGTCTTAATTTGCTATGAAGCAAGTTCTTATGGAGGTCAGAATACAAGGTTTGAATTGTCCTCACTTCCCATAGAGCTTATTGCTGCCGTATTTGCTAGGCTAGCTGGCCTGTGAGCTTGCCATGATTTTCTTGTCCCTGCTTCTTCCCATCTACCACAGAAGCATTGGGATTACATATGCTCACACACTCATGTGACTGCACCAGGATTTTACATCAGTTCTGGGATCTGAACTTAAATCTTCAGTCTTGAGTGTGAAACACTTTACTCGTGCTGCCTATGTGCTGGACTACTCATGGTCTGACCCTACCTGCCCTTGGGGGCTGGAGGTTAGATGGCATGAAGTCAACGACACAGACTCTGGGAGCAGGTGAGAAACACTGCAGCAAGCTCATCAGAACTCTGCTGCAAGCTTTAACACCCTCTACCCTCACCCCCACTGGTCTCAAGAAAGCATCTCTTCTAAACAGCAGCTCCCAATTGCCTGGCATTGTCTTGGTCAGCAATCCTTGGTTTCTCAGGCAGTCTTCAATTAGGTCCTCCTGCAGGAGCTGTCTTGGGGCCTCACTGCCCTTGACTTTTACATAGTGGTGCCCATAGCTCTTCCTTCTACGTACCCTCTGAGTTAGCTCTCTAGTCCTAGCTTTAAAACAAACTAACTAACAAACTACTTATTTCTATCTTGAAGTGTATTCGTTTAACTCAATTGCTTTTATAAAATTATAGATGTGGACTTACTTTACCATTCTCTGTGTTTCATGTTTATCATTTTTAAAAGTTATTAACCAAGTTTCTATCTGGGAGGTCTGGACCATCAGTGCCCAGGAAATCCCCAGCAGAGAGATCTTCTACTAACCCTATGAGGACTCTGTCAGTCACAGCCCAGAATGGCCTCTCTTGCAGGTGGTTTACAAGAGAGCCAGCCCAACCTGTTAGAGTCACCCTGATCCCTTGTATCATTCACTGGCTCTGAAACTCCTGACTAGCTAAAAGAAGAAGCCTCCTAAAAATCAGGGGGGGGGGGGAGACAGAAGGGATTTCAGTTTTCTTCCATCTACAGATTGATTCTAACTTGTTCCATCATTTAAAAACTGTGGATCAGTGTTGATCTGCATTTCCACGCAAAACCTGTTAAACCATCCTTCAATGAAATACACATAAAACCTCGGTGGCAGGAGAGATACTCCAGAGGAAAGCCCATTATCTGCCTTGCCAACTATTCCTCCTTCCCCTCCCAACACTGCATATGACACATTTTCTCCCCAGGGAGTTTCCTAAGTGATTCTGTTATGCCTCAAACTTTCATATCCATCTTTCCACTTTACTGAGTTTCCTCCCACTTATGCACCGGGAAGACAAATAATGTTAAAATATTACGTATTTTCAGGTCTGAGTTGTCTAACTTCTGGCTCTGCCACTTGCTGGCTATGTATACGGAGGAAAGTGGTGAATCCTTGTAAGCTGCAAACACCCCAGGTCAAATTGGCAAGCAAGGCTGGTGCAAGAGGTCCCTATCCCCAAGAGAAAGTTACTGAAGAGTAGACAGAATAACCAAGTCACATGAAAACCTGCTCAAAATCTGGCACAGCTAAACTAGCCCCTTATAGCAAAGGCATGGAGGGGTTCACTGTGTATCCCCTTCATGACAATGCTAAGAGGAATGTAGAGCTCTCTGAGGCAGATCTCAGAGCACACTCTGAGCAGTAACGCATGAACACATGCACATAACCAATGACCATACACACATAGATCCCAGACTGTCACAAGCCTCCCCTTTGAAAGATGCCACATAGATGTCAGGAGGGCAGACAAGGGCTTGGCAAGGAAGCACTAAGGATTAAGCACTCATCTACCATATTCTTTTTTCTAAGCTGCTGTTTTGAGCTACCTGTCCACAGCACCATAGGTCTCATATAAGATGAGAATGATGTAGTTTGAATAAGAATGGCTACCATAGGCTCATATATTTGAAAGTTTAGTCATCAAGGAGTGGCACAATTTGAATGGATTGAAAGGATTAAAAGGTGTGGCCTTGTTGGAGTAGGCATGGGCTTGTTGGAGGAAGTGTGTCACTGTGGATGGGCTTTAAAGTTTCAAAACCCCATGCCATCTCCCTCTCTCCCTCTCTCCCTCTCTCCCTCTCTCCCTCTCCTCTCTTCTCCCCTCCCCCTCTCCCCTCCCCCTCTCCCTGTCTCCCTCTTCCTGTCTCCCTCCCCCTCTTCCTCTCTCCCTGTCTCCCTCTCTGTCTCCTTCTCCCCCTCTCATCCCCTCTCCCCCTCCCCTCCACCCTCCTTCTCTTCCTCTTCCTCTCCCTCTCTCCCTCTCTCCCTCTCCCTACAGATCATGATGTAGCTCTCAGTTACTGCTCCAGTGTCTGCCTCTGTGCCACCATGCTCCCCACCATAATGATAATGGATCGAACCTCTAAAACTGTAAGCCAGCCCCACCCCACCCCCAGGTAAATAATTTCTCTTATAATAGTTGCCTTGGTCAATAGAACAGTGACTAAGACAGATAACCACAAGGTTGTTGGTAACTGGTTGCTGTAACCATTACCCAGACACTGGAGACACTCCAAGAGACAGAGAAGCTGCAACTGTGATCTGCTATCCAATGACCCCAAAAACAATAGAGAGCACTAGGGCAGTCATGAGGAAGACAGTGGTAAAGTTCATCAGATAATCTAGGAGCCTGTCTATCCAGCCAGCTTATCCTCATCATTGAGGGTTCACTTGACTCCATGTGCTGGGGCAGAAATAATGACTGCAGGGGAAAGCCAGTTCTACCACAGAGCAGGCAGTAAGCAGAGACTGTGGCTGTTTCAGTTCTTTAGCCTTTCCTCTTTTTTATGGGATCAATTTTTCTTTATTCACATTGTCTATAATCTTATAAATTACATATTTCATCTCTATTCTTTTTCTGTTGTTACCACATTTACATGTAATTTTTAATTTATATTTTAAATGGAGATCTATAAGGAAGCCTAATAAACTCATTGGTTTCCCTGGAGTGAACTTGGGTGGAATTGTACCTCAGTTTATCACTGGGACCCTAGGAGGAGGAATAGACTTCACTTTATGACTCCCACTGGGAAAGAATTTTAGCAACAGCATCTCTTATTACAAATGTTCTTTCTTCAGCTCTCATTTCCAGTCAATTCGTTCTCTCTTTAGCTGCATCTAAGCTATTGTTCAGCCAATGAATTATTGTTTCAGGGACCAGTTTCTTTCTCTAGAATTTTATTTCACTTATTTTCAAATCCAGTGTCGATTTTCTTTTAAATAGCATCTTATGTTTTTGCTTTATATGTTCTTTTTCTTGTTTGTTTAAAAGTTATGTTCAGATTGCTCTGTTATCCTTCCATATGTTCTATGTATTATAAAATATAGTGTACAGTATTATACCAATGTTTTGTCTGAATTCTTTACCTGCTGTATTAGTCTGAATTTTCCAAAGGAACATAACTGATAAGATGAATATATGTATACATATATATGGGATTTATTAGAGTAGCTTGCAGGCTATGGTCTTTTAATCCCATCAATGACTGCCTCAGGGTATAAAGGCTGAGTATCTGACCGTTGTTCAGTTCATGATGCTGAATGCCCCTATCCCAGTCTGGAACTGGAATCCTGGAGAATTCCTGAAGAGTTGCTGGCCTGCATTCTTCGTTGAGGTCCTGAAGAAGTTGGATTTAACACCAGCCACAGAACCAAGATAAATGAACTTGTCAGCAAGAGTGGAGCAAGCGAGCTTGTCCTTTTATGTGGGCTGCCACCAGAAGGTGTGGCCCAGATTTAGGGTGGGGTTTCTTGTTTCAAATCATCTCATTTTTAAAAATCCCTGAAGGAAGTACCTAGCAGCTTGGGTTTAGTCAAGTTCTTGATGTAGTCAGGTTAACAACCAAGACTAGTCATCACACCTGCCTGGTAATATTTCCCTCTGAGTTCATCTCTAATGGGAATTGCTCTAATGAGGATTCCATATGTATCCTAGGCTGCTAAGGGCTTTCTGTGGACATCTTCTCCATTACCTCAGAAACTCTTCCAGAACTAAAATAGTTTTCTATTAGAGATTCTAGCCCTGCATAAGTAGTGTTGAGAATTCTGACCACACATCAACACTCAGTAGAAGTTAAGATGTCCAATTTCTCAGAACTGATTTTATTTCCACCCACAGCCCACAAATGACTGGGTGGATTGTAAGTCATATAGATTTCCCTGGTGTCAATATACTGCACTGTTACTGTGGCTCCAGAATTCATGGAAAAATCTCACCACAGATGTTCCTACAACTTTGAACCTAATCCTTAACATTAAAATCCCAGTCCTTAAAAATATTTCTAGTCTAGCTCCTGTTATATGTCATATAATTTTTACTTTCAGGCTTAAATTTTTTTTGAGTAAGCTTAGTGTATTAGAAAAAAAGGGACTCTTAATGTAGTTTATTCTTCTTTCACTGGTTTGAGTTCCAAGGGAAATGTTTCTTCCTCAGAATTCAGGTCAATCCAGATTGACTTCTGAGGTTATGAGGGGGAGTTAAAGTATTGGCCAATTACATGGTAGTGCTGCAGCTGTTGGTAGCTTGGTTAGGAGTGGGACAGAAATAGATTTGATGGGGAAACAAAAAGGTTTTGTTAGGTCATTTACTCATTCTCATCATTGTGTAATGAGTACCATTTTAGGGTCAGATAGCCATCAACCAGTTTTTGAGAAAACTACATGGATGCCTTTACATTTATGCTCTTCAAAATATACCAGATGCCTGCATGATAAGCCTTATTTCTATGCTATTGTAATTCTAAACTCTTAAGATGATAATCTAACAGTAGCTACAAAATAAATGACTAGTTATATATTTAATCATTTGTGACAGGTAGCTAAAGTGCTGGTCAAGAAATACAGGTAACATGGTCATTATTATATAGTAATGTTTAAAAAGCTTTCAAATTAGTAAAAGAGAAAGGGAAAGATTAACCTTGTGGTGTGTAATATATAGGATGCATCAATATGAACCCTTGAATTTTTAATATGAAGATGATAGATAGATAGATAGATAGATACATACATACATACATACATACATACATACATACATACATACATACAAAACTCAATAGGTAGGTAGATAGATAGATAGACAGACAGACAGGCAGATAGATAGACAGACAGACAGATGGATAGATAGATTATATGTATACTTATTTCCTCTGTCTGTTTAAAGGGCCGCTGAAGCAATGAGCTTTGAATATCAGCAAACACAGCCATGGCCCAGTTCTTGCAACCAAAAGAATCCAAAACTTATAAAGAAGTGGTTAGTTCCAGGACAGGGGCATAAAAAACAAAAACAAAAGCATAAACACAATATAAAGTGCCTAGAATATCCTCAAAGGCCAAAAGTAAAGAAATGCAAAAAAGACCAGGTGTTTGCAGATACCACAGATGCCTTCAAGGAACAGCTAGTGGCCAAAGCATAGGCTATTCAAAGAATAAAATAAATGATCATAGTATTGAGTTATATATACCAGAGAACAAAGTCAGATATTTGTGAGTCCATACTGATAGATATACAATTGAGTGAACACAGGTTCCATATCTTCCATGGGAAAATGTTCTTATTCAGCAAAAATATCAGAGAAAAAGAGATAACCCTTCCTTCTTTAGAGAAGCATTCCAATTAGTAAATATTGCCAAGAGTTATTGTTCTGCATTCTGTGGGGGCTAATTGGCTAAATAACAAACAAGCATGGTTGACTTAAAGCATTGGAAAGCAGTTATTTGTGCAGATAACAACACATCCTTGGCCAAGGTCTTTCCCCATCCACCTGGTAGTGACAACCTAAGAATAGGTAAATGGAAAAGATTAAGTCATTTTATGCATATAAGTAAACACACATACACATACACAAAAAGACAGAGAGAGAGAGAGGGACAGAGACAGAGACAGAGAGACAGATAGACAGAGAGAGAGAGAGAGAGAGAGACAGAGACAGAGAGAGACAGAGAGACAGAGAGAGACCAGAAGCCTAAATAGAAAGGAAGTTTTGCTGGCCGTTATTCAGTCATGAAAAAGATTTTGCTTTACATACATAATAATTTGTTGGCTCATTATTGAGGGTCACAAAATCATATGAAAGGAAAGCAAAAACAATTACACTCTTCTGTCCTGACACCAACAGCCTGGATGGGTGCAACCTGACACAGAATCCAGAAGATCCTTTGGACCAGGCCCTTCAATTCCACTGAAATCCTAGAGATCCCCCTTACTTCCAGGTAATGTGAGGACATTCATCAATAGCAGACATATCTCATAACCTCAGCAAAGACTGAGCCTCCTCATACAGTAGATAAAAATGTCAGGAAAGAAGCAAGGAAATCAAAGCAAGACATCCTCCCAATTCACCGACATGGCATGTCTTTCTTCTTCTTCTTTTTCTTCTTCCTCCTCTTCTTCTTCCTCCTCCTCCTCTTCTTCTTCCTCCTCCTCCTCTTCTTCTTCTTCTTCTTCTTCTTCTTCTTTTTCTTCTTCTCCTCCTCCTCCTCCTTCTCCTCCTCCTCCTTCTTCTTCTCCTTCTTCTTCCTTATTCCTTCCCCTTCCTCCTCTTCCCCTTCCCCTTCTTCCTCTTCCCCTTCCCCTTCCTCTTCCTCTTCTTCTTTGGCAATGAATCTAAGAAGCATAGTGCTAAGAAATGGGGGAGAGGGGCAAGTGGCTGCCCCAGTGTGGAACTTAGGAGGAGAATAACATCCCGGTAATGTTAAGAAGTGTGCTTTATGGTTCACTATGCAACATTCTCTTGTGTGTTGTAGTAACAGAACAGTGACTAACACAAACTGAGGTGCAGCAAACTAGTTGTCACAATTACATTGGTTGGCCAGAGTGGTAAGTCTGTGTTTCAAATGCTGGGCAAAAAGCTTCATAAACCCTTGTACTTCCCCAAAGATAGGAATACCTTTGTTTTACTAGTGAGGTGGCCCCTGGGGAATTTAGGTGGGTCTGGTGGAAGCTGTCCACCAGAAGGACCAGCCTACAATTGGAATTTTCAGTTGCCCGACATCCTTGGAATAGAGAAACTTGGACATTGTGTTCAACCTTGTATCCGATGGTTCAATAAATCATACCTGTGTGTGAAAACTTAATAAAGATTTGCCAGACTTGAGACTCAGTGGAGCTTCGACTGTGAACATATTAACTTTTTTATGATGATCAAATAGCTGGTGTTGGGGAACATTCTGCTTCCAGTGAATGAGAACCTACTGTAAACTGCTGTGAAGCGGAAGAAAGAGGCAGGAAGATTCAGGAATGTACAGAGTCCAAGTTATTGAGACTTATCCACAAAACATGCATCTTTCTCAAAACGAGTGGGTTTCTGAGGTTGGGTATGAAAGAGGTGTTTCATATAATAGAAGAAAAAAATCCAAACTGAAAGAACCTGATTTATCCTTGGTACAAATGATGCCAGGATCCTGGGCAGGTAATTTGGGTAGAAATCAGGCCAGAATCACTCAGGGGCATCATGGGGATCACAACTCAAGATGGATTCAGGCAGATTAAGCTAGACCCAGACACCCAGGTTTCATGAAGAGAGGCATGGAAGCTCTTTGTTACCAATTATGCATGGTCCAGGGGTCTCCCCACAAGGCTGTTCTTCACTTATGTTCCCTGTAATAAATATATAATTATAAATATAATGCTTTCTTAGCCTCTGTGAACCATTTTCACAAATTAGTGAACCTAAAGGGAAATCATGGGACCCTTTGAACTTGCAGTTTCATCAAACAAGAAGTACAAGTGGCCTGGGACACCAATTGGCATCTGAAGCGAGGGTAGTCCTGATGGAACTATGACATTAAACTTCTAGGATCTATGTTAAAACTTCAAATGTATGATGTACAACTTGAATTTAATTATATGCCACCCAGCTGGTGTTAATATTTGGCATCAGAAAACAAAACACACAAAAATAATGTAATGAATCTTCCTTAAAAGAAATAAAAGATTTTATTTTGAACTAAATACGAGTGGCTCCAGGAACACTGATTTAAGTTACACAAAATGACAGGTTTTACCATGGAAGAAGTCTCTGAAGAGACCCACCCTCCTGTATAGGCATCAGGGGTTCCTTTGCACTATAGACTTCAGACTGGGAGGAACTAGAGATCTATGAATCTAAGTTATACATCCTGACGTAATTACCAACTAGTCATGAGAATGTTAGACCATATACAAAAGATGCAGTGGTTGGCTAAAGGGCCTAGGAGAGCCCAAGATAACTTGGCCTGTAGACCTATAATATCTCATCTGTTAAGAGTCATGATGATCTTCTAGTCAACTGAGGTCAAGCCATGCACATGATTTTCACTGTAGATGCCAGTCTCCAGAGACTGTTCACAGGCAAATCACCATAACAAAGGTTCGTGAGGAGCCCAGAAGCATGTTTATCTGAGAACCAAGGATACCTAAGACTTTCGTGTCCTCCATTTCTTCTCTCACACTTCATGTTGCCTCTATTTACTTCTACTCACTATTACACACCTCTCCAGACCCAACTCAAACCCACCATCCCTATAGAGAGCATGATGTCCTTGTGCTCACAGACAAGAGTAGGTAAACCAGGACCATTAATGTGACATAACAAGCCTTCATGCCTCCATGCAGAAAAAACAGGGCTGTCTTGAAAGGAAGAAAATATACACTTGTTTCCCAGAAACCTGGGAAAGGATGTAGTTAATAGTGTTATCTGTAGGACCAGGCTACTCCTGAATCACCCAGACTATTATGTTTATCCCAGACTCTTCCTCCCTAGACTTTTATCTTAAGCATAGTTTCTTATGGGAGATGTCACAAGTATTTTACAGCAGCCTACCTGACCTCTGTGCTATCTGTAGGACCAGGCCATGCCTGACTCCTATAGACCTTTATGTTTATCTAAGTCCTTCTCTCTAGACCCTTATCTTCAGCATTGTTTCTGAGTCAACAGAACCCGTCTTTATGGAAGAGGCCATATGTACTTTGTAAAGAGTTTCAATGTAAACACGCCATAAGCTTTGTTATTGATGGCACTGAGTTAATTATCATCAGGAAATGTTTATCGCCCAAAACTGTTCTGTGCTTAAATATGCCTAAAGTAAACTACCCAGTGTCAGACTTTAGAAGTTTGAATCAACACTGTCTATTGAGTTGCGTTAAACCGAATTTCCTTCTTGCCTCATGGAGATTGTCACTCATCTGGCTGGTGTTTACAGAGACCCACCACACTTCCCTCAACCTTTCCCATCCCAACCTGAGCCTAAAGCTCTCAGACTGACCTTCACTGCTTGCTTACTTCATTTGGTACCCATGGCCTGTGGTTCTTTTGTTGATGTGTCTGTTACATTCAAAGGGTAAATGCCATCCATACCTTACACACCATAATAAACGTAGTTGCAGTTGTACACTTGGCTAAGTGCGCTGAGAGCTGCATTTGTATGAGATCGAATCAGGAGCCCACTCCATCACTTGACTCCTTTAAACCACGCAATAAGTCTGTGTAGTAGCATTTTATAATAATCCATATTTGAGAGGTAAGGCTACTGAATCCAGGAGATGGTGACCAATATGACCAGGCTTCCACTACTGGTAAAGCAGAAACTTTCTTACTAGAGATCTCCACGCATGTAATACTAGATGAGGGGCTGTACAAAGATAAGCTCTTGTTTCATCACCCTGTGGCAGTCTTCTGGGCAGTGAAGGCAACACGAAAGCCATCTGGGAATGTCTGAAATGTCTTCAAAGTCCCTGGTCTGATTCCAGAAATGCAGATGAACAAGTAAATGGGACATTGCAGGTCCAGAGGTAAGGATTCTGGAGGGATACGCTAAGCTTGTGTCAATGGTTATGGAAACAAAACCAGCCTGAGTACAAGCTTTGAGATAAGAGTTTGAATTGAAGGAAAGGGGATGGAGAAACAAGGAATAAACACACCAACCAAGGGAGATGCAGGCTACCCAACTGCAGAGAAAGGTGCTGGTGTCTCATCAGTGCCTTGGAGGGCCTTGAAACTTGCTAATCTTGAGGGTGGAAAAAAAACCTCTTCCTCATGGTTTAAGGGGACTTTCTCATGTAAGAGAAGCTTGGTGGATGACAAGCTGTATGGCTAAGGGCATGAGACGTTATGGTGTCTGCCCCATAAGCATCTCTATTTTAATAAAACGATAGTGGCTGTGAAGATAGAGGTAGATCTGAGAGAAGTTAGGAATAGAAGGGGGTCAGATGTAAGAACAAAGTTATGATTTAAGTTTTAATACCTCTAACCTGTAAGCACCTTGCCCAAGGACAGATACTTCCGGAATTGCTGGAGGCTATTGCTTACGGAAGATAACAAGTCACAGGTTCTCGATCCCCTAAACAAGTTTATTTGACCCAACTGCATCAGATGTGCTAGATGACATGTAGATGGGAGGTACATAGGCATGAAATACACAGGGTGTATGCTTTATGCGTGCCCCTGCTTGGATATAGGCAGGAGGCACAAAGGCAGGAAGTATGTCAGGATATGTGTTTGCCCTCAATTGGACCTCATGGAAAATACAGTGGCCTTATGGATGTGCCTCTGTAAAATGTGATTGCTGGCCATTTACTGAGACTTCAGGAATGGACCTGGCCAGGGTCCATTATCTTGGCCAGTATTTAATTAAAGTTTGCTTCAAGCTTGGTTCAAAATTGTGATAGTGGTC
This sequence comes from Tokudaia tokunoshimensis, assembly GCA_036184795.1. Classification (NCBI taxonomy): domain Eukaryota; kingdom Metazoa; phylum Chordata; class Mammalia; order Rodentia; family Muridae; genus Tokudaia; species Tokudaia tokunoshimensis. The sequence continues at coordinate 29,894,594 of BTHU01000022.1, read as the reverse complement.
TTATTCCCACCAGGCAGAATCAACACAAAATATGGTGTATAAAATTCTTAAAAAATAACAAAATGCTTGTTAAATATTATAATACTAATAATATAATGACAATGGATGTATGCTAATGGTGGAGTGCACACACACACACACACACACACACACACACACACACTGAGCCATACTGCACCTTTTCACAAAACAGGGAAATGTGTTACCCTGAGAATGGCCCCAAAGGGACAAGCAGAGCTTGTGAAGCAGCCAACCCCAGGCCCTGGAAGGGCTGGGCCAAGGTAGGAGCTGGGAATCAGCTGGGTGTGCATTCAAAAGCTGAAAGCTACCTAACGCTAAGCAAAGATGATGGTGACACTGTCCAACGATAAAGGGTTTGTAAAGTCCTTGACACAGAGCAGTCTTCAACACCAGCTCTTGTGTTCAGCAGGATGATTCCTGGGGATTGATGACCAGGGAAAGAATGAGTTCAGAGTGAATTTGAACTGTTCGACCAGGGTCACTGGCCTGTAATACCACTGCCATCTAGGGGTCTTGATCTGATTTGTTTGTCTGTCAGTTATCTTGAGTATAGCAAGCAGCATCGGACAAAAGCAGTGGGGGAAGAAAGGCATTTATTGAGGGTGAGGAGACTCAGAGAAAAAGGCCCTTGGCAAATACAGGGGGGAGATTCAGTCACTTCTCGAGGCCTGGGTTTTTTAAATCTCTGTAGGGTCTTCCTATTCCAATGTTCCAATGGTCAGTTTGAAGAAAGATTGTCTGATTGGCCCAGAACTGTTGTATAACATGTCCTGATCCTACATTGAACTTGTTGATTCAGTCCATCAGCAGGGACCTACTTGCAAGAGAGAGAGAGAGAGAAAATACAAGGTCTTTGTTTTAGGGGCGAGGCTTTTGTCTTAGGTCTGGAAGGGCAGAAGAAGCCAGACATTTTAGTAACTCACCATCTTTACTACCTAGCATATCTGTCTGCCTACCAGGGACTCTAACCCTTAGCCCCTCAGTTCCAGCTGCCCCCACTAATGCACAAGCCATGAACTCCTTAGTCTCCCACTGTCCTCCGGGTTGGACGATGGCCTGCTCTGGCCTCGTTAACCAATGGCCGCCATGGGGTTGACTCATAAGCTCTGAATCTTAGCAGGAGGGCATTCTGCAACCTAAGAGGCTGCCAGACCCCGGGAGTGGGCTCAGCTCCACTTAAGGGTGGGGGCCAAAGAGCAGGCAGACAGAGGGCCAGCCTCTGGTCCTGCCTCCAGGTCACTTCATTGCTCCAGTCCAGGACAAGGTACTCTCCATCTCTGCATCTTCTGAATTTAAGAGAGGAGTTTTCAAAAAATTGTTTCCTGAGCATGTGCATATTTGTGTAAGTGTGCGTGTGTGATTATCTGTGTGTCTGTGTGCAAATACCTGCCTCTGAGTTTTTATTTAAGTGTGATTATGTGTCTGCCTATGTGTATCCGCATATGAGTATGTATATCTGTGTGCCCACCTGTAAGCATAGTTCTGAAGGTGAGTGTGTGTCCACAGGTATGTGTACTTGTGTGTCTGCACATGTGTTTCCTACTGTAACCATGGGGCTCGATGGTAGCTGCAGCTCACTGCTGTTGCCTAGCACCAACAAAAAGCACCTATATCCTGGGGGCAAATCCAAATTCAGATTTCCAAGTCCCCTTTTACTGACTTCCTATCACTATTATATCATAAGGCACAAATTCCCAAGTTAATCTTATGCAAATATCCTATATAATATGCTTATGATATATGAACTATGTATGCATTGCCTGATCATCTCATTGCTGCTAGAGTCAACAAGAAAGTAAGAGCACACAGTCCAGGGTCACCTGATTGGGTCATTTTGGAGAGTGTGTGAGACCAACAGAAGATCAGGGCGTGGCATGGGAACACCTGGGTCTTAGTGCAGCTAGAGAACATCAGTTGGGGGCAGGGCAGGAGCCCAGAGCTAAAACCTCCAATTAGACCATCTGTAAATAATCGGGCATGGGGAAAAGACAGCTACTGAGGGTTTTAGAGGATCAGTAGGTACGTGAAGGGGTGGGGCTGGGAGGGTCCTGTGCTTGTTGTCTGCTATGGAAATGGGCTGTCTCCCTGGGAGAGGGCAAGAAAAGTGGAACTCCCTAGAGAGTGAGGGCTTTGCTAGGCTGAGTGTGTGAGGGCAAGGTGCGGATGCCCCTTGGAGGTTTCTCTGGCATCCTGGTGGTATATCTCTGTGGTCCACATTTATCTAGAAGCTGGGCTCCCTCTCCCGATTCTGCCAATTTCTAATTTTACATACTCCATGCTGAGATGAGAATTTTTTTGCCAAAGATGTGTGCTGTGCCTGCCAGTGAACATGTTTCACTGTGATGATTAAGACAAGATATGAAGGCGTCTCGGGAGGATGATAATCAATCTGGGATCAGCACATTTTGGCCCCAGGCACTATTCCCAGGAGGTGCCTGGTGACACCTCTCCTGATATAGAAGGTACTATAGGATTCCTCCCAACACCCAGAAAGAGAACAGCGCACGCGCACACACACACACACACACACACACACACACACACACACACACACCATGCACACTCACACAGGCTTTAAGTGCAGGTGAGGGCTGAGGGAGCCTTTCTGTCTTTAGGGAGACAGCCAGGCTCTACCTCTTATGCCCACTGTGGTTCATCTCACTGATTAAACCCACTGGCTTCACGTGTGATCGCTCCACATGGATAATTAATCCAGCCCGTGAGGATAACTGTAGCTCAGCTGAGATGTAGATCTGAGAATTCCTATTGTGTGAGGAAGGAACCAAGAATTCGTTGACAAAGAAAAGTGACAGAGAAGAAGCACCTGATTCCTGGAGGCAATCCCACTAGGACCTTACTGAGGCAGCAGTCAGCTGCCACCCACCAGTCCGCTAAAACTCATAGCTGCGCCTCCTAATTTCACAAGCCAGACTGACTGCAGGGAATTCCTGGTGTTTTACTCCTGGGTCCCAGCTGCTGAAAATTCAACCTAAATTCCAGATGTTCACTGCCTGTGAAGGGAGTGAAATATGCCTTTAATAAGAAGGTGGGAACGTGTTGGAAAGAGAAGACACAAGCTCTGGGCAAGGCACTCCACACTTGCTGTTTCCTTTAGCTGGTTCTTGAACAGCTGTTGAAAGATGACATTGAACCAGAGTGTGCAACACTCTGGACCAAGCCTGCCTTGCCTCAAGACCTCAGTCTATGCTCTTCTCTGTCCAACCCCCTCCACATTCCCGCTCAATGATCACTCATTAAGGAGAGCCCTGAGAGTCTCAGCTATACTGGCACCCTCTGTGGTCCATGCCTCTATCTGGATATGTGCTCCAGCTATAACCAAGCACAGTACGGGATGCCACTCTGGCTGCAGTTAATTCTCTCTGGGTTGAGTCTTCATCTGTCTCTGTGTGTAAGCCCAGGCTCCATGTAGAGTCGCTGCCCTGGATGTACTTAGGAGATGAACAATTGAATGCAGACAAGAGCACACTTTAAGTCCACATCACCTGGGCTCCAAAGAACTTTGAAATCATGGCTATAGCTATCGGGTGGCTATGAACTAAACTATCACTGTCCACCTGAAAACTTCCACAGGCTTCAAGAAGGAAATGGTAAGCAAACCAAGAGTTTTGTTTTGGTTTTTCTCTTTTTGAGATAGGAGTTCATGTAGCCCAAGCTGGCCTCAGACTCAATTTGTGTCCCCAAGGCTGGCTGTAGCATTCTGATCCTTCTCCTGCCTCCATCTTCCATGTGCTGAGATTATAGATCTGTGTTATATACATCACTCCAAAGAGTGACAGCTTTGGGGAGAGGGAGATAATTCAGTCAGTAAAGACCTTACTGTACAAGAATGGGGATCTCCAGCACCTATACAAAAAGCTGAGCATGGTAGCTCAGGAACCCCATGGATGGGGTATGGGAAGGCAAAGGTCTGTGGATATTTGGAGGTCATTTACCAACCAGTTTAGTCAAAGCAACCTAGCTGAAGGCATAATGAGAGACTCTGAAAAATAAGGGTGTAGGGTGTTTGAGGAAGACATTCATTGTTGACCTCTGACCTCTACATGCATGATCCCAATGTATGCACATGTATACACAAGAAAGAAAGAAAGAAAGAAAGAAAGAAAGAAAGAAAGAAAGAAAGAAAGAAAGAAAGAAAAAGAAAGATGAAAGGAGAGGGGAGGGAGGGATGGGGAAGGAGAGAGGGGGAGAGGAAGAGAGGGAGAGACTGAGAAAGCAAGAGAGAGAAAGAATGCTCACATAAGAAAGAAAGAAAGAAAGAAAGAAAGAAAGAAAGAAAGAAAGAAAGAAAGAAAGAAAGAGAGAGAAAGGAAGGAAGGAAGAAAAGAAGGAAAGAAGGAAGGAAGGAAAGAAAGAAAGATGAAAGGAGAGGGAGGAATGGGGAAGAAAAGAGAGGTGTAAGGAAGAGAGGGAGAGATTGAGAAAGCAAGAGAGAGAGAGAAAGAGAGAGGGAGGAGGGAGATCTTTGTAACACACTTGCCACTGTCTGGTCCAAGCACCAGGGAATTGGTGTTTAAGTTCACTTAATTCTGAGGCAAACTTTAACAATTCAGCAGAGCTTTGATATGATGATTCAGCATCTGTCTTCAAGATTCTATTTTGAAGTCACTATAACTAGGTCTTGGTTCTCGTGGTAACTCGTTCCCCAGTCTTTGCCCTGCTGCAGGCAGGCTGAACCCTGAGATCCCAGAGTCAGAGCCCTTTGTGGTTTGAATGTGAGATGTGTCCCACAGGCTCATGTATTTTGACATGATCCCTACCGACAGCATGGTTTGGGGAAGCTGGTGACATATTTGGATGGAACCTCAAGGAAAAGTCCCCTTAATTCATCAAGATGTAAGGGGTCTCTTGGCTCCACGTTCCCACTACCATAAGCTCTGCCATGCCTTCTTCTCCATGATGGACTGTATACTCCTAAACCATGAACCCAAAAATCCTTCCTCCCTTAAGTTGCTTCTGTTAGTTGCATTAGTGATTATGCAGATGAGCGTGTAAGTCTGGCCCAGTCGCTCTCTCAGGTCTCAATTCCCAGAGAAGGTCACTTACCAAAGTGGCTGTCCTTTGGAACATGCCAAAGGACACTGTTCCCAGCAGTGATGAACAAAAGCTACTGTCCCCATCTGATGTCTCCCGCTCCATTCTCTGCTTGTTGGTTAAGTACACCCTCAGACCTGCTAAGTATTTCCATGGGAACCACCCCCAGAAACATGAGAAAAGCCCTCGTAGAGTTAGACCCCGGCCTTGCAGCTGCTGATTACTAACAGGACCTAGAATCCTTGGACAGAGCAGGTCTATTCTAACCTCAGATATGCACGGGGCTTGGACCCATCTTTCTAACTTACCTCTGGAACCAGTAGTACATATACAAACTGAATTATTCTGACCCTTCCTAGACTCATTTGGAAATATATAATGTGTATTTTTAGCCATGAACAGCTTGCTTCACTTTTAAGGAAACAAATATAAGCTGTTCCAGACCAAACTCTTAACACCAACTGAAAAATAGAAATCTAATATCAGAATCTGTCACTTATTGGCCACATTTTCTAGACACAGCTAAGTTTTACATCTTTTCTTTTCTTTCTCATATCAATGCTGATAAATAGTTATTTTTATCTCTATTTTCAACTGAGGAAACTGAGATCATGTAACCATCTCAAAGAGGTTATGTGATGAGTTCAAAGAGGATAGATAGATAGATAGATAGAGATATAAATATAGATATAGATGGGCAAATGTTTATAGGCTGTTGTTATGGATTGGTTTAGTAAATTAATGGTTGTAGATTCTCCTCCAAAAACCATGATTTCTCTAGCACTGAACAGTTACATAGGTTTGCAGTTCTATGCTTGGTACCCCTCATGTTGGGTGGGTCTTAAGTTCATTAGAGAGCTGTTGGTCACTACCAAGTCATGGCCATGAGGCCTCAACCCTACACAAAAAAGTACAGGTAACTGAGTAAACCTGGGAATGGTAGAGGTGGTCCTACCCATCAATTGGTTGTCCAGTACCAAACAGCCCTTAAAATATGAATGCAAGTAACATATGGACTCAACAGGTATTCATATATATTTAGGAATATATATACATGTGTTTGTGAACATATAAATACATACATACATGCAATAGAGTTCATGAAAAAGAAGCCATGAATTTGAATGAAATCAGGGAAGGAGTTTATTCAAGGATTTGGAGGGAGGAAAAGACATGGAGAGATGTTATAATTAAATTATAGTCTTCAAAACAAAACAAAGTTATAGGAATGCTTAGTGGTGTAACCAGCATGTGAACCCGGGTCAGTCTGAACACTAAAGCCTGATGATTTATCATAACAATGGTGATGCTTACTAATACTTAAGAAAAGAAAGCTGTGTGAACAACTACTTTCCTACTGAGGTATGATGACAGTTATTAATGGTGAGTAACAATGTAAGAACCTGGAATCCATCCAAGTCAACACTGACAGCAAAGTAGTGAGCTATGGTTTCTAAGAGCAGCCTGGATCTGTATGAGGTTGGGGGAGGAAGGCTAAGCCTGAGAAAGAACAGGGTGCTCGCTCACCAGTTCACCTAGACCAAGATCATCTAGGTTCTGTCCAATGTCAGTGTTTCTAGTTGACTATCTAGGAGATTACACAGTCTAATCAATCCTGAGGAATGTAAAAGTTAAAGGTACATGAGTGAATTAGTCTCCAAACCAGGCTTCGATTTTGCTGTGGATTCTGGAGGTGGGTGGAGAGGAGGAGGTTTTCAACAGCATAGATAGCAGAACACATGGGTTGGTAAGTCCACTGTATATCAGGACCATCACAGGGATGCAATGTCTAGGTTAGTAGATGGCGGGGACATTCGTTCTGTGGGCCCCAGGGTTGGAGAGGGTATTCAATCTCAGTGTGGATCGAGGGTGAAGAGTGTCTGCAGAAAGACATAAAGTGCATTCTTAAAAGGTCTCACCTTGTCAGGTGCCTGGCCATTCCAGCAAATCCCCACTGGACTAATGTGTCAGGAACTAGTGATCTTGAACATCAGCTCACAGTCCCTCTGCCAAAGCCCATGGAGGACATGAGGCTGCCACCCATAGGCCAAGCTGGGATTTTCTAAATCTCAAGGACTCTCACTATCCTCTGGTATTCCTTTAGTAGATGAGTCAGACCTGGGGCACACAAGCAGGGAATCCCATCATTATTCTTTCTAATTTTCTTTATAGTAAGAGAAGACATTATTCCTGGTGTGGGTTGGGGGCCAGGGATTGCAAGTTCTCCCCAGAGACTACTGAAGATCAAATTGATCTGGATTATAGAGAAAACAAGGACTCCTGGTAGGCCCGCCGGTATTGCAGGAAAAAAATGGTGTTTCAGCCTTTACAACGTGTTTCTTCTGCACACAGCTGTTCATCCCTTCTCTTTCAAGAGGTGCCATCCCAAGGGCTGGAAATGGGTTGGGTGGGATGAGCATGACTTCTAATCTCTCTGATCACACTTTATCAGAGCTAAGCATGACTGCGTTCTGAGCCTTTCAAGCTGTTCTTTAGCCAGATGCCAGCCACACTCCAGAAGAGGCTGGATCTACAAGAGGCTTGGTGCTAAGCCCAGTCAAATCTGAGCCTGGAGTGTGGGCCAGAAGCAAGGCAAAAACTACTAAGCCTGTGGATCTCAGCCCTACAGGCAAGGGTGGGTTAAACATGCTTGTTCTCTGTGAGTGGACTGTCTTGGTGAGGCTAACCAGAGAATGAAATGGGGAACATTCTCTACAGTGGCTAAAGAAAATCTCCAGGTGACCTGGTACTATGTCAGCTTAGCTGCTTGCTAAGTTTTTACTGTAAGTACGAGGTTTTTACTCTTCTTTTTGTTCCCCATCTCGCCCTTTTCCCTTCTTACTCTTTCAAGTTATTTGTCTGTGCGATTTTGAACATGCTCTCTTGTCTTTAGAGGGCTGAGACAGCATCTCACACATCTTAGAACAGAGTTCTTTGCATGTTGTTTGGGACTCTATAAAAGTCCTCTTCATTTCATCTGTGGGGTTTCATCTGTGGTGTAGCCACTGGCTAGTTGCTTATGCTTCTACTGTGGACCCTAATTAAACTCAGTGGTTCACAAAACAAGACAGCAAACAAATCAGGAGAGTTTGCCTACCAGCTGCCCCTGGTTTCCCTCCTAATAGTTTGATGTGAATGGTTGTAAAATCAGTAAGCCCTCTTAAGTATTTAGCATGTTCTGCAAGCGATATGGCTGTCTCTTTATTTGGAGTATTTCTATTTGAGAAAGTTCCCACTCATTTCTAAAGATGCACTTAAATTTATACCAGGAACTGGTAAGAAATAGCTTCATATTGAAGAGTTTAAGCTAAAATAATTATGCTAAGATTTGATGAAATAATTTTATCAGTTTTTAATCTGTTGAAAATTAATTAACGTTAATTGATCAAAATCTATCTTGATTTCAAAATCTCTTAACATTTCAGACAGATAAAGTAAGTTTGGTGTAATTGTATTATTTCCACTGGCTTTCTTTCGTTCATTGCGGTTAATTAACCATGAAGTACTCCAAAGCTGATAGTTCGGGATGCCACTGTGAGAATCACCAATCTTGTTTCTCTCTAAATGTTTCTCCTTCCAACGAAGCCAATTTTCATCTCCAGAAAATTTGCACATATTACATTAAATGTAGCATCAGGAACTTTCAGTTCTTACTGATATTGCTTGTTTGTTCATTTCCTAAGAACAAGACAAAATCATTCTATTCTTCTTGAGTGACCGAACGCCTCCCCACCACAAGCTTATTTTCTCCAAAATAGGAATCACCTATTCCTTCACCTACACACCACCCCTACTCAGACCTTACGACTCTGGCTGCCTTTCTGCTGTCACTCCACTTCATGTTTCTTTACTGTGTGACACTTCTTTTTTTTTTTTTTTTAAGAATTCATATTCTTTTTTTTTTTAAAGATTTATTTATTTATATATGTAAGTACACTATAGCTGTCTTCAGACACCAGAAGAGGGCGTCAGATCTCATTACAGATGGTTGTGAGCCACCATGTGGTTGCTGGGATTTGAACTCAGGACCTTTGGAAGAGCAGTCGGTGCTCTTAACCACTGAGCCATCTCTCCAGCCCCTGTGTGACATTTCTAATGTAACATAATAAAAAATGTAGCTCAGTAAAAAAAAAAAAAAGTGGGGCCTTTGAGGCACAACTATTACCCAGGGGCTCCAGGTTCATGAATGGGGTTAATTCTGAGGCTGAAGGGAGCCTGTTTGCCTCCTGCTGTTATGCAGAAGCACATACAAGTAGGCAGATTCTCAAAAGACTCGGGTCTACTGGCTTCTTCATCTTGGACTTTCTAGTCTTTAGAACTGTGAGTGATATAGCCAGATCCTCTGGGAGTGTCATGCCCAGTTTTCTGAGGAACCGCCAGACTGCTTTCCAGAGTGGTTGTACCAGCTTGCAATTCCACCAGCAGTGGATATACCCAGAGGCTTTACCTGCATGCAATAAGGACACATGCTCCACTATGTTCATAGCAGCCTTATTTATAATAGCCAGAAGCTGAAAGGAACCCAGATGTCCCTCAACGGAGGAATGGATTCAGAAGATGTGGTATATTTACACAATGGAATACTACTCTGCAATTAAAAACAATGAATTCACGAAATTCCTAGGCAAATGGTCAGAACTTGAAAATATCATCCTTAGTGAGGTAACCCAATCACAAAAGAACACACATGGTATGCAGTCACTGATAAGGGGATATTAATCCAGAATCTCGGAATACCTTAGACACAATTCGCATATCAATAGATTTCTAAGAAGATGGAAGGAGAGACCCCTGGTCCTGGAAAGACTGGATGTAGGGGAACGCCAGGACAGAGAAGCAAGAGGGGGGTTGAATGGGGAAAAGAGGGAGGGAAGGGGGCTTATGGGACTTTCGGGGAGGGAGGAAATGGGAAAGGGGAAATGATTTTGAATGTAAATAAAAAAAAACTTAGAAAATAAAATTAAAAAAAATTAAAAAAAAAAGAACTGTGAGTGATGAGTTTCTGTTCTTCATAAATTACCCAGTTTAAGGTATTTTGTTATAGTACCTCAAATGAACTGATACCAGTCTCCTCAACCTCACCCCCTCAAATCTTTTCTCTGCCTCAAACGAGGAATGATCCTTATACACAGCCTTGTCTGTGCTCAAAGCCCTACAGCAATTCCTATCTCACTTAGAATAAAGCTAAAGTCTACAATGGTTCCCAGGTCCCCAAGGCGCTCAAAGAACCTCAAGGCCCACCCACTCCTCCACATACACACCCTCTAGTATTGATTCAAATTTTACCTTCCCGGATGAGCCTGCCTGGTCACCACATTTCAAACTGTACAGCTACCTTCACATTCACTACCCTTTTTCAGCTTTGTCCCAGGTCTCCCACGAGTCTTCTAAACATCTTCTACACATAAAGTTCGCTTCTCTATTGCGTTCCCCATCTGCCAGGAATGAATGCCACTGTTCATTGCTACATTCCTAGTACTAGAACAACCTATGTCCTTGCAGGAAACACCTTGTACCTATCTTTTGAATTAATTGTGGGTGAGTAAATGGATAATGTTCTGAAGTGTGTGGTTACTGATTTTCAGTTTCTAATTAAAAGAGAAAGGGAACAGAAAGGTTTTTTTTTGAGGAAATAAAAGAAAGGAAAAGAGTAGCTTAGCCAAATAAAAAAGGTGACAGTAAAAAGAATGAGATGGCTCTACCAAGAATCTGCATCCAAATCATTAAGTGCAAGATACAGGTGTATGAATGGGTATGCTAGCTTTTAACAAAATTACATGCTTTTGGGGTGTTATCCAAGAAACTGGTGATGATGGCTGTTCCTAAATAAGGAGAGTGGGTGGCTAGGAAGCAAGGATTAGCAGGAAGTAGCATTTCAATCGGCAACCCTTTACTCTTGAATGTTGTACCACATGCAAATAATATCTATTAATTTAAATTTTAAAATAAACTCCTAAGAGCAGCATCTGGGATTAGTGAATCACAAACAAACACTCATTGAGGAGGAATGAGTTGCATATTCTTCAACTAAAAAGAGTTCATCCTAAGACTTGAGTGTAAGACCCATCTGAACATAACTCAACTATCTAGGAAAGAAGGAACTCAGGGGCTGGCAAGATGGCTCAGTAGGTAAAGATACACTTGTTGATGACCTGAGTTCAATCCCTGGCACCCACTCAGTTGCAAGAGAGAATAGACTCCTGCAAATTGTCCCCCAACTCCGCAAGCATGCGGTGGCCCTTGTGCACATATGCACATGTACACACACTAAATAAATATTTGTAAAAAAAAAATAAAATAAAATAAGTGACTCAGGAAGAGTAGTCAGTTGTGATGACTCAAAAGAGGCAAAGCTGTTCAGTGCCATCAAGCACCAGCTGTCAGAGAAAGATCTTGACCAAGGTAACAAACTTGGATGATCAGATCCAGACATTGGCTATTCCAACCACAAGGACATGGTTAGAGCATGAAACATATTCCCTTCCACTGTCCCATAGACACACTTCTCCTGGAGAAGCATCTTCCTGATGATCAAGAGTGCTCCAGGACAAGGAAGAGGGTCCTCCCTCGTAACTCCTTTTCTGCTCATTTCAGTCTCATCTGCCTAAGCAGGACCACTTAGATGGGGAGAAGCTAGAGTTCACCTTCCCATTGGTGACACAACTCCATTGCCTCTTCATTTGCTTCAAGATTTCCAATAAATTAATTGCCTATGTCAAATTTCCACTCACTTATATGGAAATAGGAATAGTCAGTTTTAAAACGACTTATTCGCTCTCTGGAGGGAAACAACTAGGAGCGTACCAGGGCATACGATCAGTGGAGCTTCTGGGACTGAAGTCTTCTGGCTGCCATTTGCACCAGGGAGCCAGGTGGCTACAGCCTTCAGTGCACGACCCTGCCAGAAGAGAGGGATCTCCCAGCAGTGCTTTCACTTCTGAGCACAGAGGTGAGCTCTCCACCTTCTCTCTGGAGGGGAACAGATAGGAGAGCACCGGGGCATGCCATCAGTGGGGCTGATGGAACAGGAGTCTTCTGGTTGCCATTTGCACCAGGGAGCCAGGCAGCTCCACAGCCTTCTGTGCACAGACCCTGCCAGAAGAGAGTTGATCTCCCAGGAGTACAGACACAGGCTTACAGGCCCACAGGAGGGACAAGCTCCAGCCAGAGACTGGAAGACCAACTAACATCAGAGATAACCAGATGGTGAAAGGCAAGCACAAGAACCCTACCAACAGTAACCAAGGCTACTTGGCAACATCAGAACCCAGTTCTCCCACCACAACAAGTCCCAGATATCCCAACACACTGGAAAAGCAAGAGTTGGATTTAAAATAGTATCTCATGATGCTGATAGAGGACTTCAAGAAGGACATAAATAATTCCCTCAAAGAAATACAGGAGAACATGGGTCAACAGGTAAAATCCCTTAAAGAGGAAACACAAAAATCCCTTAAATACAGGAGAACACGGGTCAACAGGTAGAAGCTCTTAAAGAGGAAACACAAAAATCATTAAAGAATTACAGGAAAATACAAACAAACAAGTGAAAGAACCGAACAAAACCATCCAGGATCTAAAAATGGAAGTAGAAACAATGAAGAAATCCCAAAAGGAGACAACTCTGGAGATAGAAAACCTTGGAAAGAAATCAGGTGTCATAGATGCAAGCATAAACAACAGGCTACAAGAGATAAAAGAAAGAATCTCAGGTGCTGAAGATTCCATAGAAAGCATTGACTCAACAGTCAAAGAAAATGCAAAGTGCAAAAGGCTTGTAACCTAAAACATCCAGGAAATCCAGGACACAACGAGAAGACCAAACCTAAGGATTATAAGTATAGAAGAGAACGAAGATTTACAACTTAAAGGACCAGTAAATATCTTCAACAAAATAGAAGAAAACTTCCCTAAGCTAAAGAAAGAGATGCCATGAACGTACAAGAAGCCAACAGAACTCCTAGCAGACTGGACCAGAACAGAAAGATCCCCCCGGCACCCCCTGGCACATAATAATCAAAGCGCCAAATGCACTAAACAGAGAAAGAATATTAAAAGCAGTAAGGGGAAAAGGTCAAGTAACACATAAAGGCAGACTATCAGAATTACACCAGACTTCTCACCAGAGACGATGAAAGCTACAAGATCCTAGGCAGATCTCATACAGACCCTAAGAGAACACAAATACCAGCCCAAACTACTATACCCAGCAAAATTCTTAATTACCATAGATGGAGAAAACAAGATATTCCATGATAAAACCAAATTTACACAATATCTTTCCATAAATCCAGCCCTACAAAGAATAATAGATGGAAAACACCAACACAAGGAGGGAAACTACACCCTAGAAAAAGCAAGAAAGTAATCTTTCAACAAACCCAAAAGAAAGTACCACACAAACATAAAAAGAACACTAAAAATAACAGGCAGCAACATTCACTGTTTCTTAACATCTTTTAACATCAATGGACTCAATTCCCCAATAAAAAGGCATATACTAACAGCAGTATTTTTCATGTAAATCTTCAGTTTTATCAAAAAATGTAATTCCTCTTCCAATTAATTTAGTAATGTTTTTATGTCTACCTTTTTATCTGTATAATTTTTGATGAAACTGGCAATTTTAACGTGTTTTTCTACATATTTCTTCAATTTTATCAGAGATATTTTCCATGTAAATCTTCAATTTTCAGGAAAAGTTTATAATTCCACTTTCAATAAACTTAGAAATATTTTTATGCCTGCCATTTTATCTATATAATTTTCCATGAAATAGTTAATTTTAATGTGTTTTTCTATATATTTCTTCAATTTTATAAGAAATATTTTCCATGTAGATCTTCAATTTTATCAGAAAATGTTTTTAATTTCACTTTCAATCAACTTAGAAATATTTTATGCCTACCATTTTATCTGTATAATAATTTTCCATGAAATAGTCAATTTTAACACGTTTTTCTACATATTTCTTCAATTTTATCAGAGATATTTTCCATGTAAATCTTCAATTTTATCAGAAAATGTTTATAATTCCACTTTCAATCAACTTAGAAATATTTTTATGCCTACCATTTTATCTATGTAATTTTCCATGATAATCTTCAATTTTAGCATGCTATTCTATATATTTCTTCAATTTTATCAGAGATATTTTCCATGTAAATCTTTAATTCTATCATAAAATGTTTCTACTTCCTTTTTCAATTAATTTAGCAGTGTTCTTTATGTCTACCATTTTACTCTTAAATTTTCCACAAAAATTGTCAATTTTAATGTGTTTTTCTTTATATTTTTCAATTTTGTCAGAAATATTTTCCATGCAAATCTTCAATTTTATCATAAAATGTTTTACTTCCTTTTTCAATTTAAAAAAATGACTTATTCAATATATAGTATGAACCACAGAGTATGTGTGGAAAGAAGAAAACAACTCTCAGGTATAGGTTCTCATCTGTCACTTTGTGGGATCCAGGGATTAAATTCAGGTTGTCACACCCATAAACAAGGGCTTCTACCCACTGAGCCATCTCAACGGACAAAACTCCTTATACTACTGATTTATTGGATCCTAGGGGCAGGTAAGAAATGCCTTTCAGGAAAATTCCAAAGCATTGGTACCAATGCTGTTTTCAGTGGTATTTTCCTAATTAATTCTCTATTCTAATTCCTGTAGCTTTTAGGTCAATTTGACTGTTCTATTGGTAATAAGTATTGGTAGGTAAACGCACTGGCCATCCATAATTTCTTAGTGTTCTGATTTCTGAGACATTCAATATGCATTTGGACATCTAGCTCAAGGTAGTCTAGTATGTGTGTACCCACATGAGATTGGCATTCAAATTTACCATCTGTAAGTCTGACAGCAAACCTGAGCCTGTGGTAATCTGACCATTCTTTACAACCTTCCACTACTCTATGTTCACCCGACCCAGAAAATAGGAGCAAATAACAGAACATCTATTACCTAGAAGTCTGGAAAATTAAACATGTCAAAAGGATCAAGTATTCTTCCTAACTAAACCCTTAAACAATCTGGTATGATTGGGGCTCAAGCTTAGTCCCTAGTACACTCTTTAGGGCTGGGCTTTGAGGGAGTGACTGGATCATATGGGTACTAGCCTCATTGATGAATTACTCCATTGATAGATTCAAAACTTAATGGACAATGGGAAGTGGTGGAAACAGTGAATGGAGGGTCTGACTGGAGAAAGTTGACTGTCATGGAAGAGTGTATCATGTCTTGGTCTCTTTCTACTTCTGTGCTTCTCCTGTGATGAAATGGATACCATCACGTGCTGTCCATCATGAGACTCTTTCTCATCATACACAAACCCAGAAGCAATAATTGAAATCCTGAGGTTATAAAAACAAAACAAAACAAAACAAAAAAAAACAGCTTTTCCCTGTGTTTATGTTGGCTGCTTTGTCACAGTGGTACAAATGACTAACACATCATTCATACTTTTGGGTTAGGGGTAAAATTTAACACGTGTGAGAAAAGTGTTTCTGATGTGCCTATGGAACAAAAGCTTCCAGACTTCTTTATTGATCACAATTGACAAGTTATATAGTTTCAGGGAATTTCTAGCTGCTTCTTAGGAAACATATTACCTATTTAGTATTTAAATATCATTATTAGATGGGCACACACCTGTAATTTCAGTACTTAGGAATTTAAGGCAAGCCTGGGCTATATATAGAGACACTCCATTCCAAAAAACCCAAAGGGTTGGGGATATACTCACTGGAAGTACTTGCCTAATGTGCAAGGCCCTGGGTCTGATCCCCAGCACTGAAAGTTTTCATATATGTATGATGGTTACACTAGAAACTAAGCAAAGTTTGTGAGGGGAAGGGTGGGGGCAAGAATGCTGAAAACCTCCTTATTCTAATTTTTGGACCATGACAATATATCACCCATTCAAATAAGAAAATAAAAAAGCAGCTACATGGAGCCCTGTACCCTGTGCAAGGTATAGATTTTATCATGAGGCATATAGACATGCCACACTTTGGATTTTCTTGGTATCCCCTAAATGTGGTAAAATTAGATGTCCCCCGTAGACTAGGGTTTGTTTATAGAGTCAGGTGTGTGATAAACATATTTCCTAGTTTCTATATTTGATGTTTTGGCATCTTGGGGACACACTGACTCTGGCTGTTTTCCTATGGGTTAGCCAGTTCTTAGAGATCCACAGTAAGGACTCACTAATCCAGAGTCACACCCTCAGCCACTTCCTTTACTGGCTTTCATATTCTGGGGCACTACTCACAGACCCTAGTCAGCCTGGGCCCAATACCAAACAATTAGGGATAGCCTTGTGGTCCTGAAAGCATTAAAATGTCTGCACTTTAGGGCCCCTCCCCCATGCCCTACCTGGTCCTTCCCCTGGAAGCCACGCTGAAGGCTCTTACCAGGTGTTCTGCTAGGGCTCTCTTACACAGCTCCCATGACACGTGCCTCTTCACTGGGGATCTGCAAGGATAACAAACTATTCCTTCAGTGGCTGTCACTTCCTGATCTACATGCCAACATAATAATGAAATCAACACTTAAAAATACAGTAAGGATATAATGTTTGGTCTGCAAGAGGCATAGGAGGTGTATTAGCCATAGATATAGGACAAAAAGAAAAAAAAGTCGTGGCTGGGAATGTGACAGAATGTCCTCTCACATGGAAACTTAAAGGTTCTTTGGAAAGTCAGTTGGATGGTGTTTTGCTGGGGCAAACATATGAAGAAACATTGCATTAAAATGGACACAGGTGTGAAAGGCTAAGGCAGACTCTCAAAGGAATGTTTTGCTGAAGCAGACACAGGAGAGAGGATGTTCTGCTAAAGCAAGCACGTGAAAGGACACCTGATGAAAGATTCTTTGCTAAAAACACACAGGTATTGGTCTGCCTTACATTGAGCTACATTTGTTAGGACACCGTCAAGAGAAATGCACCAAAAAAACTTCTAGTGGTGGACTGCAGTTTGTTGCCACTTCCAAGGACTTGGGCTGATTGGATGCACGTGCTGAGGCAAGGCACATAGAGGACATGTGATGTTTGGAGGGGACAAATAGGACTCCATGGAGTGACAGAGACAGAGCTCAGCTTGCTGGTACAGCTTGTGGGTCTCGAGTCTGTGCTGGTCTTCGCTTCCCTGAGAGAGGCGCAGATGAGAACTCCTCCTGGTGTTCCCTGTTGGCCCCTCCTGTTGTCTCATGCGGAGGCTAAGGCCTTGGTTACCTCTGCTAGGTCATGTCACCGATGATGCTAACCTGACTCTACCAAACTGGTAGTGTATCCGTGCTGGTGTTTGCAAGTGGATTGAGCTGCCGCAGCTAACCTGTGAACTGAACTGCTGATTTCCAGACTACACAGACAGGAGTTGCTACAAAGAACCTTTCTAAACAGGTTCACTTCCCCACCCCGTATCCTTTCTTTTCCACTACCTCTGGTGGGTGGTGGACTACGAGGACGGTTAAAGAGTTTAAAAACCATCATTAAAAATAGACATTAAAAAATTAAAGTTCCAGTCCTATGAAGTGAAAGCCAAGATTCTCACCTCTCCCCAGGTTGAGGAAGTAACAAAGGTTAGGATAAGAGTTGGGGAGGGGTCCCTGCAAGTGAACCTCAAGAAGAGATAAGACTGAAAACCCAGTGCAGACTGACTTTGTCAACCTGGATCAAACTTGGAGGAGTCTAATGCCAGGCAGTTAGTTCATTGTCAGCATATTTAAAACAGTACAATTTGGGGAATGGTTTCCAGGCAACAATCAGTCCAATCATTCCAGTTCTAGGTGCATAATACAGCTTAAAGTGTGACAACATAGAAACTCTTGTACAAAGTACATGTGACCATGAGGGTGGGTTCTAGAGCT
Source organism: Tokudaia tokunoshimensis (assembly GCA_036184795.1). Taxonomy (NCBI): domain Eukaryota; kingdom Metazoa; phylum Chordata; class Mammalia; order Rodentia; family Muridae; genus Tokudaia; species Tokudaia tokunoshimensis. The sequence goes on along the minus strand of BTHU01000022.1, from coordinate 29,876,647 downwards.
AAAAGGCCTAGAATCTAGTGTGGTCTCATACAAATAGCATAGAGGTCAGTAGGCCATAAAGTACATGTGCCATCTCCCCTAAGGATGGTTAAAGGTCTAGGGAAGGAAGAGTCTGGGGTAGTCATTCCAGGGAATTTGGGTGGTGTCTGCCTCTACAGCAAAAGGTGCATGAGATCTGCCTCCACAGACAGTAAGAAGGTCACTGGGTCATTAAGAAAATCCAGCTTTCTGGATGGAATGCAAGTATTTGAAGTTTTTCTCCTCCATTGAGGAGACATCCCTGCGTGGTTAATATTCCTGTTTTTCTTAGTGCTTCTCTGTGAGTACGAGGCCTCTGTGCCCCAAACAAGGATACATGGCTCAAGGAAAGGTGTCCAGAAGCACCCCTATAAGAATGTGCTCTCTAGGTGAGAACTGAATGCTTCTGGTGAACCCATGGTGCACTGAATGACCCGGTGGTGAGTGTGTGCACGTGCCGTGCCTGGTCTTCAAGGAGGGGATACTCTACAGAGTATGTGAATTCTGTGTGTAGTCATCAGAGGATACATCCAGTTTGTCGACAATCATATTTTGCATTTTTACTTTATGTAAGCCTCATAGGAGAAAACCAGCATTTATTTGCAGGCAGCAAGGGAAGGAGCCTTTGGTCTGTGAATAGCATGTTCTTTTCCAACTTAGTTCACCTGAATGATCTTACTGGCCAAAATATCGTGAATTACACACTACTTAGTGAAGGCTTGTCCACTGTGAATGAAACCCAGAAGAGCGGCTATCACACAGTCCGAGAGAGTATAGAACAGCATGGTCCTTTGGCTGCCAGTGGGAGGAATGTGGATACCACGAAGCAAAGGGAGAAGCAGGTCTCGGGAGTATGGGGATGGTAGGACTGTGATCTCACACTTGACCCTGCCCCTCGGTCATTCTCAGAACTGACCATGCAGAGGTTGCAGATTCACTTTTACTTGGTCGAGTTTCCTGTCCTTGCTTTGTGCCCGCCCTCACAATTGGGGTCTTTCACTGAAGTCAGACTCTCTCTCTCTGTATTGATTGGGTAGTAGTAGTGTGCTATTCTAAACATCAGTGGTGGCTTCCTGTGTGTGTTGACAAGCTCTTTGCCCACAACATCTGTCATCCTATACCCCCGATGAGGGTGTTGAGTGTCAGTAACCATGCCATCGCACTGCAAGGAACATCCATCTGCAATCCCAGAACTCAGGAGTATGAGAAAGGAGGACTTCAGATTCATGCCAGCCAGAATTTGTCTCAAAAAAAATAAAAAAATAAAATAAAATAAAAAAGAAAATTCACAGAAATATTCACTAATATTTCCGACTTTTTCTCTTTCTAGGGTGGGGGTGATACAGGAGAGCTGAGACAGAGTCCCGTGTATCATAAGATGTCATTACATTCCATACAATTCCAGAAATGATTTTGAATTGATTTTCCGATTTCACAAGATTCGAGACTAAAAAACTACTATGTGCTGCCATGCTTGGTCTTATGTGGTGCTGGGGACTGAACCCAGGGCTTTGTATAGGTTGAGTGGTTAAGTATTGTACAAAGTGAGTGAGCTTCAACAGCCCCCAGCCCCTTCCCTACCTTATGTGATTCTTTGAAATGTGGAATCCTGAAGAACTGGTTTTGAAATGCACGGTTTTTCATAAAAAGGGCTATTTTGATAAGACATAAAATGGGCTATTTTGATAAGACAAAAACCAAGAAGATATTTGGTGTTAGGATTCTGTCTAAGCTCCACCCCACAGTTACCTGGCAACAGCCAGGTAGGTCTGACCCACTATAAAAGGGGTCCCCTCCTCTCTCTTACTATCTTGTCTGTCTGTCTGTCTCTCTCTCTCTCTCTCTCTCTCTCTCTCTCTCTCTCTCTCTCTCGCCTCTTGCCCCCTTGGACTCTCCTCTCTCCCCATTCCCTTCCTCCCTCTCTCCATGTGGCCATGGCCGGCCTCTACTTCTCTACTCTCTCCTTCTCTCTGCCTCTACCTCTCTTAACTCCCCTCCCCATGCCCTGAATAAACTCTAGTCTATACTATACCATCATGTGGTCGTGTGTGTGGTCCCTCAGGGGGAAGGGATGCCTCGACATGGGCCCACAGAGGCACCCCCTTCCCCCATACCTCACCACACACGCCATAGAACATATTCTTTACTTCTTTATCGTTTTATAAACACATCATTTGGCCTGTATTTTAGAGGCCTCATTGTGCATTTCTGGAATTTAAAAAAAATAGAAGGCACTTCCTCAGGGGAAACCTGAAAGAGGTGGGGGAACTAAACTCACTGTGTGACAGAGAACAAGCCTGAACTTGTTTGAACAGAGGAGAAAAGGTCACTGGCCAAATACTGGTTTGAGAAGCATGTCTGTTAGAATGTGATCAATGGAGAAGACCCATCCAACTGATCATTGAAACATGGATTGGAATTAACTAAACACACTGGCTTCTTTGGTTAGTTTTGCTTTTGTTTTCATTTGTTTTTGAGACAGAGTCGCACTGTGTAGACCAGGCTGGTCTTGGACTCACAAAGATCCCCGTATCTCTGCCTCCCTAGTGCTGGGATTGAAGACCTGGGCGACCAACAAACATTGGTTTCAATGTTAACTGCTAAGGGAAATGATCTTTGTACTGATCTTAATTTGGTAAGACAACAAAGATTACTGGTTGACCCCAGTCAGTGCTTCAGTAGCATATATGAAAAGCAGGATGCATTAAGTTGGACACAGCTGGAAAGCAAAATCCACGGAAATACCATTTGTATTGTAGCTCTGGGTCACCAGAGACACTTCCTGTGACTGCCAAAGAGGACCTCAGAGAAGGGGAAACCCCTGAGTCCGAATGAAAGCAAGCCCATTATCTGATTTGAATAGTTCACCCCCTGGGGTGAGAAACACATTTCCTAAATACAAGTGTGTCAGGAAGAGTGAGTACTGAAGCCAGGTCTCAGGATGGAGGCAGGGTGGGGCTGGGGTTGAGGGTCACTATCTACCTTCTTTCTTGTCCCAAGGCAGGGGATAGAATGAACCACATCTTTTTACACAAACATCCTCACTAGATCAAAGTAGAACAATAGATTTTATTTCATTAAAATAGATTAAAAACAGACTGTGTAAAAGAATTAGAATTTTCAATAATTTACTATTATTTACATTAGCAAGTGCTGGTCGTTAGTAGACACAGTGAGGACATGAGCTTGCAGGATCCAGACCTTCTGTGGTCCAAGCTGTAAGCTTCCCTTCCTCCCCATCCCTTCCTTTCTGGCACTTATACCATGGGAGGAGGGACTTCGAGCACCCTAGGCAGTGGTGACAGGGTCACTGCCTGGCAGAAGAGCTGACAGGTGCTGGCAGTGAGGAGGAAGCTCTCTTCTCTGGAAGAAAACTTTACACCAGGTTCATATGCACAAGACTGTGAATGCCTTCCCTTCCCTGAAGCCAGCCATCTTCTCCAGGCTTGATGCTGTGTAGACGCTCCTTCTAGCTCACCCAAACCCGGTTTCCAGGGAGCAGATGTAAAGAAAAAAAAAAGCCACACTTCCTTCTTAGGGAAGTCCTGAGTCACTTAATATCCACTGCCCACGAGGTCCAGAACTTGGTAACTTATCAAAAATCCTCTTGAAATGCTTTGTGCCTTTGCCACACAAGAGAAAAGTGGGGAGTCAGGGCCATGTGACCAAGAGGAATGCTCCCCAAGTCGGCAGTGAGACAAGAGGAAGCATGGTCTGGTGTCCCAGAAGAGGCAGGCTGGCGGGCTGACTGCAGGTAGAAGGCCCCTCAGAGCTGCCTGTGGTCTTCAAGATCCCTTGTGCCTCTGCTTTCTAGACACTCAGGCCTGTTGAGCCTCAGAACCCTAGGAGGCCCAGGCTGAGCAGTAGCTTTGGCCCTTGGGGAAGCACGGTAGACAGCATGAGGTCATGCAGTCAAAGATGGAGGCAGAGAAGGCCCCGATGGAGAGGCTCAGTCCAAAATGTCCGTCTCAAATGGAACCAGATGGTAATAGGACAAGTTGGTGACATAAGCTGCTGGGTCATCACCATCTTCCAGCTCTGGGGTGAACTCGCCACCATTCTCAAACCTAAAAGAGACGACAGAGGTGAAGGACACCGGATGGGATCCCAGTCAGAAGAAAGAGAGGACAAGAGGTAGCTGGGGCAGGGCAAGGATACTGAGGGCTCCAGGCTCTATGGAAGGCGACAAGGGACATCAATGAGATGAGGTCCTTTCCAGGCCTACAGCAGACATATGGGAAGAACTATCAACACGCAAACTATTTAAAATGGGTGTTACCGCCCTGGTAATTTTTGCCTGAGTTTTGCCATCTTTGCAATTACTTTCTGTGTCTGTAAGGTAGTGGGACTTTCATGTTTCCTTTATTCACAGTAAATATCCTGACTCCTGTTCTGCGCCAGGCCCTGTGTCAGCTTAGAGATCAGCAGTGGACAGGCAGGTGTAAGTGTAGGTGTAGGTGTAAGTGTAGGTGTAGGTGTAGGTATAGGTGATGTGTCCTCAGGAGTTTGCAAGGACACCAGGGAGGGACACTACAGGAGGCCCTCTATGGTCATGGAGGCAGGGTCTACCTGGTGACCAAGCCTGGTTTGATCCAAGATGACTCAGGCTCTGACAGATAAAAGTTGTGCAGGTATAGGAAGCTTACATGGTGTGTGCACACGACCATTCTAAACGTCCCACCACCCACTCTGCCTTCATCACCTCCCTTCAGACCAGAGGATGTCCTGAAGATGGGTGAAAGAAACTGGAGGAAGAAACACCAAAAGCCTCAGGACCAGCACTTCCAGGGTTCCTGCTGACCCTCCTGCCCCATTCCCCCAGAACCCACTCACTGGTGCCCATCTTCCTTCTGGGTCAAATTTGGATACTCTCTGCAGAGACTCTTTTGCACTCAACTACATGACAGCCACTATTCCTAGCCCAGGGCCACACGGTAAGCATCAAGTGCCGCCAGACTTCCAGTATCCCAGTGATCAACAACAGCCTACTTTAGGGGATCCTGGTACATGTTCTGGAAAACCGTTGCCGGGAATAATGAAGAACTTTCTCAGAAGTCATGAAAGTAGAAGCTTTCATGAGAATATGGGGAGAAACTGTGTTGATAGAGCAATCCCCTGACCTGCCCAGCTAAGATAGCATGGGATGCTGCATCTACCACACGTGGTTTCTTGGGGACCTCTGGCTGGCACGGATGGCACTCTGGTACACACTGAATGAGTGTTAACGGATGGAAAGTCCTTCAGCTTTGTGTGAGATGGAACTGGCCAGAGACTGTCATGGTAGAAGAGTTAGATGGAGACCTTTTCAAATCACCAGTTGCTGTAGACCTGGGTCTGCCTCCAGGACACTCCCAGGGAACCCTTTCTGTCTCCAGGAACACCTAGCAACAAAGTCAGACCTTCCAACTGGCAGGAGCCAAGCATGAAGGTAGCTGCTCCTGCTGGCCTCTAGGTGGCGGGCTCTCTGCAGCGCGTTCTAGTCAGAAGTTCCAATGCAGAGGAGAGTAGAATGCAGGCAACAGTGAATGGCCTTTGGCTGTCCAGACATCAGTAACCAAAGTTCCTCAGTAATCAAAGACTAGGGTTCTAATGGATCACCCATCAACTTGTGAGACAAACATGTGTCACAGTCCGGGTCCAGGAAGTGTGGAGGCATCTGGATCCTGGGTCCTGGATCCTGGACCAGAGTATAGTGTTTCACACCTCAGAGCCAACACAAACTAGATCCTGGAGTTTTGCAACTTCTGAATGACCCTCATATCTAGTGATTGGGTGACTATTCCTCCCCTAGACCAATGAACCAACTCTCGCCAGACTATGAGATAAACGTTTAAAATAGGAATGCCCAAACTGGCAGAGTTTGCTGCTGTTCTCAACCTGTGGCTCGCAACCCCTTTGGGGGTCGAATGACCCTTTCATAGGGGTTGCATATCAGAAATCCTGCATAATAGTCGCAAAATTACAGTTACGAATTAGCAATGAAAGCAATTTTATGGCTGGAGTCATGAGGACCTGTATTAAACATGAAGAACTGTATTCAAGGGCTGCAGCATTGAGAAGCTTGAGAACCACTGCTGTAGAGCACTGCACACACCATCAGCTTTCGACCCCTTGTATGAAAACACATTAGAGAACGCGTACTCACAAATGCTCTGTGGAATCCGCATCCAGGAGCTGGTCCTTCCCGTTGGGTATGCTGTGGTCAATGACTATTGTTTCTGTGTTTGCCAAACAAAATCCATTGGACCTCATGATTTCTGAAAACCAAAGCCATGAAGTAAGTATTCAGGGGAGGTCAGTACTGGGGGTTAGAATTTCAGGATTTATCATAGATCGACGGCTCTCAGTCTGGGCCAGAGATGTTTCTCTTTGCGGTGCGCCGTTATCAATGCAAACTCATAATTGAACACAGTGCTGAGAATTAGTGACTCCTAAGTGCTCAGGCTTACACAGGACATCTACACTCACTCCCTCCAAGGCTTGGGGGGCATTGTGGAAGAGGGGGCAGAAAGAATGTAAAAGATGGGGGATGGGGAGAAGGGCTGTGAACTACCATCTTCTGGACTTGACATAGCGGTTGTATCCAGGAACTCACCACAACAGTGTCTATTACACAAGACTGGGCCCAGTGACACTCTGTCATGCACAGAAGAAGGGCTTATAAGGGCCCATCTTTTCCTGAGGAGCTATCAGTAGTTAATGGGGACCACAGAAGGGGAAGTAACATTCCTTAGCAGTGTAGACACAGTAAAGTTGCCCTTGCTCGATAAATAACCTCCTACCCATGGTCATGACAACAACTCTAAATATAGCTCATCATTAAAAAAATAAAATAAAAAGGCAAGAAAATAGGAGGGTGAACTTGTAAAGAGAAGGGGTGTGTGTATGAAATTGTGAAATAAAATTTTAGAATTGAAGTTTATATCAGTCTCCCCCATCCCCATCACCCACTGCCCCCAGCTCTCTCACCCGATGCCTGGAGGATCCCTCTAGTGTTCAGATAGGTGGACCAATATGCTGACACCACAGGAGCAGTGTGAAGCAAGATCCTGGTACCTGAGCACCTCCACATGTGCCCTGCCCATGGGTTCACAGTGGGCGATGGAGGGAAGTAGGCAGAGGACTGGACACAAGTCTGAGGCAGGCTCTTTCCACCATTGTGACATGTGATATCACACAGTTTCCCTGCCCTCTCTGAGCTCTAAACCTGTGGCTGAGGCAGGGCTGATGAATCTGCATCCTGGGTAGTGCTAAGCGTCAGATGAGATCAGATCGCATTTTAAATGAACGGCTTGTCGACTTTGCGTCATGAAATTGTATATATACATTAATATTTTCCCCCAATAAAGCACGGATGTGGGTACTTTAGAAAAAAATCAACAAACAAAAGCAGCTTCCTGTATCTACACTGGCGGTTAGTTTACAAGGGCTCTCCTACTGCTGAAAGAGCTGAAGGGGAGGATTGGTGGGTAGCACTAAGCTACAAGCTTACACTGCAGCCTTGAGGCCTTGGGGACACTTTTCCTCCACAGCAAACCTTCAAGTTTGTATTTGAGAATGTCCAAGGATTTACCTCATTCTAGCATCCCACAATGTCCTGGATCCCATCACAGCAAGCAAGCCTTATAAGTTCCATTTAGTTACAGACACCCTCTCTGAACATCAAAACCCATGATGTCTAAATCTCTAATGCAGACTGGGTGGTGTTTCTAGACTCTCCACCCATCCTCCCTCTAGGCATCATCTTTAGATCACTTAGAATACTTGCTGCAATGTAAATGATTTGTAAAATCAGTGTTATAATGACCGAGGAGAAGGGGCTACACATGAGCAGTAAACAGTACTTTTCCCAGTATTTTGACCTGTGCTTGGTTGAATACAAACTCTGGCCCCACAGAAATAGACAGCTGACTATGTAAGAACCTCGTGTGGCTTTGCTCTCTTCTTTTTCACCTACTATATAGCCTTGACAGTTCAGAAGGAACTGAATCCCCTTTCCCTCAGGAGATCATCAGGCTTGTTGCCATCTTGAATCCTCCTGTCTCTGTGAGCCTGACTCATCTCCAGTCTTTGGCTCTCAGACAACTGAGCTCCACGCTCAGGACCACCTCTGTAGTCCTCTCTAGCAAGGCTCTTGGCCTAAAAGACACACCGCATACCACACATTCTGGGTATGTTTAGTCTACAAGATCACATCCTCGAGTTAGGGACATGGCTGACTTTAGCCTTTCCTCTTCTACAGGCCCACACAGCCGACAAGAGCATCTCTCCCTGTCCTAAGGGTCTCTGGACATCAGATACCTTTGTTTCTAAAGGATCATCTTAGCTCTCTCCCCACCGGACCCACAGTGTGATTATTCCTGAGTATATAAATTTGCTTTTTCACGATGAAAATGTTCAGTTCCTGTTTCTTTTTCACCTTCCTAAGCATTTGGTGCTCTGTTCTGAGAACTTCTGTCCTTATGCAGAGAATTAGGGAACGAGCCAGAAAGAAATAAAGAAAAATAGGTTTCCTCTTCACTCTTGGAAAAAAACAAACAAAAAAAAAAACAAAACTATTCATCAGTTTGCTAAGTACTTGCTGAAATGCATGTCTGGTTTCCTGGAGAAGGGGCTAGCATGTGTCATGGGTCTCTTACAGTCAGTCACACTCATGGGATATCAGCTCTGGCTCCCTCCCCCTGCCTTCTTCCCTGCTCCTCCACCCAGTGGTGTGCAGAGGGACTCAGCAAACAAGTAAGTAAGGAGGCTGGGAACTCGGGTCAGCTACATTTCTGTGTACAAAGAGAGAAGGGAAGATGCTCAGGTGTTGAGCTGTCAGACTGACAATCTCTGAACCCCACACAAGTTCCGATTCTCTCGCCTCCCCACACAGAGGGTGTGGCAACAGAGAGCCTTTTCTTTATTGTTCTTATTAACTCTGACCCAAATCTGTCTGTCTGAGGAAGTGCAGGCAGCCCCAGTACAGCCTTCACACTGCTAAGTGACAGCCCACATCTCCGTCTCCCTCCTACCAAGGCAATCTGGGATGGAGAAGGGATCCTGGGATGCAAATCACTTCTGTACAAACTCCTGAGGCTATGGGCATGCCTAATCTTTGCTAAATGTGCACTGAGGAGTCAAGGATGTGGAATCTTTACTGGTCCTTCCAGAATAGATTTGGAACAAGTCACTCCTCAGATATCTATGACAAAGAGTCTTTGGAAACATTAATGAGATCTAGAGTTTCCAAGGCCAGTTGGGCCTTGAGGACAGTAAAGCATATTGGTCATCAGTCTCTCAAAGTCCTAGATCCAGGCCGCAGAGGGATATTGCTCAAACTGCTGGTATTTCACCAAAGATGGTCCCCAGAAGCCCTGGGCTCCTCATGGGTCCTCGAGTTACCCTCAGCACACTGAGCCTCCAGTCTACTCCTGCGCACACAGATGGCGTCTATAAACCTTTAGTGCATCTATTCCAAACCAGCTTGGAAAGGGATGGCTCGCCAAGAAACATGAACACAAAAGCAGGTAGCACAACAGGCTCAAAACCTAGCCAGACACACGTGGCTCTCCCTATGCCTGGGCTAGCTAAAACCGGAGCAAAGATGCTGTGACAGTTTAGATTTTCATTTCTTCCATTCACTTAGAAACAATACCTTAAGAAGAGGCATCACTTAAAAACCTAAGAAGGGTCATCCAAAATTTACAGTAAGGAAAGCCTGAGCTTATCACGTGTCTACCTGCTGGAACCACCAGTTTAAAATGGCCACTTTGCTAATAATCCTGCAGCACTGCCCTCCCCAGGCTCCATCTACACACTGAACAACAACTTCCTGAATGGGAAGTTACCTTTGGATCAATCTCTACCGGAGGGTGGTGCGGTGGCTTACGTGTGAAATGTCCCCTATAGGTTTGTGTGTTTGAACACTTAATCCCCAGCCAGTTGTGCTGGCTTGGAAGGTTGGGGTACCTTTAGGAGAGGAGTCTCACTGGGGAGAGTCACTTAGGGGTGGGTTTGTAGTTTGATAGCCTGGGCCCACTTCCTGTCCACTCTGCCTCTTGACTATAGGTACAAAGTGACCAGCTGTCTCACACCCCCACAACCACACCTTCCTCCATATGATGGGCTGTATCCCTTCCAAACTGGAAGTCAAAATAAACCCTTTCTCCTTTAAGCTGTGTCTGGTCGGGTATTTAGTGACAGCAATGAAGAAAGTAACCAACCGGGCTGGTATGGACCAAGGCCTTGTGCCTTCAAGCTCAGTAAAGCCTTGTTGACGTTCATGTTATGGGACTGCAGATGACTGCGCTTCTGGTAATCCACAGCGTTAACACGTGTGCACACTGACCCCCAAGGACAGCTGTTTCCGACTGTTCCTGCTACCTGTGCCTGGAGAGGAGGTTAGTCCTGCTTGGTTATCCTCTATACCAAGGAGGAAGGCTCAGCTGCACATTAAACAGGATGACCTGTCTGAAGACTCTAACAAACACTTAAGTCTCAAATAATACTAGTTATTACCATGACACTTGGTCATGATTTTTCCACCTGTTGTCACACAAGAATAATAATTAAGAAATTGAAGAAACCGCTATAACTAAAAGAAATATTACAGTGCCCGCAGCCCATTTTCAAACAAACTCAAGGATAGGAATTTCTCACATGTCAGTTTAGAACCCACAGCAAAAATCACTAGCTAGTTTAATTTTTTTTTTAGGCCACATCCCTAACTCTAGGAACAGTTCATTTTCAGGTTAACCCCTCACCCTGTGCAAGGATCAAACTCAAGGCCTCACATTGCTAGGCAATGGTTCTGGCACCGAGCCATTCTGCAGACTGCAGGATGCTTCCAGGTTCCTAAGTTCATATTCTGTAGTGTCTAATTTATAGTTAACTTTAGAATTGCAGGTAAGCCATGAAAGCACAGGCAGGGCTCCCCCATGACCCATAGCAGTCCCCTATCATCAATACCTCATACAGTTAGGGTCCCTCATCACATCCAGGGAATGCCAAGGGGACGATGCTACTGAGTGTAAAGACCCTTCAATGGGTTTTCTCTGGTGTCTCACGACTGCTACTTTCTTCTGCTACAGATGCAATCCAGAACTCTGCTGTGCTGAGCCGTCTTGATCTCCTTGACTCTCATGGTTCTGACCTGTCCTTGTTTCTCATGCACACCTTGTGAGGAATTCAGGTGAGCTACTTTACAACTCTTCCTGGAGCTAGATGTCTGGGTGGTTAGAACTCGGTGGTGATGTGCCACTGGGAGGAATCCCACAGGGCATGCTGAGTGCCCCTCTGTGACAGCATAGGGCGTGCATATGTGCATGTGTGTATGGCACAGTGTGCGCAGACCTACTGGCGACCCTAACTGGGATGGTTAGCTTGCTGTCTCTTTGCCATTAACAAATACCTCAGAGAACAAGGCTTTACTACTATGCAAACCCTCTTTTTCCTTGAACTCCCCCCACTTTGTCTTAGCTTCTCTCCATCAGTGGATATCTTTTGCAACATTTCCTAGTTAGAGTGCCTGGTGTCATAATGGTGATTTTCCTAACTTGTAACTGTGGCGGAGTTCACATGGGCCCGGTCCCACCAACCCCTTCAGGTCATTGATTTTCTGATTCCTTTCTTCTGCAGATCTTTTGCCAGCCTCGGAAGCATTCACAGTACAGCCTTCCTCCCTTCCAGCCTTCTCCCTGGCATTATATTTTCAGTTTACTCCAACAACAGAACAAAAGCATGAACAATATCCTTTTGTTAACTGGATGACTTGTCTATCTTCATATAGTAAACATTATGACTAAGATTGAATGGCTACTGGATTAAAGGACAAAAAAAAATATTTCCTTTCAAACCTTGATGGGAACAACCCGCTTCTGTGGATGAAATCTATCGGGTCTACTCACATAACTAGGTGGAGCTGAGACCTCCGTTCCCTTTGTGCTACAGAGTCACGGCAGCACCGCGTCTGTGTGCTCTTGGGTATGATAAACATTTAGATCAACACAGGAAATGAACGCTTAAGTCTGAGTGGCTGTCTTTGCCAAGGCACCAGAATAGAGACAAGACTCTTCAGTACGACCAGTGCCTGCTGCCACCTGGTGGAGCCCTCACCACCGGCAGCCTCAACATCCAAAGAGAGAAGACAGGACACTCGAGGCCCAGGCTGGGTAAGTCAGTGTCCACGGAGAGGGGACTCTGTGGCAACCCCACGGCACCCGCCATGTCTCCGAACGCTCGAGTGCAAGAAGAAATCCCCAAAAGAAGGAGAGAAAGGTCAGTGTGGATCTGGACCATCGACATCTATTTCTTAAATGGAGAGACTTGGAGAGAAAGACAGTGGGTGACTGTGGGAGGGAGGGTTCGCCTTGGTGACCCTTGAGGGTCACAGCACAATCAATGGCCAGAGTCCAGTGAAGGAGACCCAGGGTCTGGAGATGATATGACAAGATCAAAAGTCATCCATTGTTCAGACAACCCAGACAAAGAGCCTCACTACATGCAGTCAGCTGGGTAGAAGGTTCTAGAGCCCAGGTGCCGGTTAACTAAGGTCCCGTAGGCCCTTAAACTGCCCACTCTCCTCTAAGACAACCCAGGAAGCTCCCACACAATGACCCACCCAGATGGGCCACCCATCAATGGTCGTGGACTCTCCCACTCCAGGTCCCAGAACCCACCCACCCAGTTAGTCCATGCACACAACTGCGATGGTTGTCCTGTGTCGCAAAGACACAACAGCACATCACTCTGTCCCTGCCCGTCTTCCCTCCTCTCCCTACCCCTCCCACAGACGACTCTGAGTGCCTGTTCCATCAGCTGCTCACCATTAAGAAAGGCTATGATGGACAAGGGGCACCACATCTCTCCCCTCCTTCCCACAAGTCAGGCCTCCTCTCATGATTCCCTTTCCTCTTGTAAGCTGATTGTAAACTCTTTAGGCCACCAGCTGATTAACCCTTACTTAGGGAAACCTGGTCCTAGAAGCCACCAGGATGAGCTCTTTTTCCTACAAAGTATTCCTAGCACCATAGTCCAAAGCCACACCGCAAGTGGTCTATGCCTATAATTCCACTACTGAGGAGGCTGACAGAGTTAGGAAGGACTGCTGCGAGTTCAAGGCCAGCCTGGGATACATGGTGAGTCAAAGGTCAGCCTCCCAAACAAACAAGAAAATGAAACAAAAATACAATTCTCTGGACAAGCATAACCAGCTCTTAGGAAAACAGCAACCAGGCCACAGGGCTCCTTCCATCCTATGTAGCTCCTACCATGGTGACTTCCCTTCACAGTGGCTGACTTTCATGGCTAGAAGACAGTACAATGTCAGTGTCAACAGTACTGAAGCTAAAAGCTTCCCTAAAGCCAACAGCAAAATTCAACTCCGCCTCTCCCTCACTTCCGCACGGCCTACTGGCTCCAGTCATTACCTCAGAAATGCTTTCCTGGGGCTGGAGAAATGCTCAGCGGTTAAGAATACTTGATGCTCTTCCAGAAGACCCACTCTCAGTTCCCAGCACCCACCTGGTGGCTCACAACCGTCTACCACTCCAGTTCTGAGAGTTCCAATGCCTTCTTTAGCCTCTGTGGACACCAGGCACACACATGTAAATATACATACTATAGACGTGCAGACAAAGTGTATATACAGACACAAAATTAAAATAATAAATATTGTTTAAAGAGAATGCCTTGTAATATTTTCACCATTATTATACTTTTTCTTAAGTAAATTCTAAGTAATATGTCAAATTAACCCTTTTGGGAGTAAGAATGACATACTCTGCAGTCACCAAGCAGAAGGCACTTACATGGCTTAGTAAGAACTCAGGGATCATTTCCCTGGTCCAGGGAAGTGACCTTCTGGAGCCCAAGGTCTGAGCTGAGCCCACCCACCCCATTGCCACACTGGAAAGACCTTGCAACCACAGCCAGTCCTCCCTCACCTTCACCACAGTCCTCCCACGCCTTCACCACAGTCCTCCCACACCTTCACCACAGTCCTCCCACACCTTCACCACAGTCCTCCCACACCTTCACCACAGTCCTCCCACACCTTCACCACAGTCCTCCCACACCTTCACCACAGTCCTCCCACACCTTCACCACAGTCCTCCCACACCTTCACCACAGTCCTCCCACACCTTCACCACAGTCCTCCCACACCTTCACCACAGTCCTCCCACACCTTCACCACAGTCCTCCCACACCTTCACCACAGTCCTCCCACACCTTCACCACAGTCCTCCCACACCTTCACCACAGTCCTCCCACACCTTCACTGCAGTCCTCCTACTTCATCGAGGCTCTTACCTGATATTTTAACAGGACTTTGAAAGCTGGGTTGGATCTTATGGACATTATCGTTTTTTAACACCTGATCCAGAGGCGATCTTTCAAAGAAGGTGAGCACAACCTCAGACCTAGAATACTGGGAATAAACGCAGTGATTACTGATGATGCTTCACACCTCATGCCTCTCCTTCCCCTCTGTCTCCAGGAGAGAAAAGACTTCAGCGAGGAGTCCCACAGATATCTCCCTTCCCTTGATCACCCGCTGGGACTTCTGGGAATGAAACACCGAGTGAGAGGCAGGGAGCTGCCTTTAAGCCTGGTGGTGATGGGCCACTCTGGTCACCCTGCTCACCTTACACGGCATGCTGATGACCGTCTCCAGCAGCTTCTCCACCTCATTGAGCCTGGTCTCTATGTCGTGTGCACCCTTGATGGCGAGAAGTCCTAGAACAGAGGCAGAAACGGCCAGGTCAGTTAGGCGAGCAACCTATTACGAAATACATAACAGATACACAACAGGTGTCCCTTGATGAAAACACCACCCCAGTGTCACCATCCACAGCAAAATGTCCTATTCTTAAGGACGACACATCTCAGTGTCTCCCGTGAGTTCTTGAAACCACAGATAGAGCAGACAGAGCCTGACTCAAGAAGACAAAGCCTTTTCCATCCTGCTTCAGTCCAAATCACAGTCGTACCCACGGTGTCACTTTTGCAGTTTAAACTGAGATGGGAAAGCTACCATGAACTCTGCCTTCACAACTTCACAGCCAGATGATACCCTCTAATGTGGACTATAGACCCCTCTGCCTGCATTAGTGGGTTTCGCTTTCCTCATTCAGGTGCAACTATCCACCCGGTCTCTTGTAGAGGGA
Source organism: Tokudaia tokunoshimensis (assembly GCA_036184795.1). NCBI lineage: Eukaryota > Metazoa > Chordata > Mammalia > Rodentia > Muridae > Tokudaia > Tokudaia tokunoshimensis. The sequence continues at coordinate 29,861,480 of BTHU01000022.1, read as the reverse complement.
CTTCACAGCATCTATGTGTCTGAATGGCCCGCATAGCCACGCCCCCATTTTACGACCAGGATTAAGCAAAAGTGGGATTATAGATTCCTGAGCACTGAGACAATGATTGGCGATCAGGTAGCATATACAGCAAGGAGATCCAAGACAAAGGAACTAGTCTCATGCCAGGGAAGGCAGGTTGGGACGGGTGGCTTAACAATTAATTGTGCTCCTCAGAATGGCATGCAATTTGAAACATAGGGATTGTTTATTTGAGAGCTTTTGACCTAAAAGGACGGGAAACAAAGGGAGATTTAGTGCTTGCTCAGCCTCATGTGTCAAGTGCTAATCTGTAAGGTCCTGTGCTAACCTGTAAGGTCCTGTGCTAACCTGTAAGGTCCTGTGCTAACCTGTAAGGTCCTGTGCTAACCTTTAAGGTCCTGTGCTAACCTGTAAGGTCCTGTGCTAGCCTGTAAAGTCCCATGCCAACCTTCCCCTGAGAAGCTTATCAGTAATATATAATTCTGCTGCGACCCGTGTCACACACAAAATGACAGTGGAAGTAGAACAGGGGTATAAGATCCCCTGTAGTGGGACATTCTGGGGCCATGCTACTAACACCTGGACACAGCAGGGCTTAGCCAGAGACCCCTGGGTTGCCACCACTGTGATGACTGCACAAGGGTGGGTGGCCCAGAATCCACTACCCCTAATGACACAGGAAAGGGCTCGCTCTGCCAATGACAGCTGCCCAGACCACAAGGCCTGTGCAAATGGAGCCCATATTTAGGCAAGGCGTGTAAATGCAATGTTCAGAAGGAAAAAATAGATCTCAGCGAAAGCCCATGTGGGCATGACTCATGGCCCTCTCCAGGAACCCAAGCATTGGTACTTGTTATGGGCACCACAAAGTGGTCATCACAGGCTCTGCCAGGCTGTTGGACTGTGCAGTATTTAAAAATCTTACAGCTCAAGGCCATATGTGGAGTTTTCTCTGTTTCCCATGAGCAATGTAAAGGTAAGACGTCTCACTTCAGCTTCTCCCACCAGCTTTCAAGGGATGGCATTACTTTGTATGCTGGCTTTGCCCCGGACACTGTATGACAGAACAGCACAATCCCTGTGATCTGCGACAGAACCCCAGAGACCTAGATCCCAGGACTATGGTCAGTGCTGAAAAGCTTCTCTCAGGCTCTGGTTTGGTTTTGTTAACAAAAGATAAACGGCTAAGGTTTTGGGCAACTGACCACCTGCATCAACTGATCACCTGCATCAATGACCATCTGCATCAGTGACCACCTGCATCAACTGACCACCTGCATCAACTGACCACCTGCATCAATGACCACCTGCATCAACTGACCACCTGCATCAATGACCATCTGCATCAACTGACCACCTGCATCAATGACCACCTGCATCAACTGACCACCTGCATCAATGACCACCTGCATCAATGACCATCTGCATCAACTGACCACCTGCATCAATGACCACCTGCATCAACTGATCACCTGCATCAATGACCACCTGCATCAACTGACCACCTGCATCAACTGATCACCTGCATCAATGACCATCTGCATCAACTGATTACTTGCATCAATGACCACCTGCATCAACTGACCACAATCAAAATATCTAAATTTTCTAATTTATAAAACAACCTGATTGGAGTTAGGATGAACTCAAACCTGGGTGCTTCTGCCTGAGAGTCTTCAGATGTAATGAAAGAACATTTCTAAAAGGCTAGCTAGGCTATCCCCAATATCCATGGCAGGGCCTCCTTCACCTGGCCTCCAAGTATGCAAATATCCTTGCTTGTTGATAGTATTTCCTGCCCTTCCCTCCCTCCCTCCCTCTTCAGTCACACAGGCCATGGGACGGGCAGTCAGGCATGGAATGTGCAAGACCCAGAGGTGACAGAGTGGGTTGTGATTGGCTCATTGGAAAACCTCAGGCTTCACACACACTGCATCTGCATGCACTCAAGCACAACACTCTAACCACCACAAGAGGAAGGGACTGGGACACCCCCTCCCTCTCTTCCTAAGCCACGCCCCACCCCTGTCTGTTGAAGAAAGGAAAGGAGAAGAAAAGCAGAGATACCAGGGTGCCAGAGCAGTGAAAGCCCTGAGCTCCTCAAACAGATTTCAAATGAGAGAGAGAGAAGAGAGAGAGAGAGAGAGAGAGAGAGAGAGAGAGAGCAGGACGGCATCATTTTGGACATATGTGGCATATATGACATTGGTCCTCTAAGAGATATCACCTAGTAACAGAACAGCTGGCTCAGTTTGTGTAAATACACTCAGGATAGTCGCACAATGCTGGAATTCTCTCAGAGACACCTTTCTCAGCGTCACTGTCATTAAGAGGGTGTGGTTGTGTGCACACATAAGGATGCAGGTACTATTCTTGCAGCAGGTTGCTTTGAGCACCATTCCTTGCTACAGAGTAGTCTACAGAGCACAGAGCCTAGTCAGAACTCCTTGGAGTTATTTGTAAAGAGAAAACAAACAAACAAACCAAAAAGTCCCCACATAACATTCCCTCAGGAAGCTGCTTTTTTTCCAAAGAGGCAAAGCCGCCCTCCGGTTTCTGAGATCTACAATCTTCCTTCTGAGTCCCCATCACACTGACACAGCAACTACGCTTATTCTCTGAAAGCGTGGCTCATAGGAGACCACCCTCCTGTGTGGCCAGTGCATGTCCAGTCTACACCACTGTACTGGGTGGAAGCATCCGTTCTGGCTTCTCAAACGACCAGCTTTGATTCTTGCTCATTAGATGTGGTGAAAGAGCCCTGGTTGCACCTTTGTTCCTCTTGGTTGGGTTCACAGCCTCCAACAGAGAGGGAAACACACACTGCTTTGCATCAGGGTGCTGGTTTGAACCTGAACGTCCCCAAATAGTTGACAGTTGAAAAGTTGGTGACATTGTTTGGGGAGGTTTAAGAGATGTGGCCTTATTGGAGGCAGTCTTTGAGAGTTTAAAAACCCACACCGTTTCCAGTTCTCACTCTTCTTGCTTCCCATTTACAGTGTGAGCTCTCAGCTCCCTGCTCCTGCTGCATGCCCACTGCTGGCTGACATACCATCCCATCCGGAGCTCTAAGGTCACATAAGCTCTTTCTTCCTGGTCGCTGTTTTATCACAGCAATAGCATCAACAACAATCTTTCAAGGCAGGCAGATTTCTAGTGAACTGTGACTTTCAGATAAACCAGGAGGACCACAATAAAATACATTTGCTCTTTGTCTCATGCTCAGCATAAACTTCATGCCCTGCGCTCTGTCTTTGCTGTGACCCATTTCCCAGGATGTAATAAAGAAAAGCAAGGGAGTCCTCCGGGTCTCTGGGAACAGCATCAGAACATCCTGTTGGATGTGAGCCCAGAACACCTTGCCAGATCCATGCCATTTCTCACAGCTCTGGAATAACACTGAGAAAACAGGTCCTGCTGTCCCACAGGTCTGCCACTCCCTCAGTGCATCCTCTGTCTGGCCACACGCAGCCAGGAGAGCACTGTCCCAGGGCACAGGGGAATTCAGACTACAAGACCTTCTGGTTTGGTTGCATCTGCTTCCTTAGACCAGTCTGTGCTTCTGAATGGAAGCTGATTCAGAAATGTGAGTGTGCTTGAGACCTGAACAAGGGGAGGCATCTGTATGGGGAAGGGAGCCCGTGGGACCCTCACATGCGAACAGGTGATTCTCTCAAGCTGTAAGACAGAGGTGCTTTCAGCAGTTACTGCCCCGTGCCAGCTCTTTGGTGACAATCAAGCTGGCAGCCTAGGTCGGTTTCCTTAAGGAGCCATATCCTGTCTCCAAGAATCTCTCTCCCTCAAGTGACAAGGAACTCTGATCCCTTCCTGGGTGGCACAGCAGCTTTGCAAAATGGTGGATTCCTCTGCATTTGCTGAAGATTTCCTAACAGTACTACAACCTGACGACCATTGCTGTAGTTACAGCTCCTGGGCTAAGGAGTACAACCTCTAGAAGCAGGGAAGAGCCAGTATCCAGCATCCCTGCCCTTGACCTCTAGCAGCCTCCAGGCTGACAAGGCACAGATGAGTAAGTAGCCTGTGCTTCTGACAGCCCCAAACCCCAAAGCTCACAGGGCCATTCCCTTGGGGTCCTGGGCATCACTTCCCGTCAATCAATTTTAAAGTGTTTTCTATCAAAAAGTATATTAACATGAAATTAAATACATCCATGCATGCATACGTACACACACACACACACACACACACACGCACACGCACACGCACACACACGCACACGCACACACACGCACACGCACACGCACACACCACACCTCTTTCTCTACTCTGAGACTGCAATGCAGAAAATGAAATAAATTTTCCTCTGGAAACTTCTGATTGTTTTACACTCCTGGGGTTTCTTAGTTTCACAGCTGGTGGGATCCCCAAATACCTGATGTCACTGTGCTACTAATAATCAGACTCTCTGAGCACCATCTGGGAAAGGCGGGGCTCTGAGAGCTGTCCACGTATGAGTCTCTGCTTTAGATGTCAGGACCAGGCGACAGGAGCCATGGGTCCGCAGGGTGACTACTAGCACGGTGCCCTGTTTGCTCACATCCTCACCCTTTCCTACTGCACCTGCTAAGTCTTCCTTCTCCTTGGGACTCAGGACATTTGGCTCTTAAAGGTTTAGGCCGGCTTCTCCAAATGTCACCTTTTCAACTTTATTTTTTAATGTATTTAAATACAATAACTTTAGAGTACCCGATGCTTCTTGTTCTGATATCCCAAATATCACTAGAGGTTTAAGAAGAGTCATGGAGCTGCCCAAGGGGTCCTTTCTCCCTGAAGGATTTAGCCTTGCAAGAAAAGAACCGAGAATTTGTTTGCGCTTAACTGGTTTCGTCAAAAGCAAACACCTACTTTATTCCTGAAACCAAACCTGAATGAAGCAGGCACAAGAGATGTGATTTCCAAACAGTGTCTAACATGATTTTGTTATTCTGAAATTGTAATGAACAGTGCTGCAGGTGGACAAAGTAATTGTGACTGCAAGATGCACTCAAAAATAAGGGTCTCTGGGAGGCTGTAGTTCCGAAGGTAACCAGCAGAGGGCACCAACACACCACATAAGCCTAAGGATTTCTCTCAAACTCAAAATGGATTTTGCCCACTATTCTACATGGGAAGAATTTGACCCAGAAGGCTTCATTCTCCCTGGAATTTTTCAAGTTTCTGAAAAAGTATAATTACTCGTATAATCTCAGCTTCTAAAATTTACCAACACATAGTTTGCGACACAAGAATTTTATTCAAGTTTAGTACAAGCAGTTAAGTTAAAAGCTTAAAAAATATTATCGATATCATACATTTCAGCAACCCAAATACATAAATACTGGGGGGACTAAACGTCAGCCTGGTTGGGTATGGTGGTGTGTTTCTTAAACCCTGGCATTTAGGACGCAGGGCAGGCCTGGTCCACACAAGGAGTCCAGGCCAGCTAGAACTACATCATAGTGAGACCCTATTTCAAAAATGAGTCAGCCTAGAGCTGCGCCCCTCCACTCCAGGGGTGTGGCTTTAGCTTCACCAGAGCATAGTTTGTGGTTGTTTTATAATTAGCCGCTTTTAGCAAAAGTAAACACCTGCTTTATTCCTGGAACCAAAACTCAATGAAGCAAGCATAAACAAATTAGTTTCCTAATCTCAGCAACCTGGGTCTGAAGTCCCACGGTTCTGTTAAACAGAGCTTGGTCACCATACTTTTGACAAGTGCCCCAGGCTTCCTCTGCAGAAGACTTGGTGGGTTGGGGTGAGGTGGGGTGAGGGACCGGAGAAGCACTTCTAACATTTGTGCTTCCTCTGCAGAGGAACTCTGGTTAATTAAGGGCAGATGGAGTGGAGGTCAGCAGAGAAGACGTGCACTCAGGGTCATCCATGGCCCACAGCACCTGCCTGTCTTAAGAGGGAGGAAGCTTTCTGACTCCCCCACAAAGGACAGCCCTGGGGGGGGTGACTTTTTGTTGGGGCCAGATAACAAACTGCATTGAAATGGCTTCTTGTCCCTTTAACAAATGTGCCCATCAACACACTGTGCATGGAAGCTGGTGCTTGGAAAAGCTGACAGGATTTACTTGTGTGCTGTGAGAGACTTACATGCAATCTTGGGTCTGGGGGGTTACTGAAAGGCTGAATACACCACAAATTCTGGAAACAGCATACTTTACTTCTTTTTAGGAAAACATTCAAGAATTTCTCTCTTTCCCTCCTTCTTGCTTGTAGGCTGGCTTGCTGGGGATAGAACGGGGTGGGGGTGGGGGGGGATACTGAGCAGGAACCCCTGCCTCTAAACAGGTTCCCGCCAACTCAAAAAGCAGAGACTAAGATCAGGTCCTCCAGTGGAGGTTCTAAAGTCCTAGGAAACCCCAAGTGAGTCTTTGCTCAGTGCTGGGGCACAGTATGAGCGCATGGCACACACATGCGAAAGTGTGTGTTGACACAGGACAGAACATCGAGGAGCACAAAACGTTCCCTTGAGCCCTACCACATGCCAGAGGCCTCTGGCTGGCTGGCCTGCCTCTCCCTCTGTCCCAGGGCACAGCACAGCCAGGCTTGCAGGGGTCACAGAGATGTAGGCCAGAATTGTTATCCCATTCTCGGCTCTCCAGGGAAGAAAAGCTGGAGGGAGGGGCAGAAGAGGTGGAGTCAGAAGGAAACTTCCCTGGAACCCACAGGAGGAAGCTGTTCTTCCTTCCTCTTCTAGAGCTTCCTGCTCCCAGCAGGGGCCTCCGAAAGGGGCCAAGCTGTTTTCTCCAAGTGGGAAATAAAAATGCATCTGAAGGGAACTTGCTGATTTCCCTCAGTTTCCTAATCCTTCCTCTCTGTTCATCATTTCTCTCCCACCTAAAGTAAAATTCCCTTCCTAGACCTCAGGCGGTTCTTAGAAGCCAGTCACAAGCCAGGCATGGTAGCTCATGCCTGTAGCTCCAGCATCCAGGAAGCCGGCCCAAACCACAAGATGAGACCCTACTTAAGGAAACGAACAAAACCCCATTCACTTGGCCATTCCTTCCCTACTGTGCTGGGAATCAATCCTAAAATCATACTAGGCATATGGTCCCCTAAGCTACCCCCTCCTGCCCCTGCCAGTTGAGCTTAAATAAAGGACACAAGCTATCTGCCCGTTTTCACCTCTCCACACAGGAAGGGCACACACTGTCTAAAGTTCACAAACCACAGACTGGGGGATGCCATGGCCCAAATCTGCCTCTCCCGGACATTTGTGCCTCTCCTCCTTTCCCTGGGGTTACCAGGGTTACTCTGGGCATAAGACAGTCAGCTTGATAAAGCCAGCAACTCCATGTGTCTAGCTTGGTGCTGGGCACTTCGTGGCTACAATTACTCAGTAGAACTCGCCACTTTGCCACACAGATGCTCTGATGGCTGTCAAATCAAGAATGAACCACCAGCAAGGAGAGAAGACAGGGAATGGCAGTGTAGTAGGCAAATTAGAATAAAATATGTGTATGCACTGTGACCATGAAACCTATCACTGGACATGCTTACTAGAAAATAGGAGGAGGAGGGAGAGGAAGAGGGAGAAGAGGAGGAAGGCAGAAATTCCAAACCCTGAGGATTAGGCTACTTGGCTGAAAGCCACAAGGCACAGAGCAAAGGTAGTACCCTCCTATGGTGACCTGGCTATATCCCCTGTTTTGCTACCCAATCTCCCAGGCCCTCGATGTCCTCACACAGAAAAGGTGACAACAGGACACTACAGAGTCCCTTCCACTCCCCTCCTTTCCCTGTTCTGTCCAAGTACAGCGACATGTGCTCCCCATCGGCAAAGGGTGAGCAGACGTCTGTTCTCCAAACAAATGGGAAAGGGGAGTTTGCATGTGTAAGTTCCAAGAAATAACTTGTGGCTGTCATCGCTCAACTTGGGGGTGGGATGAGGACAGACCCCAGACCTCAGTGTCATCAGAGCAGCTAGCAGTATGCGAGCACACAGATCAGAGACTTGACCCTATTCAGGAGACACCTCGGCTACCAGAAGGCTACCAGGAATGAACAGCACAGGGCCGTGGCTACTCTGCCCCCTCCCGTCTCCCCACCAGCGGGACGAAAGTCAGATCCAAGGTCTCTCAGGGTCTTCTCCAGAACGAGAAGTGACAAAACACAACCTTCTAAGTGACGGCAACACGCATTCTGTGACCCAGAGATGCCAAAAATAGCATTGCTGTGAGGCTGGGAGCGTCGCTCAGAAACAGAGTGGGTATGTAGAATCCCTGCACACAAAATGTAAAAATACCATAACCATCTTCCTGTGTCATGGCAGTGCCAACCCATTGTCCCCAGCCTGCTGCTGGCCCCGGGGGAAGTTACGATGGCCTGGCCTTCACCTTTGAAGACACTCAAGCAAAATGAGGGCCATCTCCTACCTCACTGCCAGACCCTGCACCCTCCCAAGATCAAGTCCACACTCCTCACTTAATGCAAGCTGAGCTCTGTGGAGAGGTGCCCGTCTTCGGTTCTCTCTGCCTTACTCTCCACACGTACTGTGATTACTCCTACTGCCAACTACCCACAGCGCAGGAATGGATCTCCTTTCACTTCTGGAAAGTGTCTGCCAAAGCGGCAGAGTCAAATTTCGGGCCCAAACTGGGTTTTGAAATGGAAGGGACCTAAGTTTCTGGAGAGCCACCTGAGTGCACAGGGTCAGGGGTACCTGGCCTGCAGGCTCACAGTGAGACCTGGCGGAGAAGAGGAGACAAGCGTCTCCCTCCAGCATCCCATGGGAGAAGCCGTGACGTAGGTGCAAGATGCTGGACCGGCTGTGTAAGTTTTAACTGGCTCCATCTAATGCAAAACAAGAAAGAGGGAGAGAGGGAGGAGGAGCAGGCACCCCAGGACAGGATAGGTCAGAGGGGATTCTATATATATGAAAGAATGAATGAATGAATGAATGAATAGTGAGTCAGAGGAAATGGTCAAATCCAAGAAGTGAAAGCTGCCCAGACAGGATGGCGGGATGTCCCTGGGGAAGCCGTCAGTGCAGATGGGGCTGCAGCAAATGCCAAGGGCAGCATCCTAACATCCCAACATCAAAGACCAGGCAGAAGCAGCAACTCTACAGCCTGCTCAGCTATCCAGACCCGCCTGCAGCCTGCAGCGTGCTCGCTACAGCCTACAGTGTGCTCGCTAAGAAAGCAACTTGGTGCCTCTGAGCCGAAGCTGGTCCTCCCTGTTTGCCGGTGACAGACATCGCACTTCCCCCTGATGACCAGATGAGGACGACGTGAAGGGGAGCTGGGGCGGACCTGGGGAACAGAGCACAGGTCTGGGATGCAGAGCCAAGGTGCTCCATCAGTGTCCAGCCGCTCCTGGTACTATCCCAGCTGAGGCTCCTGCGTCTGGGAAGATGGAGTGTCCTATACACTGAAGGTGCTCAGCTTTGGTGACGAAACTGAACATAGCAAGGACAGGAGCACCATGCGCAGGTTCACGTGACAATTTGGGCTGCTAAATGCCAGGTTCCAGGCTGGCCCCCTCAGCCAGTCCTTCCTGCTCCATTGCAGGGCAGTGTGCCAGAATTCCGGGCTGGGGCTGCGTGCCACACACCAACCTCTGGTCTCTCAGCACCTCCATGGATTTCCCCTCCAGGCCAGTGTGCAGCCAGCCCCTTGTCATGCCTGCTCCATCGCACCGGGTCCCAGCAGCCCTCCAACCTCCTCCATGTTCTCCCTTGTTCGATTGGGTCTATCTCAGCACATCAGCTGGAGTTCAACTCACACCAAATCAACTGCCTGGCTCAGAGTCCTCAGTGAGGACGGAGATCATGACTGATGTCATCAGCCTCTCCACCTCTCTAATGTACACTCCCCACTGCAGCTATATTGACCTCTCCACTGCTAATCTCCAACCCCAGAGCGTTCTCTATCTGCCTGGAGGCCCCGTGTGCCTCCCAGGTGACTACTGCTTTGGTTTTTTTCCTTCAAATCTCTAACTCAGTGAGATCATCCTTGAGCCCCTTATCTAAAAACTAAACAAGTTCCCTGCCCCTTAAAGTCATCGCTTCTTTTGTACCTTATGCAATATTGTTTCTTCTGAGTATTTATCATATTTGGTTGCGGATTGATCTTGTTAATTAATGCATTTCTCCTAACCAAGATGCAGTCATCAAAAGGATGGTGAAAGATTCCTGGCAGCCGATATGTGAACACATAAATGAATGTAAATCCAAATGTAGTCACCAAGAGTCTAAGCTCACCTGGCGGCTTTGAAATAGAATCTGCAGCAGCAGAGATAACCAGGCCGGCTCAGATGTCACAGTTCTGCCATAACTGTTTACTACAAACAGGATCAAAATTCTCCAAGAGTCCCCAATGGTCAACAGGAAACACTGGCACGTTTCTACCTTTAAGCACAGACCTTCCCGTATGTGCGCAGGCCTTCCCGTATGTGCGAGATGTAAACAAATCGAGAGGTCTTGCTCACAATCTGAAGCCGTAGTTATCACACAGCACAGGGGACTTAAACACAAGACACAGCCCCGTGTGAGAGAGCAGAAAAGTAAGAAGGGGAGGGGGATGCCTTGGCAACCCAGACACAATGTCCACAGGAAGCAGCCACCTCCCCCTCCCAGGGCTGGAGGACAGACAACAAGAAGTGACCCTACCAGCCCTGGGTCGTAAACTTCAACCTGCTGCTAGTTAGTGTCTAGAGAGACCTGGTTCCATGAAAAAAAATCCTACAGGAGAGAAGCAAGACTGAGATCAGCACTGCTCTATCTCATCCAAACAGAAGGCCAGAGAGGTAAGGTCATGAGCACTGAGCTTCCACCCCATGCAGGGGTACCACTGGGTACCATTATCCCTGCCTGTGTGTCATATAAAAAGGCTATGGACATCCACCAAGCGTAACACCACGGAAGAGGAAGAAAGCCTGATTCTCTCCATCTCTCTCCACCTCTCTCGTGGCAATACTGCCGGAGCCAAGGCAGAGGGCTCAGCGCCTTTTCAAATGCATGAAGCTTCAGAAATGTGAAGTAGAACCATGGCCTCCCCGCTCTTCCGGGTGCCAAGAACTCCTACCAGCCTATTCCCAGGGAAGATTTTCTAATGAAAACCAGACAACATAAATCGAACCCGGCCCAGAAATTTCCATAAACACATACTTGAGAATCTGACCAACAGAAATGAAATTGCCAACACTCCACACAGCTGGACACCTTTCCTGTTGGTAGTTTGAAGATACAATTTTTTAATGCAAATAACAAATTTGCATGGAAAAGAGGTAGAATCTTCTTTTGTGTTACCAGGGGGTATTTCACAGAGACTTTCCCTAGACTTGAAAGGACCAATGAAAGAAAAAGGGCCTTCGTGGTTTTGTGGAGGAAATGGAGGGTGGTACCAGGGGAGACCTGAGCAGGGAAAGGAGGACCAGAAAGGACCATGATTCAGGGTCACCTCTCTACGGCTCCCAGGGTTCTTCAGTGCATCCAGGGAGGACGAGGTGGACCCTCGTAAGAGGTTTGCACCAGCTAGGACCAGGCACCAGTGACAGTTCTAATGGTCACATAGCAGGGTGTCAGTCACTGTCCCAGCTGTCCACCCCTCCCCCCACCCCAGCTCCATCACTACATCCAACCCACTTCTTCCTACCCTTCAGATACCTGAAGGCAGCTCTCCTGGCCCTTGGTTTCCACCCACTTCTAACCACTTCTAAATACTTCCTTCACTCTTTGGAGACTGTGCGGCTACACTGCAGGGCCTGTGACTCGACTCCAGATGGTTGCATAAAATGCAAAAGAGGCCAGGTGAACAAAGGTAAGATGGTTTCCTCCCTTCTGCTTCAGGGAAGGCCTTTTCACCTGTGACTCCACACTGAAGTCACATCCCTTCCTGGATGCACTCTCTGCCACCAGTACCCCTGGCCAGAAGGTGCTGGCAGTAAACAGCTGGCATTTACAGACACTGTCACCAGATACAACCAGGCATTTCACCCCTCACAAAAACCCACAGGCAATAGGTACCCTCATAGATGATGATTCTAGTTTGTGGTCACAGCAGAGCTCTGGGACCTGCTCAGAGGGAAAGCCAGGAAGTTCAACTTGTTTATGGCCTGTCTTGGTCCAGAAGAAGCCTCTGAGTAAACCATCGACCCCTCTTTATGCTTTCCTAACTCAGACATTCATTTGTTAAGTTAAAAATACAACAGTAAAAACAGGTCTAATCTCGAAATGGTGCTCAGCCACAGGGAGGGGCTGGGATGGAGAGCTAAGCCAGGCTTGTCACTCCGGGCCTCCACACTCACTTGGTTTTGGGAATCTATCCAAATGATGTGTCTGCCAGGGGATGTGTCATGAGAATGGAGCTAATTATCCACATAATCCACACATTGGTGGAACCTATCACCAGAGGGAAGCAAAGGTTATCTCAAGCCCTTAGCCAGACAGGCGGCCAAGGAGACGTGTACTGGCTAACCTTGAGTAACTTCGCCTCTAGCTGTCACAGGATGGCTGCTCTGAGGACTCTGCAAAAATGAGGGCTTGGGTCCACCGGTCTCGGAGTCCCTGGAGGCCACGCACGGGGGAGGGGGGTGTCTGCTCAGAAGCTCTATTGATCCCTCCTGCCCCAGCACCTAGCCCACTAACTGCACCACACTTTGTTTTCCCCATCTCTGTCAAGGTCTCTCTCCACTCTTCCAGTTCTTTTGCTGGCCCTAGGAAAGGGGAAGCCACTGCTGTTTGAGAAAACAACAGTCACGGCCAACCAGGACCGTCACAAGGCCAGGGAGGAGGCGGCCGTGGCTAATCAAATCCGAATGCGGACCCAGCTCAGGGGTGGGGACCCTGGGTTGGCCGGACAGATGCAGGCGGGGCGGCCCCCTCCTAGGAGAGGTGGAAAAGATTGCGGCGTGGCACCTCGCTTTCCGGCTCAGCTGTCCTCGGGGCAGAAAAAGGATGGGGCCTCTCCAGGGCAGGACGTGGGCAGCGATCATACCCGCTGCGATCCTCCCAGTTCCGAGATTCTATAACTGTCTCTACTCTTTCCAGCAAACCCACTCCAGCCGCCACTGGTTCTCCGTAGCGACTGGGACCCAGGAGCTGTCAGCTCTGGATGTCGCCTCCGCTTCTTCACAAGCGGCTCGCTCTTTGGGACAGTCAGGAGAGAGTCCTGCTGACCTTGTCCCCTTCCCCACCCATCTCGTTTATCCTCCGACGAGTGTGCGCCCCAGGCTCCGTGCCGGCTCCCTGAACGATCGTTCAGGAAAGCCGGGGTCTAGATGTCCTCCGTCAGGTGCCGAGCCAGAGTTTTAAGTAACTCTTCCCGCAGACTTCATTGCACTTTGACGCGATCTCGTCGCTATGTCCCTCCCCAGAGCCCCTCCCGCATCCCGCAGCTCCCTGCATCCCTCCGGTGCCTCCAGCCCCGCAGCCCCGCACCTTGCCGCAGCGGCGCGCGCGCCAGCTCAGACCGGTCCTCGGGGAAGGCGTCGCGGAGGCGCTTGCACAGCCGGCCCAGGTCCGCGAAACTGCGGTGCAGGTAGAGCACGCTGCGGTCCGACCACTCGGTGCGGATCTCGAAGAACTCCTCCTCGTCGCCACGCCGGCTGACGATGAGCCTGCGGATCCCGTTCACCCAGCAGCTGCGCACGAACATGTTCACGAGAGACGTGCCCTCAAACACCGCCGAGGCCATACCGCGGGCGGCGCATGCCCCTGCCGCCGGGGGCGCCCTCGGCCCCCGCCTGGGGTCCGCCTGGGCAGAGTGGGTCCCGGCAGGGGCGACCAGGGGTTCTCCGTGGGACGCGGTCGATCGCCCGCAACGACGGTTAAGAGTCCCAGTGGGGAGAAGTTGGTGCCCCGCGGATGTGTCCCAGCTCCGCGCGCGCTCTAGGACGGCTACGTGCAGCCCGCGCTCAGGGCGGCGCCGCCAGAAGTCTGTCGGGCTGCACGGGCTGCGGCTTTATAAGGCACTTCCCATCGCGGGCGGCGCGGGCGTCGACGTCGAGTCCCGGCTGCGGCACCTCCCTCCTGCCTCCCGCTGACCCGCCGCGGGCGGTCCCGGCCCAGAGCTCCACGCACAGCGCCTCCTCCCAAGTCTGCCGGCTGCGAGGCGGGGCGGGACTGGCGCGCCGGCAGGTCGACTTTTCTTCTCGTTTCTACTCCGGATCCTAGGGATTCTCCAGCCCGGAGTTGAGCACTCGGCCAGGCCCACTCGGGGGTGGGGTCGACACGTCGCTGGAGTCCAGAGTCCCGGGGCGGCGCCGCACGGGGCGGGGACGCGGGCTCAGACCAAGCGGGAATCGGGGGCAGTGGGACTGGTGCAGGTCCCCGCGCCGCCCTCGATCCACCCGGTCTGGGCCGGGACTCAGGCTGGCCCGCCCCATGTCCCCTCGGTTACCGGCGTCTCCGCCCCGGGTCCTCCGGCGCATTCCGTTCGTGCCTTAGCTTGACGGAGGCCCGGAACGCGGCGGGACAGACCGACCAGAAGGCAAGACCGTGTGGTTCTTTGAAGAGGAGCCCCCCGCCCCGCGCGCCCAGGAGGTCGGCCAGCCGGCCACCCTTGGGGTTGTCCGCCAACAGGATATGGGACAGAATTGTAGGGGACAGGGGTCTCCCTGGAGAGAGCAACTCAGGAGGAACTTAGGAAGTCCCTGCCCACTGAGAACGAATGTATCGCACTGCTCCCAACTGAAAAACAGTGTCTAGCATTAAGGATTGTGAGTTGATTCCAGACACATTCTTCTGCCTACAACAGGGGAGAAAGACTGTGCGTTTTATAGGGTTCTGAAGAGTCAGTGAACAGAGACGTTAGAAGTTGGCAACAGGTATTCCTTCTCTGAACCTTACAGACCCTGATTTCCGTCGACCGGTCATCCCCGGCAGGGGGCGGGTACTTAGATCGCTTTTGTCACTGCAGAAACCTGCTGGGCAATGGAGTACCCCTCCTCCGATTTACCGAAAAGTTCTGCTGACGCACTCCTGTGCCAGCCCCCACTCCTGCCTGGAACTACGTCCCTTCTGAAGCTGTCCCTTCCCCCAACATCATCCCCAGGAAAACCCCCCCCCAGAAGTAAGCTCTTCAAACACCCCATCTTTAAGGTAGAGTTTGCTGGCTCAAGTGGCCTAGCTCGGTGAGGCTGGCCTCCACTCCGAGCTCGTCAGCCTGTCATTCCTGAGCGCTGAAGAAAGTGTTTTCTTTTTAATAGAAGTCGCTTAAAGAGATCTAGAAGTAAAACGAGATGGCGGAGTAAAAGCAGTTACTGTCAGAAAGTCACTGGTTAGAACACACTATCTTTTATGGCGCGTAGAGCCGTAGAGCATTTATTAATCACATTTCTATACAGCCTAGAAACTTCATTTTACTACTTAAAAAAAAATGATGGTATAGGTCTGGAGTGGCTTACGTGTAATTCAAGTAACCCAGGCAGGGACAAGAAGACTATAAGGCTAAATGCCAAGGTTTCACAGTGCTTTCCCCTCCCCCCCCAACTCTTTCCCTTCCCCCTCCCCTCCTCCTCTCTTTTCTCTGTCTCTCTCTCAGTCTGTCTCTGTCTCTGTCTCGGTCTCTGTCTCTGTCTCGGTCTCTCTCTCTCTCTCTCTCTCTCTGTGTGTGTGTGTGTGTGTGTGTGTTTCTCTTTCTGTCTCTCCTCTCACTGTCCCTCTCTCTGTTTCTCTGTCTCTGTCTCTCTCTGACACACACACACACACACACACACACACCTCAGAACAAGCATAAACACCAAGTCCCTATTCCTTATTCCCTATTCTTTGTGACATAAGATCTCACTTTGTAGCCCAGGCTGACTCAAGCCACTGTTCCTTCTGCCTTAGTCTCTAGAGTGCTGAGTTTGGAGGCATGTGCCACTCGGAAATGATCTTTGGATCATTTCTTTTTCATATCTCAAATTTTCTCACTTGATTAGTAAGTAGAATAATTTCAGGAATATGTGCATGCCACAGAAACATTTGGGATCTGTATTTCTAACCTTTGAAAATCGGATGAATTTGACAAGAACAAAAGTATTTGCTTCTATGAGAACACTTAGAAAACTGATTTGACATTTCCATTGAAATAAGCCCTTGATAGGGAGCTAGCAGGACTTAGCTAAAACTAAAAATATGAATAACTTATGGCTCAACAGTTCCTCCAGGGAGTAGGTTTCCCAGTTCCTAGAAAATACCTCTGTGTGCACACTAAGAGACATGTTCCAAGCAACTGTGGCTGCACTGTTTGCTAGTGTGTAGATGCTCTTAAAGAGGGAGAGTGAATGAACTACTGTCGTAAGCACAGGGGTCTACCATACGGCTGCAAACGTGAATCAATTCCAGCCCTGATCGCTACCATCCTGACCTACCTGGCAAGATATGCCTATTAGTACAATAGTGGTTTCCTGGGTAATGAGAGCATGGAATGCTGGGTAATGAGAGCATGGAATGCTGGTAATGCTCCACTGTAGGGACTTCATGACTGATACTAGAAACCTGGTCAAGAGTCCATTACTGGAGAGATCGCAGACCCTGGCAAAGGTGATAATTGTATCACTAAAGGGTCGTGTTATCAAATTGCCTTCTAAATATTATGGTCATACCTGTGGATTTGTGTTGCTCTCAACTCTAGTTAAAGTCTCTTTTTGCAGGGGGTAAGGATTGATATAGAGACTTACATGGTCTAAGTGCCAAATATAAGTAGCTGTGAGTGCTCAGTTGTGGACGAATCATCTGAATTAATTTCCCCCACCCCCATCTACGGCTCAGAGAACATCATAGAGAAGGGAGCAGAACGAATGTATGTTGGTGGGTGGGGAGGAGCCATGGTATGCTGACTTCTGGACATGGCATGGTCATTGTACACCTCAAACACAGGAGCTGTAGTTACCTGCACTAAGCAATGCTTGGAACCAAAAGTGTTTTCTGATGTGCACATAAACAGTACCAGACTAACCATCCCTAATCCAAAATCCAAAAAGAGTCGAAATTTGGAACTTTTTGAACAGCATCTCAGATGAAGTCGGGACTTTAAAGCAAGAATTCAAAACACTCTCCAATACTGTGGAGGGTAGCGAACACCTTTGAGGGCCTGTGTTACATAAATGTCAGTAACAGATACACACAGGACATGGAGTGGTTTCGGGTTATAAGTCAAGCTTATTGGCTGATTCAATGCTGGGAGCTACATAATAGAATGTGAAAATGGAGAGCAAACAGGAGCTCTCTGGGTCACCTGCTCCACAGCCAGGCCAGGTTTACAATTACCGACTTGTATCCAAGGCGGAGCTTTGCTCACAGGTAAGAGCTTTGGGAACCAGATACTTCAATTCCATCCATAGGACTAAATAGCAGGCTTGTACACAAGTCTGCGTGGAATTCAAAGTCTGTATTTCTGGGGGGTTGGGGGGCTTGGATATTCAGTTGACTTTCTTCTGTGATTGTCTTACTTTTATTTATTTTTTTCTTCAAGTTTTTTTTCGTTCTCCCTGTTCTTTCAGAGTGCAGAGAAAAAGAAAAAAAAATATTAAAAACCACAAAGACTGGAAGCCTTTTCCCCAGCTAACCCTGAATGACCCATATATTTGGCAACAGACTGCATAAAAGTAGGGACCTCAGAATTGTGAGCAGGTTTCAGGGATTGACAGGTATGAGTTTCTGCAGCCCAAGGGCACAGGAGGTCATTAATTCTGGACAAAATAGGAAGCCAGGGGTAGGGACCTCCAGAGCAGGGAGTGAGGAAGAGTCAGAATATGCTGCCCCAGGGAAACCTGGGGTCCCATAGAGCCAGTTTTTGTAACCCCAGCTACCCACCTCTCTAGCCCAATGTTTTCAGCATCCATAGCTGGAACAGAAAGCAGCCTGATTCCATCCCTTGCTTGGGAAGTTTGGAGACTTTTGCCCCACTAGTTGCTCTGTCTAGAGCAAGGGACCTTTGAGGACCTATTTGATGCAGACTACTCAGCCACTCTTCTCCTCAGCACCAATGTTCCCAGAATATTGACCTTCCTTCATTGTCCCAAAACACCAAGTACCTTCACATTCAGGACCACACTCAGAGCAGGCAGGCTCTCACGGTGGAATGACCTTCCTCCATTGCCTAAACTATGGATTCTTATTCAATCTTACCACAAGTGCTTCTCAACCGCAGCGAGTCTGTGAATTTCCCAGGACCTCAATCCAAAGCAAATTGTGATATAGTGTGCCTGGATGGAGCTGGAGTTTCTGCATTGCTGATGGGAGCCTAGGTTGTTTTTATTCTGAGACTTTTATTTAAATATGGTACAATATATTTATATATGGTACAATAAAGCAAATGCCTATGGTTGGCTAGGAATGGTGGTGTACATCTTTGATTCCAGCACTCAATAAGCAGAAGCAACCAATCTCTGTAAGTTTGAGGCCAGCGTGTTTCTGTGTAGTGAATTTCAGACTAGCCAGGGCTATATAGTGAGACCCTATTAAAAAAAAATCATCAGAAAAATTTTAAATTTTCTGTGAAAAAGTAAACCTAAAATCAAAAATACAAAGCTCCCATGATCAAAATTTGGATTGAAGACATTAATGTGAAACAATGACATAAATTTCTCCTTCTAATTATCACTACAGTCACCCTACAGTACTTTGAGAAAATTTGTTTTCTTAGGAGCCCTTCCCATATTTCATGTTGGTTAGGGTCTTTTGGTTTGTTTGTTTGTTGTTTTGTTTGTTTTGTCAGTTGACACAGGATAGTCACTTGGGAAGAGGGAAACAATTGAGATTGGTCTATGGCCAAATCTATGGGCTTTTTTCTTTGATTAATGATTGATGTGCAAGGGCCCTGCCCACTGTGTGTGGAACCTTCCCTGGACAGGTAGTCCTGGGCTGTATAAGGAAAGCAGACTGAACGAGCCATGAGGAACAACTTAGCAACATTCTTCCAAGTGTCTGGGTTTTCTTCATGGTGGATCACAACAGTAAACCAAAATCAACTCCTCCCCAAGTAGCCTTTGGTCTCAGAATTTATCATAGCCACAGAAAGCAAATGAAGACAGAACCAAAGATGCTCAGATCTCTTCAACCAAATGGTGTAGGGTGTGCACAGAATGTACACACTCCTCCCATATGCTTTAATCATATTTAAATGATTTATAAGATGGCCACAGTACTTAAATAATTGTATGTAGTGTTTAGAAAATAATTACAAAAAGAAATATCTGTAAATATTCAATACAAACACTTTTTTTTTGCATTCGTGATTGGTTGAATCTATGGGTATGGAAGTCTAACTGTATTATCTGGCTTCGGTGAGCAGTTGTACATAATCACCACTCTTAAACACTGAGATTCGTAAAATCTGAAGAAAACTCGAGACTGTGAAATGAGCCAGAGTTGGTAACTCAAGCTAGTGGTCCCAGTTACTAAGGACACTGAGGCAGGAAGGCTTGCCTGAGCTGGAGTGACTTCAAGACCAATATAGACAGTTTCTTGTGTCAATACCCATAGTAAAAAACGCAGGTAAGAGTATATAGCTCAAGAAGGAAGTGCTTGCTTCAGAAGCTGAAGCAGGCAGATCTCTGTGAGTTCAAGGCCTACATAATGAGTTCCCAGCCAGCCCGGGGCTATATAGAGAGACCCTGTCTCAAAAGGGGAAAAATTAAATTGTTTGGCTTTTGCCAATCCATTGCAAAAGTGGCAGATGTGAGCACTTGTAGCTGTGTTTGGGGGCGGGGGATGGAAGAGTATTGCTTGTCTTTCAGTAGGCTCTGAAAGTCGTTAACATGTAAGTTAAAGGGAAATAGAAGTTGCCAAAGTCAGTATTCAGTCCTTGGTTTTCTTGTGACTCCACTGTGTCTGCTAAGGGATGAGAAACCTTCCTTACCTGCTGACTGATCCTTGCTGTGTGCAAATGGCTTTCAAATATCTGCCAGTTTGCCTCAACAGGGCATTCTTGTTAGTTAAAAGGAATAAGGACAATTACACTGTTGTTGTCAATTAACATCTCACTTTTTGTATCCTATGGTAACTAACTGCTTTGTCTCTAATGACCAATATGCTAACTGATTACAGCTGACTAAGAAGACCTCTTTCTATACAGAGATTTGTGTATTTTCAACTGCTATGGCAAATTCATTTGTGTCAATTTGAATATTACACAATAAACACATACCTTCTGCAGAAAGAAAAAGAAAGAAAGAAAAAGAAAAAGAATGAACTGCTTGCCAGACACGCAGGAAGCCCAGAGTACAAGGCTATGTAAGACTCTTTGCAGCTGCAAGTAAAAGTAACCCCATTGGAAAGGGGCTCTTGGAGTTCTACACTTTTCCTAATATGTAACCTGTAAAGTCATTCAGTAAACAGCCTGTGGTCACAGTGTTGCTACCCTTCCCCCACCCACTCTCTCCTATTCCCCACTGGCAGGAGCTCATGACTGTTATCTTTGGGGTTCATGTTTCTTACTGGTGGAAGCGACTACTTGACCCACTTTCCATGGGTTTCCAGAGCTCATCTTGAGCAGGTGAGCCAGTGAGTCTGTTTGTGGAAACTGTAGGGAAAATAAGCACAGTCTAAAGGTTAACCTGGCAATGTTTATGGATCAACACTGTGTCTGGAAACAGTGCCGTTGGGCTGGATCTTTATACTGCCTCTGGGACCGCCTCTGTTCCGTGTGGTTAGATTTATTCAGATATCACCCTTCCTACAAGGATTCAGCATTTTCTTATAGAGCTAAAGTCTTCAGGCCTGGATATCATTCCTACCTTTTTTGAGTTAATGTTATGCTTCATTAAACAGCAATATTAGTGGAAAACAAACACACTAACTTAAATTGAATATACAGAATATCTCTATATATTCATAGAGACATGAATATATAAAGATGATACAGATACATTTGATTCTCCAAAAGGATGTAAGATCACTTGCCCACAGTGATGTACAAAAGATAATACAGATTCTCCCAAAGGATGTAAGATCGCTTGCCCACACTGATGTATAAAACTGTGCATCAATTAGGATTTGAGACTTAGGAAAGTGTAGAAAAATAAGGAGCTGGGGAAAATTGGTACACAGATAAATAGTTTATGGAAGCTTATCCACTTTATCATCGTGGATGCACAGTAGCTTTGCTCCAGTGGTTTCCCAAGTCAGAAGTAAATTCTAAAACTTAACCCGGCTCCCACACATCTACATGGTCCACATTCGTCATACAGACCTCTTGTCATCCCTGTCTTCCATTCCATTCCCTGACACTTTCACACTTTCATGGTCCATTCATCTATAGATATACCCAGCTAAGGTCCAACAGTTACTGCGGGATGGGACTGTTTTCTAGGTCCTCAAAGGCCTCTCTCCCTTATTGCAACTCAAATCTAGCACCTCTTCAGAATGTCACTCTTGAGTGCTTCCCAGGACAGGTACACTTTGCCTATCACTTCTTGGTACTGTGTGACCTTATCTAATTTCTGATGTTATAACAAAATACCAGAGACTTAGTACTTTATAAAGACCGAAAGGTTATTTCATATTATTGTGGAGGCTGGAAGTCTAACAGTATGGTTGAAAACTGGAAAGACTTTTTGATGCATCACGACATGGTAGGTGGTGTCATTTAACAAGGAAGTGAGAACAAACAACCTCCAGTCTTGCTCCTCTTATTAAGCACAGTAGCCATGACAAGGACCCAGCTTCATCATCTGATACATCTCTTCCCAGGGTCCCATTCAAATGCCATCAGCATATGAATAAGGGAACTATGCTTTTAACAAATGATCATTTGGGAGATACATTCAAGCTATGTTTCTTTGCAACATGTGCCATATATATATGTCTGATTTAGCTTTTAGATACTGCATAGACCCTGTGGCAGGAGGAGCTCTTCCTGTATTTGCACATGGTTGGATCCTGGACATGAGAAATGGATAAAGTCATGTTCTCTGGTCAGAAGCAGAGAGGGCGTGGGTTTTCTTTGTTGACTGAGATTATTTCTGTGTGCTTCTAAAAATATTCCAACCAACCACTGGTTTTCTAGGATGGATATCACATTAAAATCCATGTCAGCATCTGCTCAATATTCACATCTGCGGAGCTGCTTTGTATAGAGACTAGGCAAGGAGAACCTGCCACTGAAGGTCCCAGTAGGTCAAGATTCTCCTTAATGAATGAGTGATGGGAAGGTCAGGACCCAGTGCTACCTGCCCCACAGTTGCCACAGTAATTGGAGCCTGAGAAAATTTCAAATTTATATTTCCTAATTGTTGTGTTTATACACAGAAGCAGGCAACCAGCATGAATTTTTAGAGGCATCCAACCTTCGTAACGTTGTTATAAAAATCAGAGTAACTGAGATTAGGAGCACAAATGATCATATGAATATTAGAATGCCCTTAAGTCTAACAGAAGCAGGAATGACCCAAGTGTCAATAATTCACTGTTAGTTTGTAAAAATAAAATCATGTCATGAGCATAAAAAATAATCTTTGGACCACTGGGAAATTATTTTTGTAAAAATAGACTATTAGATGATTTTTATATAATTCGTGTTTATTGTCTAAACATGGCTATTGTGCTTTGTAATATTAATAATCCTTTTGGTTTTATTTGCTGAAGAACTTATACTATGGCATAAAAACAAAAAACAAAAACCCTGACTTTAACTACTCTGCAATTACTAAGTATATAATAATACATATAGGCATATATAAGCATAATACATATAGACATACAGGTAGCAAATACATGAAAGAAATGTAGCAAAATGTTAAAACTGTAATATCTAAAAGAATTAGTTCAGACTTTTATCAGACTACCCTATTCTCTCAGCTTGTCTGAATTTTCTAAATGAAAGTTTTCATAAGAAAAAAATTGGAAAGGGAAAATAATGTACTTCTGCTTCTTACAATATCCAGATAATCTAAACATAGCTTCAAAACGTGCATGATACATCAGAAGGAAGAAAAGGAAAATGTAGAGCTTTCTGGCTTCATTTCTCCTCATATTCACATGGGCCATGACTAATGTATGTCAGTGAGCAAGGACCTGCCCTTCCATCCTTGCTGGGCCAGAACCTCTGAGAACACCTTCTGCCCACAGGTAAGATGACCACCTCTACCAGACACTCTGATCAGACCCTTGAGAAGCTCAGGCCTTTTTCCTATAGCCCCTAAGAAAATAAATAGGAAAAGCTAAGATTCTGTAGTCGCAGGAGTGGTCTGAGCTTTTATGGAGCACATTAAAATTAATCTCACTATTCATAGACTGAAGGGTCAAGAAAGAAGATTGACATTATCTTTTAAGCAATTCAAGTTCACAGAGTTATGAACTTGTAACATAATGTCACAAAGGATTCATGCAGCATGTGCGACAGCCTTGGGGTGTTCAAGTGTGTGTAAAGAACTACGTGGAGTATTTACAGAATGTGTGAGACAGCTCCATAGAGTTGTGTGAATTGTGTGAGACAATCTCCTAGAACATTCATAAAGCATGCAAGACAACTTTCTGGAGTTATCAACAAGGCAAAAAGGAAGTGGGTGCTCTATTGAAAGCCTCTGTACTCTTGGAAAGCCAAAGATTAAGGGACATCAGGCTTATCAAAAGGCCCAAGAGCCTTCAGCAAGTTGAGTCTAGAGTATTGTGTTTTATACCTAAATCCCCCAAGGATATGTTTAATGAAACAATCTCAGAATCATTTCTCCTGGCCACTGAAAGCGATGATTATAATCATTTGACTGCAGTCAACATCTATTATAAAATGCCACAGGCTCAGTGGGGTAGCCATAGTGTTCTGAGTGCTTGAATCCTGTCATATAGCATGGATGTCTTAGGTATTTTTTCCTGCTGCTAGGATAAAAATATCAGGAGAAAAGTAACTTATAGAAGAAAGAGTTTATTTTAGGTTTATGGTTCCAGAGGGCTAAGGGCCCCCGTGTCAGTGTCAGGGAGACATAGCAGGCATGGTGTGCAGAGCAGGAAGTTGAACAGGCACATCTTTACCCATGCGCAGGAAGCAGGAAGATCAAACTGGAAGTATAAGGTATAAGTATAAGGTAAAGGTATAAACTCTAAAAACCTGTCTCCAGTGACATCCTTCCTCCATCATTACTTAACATTCCCAAACAGCTACCAACTGGGGAACAATAAATACCCGAGGCTATGGGAGATATTTCTCATTGAAATCTTAATGGACTTTCTCGACTATACCTAGTAAACATTTTATTCTGTGAGAGAACAAAAAGTGACGGAGGTCCTCCAGGGTTCTTTAAGGAGTTGTATAGGAGTAATTGGCATGATGCTTTCTTCATTTGGTACCTGCTTATATATGTATGCCCTACATTGTGTCCACTGTGTGCATTTTTAATTTTTTATATAATCTCTTGGGACAGAGTAAACAAATGCTTTCGGTTCAGAAAAATCAAGGTTCAGTGTCCTTTACGGTATGCAATGGATATGCTGCTGAGCAGACATAGATAGATTCAATGTAGATTCGCCTACATTTATTAAACTAACCATGAATGTGTAATAAGTGATGTGCTTTACCATGGAATCTCACCCTTTCAGGAGGCTGTTATATGTCCTCAACAATCACTGGAAGGATCTCAAAGAACTACTCTGGTTTGGGAGGAATTATAGGGATGGACTAGTCAAGAGAGGTCATAGACTGTTTTTAGGCGCCCATCAAGTTATGTGGATTGAGGGTGTTAGGCAGCAGGCAAACAGGTGTTCACAAAGGATCCTGGCCCAGCGAGGATCGATGTATTAAACATGGACTGGCATGCACACAGCAAGATGGATGGCTGCCAGTCATCCCTCCTCATTCTCAAGTTCTTCCCACCTCCAAGACACCAGATTTCCTGCTACACACACTGGGCTGTAGGTCTTCCATTTCCTGTCTTTTCTGTGACCACGCCTCTAGAATTTTAAGCACAATGCTACAGGCTACAGACTTGGGGTTATTTCTCTTTCTATTCTTGATGTTAGTTCTCTCTCTCTCTCTCTCTCTCTCTCTCTCTCTCTAAAGGATAGTCTAACAAAAGTGGGGGACCGTTCATAACAAGGTAATGTTTGAAGATCTTACTACATACAGATCCAAAGAACTTTAGCATTCTAGTGATGCTTCATTTTAATGATACTCATTTCCTGTTTGGTTTGTGTATGTATAGTAATCCTCCATCAATTCCAGACTCCCAATGGAAACCTGAAGCCACGAGTAGTATTCAACCCTATACATGCTATATTTTTCCTATATATACTTACCTATCATAAGGTTTAATTTGTAAATAATGAATAGTAAGCGATTAACAGTATTATAATAATAAGAGAGAACAAGTGTGACAATGCACTGTGATAAATTTGCCACCACCACTCGTCTTGTGTTTTGGTGACATTTCTAAATAAATAAGCATTACTGAGCGCAGTGCTGAGAACCTCTAAAGCTGATCTGATGACAACAGGTGAGCAGCACACACATCACAGATGCCCTGAGGAAAGGGAGAGGTCCCCCTAGGTGGGAGGGTGTGAGGATCAGAATTGTGGGTAAGTGAAACTGAAAAATGCAAAACTGTAGGTAAAGGGGTGTGGACGACTGCACTTACGCCCACACCCAGATTCGCACAGTGCAGATGTGCCTATAGCACTGACTCCAATTCTGCCTTTTCTTCTCTCTAATTGGCCTGTGTGTTTCTATCGTCCCTTTAGTTGCCTTGAATTACAAACATTCCAGCTAATTGGCAGATGTCTGCTAACCTTGGTCTTACAATATTCATACCTTCCCTAATAGATGTCAAATCTGCCTGGCAGAAAGTGTTTGGTGGCAGGGCCTGTAACACATGCCAGGGAACACATGGCTCAGGGGTGAGCATTATTACAGTTTAGCACTATGGTAGTTTGAATAGGTATGGCCCTCATAGATTCATGTGTTGGAATGCTTGGCCCATAGGCAGTGACATTCATTATTAGTAGGTGTGGCCTTGTTGGAGTAGATTTGGCATTGTTGGAGGAAGTGTGTCACTGAAGGGGCAGGCTTTGAGGTCTTCTGTGTTTAAGCTACACCCAGTGTGGCATACAGTCTCCTTTTGCTACCTGAGGATCAAGATGTATAACCATAGGGACTTTCTATGCTGGACCCAGCTATGAATAAAGACATGATATGCTGGGCCCAGCTATGAATAAAGACACGATAAAGACATGGAGACATATTTATTTATGAATGCTTATGTACTTATAACTTAGGCTTATTCCTGGCTTAGGCTTGTTTCCAACTAGCTCATAATTTAATTAACTCATTTATACTAATCTAAGTTCTGCCACATGGCTCGTTAGTTACTTCTCCTTCAGTCCCAGGCTGCTTCTTCCTCCAGGTCTGGCTGGGGAATTCTCCAGTGCCTTACTCTTTCCCAGAGTTCCTAACTCTCCCCGGAAGTCCCGACTATTCACTCCTTCTTTGCTCTTTATTAAATCAAAGACATGAAAGGACATAAGCTTTTTATTAAATCAATCAGAAGGTGATGGGGAAGAAGATTAGAAAACACTATGACAGGTGATACTTAACAATACCAAAGTGCAGTCAGTAATCAGATCTCTGCCAGTAGAGAAACAGCATTTGAATGATACAAAGACAGTTTTTACACAGTGCTCAAAAAGATCACCCATCACCGCAATAAAAGCCCTAAGACCAGCATGTTTGTGCCGCTGTTGTGATGAGTTATTCTGACATTCACCCAGGCAGGAAAGTAATAGAAGATTCCTTTCCCGGGGGTTTCCTAATGTGAACATTCAAAATAACCTGGCCATGGGTAGGGAGGGTAAAAGTCTGGCATTCATATTGTACAACAGAGGTCAAAGGCTAAGGTTTTTTTTTTAATGTGTAAATAAAAAGGAGAAACCATTTTGATTAATGACTGAAGAAAAACTAAGAATAACTAGAGCTTGCATTCCCTCCTTAATAATAGAAACTTAATTGCTTGCAACACTTATATGGGGCCTCTAAGTGAGAAATGTGGGTGTGCCTGTATGTATATATGTGTATGTGTGTGTATATATGTATGCATATGGATGTGTGTATGTACATATGTATGCATATGTGTGTATGTATGTATGTGTGTATAAGTACATGTGTGCACAGTATGTGTGCATACATGTGCAGGTACTTGTATATGTGTGCATGTATGTGCAAGTGTGAACATTTGTGCATGTGATTATATATATGCATGTGTTCATGTGTGTGCATGTGACTGTGAAAAGTTTGTGCCTTGTGGTATCAATGGCCACCTCTCTTACCCCACCACAAGATGTATAGTCTAGAAGATCAATGCTGGTTCTGGTACTATAGTTTAGGAGTTAAGCAACTGCAGGCTGCTCTTTGTAAATAACCTATTTTAAACTGACAACCCTTTGGATTCTAATTATATGTCTTCTGAAACTCCACTCTAAGTTCAGCGTCAGCAAATCCCTGTCTGAGAGTAAGTTAGATCGTTTTCTTGGCTCACCAGTTTGCTGCCTCTGAAAGGCAGGACAGAAAGAGCACTGCTGCCAAGTGTCCACAGGCCCCTCCCACCACATCAAACGCTTTGGCTCAGAATCCATTGAAATGGCTGGTAGAGCACAGAAGTCAAGGGGGCCTGTGCTGGCAAACAGCTGGGGCCCTGAGCTCCCTGCAGTGTCTCACTCATGACCACACCTGTGCGGAGCTCAAACCCTGTCTCGTCCTCAGAGGCCCTTATGTAATTTTATCCTTGATGATGATAGTTCTTGGTGATTAATTTTCCTCTGCTTTCAGGGAAACAGGTTCTAACTTGTAGTCAGGATTTTTCAATCAAGAGAAAATGGAATTGAGGAGAGTGTTTTCAGATGAATTAATCTCAATGACTGGAAATCCCCCATTCAAAGAAATAAAATCAAATTCTTCTAAGAATATAGCTACACAGAATGTTACAGTTGCCCTGATACCTGCAGGGGACTGATTCTGAGATGCCTCAAAGAGACCAGTCAACCTTCTCTTCCAAACAGCCTGTGCACAGACACCATATACTTTACTTTACTCTTCTTGTTTTATTTCACAAGAATGAAACCCAGAGCCTTGTGCATGCTACACAAATATTCTGCCACTGAGGTACATCCCCAGTTCTTGCTATGTTGCCCAGGCTGACTTTAGGCTTGCCTCTTGTAGCGTGGTCTACCACCATGCCTGTAATGTAAATGTGTAATGTAAATCACCTCTAAAGGACTTGTAAGACCATAAACATAGTTATCATGTTGTATTGTTTAGGGAATAAAAACAAGAAGATGGCTTGTTTGTATTTTGATCTGTGGTTGGTTGAATCAGGAACTTGGAGCTAGTGGATAGAAAGAGTCAGATGTGTCTGTAATTACTTCATTCTGAGAAGGGTTAGAAGTGGCTGCCAAGTGATGGATTAACTGATAGCTAGGGATATTGTATGGACAATGAGCATGCCTGACTGATTGTGCTTCCCACTTACTGTTGCTGTTTGGGTAAGTCCATGAAGTACAAAATGGACCAGGGGAAATGACACCAATTCTGAGAATATCCTCCTTCAAACTGGACTTACACACAGGAAAGCAAGCAGGACTATCAATATTCTCTCTGCTGTTCTTGATGCTGCTTAGATGTTTCTTATAAATACAGAGTAAATGTTTTTTTAATATGGTGGCAATAACCATATCCATATTATATCTTCTCTAAGCCATCCTCCCCCTTTTTAACGGGTGCACTCTCCCTAGTTATGGTATTGATCCTGAGCTATGTGAGGTTTCAAAGCAAACACACTTCCAGGATCGCGCATGTCCAAGGAAGGACATGGTTCTCTTGGTTTGTGTGGGAGGATGGAGGTGCAGGTGTGGGGAACTTACCTGTTTTACTGGGTTCTTCAATGAACCCAGTACTTGGTTCTTCAATGGAACAAGAAGATGGCCGGAAACCAACACGTTTTAAAGATGTTTCTGTGTAACATGGTGTGAAGACCATGTTTCCTGGGGAAGTGAAACTCCTAAATGCTGCTGTGATTTTGAGAGAAGTTGCCCTTCCCCCCCCCCCATTTTCCAGTTTGATGATTATAAATTCACATGTAAAACCCTGGTCTACAGATCTACTTTTCAACGTTAGGCAATTATTTTACGTGTATAAGAAGTTTTGTTCATCCATTTAATCGCGCTCAAACATACGTCCATGCAGAACTACTTTTCTGCCCTCTAAAAGTTCCTTGTGGTCCATGTGCTTTTCTCACCCTTCACTGCTGTTCATTAATTTGTTCAGCATGTCTTCATTGTCTGGTGTTAGTGGAGGAATCTGCAGTGGTGGGTTAACTGATAGCTAGGGATATTGTATAGATGATGAGCATATCTGATTGATTTTACTTCCCTATAACTGCTGCTGTTTGGATGAGTCCATGAAGTAGAATAGAAGATGGATGTTGGATCAGGGGGAAAACGACAGCATCTTAATGATGCAGGGATATTGGCTGCATCTTAATGAAGGATAAGCACTCAAGTGCCCTGGGGGCAAGGTGACTGCTTGTTGTTTAAAAACTTGGATTTTTCAGTT
Organism: Tokudaia tokunoshimensis; assembly: GCA_036184795.1. Taxonomy (NCBI): domain Eukaryota; kingdom Metazoa; phylum Chordata; class Mammalia; order Rodentia; family Muridae; genus Tokudaia; species Tokudaia tokunoshimensis. The sequence goes on along the minus strand of BTHU01000022.1, from coordinate 29,831,988 downwards.
GCTGTAATTTGGATCTAGACCATTCTCCAAAGACCCCAACAGCAAAGGCTTGTTTCCCAAATGAGGCCCTGTTGAGAAGATTTCCTAACTAGTTTATTTTCTATTTCTGTGATTAAACAGCATGACCAAAAGCAACTAGGCGAGGATGGACTACAGATGTAGTCCGTCATTATGGAAAGTCAGGGTAGGAACTTAACGGCAGGAACCGGGAGGCAGGAAACTGATGCAGAAGCCATAGAGGAGTTCTGCATACTGCTTGTTCGCATGACTTTCTCAGCTCCAGAATCAGCAGCCCAGGGGTGGCACCACCCACAGTGGGCTGAGCCCTCCCTCCCACATCAATTATTAAGAAAATGCCCTACAGACTTGCCTACAAGCCAGTGTGACAGAAGCATCTTCTCAGTTGAGGATGCTTCTTCCAAATGACTCAGTTTGCGTCAAGTTGACAGAAAAACTAATCAGCACAGAGGTGGTGGACTTTCAAAAGGTGGGGCATAGCGGAAAGTATTCAGGTCATTGGTGATGCACCTTCAAGGGAGACTGTAGGACCCTGCTATTTATCTACCCTCAATCTTAACCCTGAGGTTAAGTTTCTACCTTGATGTGCTGCCTCACCACAGGCTCAATCCAACAGTCATGATTCGGAAGCCTCAATAAACCGCTCTTTATAAGGTGATTGTCTCCAGTGTCTGTGATAGCAAAAGAAAGCCTGGAGACGTATACATTTCTCTGTTCCTACTACAGGCATGAAAAAGATGATATTCTGGAAGCCGATTGCCTGGTATCTCTGATAAGTTCGTATATCAGATTTTAGTTCTACCTTGGCTGCATTTTCAAAATCAAAGAAGTCTGGAGTGTAACCAGAACAGCAGTCCCCACAGCCCCATCTGTAATCAAAGTGAGTTCTTCAGAGCACAGCCGTGCTATAGGATGCTTCCTGGAAAGTAAGGCTAGGATCCTCCCCAGATGGCATGCTAGTCATTCCTAAAAGTTTTATTTTATTTTATTTTTCATTGTATTGTTATAATGGTGCTGGGGATTGAAACTAGCCAGGCCCTACACTCATGGAGCACATGCTGTATCACTAAACGCCACTCCAAGGCAGGCAGTTCATTTCTGCCCTGATTTCCCCCATCCACTATGAAAGTCACATTCAGACTGAATGCACGACTCAAGGCTCATTTCACATGGAGTATTTTTTAATGCATTTTAAACGGCATATTGGATTTGTCAAGGGAGATCTCTCCTGTCCTTCCTTCTTATAAAATTCACTTACAGATTCCTTGTCCTGAATTTTAGTCATTCTGTACCCTATAAAGAAAAAAAGAAAAGCATCACCAGTAGAAGCTACGGATATCTATGAGTGTCCCAAACTTTCAATTTCATCCCTCTGATAAAGAGCATTATCATTGAGTCGCATACTTCTGCCGTCCGGAGTTTCTGCTGAAATATGCAAATCATAAATATGCTAATCGTAAATATGCTAACCACGCTAAGCAGTTCAGAGCATTGTGTCTGCAAGGAAGGTGGAGATATAAAAACACAATCAACTCGAACAATGTGGTGAGAGAAACCATGCCTAACCACAAGGGATAAAGAAGAAAATGGCTGGTTCATTCTCCTCCTCTGTCCTTTGCTCTTGATTGCTGCAGCGAGGTTGCCTTTCAGAGCCACCTTGCTTGGCAGCCTGGTGGGCTCAGCCCGTCTGTATTCTGCAGAGCCACCCAGGACTGCAGGGGAGGTGAAGAGTCCTCTCAAGGGGACAATTCCAAAGCATTTTCTCTCAGGGAAAGAGAACTCTAAAGATTGTTTGCTATGAATGTGTGCCCACTGTATTTGCATAACAGCTACCTGGAAGTCCTAGGAGCCCATTCCCAGCTTCCTGAAGGGTATAGGAAGGCATTTTAATATGCATTTTATTCTATGTGATGGCTAAGGCTTGAGCCTCTAATCTCATTACCGGCCTGTGTGCTTCCAGTGAGTTATTCCTCTGTCTTCGGAATTGTACTTCCAGTTTGTAAGCCCGGCTAACAATTATGTTTTCATTGCTGAGAGATGTTCAATAGAGAAATGCTTTTGGTGGGAATTAAATCAAACATCACAGTAGGGCTCAACAGGGGCTGGAGTTATAAAACTCCTATTTGGAGCATTCATCTACACCCTGACAACCTCACAGGAACTATGTTAAGCCGGTTTTGATGGGTCCCATTCACAGGATGGTCAACCTGAACACACCAAACAAGAATAATGTCCACGCGTGGAGTGAATGCTCAATTATTGACACACAAGCTGAAGGAGATACAGGGAGTGTGTAAACAGACCCCTTCATCCTGACCACAATCACCAGTCCCTTAGCCACTCTTGGGTTTTGCCACCATGGTTAGCATGGTATGATTGATCAGTTGATTTGTCTAAATGTCTCAAACCTTCTCCACACAGAAGAGACAGATCTGAGATACAGAACTGAATCTGCCTCATCAGGGATGAATTAACCCATGTAAAGCTCCTCACTTCATCCTCGAGAGCCTCCTAGGCCTTCTGCCTTTTTGCAGACTTTCTAGGATCTTCTAGGGGCAAGGCTATGCTCTCAGATCTGCCCTCCTTTTGGGAAACCTGATTTTCTTGTTGCCCCAGAAGCCTGCTTTCTGACAAGGTGGGCAATTCGCACCCCAGGCTCATTCTGGTTAATATCTAGGTGCTTATTAAAAACCACAGGCACTCACCATCCTTCTCAAAGACTCTGGGCCTTGGACCTATTTGAGAACCATAGATCTCCATTTGGCAAGCTCACACTGCCTGAGTCTGACAGTGGCTTGAGTGCATCCTCCACTGACTCACATGTGGAAGCCAGGTTGCTGCTGTGTGGCAGCAGGAGGAGGGGGGAACCTTTAAGAGGTGGACCCTAGTTCAGGGTGACTAATTTATTGAGAACACTTCCTCTGGAATGCATCAATGCTTGTCTTCTGGAGGGAATTATTTCCCATGAGCTTAACTTGTCCTAAAAGAACACAGCTGGTCTCTGGTGTCTATCTCACTGAATGACCATCTTGTATGTACTCCTGCCATTGTGGTTCTGAGGCACAATAGAAAGGGAGGGGGGAAAATAGGTGGCTTTAGAAGAGAGAGGAACCTCTCACCCTGGAAGCCAGTTGAAGCCTCTTGCCGACAAAGAAGCAAGAATTTCAACACAATTAACAACTGCTCAAAGTATTTTTCCTTTCCCAGCTGTAAGCCTAAAGTATTATTAGTAATTAGACCAAAGATTCTATTTTTTTTTTTAAAAAAAAGGACATATCCTAAGCTCCTTGTACAACTATAACAACTCCTGGTTCTACTCTCTTATCAGATTATAATTCCACCCAAAGTATCTCATTTGAATCAGGAACTCCCTCATTTAACTATCAAACAAAAGAGAAAGAGAAGGACAAAGGTTTTAAGCAACCTTTTGAGAGATAATATGAAAGCCACAAAAATGGAAACTTATAGTTAATATCAAAACAATTAATTGTGGCTGTTCTTCAAGGAGCCTATACCCACATTTGAGTCTCAGTCTCTGAGACTGTCTGAGAAGCACATGCTCTTAGCAGTGTCTTGCTACACTACTATGGCTAGTCCTGAAATTCCTTTCAATGTTGAAGTCATTAATTCCAGTCTGACTGGTGTTATAGTCCCCAAGCTCCTTGGGCTGCTGGAGGTGACAAGGTAGAGATGAGTCTGTCCCTTCACTGCTAACAATTCCATCTGCTAAGAATGTCTCATCCTGGCCAACTGGAAGTCAGAGCAATACTTTCATACCTCTAGAACTGTGAGATAAAGAAACTTCTTTATTACATATACAGCCTCAGGTATTTTGCTATAGGAACAGAAAACAGGACAATAATTCAAGTTAGGGAAAATATCTGATTTCATACCATGAGCCCCTTGTACTTGTCACTGACCAGATGTCATCATCTCAATTTCAGTATCAAATTTTTGATACCTTAGGGTATCAAAGGATATTTTTTCAAGCCGTTTCTATTGTAACATTAGCAGTGATCATTATTTGATGCCATTTTACCCTTCTCATTCAATGGCTAGTACTAGCTAGCATTTTGACTTAATGTAAAAAGGTTTATATATATGTATTTTATTGAATATAATCTTCATTTACATTTCAAGTGGTGAAACCTTTCCCAGTTTCCCCCTTCCCCAAAACCCCCCAACCCCTCCTCCCACTCCCTGCCTCCAAGTATATGCCCCTTCACCCGACCCACTCCCACCTTCGAAAAGTTTTTTTTTAAGGAAAAAATAATAATGTTAGAATCCTCTCTCACATTGTGTTTGGTCTGCAGAAGCAAGGGTTAAAGACGGACCATGGTAATGGTATGGGAAAACAAACAATAAACTTGGTGTTTTCAATTTTTCATATTTGGTTTCAAAATCATAAGAGAAAATATTTCTTTGATAAATAGAAGGGGAAAGCAGAGCCTGTCCCAGCTATCTTATTAACCAAGGGTGAGGTATGGGATACTCAGTGTCTTCTAGGGATTCTGACTCAGTGGGTGCAATCAGTAAAAATGTTGGTACTTATTTGAAGATAAATTACATTATACTTTGAACACTTTCATTCAGATGCCAGTATTCCAAATTCCTTGCTTATGTAGCTGAGAGTCTATTCTGATTATGAATTAAAACACCCAAACATAAAGCCAAGAATAATGCAGGTTGAGAAAGTTGATCAACAATTGGCTGTCACGCACAAAGCCCTGGGTTTGACCACGCCCCAAGTGGCTCTACTGAAAAATAATAATAATAACAAGTACGGTAGCAACCATGAACCCAGCTTTAAGATGCAGCAAGAGAGACTTTAGTCCTACAGCAGCCTAGGCTGCATAGTTAAAACATGTACACAACAAAAAGAACATGAAACTCTGGGCTGTCAGAGACAAAGACAGCCACCGGGCTAACTCTAGAACTCTCAGGAGCCACGAGATCTCAAGACGCCATCTTGAAATAATTGTGTTTATTTGTTGTCTTAAACAGAAATAGAAACAGGTACCGTGAGCATCTCAGTGACAGGAAGTATTTGGAACCATCTGAAGACTGGCAGGGCCCCTACCACAGAGAACAGAACGTATCTCAGGCTTAGTGGGTCTGGCGCAGGACCGAAAGGAAACCCTGAGACTTTGGAAGGAAATCATTTTCTACTCTGGAGTGTTGAGGAAGAGTCTCTGGCCGGCAGAGTCAAGGACCTCAGCACCATTACCAACATTGCTGGGGTGGTTACTAACACAAAGACATTTCTTTTATATGGAAATATTTTCAAACAAGAATGTTAAATTAGTGCTTTTATAGAGCATGCCTACTGATGCAAGGCTTTGGGTTTAGTCCTCAGCTCCACGGTAGGCAACAAAGTTACAACAATTATCAAAGAGGAGTGGACTGCTCTTCCAAAGGTCCTGAGTTCAGTTCCCAGCAACCATAAGGTGGCTCACAACCATCTGTAACAGAATCCAACGCCCTCTTCTGGTGTGTCTGAAGAAAGTCACAGTGTACTGAGTACCCACATACAATAAATAAATAAATAAATAAATCTTTTTAAAAAAGCATTATTAAAAATTATCAAAGAATGTTAAAATAGAAATAAAGTAGTCTTAAGGCCTAATTGCATGCAACTTTGGGTAAAGTTTCTCTCCTCTTCTCTCCTCTTTCTGGGATTTTTACAAGCAAGACTATTAACTCTGCTTACAGTGGAAATAGCCCACTGTCCTGTCTCCCTATGCCCTGATTTTATGATTCATAACAGTAGCAAAATTACAGTTATGAAGTAGTAACAAAAATAATGTTATGGTTGGAGGTCACCACAACACGAGAAACTGTATTAAAGGGTTGCAGCATCAGGAAGATTGAGAATCACTGGTCTAGAGGGATGTTTTCTTTCATTTTGTTTTGTTTTTCAAGATAAGAGTTTTTTTGTGTGACCTTGGCTATCCTAGAACTCACTCTATGTAGTCCAGGCTGGCCTGAAACTCACAGAGATCTGCTTTCCTCTGCCTCCTGAGTTCTGGGATTACAGGAGTGTGCCTTAGAGTTTTATCTTATCAATTGCCTGGCAGATGCCACTCAGGAACCACCCTGGCATCTCATTCAAAGTCCTTAGCAATCCTTTAAAAGTCTCCAAAATTCTCCATGACTAGTGTAAAGTTAATAAGGAAAGGTTCTCTGGAAACTGGTGTCTTATTTCTTTCCAAGAGCTTCTCTTTCTATTAACCTTTATTTTAAAATTCTATTTAAAATGTTTCTGTGTGTGTGTGTGTGTTATGTGTGTTAACTGTTTTCCTTTAAACACATAAACACAAACATGAAACACACAGTTGAAACATGAAACAAATGAAAATGTACCATCTTTGGAACAGGGGAATGGTGGAGAAGTACATTAGTGTTGACCATGAAGGAACATGCGTATCAGTATGGGGGTGTTTGTGTTATTTTGAAAATAATAAAACAAGTATGTTTGCATGTGATATATGTCTTGGATGTATATATGTGTATTTTGGCAGATGTGTGTTGAAAGTGTTTATGTAATAGGTATGTATGTATGTATGTATGTATGAATGTATGTACTGTATATATGTGTTGTGGATGTGTGCTGAATATATACTGAATGTGTTGCTGATATATTATGTGTTGGATATGTATATGTATAGTTGGTATATATGTATATATATTTGGCATATACATACATATGTATGTGCTTGATATGTATATGTGTCTAGCACGAGTGTTTAAATTATGCTTAGGCATTTATTAAATATGTATATGTTGAATGTCTTATGTGTGTTGGGCTTGCATGTGAGTTGAATGGGGGAACATGTGCTGGGCAAGTTTGTGGGCTGGGTTTACAGTTTGAGTGTGTATGTCTTAAGTGTGAATGCCTGCTGGGTGCATCTATTGTATATGCATGTTGAATACATACATGTTGAATTGTAAGCCTATGTCAGATGCATTTGTTGAACATGCATGTTGATTGTGGGTTGATTATATGTATATGCCTGCTGAGTGTGTACTGAGTATATATTTGCTGGGTATCTATGTTCAGTGTGTGCATTGATAACTGTATATGTCTGTTGGGTTTGCATATTGAATGTATGTTTCTATTTGGTATATTTGGGAAATGCACACCATGGGTATGTATTTACACATGCCTTTGTGTTGAGGATGGATGTGGCAGAGACACATTCATGGACAATATTGAGGACCTCTGGAAGTGTGTGCAGGACCATTGTTGGGGACAGTCTTGGCTGGGATAAGGGAGCAGTAGTGCTATGAACTCCAGCAGCACAGGAGGAAACAGAGAGGCATACCAGTAGAACATAGCCAAAGGGACCACATTAGCTGCAGGTCTGGAGGCTGAGGGGCTGTGGGATTTCTTTCCACAATGGTGATGTCTTCCACACTGGCACAGGATTCTGGGAGTCATTGGAAAGAGGACAGGATTTTGGTTCAGTTGAGCTTAAGTCCATGAAGTTCTTTGCTTGTAGGAACGTGAAATCCAAGACTTAATTTAATTCGATTTATTTAATATACCACAAAAATACAAATTATAATGTTATCTTAGAGAATGGGGGAAAGAAATGTTTCAGTGGGCAGGAAAGGGTGACAACATGGAGCTGCCTCCAGACTGAGGTCCCTGGTGAATGTTTCTCCCAGATCTGTCTGTGCAAACTCCAGGCAGTTGAGGCAAGCCCATGGGAACTACAAAGTATGGGTCTCTCTTGGCTTGCTGTGCACACTCCAGCAATTGGTGGCTGTGACTTTTTTTCCTGGACCAGGGTGGTCCAGGAGGAGGTCTGCTGAACCAGACAATCCTCTAATGAAATTCCACTTTTCGCGGTGGCCCCTTTGTTCCTTGTGCAGAGTTCCTGAGGGAGCTTTTGTGCCTGCTCTTTTCTGCTCCACATAAATAGATCCATAAGTGACAATTGGCAGCAGAGCAGGAGGAAATGGTTTCTGACTCCCACAGTCCTTTGCTGTGGGCTGGGTAAGAAAGCTCTGCTTCTGTTGTCTTCTTTTGCCCACTCTTAACTGTAATTTCCCTGCAACAGCTTGAATTCCCTTCCAGGAAAACAAAATGTGATGAAATCAGCAAGGATATGTACCGACATGCATGACTGAGTGTGAGCCAGGCATAAGCTCATCTCCACCGCAGCCTGCTCGGGATGGGAATACAGTCCCTTCCTGACCAGAAAAGCAATGTGTGTTTAAGTTAAGCCAGTTCAGCTGGCAAAAAGATAATTTCAGTTTCCCCTCCCTTGCCCATGATTGAAAACCATGTCTACTTCCAAAACCACACTCATATTAATTTATCATCTCATATATTACAGTATGTGAGTCCCATAAAGTATGGGTTGTATGCTTTCTTTTATCCAACCCAAAGAACTTTACCTTTTACACTCCCTATAGCTTCAGGCACCAGTAGCTCTATGCTGACAAAGTTAGTGAGATTTGGACAATCCTTTGGTAAAAGTCCCAGAAACGCAATCTCCCATGGATCGTGACATCCATCACTAGACTGCGATTATAACCTCCTCTCCATCCCAGCACAGAACACTGGTTCCCCAGCCTCCTCTCATTTCTACCATTTAAAAATTAGCATGAAAGGAAATATCAAAGTATCTGACAAATTGCCCTGACTCATGTCCTAATTAATCCTGTAAATGACTTACTGTTCTCTGCTTCGACCTGCATATCCAAACCAGTCTGAAGTTACCCCAGTGTCATTCCCTTTCCTTGGAATATGAGTAGGCATCCTTCCTGCCCTGGTGTGGAAAAATACCCCAATTTTGATTCTGAAAAGATACTACACCTGACTCATGCCCTGCCTCTTGCGGCCTGCTTAGTGGGGACAGTAATCTGCCTCTTGGTTTGGCAGATGCACTCTTTCCAGTATGTGCTTGTATGACTCCAGGTCACTTGGCAGAGCATCCTGGGGGTGTTAAGTAGGCTGTTTTCCATTGCTTTTACTTCCCAGTTCCCCCAGGTTCAGGAATAGTGTTTTAACAGAAGCCTATGCCCACGGCTTTTCTCCTGTTACCAGAGCTGAGTTACCCTTTCCAGGATGACGGTAACTCCTGCAGGAGTCCTGTGGATGATGTGTGGCTGAGAAAGGGCCTGGAGGTTCAGGCCAGCATGCCCTGACTCAGTGGGTGCACCAGGTAGATGCTCTCCTCTTCAGTGTGCTCCTATCCCAAACTATCATCACAATGTGACTCTGTAACAAAATTCGAGCTCAGATTGTTTTGATGTTTTGAGCAATGGAGGCCACATACGTGGCCAGTATGATTGTAATGGAGCTGAAGTTTTCTTATCATTTGCTGGCACTGTAGCTTTCATCATAGCAAAATAACACATTACTCATGGGTCAGTGGTGACGCTAGCGTCAACACATCTACCACGCTGTCAGCCTTACAGAGCACAACACATACAATTATGCATGGTTCATAATACCCGATAACAATAATAATCAGCTATGCTACTGGCTTATGTATTCACTATGTTTTGCTTTGTATTATTACTATATCTCTTTAAAAATGGTTGTAAAACAGTCTGCTGAGTGACGCACACAGCTGCCTCATCCATCCTGTGTCTGGTGCATGTATTGACCATTGATTGGAGTCATGGAGAGTGCCAGACCTGGAAATCCTGATTTGTCTAAAATTCACATAACACAAGGCATATTAACATAGTATTTTTAGAGTGTGTCCCCATGTTTATATGACCCATGGTAGTCACAGCACTGGCACCAAAGGATTAGGATGACTGATTTTGAGGCCCTGTCACAGGATTCTGGAGTTTCTATTGTGAGAGTTCACTCTGTGTAGAACCTATATTCTGTATAGGTTCATGGGGGCTCTATGGATTCTGTGAACCACCTTCCTGGTTTTGTTTGTTTCTTTTTTTTTTCTTTCTTTCTTTTTTTTTTTTTTGTTTTGTTTTTTGAGACAGGGTTTCTCTGTGTAGCCCTGGCTGTCCTGGAACTCACTCTGTAGACCAGGCTGGCCTAGAACTCAGAAATCCGCCTGACTCTGCCTCCCGAGTGCTGGGATTAAAGGCGTGCGCCACCACTGCCCGGCTTGTTTGTTTGTTTCTATGAGTTTGATGTCAGAGGAATATCAGGAGTGAATATATAATACTGTCCTTTTATGTCTAGCTTATTTTGCTAAGTATGTTTTCAAAGTTGGTAACGGTTACTTTTTGTCACTTTAATAAAACATCATGATGAAAAGTGACTTATGGAAGAAAAAGTCTGTTTTGGCTTCTGGTTTTGCAGGGTAAGAGTTTATAATTGGGGCAGGATACAGCATCGAGCAGGAGGCATGGCATCAGGGGCTGGAAGCTGAGAGATCATAGAATCAACCACACTTCAAACACAGAGAGAGCAAACTGGAAGTGAGACAAGGCTATACACTCTCAAAGCCAGCCCCTCATGACATACTTCCTCTATCTAGGCTCCATGCTCTAAAAATTCCATAAACACCCCAACCAGCCAGGAGCCAAGTCTTTAAATATACAAGTCTAAGGGGAACACTGCTCACTCAAAACACTACCAGACTTACCTACACTGTAACATGAGTCAGAATTCCCTTCATCATATGATCATCCATTTCCTCTGTCAGTAGGGATTCTCTGGCTACTATGAATAGTGCTGTGTGATCATAGCTACTAAAGTCCTGGGTTCAAGTCCTTTGAAAATTCACTTAGAAGTGGGATTTCTGATCGTATAGCTATTATTTTTGAGATTTTTAAGGAAACCCCATGCTTTTCCCTCTATGGCTGCACTCTGTTACATTCCTAGCAACTGGGCATAAGAATTCTAATTATTCCTCATCTTTATGAACACTTACTCTCATGGTAGCCAGACTAATGAGAATGAGATGGTAAGTCAGCAGTTTTGATTTCTATTTTCCTAACAATTATTATAGAGATTTAAAAAATATAACTTTTTCTTTTAATTGCTTGTGTGTGTGTGTGTGTGTGTGTGTGTGTGTGTGTGTGTATGTATGTATGTATGTGTGGGTGTGGATGTGGGTGATATAGGCGATTGAATCCAGGACACTGTCCATGCTGTGTATGTGCTCCACCTATGAGATATATTCTGAGCTCTAACCGTTTTAAAAAATTTCAAACACAAAGGTAAGTTGACAGATTATGTGAAGAACCCTAGAGTCAGTGGTTGCTAATGAATAGAATACAAGTTACAGGGGCCATGACATATTACCCGTGACTACTTCAGGGAACATCACTCTAGAACTTTCTCTTGTTCTCAACAGAGTACAGTGGGAGAATTTAAAGTGTGGCCGTAGAAGGATATTATCATGGAATAAAGTGACAGGATTTCCTGAAGCCAGGAGACCCTGAGGCAAAAATTCCAGAGGACAGTGTGGTAAGCCCGTCTTAGCTGGGTTTCTGTTACTAGAAGGGAAGAGCACAGACAATAAGAATTTATCTCACAGTTCTGGAGGTGTTAGGAAATACAAGTTCAAGTGGCAACATCTTGGGGACCTAATATTGCTTCAACTTGTCATGGGGGCAGAGGGGAGGGGGATGGACAAGAACAAGCCAGCCCAAGAGCTTGCTTGACTCAGCCAAGCCAGGCTTGAGATAACTGAGTAACCGGTAAATGGATTAATCCCTCCTCATATGAAAGGCCCTGTTATGGTGTGAGTGTAAAATATCTCTTACCAACTCATGTGTTCGAACATGTGGTCCCTGGCAGGTAGTTCTGCTTTGGAAGGTTGTGGGACCTTTTCTTTTGGACTAAGGGCTTAGTTGACAGATGTGGTGCTGTAGGTGAGGATTGGGGGTTATAGGCAAGTTCTGATCTCTGCTTCCTAAATCACCAAGATGTAACAACTTGTGCTGCAAAGCTCCCATGGCCACAGAGCCATGTTGCATGTCTTTCCCACCACTTTGAACCAAATCCCCTTAGTTCATGGGCCAAAACTCTGTTCCTTTAAATTGCTTCCATCAGGTATATGGTCACAGTGATATAAAAGTAATACAGGCCCCACTTCTCTCTCTCTCTCTCTCTCTCTCTCTCTCTCTCTGTGTGTGTGTGTGTGTGTGTGTGTCTGTGTCTGTAACTGTGTCTCTATGTGTATACACGTAAAGGTCAAGGGTCAACCCTGAGCATCTTTCTCTATCGCTCTGCACTTTATTTTTAAAAGCAGATCTTGCCCTTTCTTATTTGTGAAGACAGCACAGGACACCAAGCATCTGCAAATAGCATTGAGGGCCACACTAATCCATGTGTCTTCACTTTGGCAGACAGAGATGTCAGGCTCACCTGTGTTTTCTTCAGGCCTTTCTGTTGTGCTTCTTGGCAAAACATACTTTCCTCAGGAACTTGGCATTGGCCACCCCACCCCCCCCTCCTTAAGAAATTCATATCTTTCCGACTGGGGTTTCTTGATGCTTTTTCTGTGCCATTTTCAGAATTTGTTGTGTGTGGTATGGTGTTGTGGATTTGGTCTAATGCTTGTACTATGTTAATTAGGTCCCCCAAATTGCATGAAAATCCACACATCTGCATGTAAGATGCTGAGGGCCCCTGTTCCCAGTTGGTTTTGATTGGTAAATAAAATCGCTGGCAGCCAATGGCTGGGCAGAGGCAGAGGCAGGACTTTTAGGATTCCCTGGCAAGGGACCAAGGGAGGAGGAAGAAAAGAGTCACCATGCTTGGGAGGAAGAAGGATGCACCAGGCCTGAGAGGCAAGAGTCGGGAATCATGTCCCAGGAGGGCTGCAGGTTTGGGTCCAGGGCAGCCAAGATGGATATAAATTTTAGTAATTCATAACCAAGAATATCGGAGGGGAGTGTGTTAGCCATGTGGAGGCTAAGAAGTGAAATATAAGGCTGTGTGTGTGTGTGTGTGTGTGTGTGTGTGTGTGTGTGTGTGTGTGTTTCATTCGGGAACCCGGAACACTGGGATGGGTAGCGAGGAAGGTGCCACCACCACAGGGACGGCTTGAGTAGAGTCACTTGTGTTCAGCAACAGTAAGACTCTTGCACTCGGCCATGTCTACATAGTAATCCAGCTCCCAACCACCTAAGACCAGAAGGATTTCTTAATTTTTTGAGAAACCAGAGCTTGACAATTGACAGATGAGCTAGCCAACAAGCCCCAGGGTTCCTCTGTTTTATACTTCTCGGTGCTGAAATCACAGGCCTGCATCATCACGCTCGACTTTATATGAGTTCTGGGACTCTGAGCTTAGGTCCATGTGCTTGGACCGAGAGTGTTTTATCCACTGAGCCATCTCTCAGTCCCATACGTCCCGCTTCTTCATACCATCACAACCACAATCAAATGTGTTTCAGAGAGATCAAACCATGTTCAAACACAGCAGAGCACCCTGGGAGACCTGGGGATCTCCTGGCGAGAGCAAAGGAGAGGAGGATGAAGCCATCTGTAGGTTTCCTTTCCCAGGATGTCTAGGAGGAGCCAGAGGTGCTATTCTATCACAGAGACCAAAGGGAGGAGAAGCAGGATAGGAAAGAAAACCAATGGTGATTCCTTGTGGCAAGTGGTGATTTTGAGGACTCTGGGGGCACTGGGGCTGGGCTGGACACAGGAAGTTGGTCGCAGTTCTTTGACTTAGGAGAAGTATTGGAACTCTGAATACAGCACTGAGCTGTAGATGTCCTCTGGATAGTATTCCTGTAGACTTAAGGTCTTCAGAGACTCATGAAGGATGGACACGGTCAGCATTCCTGGTGGAGGAGGGAAGCCCCTAATTTGGTTGCTTTTGCCAAGATTTATCACTGGAAGAGTAATCTATAGTAATAAGAGGCAGTTATTCAACTAAAGCATATGTCCTACACTGTGCCCCAAAAACCCCGTGTGATAGTCTGATTCTATCTCTATGAGATAACAATACTGTTAATACTCTATAATAAGAAATTTGAGGCATAGGAATCAAAGCCATAAGTCGTATAGCAAATAAGCAGTTACAACTAATTCTTCAGTTCCCTAGGTGTATTGACAATCCCTAACAACATTCCTTGGGGGCAGGGGTCCTGTGAGAAGACCCCAGCAAGGATCTCTGGCTGACTGTTTGCACATCTTCTTTAAACCTAGCAGATATTTGTTATCTCCAGCTTGTCTTAAGAACCAAGCCATTCAATCACTCCATATTTTAAAAAAAAAAAATCACAGAATTTATTTATTAACATATAATTCATTTAAGGACATTTATTCTCCATTTTTCACGGCATGCAGTGATCTGGGCCCAATACCTTGTGCATGTAGGAAAGGAACATTCTCACACATGGGAATAACTCTCAGGCACAGCCATGTTGGCACAGGAAAGGACTTCAACATCAGGCTTTCTCTGTAAACAATTTCTTAAGCTGTGTTGGGATGTGCTGGCTCATCCTCTAAAATGAGCTACACAGCAGAAGTGGGGGTAATCTTCGTATGACACACAGAGTGTCACCATGACGCCACAGTGGCCGGGAGGAGGGATATACACATGGCAAAGATCCCAGGGATGCTGGATGCTCCTCTAACCAAGCAAGGCATGTAATCCCATTATACCACTGAAGGAAACAGCCTGGTGCAGCACCAGGAAGGGGCAGGGTCTCTGCAAATGGTAGTTTCCCCTAGGTTGAAAGATTCCCTCCAGGAGGGAGGAGCGCTCATGAGACTTAGGAGGAAAACAAACTCAGACTTGGAGGATAGCTGAAACTTGCAAGCTTCTTGAAGGTCCTTCCCCTGTCTTACAGCTACAGTAAACAACTGGAGGAGGAGGAGGAGGAGACTGACCAGCCAAGTTGCCTGGAGGAGATCTCTCCCACCTGCGGAACTGCCTGTAAGTTGTGCAGAGAGCTCAGGCTTGTTGCTTTCCAGCTGTTGCTTGTTTGGGGTGGGGCTGGGCTTTCGGTGCTGATGTTGCCCTTGAGTGGTCCTCCCTTCTGTAAGTAAGTCACCCCTTCACCACATTCCTATAAGTAACTCCAGTAAAAATGAAGTGATTCACTACAGTGATTCACCAAGTTGGACTTCTATGCAGTCATTACACTGGTCTGTTGCAGACCTTGAGGGGTGAGTAGATGCATAGGTGTGGCATCTTCCCAGGAAAGGTTTGTCACACAGCAGTCTCTAAACAACTGCCACTGTCCAGAACAGCCCCAATATGTGCCTATAGTTGCAATTTGGATGACTTAGACCATGGTCAACTCTCATTCTAGTCCAATGAAGCTTCTTATGCTAATTTCAGAGGGATAAAAAAAAAATACTGACTTCCTGACCAAAGCCTCTAGTCACTCTCAGCCCCAGACTTGGAAAATAACAGACCAGAGAAGTGTCCCTAGGTGAACACACCCATACCCTCACTTTGCACTAATTATGCCACCAGCTGGAAATCTCCAACATGCAGTCCGTGTGGACAAGTAGAAGAACAAAGCCGTGCTCCAAAAATAAGCACAGGTCAAATTTGTGGGTGAGGCTTCATGGTTGAGCAAGCTTAGTTAGAGGGTTCATGTCCTCTAAATTTTGTGGCCCAAATTTGCATCTGAGTAGACCTCAAGTCAGAGCATATGCAAAAGGGAAGATGTTCCACTAATGAAGATAAGCTAGGTTACATCAGTAGCAAATCATGTCTTCCCTTTACATCCTTTTGTAGGTTATTTTATTTGTGCACACACATGTGTTCTATGGACTTAGGCATGAGATAAATGTACAAAGCCTAACTACTGAGTACATCCCCAACTCTGCTTGGCTGGTTTTAGAGGCTGGACGTGGATTCCTGATTTGAGCACCACCAAAGTCTCACTGGGATTCATGTGGACGCACCTTCTGCCCCGCTGCTGGACATGGCCATTGGGGAGCTTGACTCTGCTCACCCCAAGCCGCAGCTGTCAGGCTAGGGGTGGGAAAACTCAGTCTGAGATGTGAGGGGTCGAAGTTGGGGTTTCCTGACTTCTGGACCTCTAGTTGCCACCAGAGAACCGCACAGAGAAGATAGGAATGAAGTGTCCGGGGTCCACGGGCTGCAACGAGGCTGGGACTGAGTGATCGCAAACTCCTGGACATTTAGGTGCTGCTGAGTAGAAGGAGTTTCTGCAAGCAGTGGGGGGTGGGGGGAGGACGGGCTAAGGATGTCAACTAGCCCAGGGTGGGGGGGTGGGGGAAGAATGGGAACTCTGACCTAGCTCATCAGCAAAGGCATCGGTGGTTATCTGGAAGTGCAAAGAGGCCTTCTATGGGAGACTTAAGCTACAGTTCTGTAGATGAAGGCCTCCATGCTCCCCATGGTGGTTCTCGATGAAAGAGACAGCCCTTAGTTCCAAACTGTTTATTGGTTGTCCATCGTGGAAAATGGATGCGTACACACTTCTCAGAGTGGACCAGAGATTAAATGCCTTTTGCAGGAAGGAATGTCTGGAAATGGAAGCTTATTGCCTAGATCATCAGGGCCTCTAGGTACCTCATTAGCATGGAGAACTCTGTTTTGGGCTGTGTGACCAACATGAGGAATGTGGCATGAGTTCCAGGAATCTGTCAGGGAGCAGAGAGGTGCCTACTGTCTCAGGTATGAGTTTCCGGGATCTCAGCCCTGCTCTATCTTACCAAGTTTCCTAGCATGGCACACTGTCCCACAGATTCACTCTAAGGAGCAGGTTTGCATACTGCTGCAATGTCACACTACCATCCTGTGCCACAGTCAGCAGCTCTGGACAAAAAGCATTCTCTTTAAAACACATTTTAATGCCTCAGGAGGCCTCCCCTTGGTACTTCCCCTCAGCAGATCTGAAGGCTGCAGCATCTGCTGAATGGCCCCCTCCTCACTTCCTACCCCCAGGAAATTTCAAAAGGAGCCCATCTGGTGTTTAGCATCTTTATGTTGATTCTTTCTGTAAACAAGGTCTGTGATGCAATCAGGGTTAGACTTTTTGACCACATGATTCATCCTGACTTCACAGTCCTCTCTTCTTGATGGATTGATGGTATCTAGTATTTCCATGCTCTCTTAGAGCTAACCCTTAGCACTTGGCATCCTACTCTGTAAGCCTGGACCTGGCTCTGAGGACCCTGTACCTTCCAAGGACAGGTTATGAAAGTCACAAGGGAACTGGCTTAGGAGACTATGAATCAGCTGGTAGCAAAGTTCCTGTTTGGTAGCTGTCCTCACAGTTATCTGCCCCAGGCCTAGGTCTACACACAGCCACATGTAGGAGAGAGGATTGCTGGTCCCAGAGAGGGTCAGAACTCCATAGGAAGACCAACAGAGTCAACTGACCTGGACCCCTTGGGATCTCAGAGACTGAACCACCAACCAAAGACATGCACAGGATGGACCGAGGCCTCCAGGACATATATAGCAGATGTACAGCTTCATCTTCGTGTGGGTCCCAAACAGCTAGAGGGGGAGGTGCTATCTCAAAAGCTGTTGCCTGTACTACGCGGGATATGTTCTTCTAGCTGGGCCGCCTTGTCTGGCCTCAGTGGGAGAGGTTGTGCCTAGCCTCACAAAGACTTGAAGTACTCTGTGGGGGCAGGGGACCCAGGGGCGTCCCCAGTGGCTCAGAGGAGAAGAGGAAGGGTGATGAATTGTGGGAGGGGGTGATTTGGAAGGGGGCAGTGAGTGGTGTAAAGTGAATAAGTAATAAACAAACAAACAAGCAGCAACAGCAAAAACAAACAAATAATTTCTCAGCTGATTGAAGGATGCAGAATGCTTCATTGGCCGCTTTGAGAGCCTGTGGATTTTTTAAATGACTGTGCTGAG
The DNA here is from genome assembly GCA_036184795.1 of Tokudaia tokunoshimensis. Taxonomy (NCBI): domain Eukaryota; kingdom Metazoa; phylum Chordata; class Mammalia; order Rodentia; family Muridae; genus Tokudaia; species Tokudaia tokunoshimensis. The sequence goes on along the minus strand of BTHU01000022.1, from coordinate 29,814,217 downwards.
ATTTGGCATGTTCTGGTGACGAGCTCTAGCTTCCCCATCTGGCCATAGACTAAAATCACTTGGAGGCTTTCTGGGTCTCGCGGGAGCTAGGTGCTACTGTGTTCCAATGAGCATGCCCAGGTAACAGTGCTTTTTACAGATCCCCATGTGGCTCTGATGAATACCATGGTGTGAGCTCTAGCTTTGGTGATGGTACCTTTCAAACTTGTACAGGCTCAAATTGTCCACAGCGCTGCCTAACTGGAAATCCTGTCTCCTCAGGTTCAGGGGGCGGGGCGTTATTGTACATCTGCCACGCCCTAAGTGATGTTGCGGGCCCAGGGCCATACTCTAAGTAGCAAGGCAACAAGTTTGGTTTTTTTTTTTTTTTTTTTTTGGTTTTTCAAGACAGGGTTTCTCTGTGTAGCCCTGGCTGTCCTGGAACTCACTCTTTAGACCATGCTGGCCTCGAACTCAGAAATCCGCCTGCCTCTGCCTCCCAAGTACTAGGATTAAAGACGTGCGCCACCACCACCCGGCCAGGCAACAAGTTTGTAATGTAGCTCCATGAGCCATGGCCCAGGCACCAGCTGCTTCAGAGTGTTCCTGGGACATTATAATCAACTTAACTGGATTTAGAGTCACCTATGAGCAAACACCATAATGGTGCACACCTGCAATCCCAATACCCAGGAGAGAGAGGTGGAAGGATGTTAAGTCTGAGACTAGTCCAGGCTACAAGGAGGTCCTGCCCCCAAACACCAAAGGCTGAGGCTGTGTAGTTCAGTCATAGAGCCAGACTCTGAGTTCCATTCCTACTTCCCCAAATCACCTGAGGAATTGGTGAGACATCATGTTATTGAGGGCTTTTCCAGAGAAGAAGTAACTGAAGGGCAAACTAACCGTGAATATGGGTAACTCATTCCTTTGGGCTCTTCAATAGCGTGGTTGGCACAATGAAAATGAGAAATGGTCATAGAGGCTAATTCTGCACATAACATTTGCGGGGCCTCCAAGAAGAGCACCAAAGGAAGTGTGCATACCATCCTCTATGCATTTAAAAGTTATCTGTTAGACTGCTAAGAAAAGGTTCTTAACCTCCTAACTTTGAAATATACTTACACAACACTTAGGAGGTGGCTGTATAGGAAGAAAAGGAGTTCAAAGGCATCTTTAGGTACATGGGTGAGTTTAAGACCAGTCTGAGCTACACCAGACCCTGTCTCAAGTAACAAAATAGAAAAGAAAAGAATACTTATAGAATATCCCATAGACCAATTTTAAATTCAGTATTTCTGGCCACTTTGGGGTTAATGGCACATATATATGAACCAGACAGAGCAGGATAAGATGGCTCTTGGCCCCATTCTGGCCCCTTTCCTCATTCCAGCAAGGAATGGCATCTCGTGAATAGATACAGGCTCCCTACTTGTCTGCCATATTCTAGCCACAGCCCATGAACAACTACCCATCTTCATCCCGGGGCCCAGGGATTCCATCACCTGGAGGACAGACCCCAGAGAATCCATACAGTGTTTGGGCAGGAAATTTTGGGTACAAGTTACCTAGAATATGATCCAGAAAACAAAAACAAAAACACATGGGCCCCAGGAGGGTTCAATTCCCTTTCCAACAAGTGTGGGGGCTAGACTGTGACCTATGAACCTGGGGCCAGGGCAGGCACCCCTTTCCAGGTAGAGCCACACTGCTAACAGCATTTATACCGTTTGTTGCCTGTGCTGGGCGCTGCTCTCTGGGCTTCCATTCATGGCCATTTCTGTATCACAGGGTCTGCCAGGAGCTTCCACCATTCACAGTAAGTTGCTGGAAAGCCATGATTCCATCTGTAGGCCTAGTGTAGAAGCCACACTTGCTACTGCTACCTCCACCGTTGGGTTTAATGTTTCTCATAAAAGGCAGGAAGCCTGGATCAGATCATCTCCCGATCCCACTTCCTTCTTCCTGACGCTTCTCAGCTGTGCCAGCAGGGCTGATCCCAGTGTGGCCAACAGTAGAGGGAAAAGATGGTCCCCACCCTCTCAGGCTTAAAGTCTGATGTCCGATGACTGCGTGTATGACTTTAGACTTGCACTTTTCAAGAGACATGCTTCAGAGTTGACAGGTATTACAGATCCCCCCTCCCCGCCCCCCCCCCCCATTCAGCTGTTAGGACCACAGGTGAGAGTCTTTGTTGGAATTTCTTCCCCGGGTAAGCAGAATTGTTGAAAGAATCCTTCCTTCACCCGGGGACCTTTCTTAGGTCCTAATGAAAATTCCGTGCTCATTCCTGCCCTTAGTAATTGAAGATGTGGAATACATACATTCCTTTAGATATGCTCCCAATTCTATTTCTGGAATTTTCTATGATGAAATCTCATCAAAATAATACTCAGACAAAGGAGCCTTTTCCAACATCTATGAACTTGGCTGGGTGGATACTTCAGCCAGGACCATGATCTAGTGTCTAATCCCACCCCTGCCTTACTGGTTCAGGAGCAGCATGGGGCCAATAGGATCTCTGTTCTCTGCTATTTAGGCCAGCTTGGGAAGTGTGACCAAGGAAGGAGGGGAAAGACAGCCTTTTAGGCTTGGTCAGCAGTAAGTCTGCAGATTTCCTTTGCTGTGTGCCTTGACTGCAAATGTACAGGGGATACTTTACCTGCATTAAGCCTGTAAGGCAATTCACTTCCCAGGAGTTACCCTCGTGGACCAATTTAACAGGCAAGGGGCTAGGAGAAATAAGGCTGGAACGGTGACACAGTTGCGGCATGGAGGCAAGTTCTAAATATTGGCCCAAGCAGGAGCCATTTCAGTGCGTAAGTTTCTCCGTGGACAGTGGTAAGAGAATTCTGCTTTTTAATTCCCAGTTACACAGCCCAAAAAGGGTCAGCTTCAATATTTTTGCTTGTTTTCATGCTCACACCTGCCGAGACTAATCTTGGGTCCGTTGAGAAAGTTTTCTGAGGTTGTCAAGGAAGCACGTGTCTGTCGTCTGAGCACTGGGAAGCAGCGGCAGGGGATGACACCTTCATGGGAAGCACGGGCTGTAAATTGAGCTCCTTTTCTCAAACAGACCCACACATGAAGAAGTAAGTAGTCTTATGAGATGGGAGAGGTTTGTATTCCTCCTTTGGGGTATTTTATGTCAAGTTAGAGACCAACTTGTTCATTTTCCACATTTCAATTTTATCTCAGCTTCTGAACCTTAGACATACTGCTCAGTGGCAGTTTAGAGCCCTCTGCCAATGTGGCTATCCGAGAATGATCTGATTATAAGGCCTATGAGCTCCCAAGTCATGAGTTCTAGTCCTATTTGTACCACTTCCTAAATTTCATCAATTACAGACCCATCTCTCTGTGCTTAGATTGCACTAGCTGTGAGTTGGAGATAGATGGACCTGCCTTGGACAACTCTGAAGCTCAGAAGGTACCTCCTTGAGGACCACTCCCAACGCAAAGGGAGGTGACGGTAGTGAGAAGGGGCAACACATGACCCTGATCTTAGTGAGAAAAAACAAAATGAAGTGGCCACCTGAGGCTTACTTTGTGGGCACAAGAGGCTCTCTATATGAAAAGGTACTACTGTGTGACATTTGTGGAATGTCTATAGTGTAGAAGGAAACAAACCCCTAAGGTATCAGTCTAGGATGCTCAGAGGCCAAATCAGCCTAGGTTTGTACAGTCAGAGGAAGACAGTTTCACTAGGCACTAAGGGAAAAGCCAAGGCTCATCTGATGGGATTATAGACACAATGTCCAGGCAGAAAGGAGCTTTAAGGATTGAGCAGGCAAAAAGCAAATCCATTTGGTTAAGGTTTTCTCAAACTGTGTTCCTAGTCTTTGGGGATGTATTCATACATATAGCACACAGTGAAATAAATTGCGGTTCAGTGAGCTTTGGGGCATGCTGCACTGTATGTGTCCCTGAAATTCCTTATCTGTAGCAACATGTTGAGAGGAAACGGAACACCCTATGAGGCATTGTAGAACCCTAGGTTATAGTGCTTGGTTCAGAAGTATATGGCACAGCACAGGTTTAGGAAATGTTGATGATCAATGTTACAGCAAACATCCTAGATCACAAGAGAGGACAGGTACAAGGTTGGAGAAGGCTAGAGAGACATTAATAGTTCAATGACAGGACGGTTGCCCAGTATGTGTAAGACCCTGGGGTCAGTTCCCAACACTGCAAAAACAGTAACAACAGGCTGTAAGAATGTTGGAACTCTAGTCAGAGGAAACAAAAACAGCCCAAAGCAAATAACTTACTGGGTGAACCAAAATCCAGATGTCTACGGTCATTGAGTTGTTTCTTATGACTCACGTAGAGTTCATGCCGATCCCTCCAGCATACGATGAGCACAGACTTAATCACTCACCTGAATGCTTCTCACTTAGAGTTAGTATTTTATTTTAGAGGTAGATTGGAGCCTCCTGTCTCTGCTTCACTAATTTGGGTGAATCACTTAACCTTCTGAAACACTCACTTCCTTCATTTACCTTGGATGAAAATAAAATCTAACTTACTCCTACCTAAGATGTGCTTAGCAAACTGCTAACCTGTGTTAGAAGGTTAACTATCATCATGGATTTTATTGCAAAAAAATTGAAAATGTCACAGTGAAGCCATGAAAACGAGGGAAATACTCGTAAGAAGAACCTGCCTTGGGCGTGGTGCATAGTAGGTCTTTTGAGTGTCCTCAGCTGCCCACCAAATGACACTAAAAATGCCTGGAGCAGCTTTATGCTATAGGAGTCTTCGCTCTTAAAGGAAGCTGCTCATTGCTCAAGGCTGCTATGGAGTTCAGAGGGAAATTATGCTCCAAGCTTCCAAATTGTGTACAGTAAGAAAAGCACGACCTAAAAAAGGTCTCATGACTTCTATGGCTACTTCCTTCTTGGCCCTAGGCAGGAGACTGTGGACATGAGTTGAGTCCCACAGAAAGCTGAAGTGGCATTGGTGTCACTGTGGTCATGGCCCACACTGGAGCCCTGGATAGTCCCTCCTCTGCTGTGACGGGCTGTGGCCAGAGCTAAAATCATCCAAGTATTTCACTTCCTTTCTCTTTTCTTATCTTTTTTTTAAACATGAGTTTTTATGTAACTAGAGGGGGAAATTTTCTGTCAAGAAACCAGGGGGAAGTAGTATCTACTTTTGTGCCAGCATTTCTGGTGTGAGAGAGTTGATTCATCCAACCACTATCCTTCCATCTATCCTTCTATTTGTCCATCCATTTATCTATCCACCAGCAACATCCCCATTTATTGGGCCCCTACAATGGAAGAATGACTGTCTCTGAGCCACTTGATAGGCAGCTCACACACTCATGTATTTTGCTTCCTTCTGCCGAGTGAAGTATCAGGTCTGAACTCTAGCATTTCAGAGCCATCTCTGCTTTCAGGAACCCAGGTCAAATCATTCAGACTTGTCATTCAATGACAGACATGAAGACATAGGTGTCTCAAGCACATTTTCATTTCATAAGACCCAAAGCCTCTAAGGATACACTTGCTCCAAAACTGTGAAAATGCCCAAGCTCCTAGTCAATCCCTGGGGTGTGGGATAGAGAGATTCAATGGCCCCTGAAGTATTCCCAGGTTAAAGTGTGGCAAGTAGAGAGTTTCTGGAAGCCAGAGAAAAGGGAGAGGTATGGGCAGATGGTATAGCATGGCTGGCTATGTAGTATCACACCCAAAGGGCAAATGTTTCCCTTTAGCCATGTTACACAGTATTTGTCTGCAAATTTTAACGAGGAGGCAATGTCTCGTGCACTAGACAGACAGTTAATCAGTTATGCCCAATCTGACAATTTCTCCAAACGCTTTGATCCTCTATTCTGTCTGGGCCCTTCAGATAAGAGAATTGGAAATGTTAGGTGACTATGCTGTTTACAAGCTTAGTTTCCTGAATTTACTAAAATTGAAATAATACTAACACAAATATTGTAATAATAATAATAAAAATGACTAGAATGGGAGCGGGTTAAGAGTGTAAATTTTGGAGTAAGACAGATGCATGTCTGAATCTAGATTACACCATTTCCAAATAATATGACTTTATGTTAGGTGGGGTGGTGCCTTCTTAGGGTATCAATGCAAGATGAACATGATGTAAACAACATGGTGACCGGGAGGTTGGAAGCACTCAGTAGAGTTAGCTGCTGTTATTAATCACACTGACTAACTCACAAGACTGTTGTCACCCAAGAAACTTAAAGCAGTAACATGTATACTTAGGTGTTTTTATAAAGTTTACTATACCGTGTTACTTATTATTAGTGGTTGTAAATAGCTGTGTCTGTAATGAGTGCTTGCTATTAATGATTTTCTTTGTAATTATATGCTCTAAGAAGGATCAGGTTAAGAAGTTATTTCTTATCCCATGACGCATGGGCTGAACCAAATGCGGCTGTGTGTCAGGAGCAAGTGCACCTTGTGAGAGAGATGAGAGCAGGCTCACCTGCAGCAGCCAGCTCAGATGAGCAAGGAAGAGGGCGGCCTTCACACAGCTCTGGCTCTAATTCGCCTGCTATTGGTTACAATGAACATTTATTCTGAGGCCAAGGACTCATGCTGGAAAAGTGTGGTCAAGGAACGACCCGGACGTCAGGAAAAGTACACCCCAGGTTGATGCGTAGGAAATATATGGCAAATGGTTCAGGCCCCACTTGTCCCCAAGGAACAACGTTGGTGTACCCAGCTCTTCAAATACACACTGAACTCGTTCACAAAGAAGTGAATACTTCCCGAAACAGACTCTCCAGGTTGTAGATGGGACAGAATGACATTTCCTTCTCCCACGCTGGGACACATCACTAGTTGATCGTACTCATTTCTGCTGGCCCCAGACAGAATTTCACAATCCTTCCCAAGAAGACATATGTTTGAAATATGGAAACAATGGTATGTGTTTACATGGGATGATACCCAAAGATAATCTCACTTCACATGGGAGTAGCATTCACTGAGCATTTCCGTGGCCGAGGGTAGTGTCACACCTGTTTGCTTTCTACTTACTAGGTCTTCACATATCTCCCTCTTTCTTGGGGCATCTGCATAGCACTTCCCGTCCTCTGTCCCTTTTCAGTAAAATGATCACATATTCTAGCTCTGGCCAATAGAGCATAGATGCTTCCTACCAAATCCTGGTGATGGTTTTCTCCCTGCTAAAAAGATGCATGGAGAGAAACAGCTCTTACAGTTGGACCTCGAATGTGCGGGAATGCAGTCTCTGACCTCAGCTACTGTTTTATTTGCAAACAGAGTTGGTAAAAGGAAAGATTTTAATATGGAATCAAGCACAGACATTAAAGGGGAGTGGGACACTTAGGAAAAGGGCAGATGCCACCTAAGATATGGCTAGGAGCTTCGTTGGAGAGCCACGCATGCCTGCCATCTTGTAACCATAAACATTTAACAGTAAACACAAAAGGTGGCGGTGCAGGGAGGCAGACTAAGACTGTTTCATTGTTAATATTCATTGTTAATATTCATTGATAAACTTGCCAGAGTTAGAACCACTTACTTTTGGACTTCCCATTTGTGAGAAAATAAGTGCTTCTTCTTCAAGCCACTTTTAGTTGGATATTCTGTGACTTGCCACCGAATCGTTCCCAAGTATCTAAATCCTTTCCCTGTATTTGTGTCATTACCACTTAAGTGGCAGAACACAAGCCACTGCCAGTTTCTGGGAAAGCCCAGTCTCTTGAGAATGGGTACATTACCTAGGCTCTACCAAGCATACACACTCACGCCAAACTTGGAGTCAGAAAGCCAGTGTGTATAGAAACCGCTGGTGCAGAACCTAGGCCAGCAAAGGAGGCAGGAGTGACGTTTGGCTTCTATAGATGGCAGTGGTGGTGGCTCTGTGTGCAGCCACATGTGGAGTATGGCTGGAGGTAGCAGTGCCCTGGCCGGGCAATGATGCTGTTATTGAAGCTGGTTGGCAGAGAAAGGCTCCTGACTTTATAACTTCCAAGATGGAATTTTTCTGAGCTCCTTGGTATCCTTTAAACCAGTTCTCACTACATTAAACTTGCAAACCTGTCTTCTATTTGTCTTAGACTGTGCTGCTGTTACAAAAATCTGGGATGAGGTCATTTATAAAGCACAGCAGTTTATTTCCCACAGTCTGGAGGCTGCAGATTCCAAGATCACTGGCAAGATCAATTGTAAAGGCTACATCCTCCAGAGGTGGGGATGCTGCATACTCCCTGGGCAAAAAGACAGGAAAGCTCTGTCACTGAACGTGGCATGATGCCTCTTCTATATGGGCCTTGATCCCAAGCATCCTGTGAACCTCTCCCTGCCTCATGGCCCCCACCTCTTAACACTACCACATTGGCAATGCCTGAGACTTGAAGAGGACACACTGACCCGTTGCCCAACAGCTTTCTGACTGACACAGTAACCCACATCCAATGGCAGTGCACAAATTCGCTGTCTCTTCCCAGCGTCTGAGTCCTCAGTCCTGGTGTGTAAAGACATCAGAACATTTCCCCTTGTGTCCATCGGATTTCTGTCTAGTGAAACGATTACACTGTAACCTCCGAGATCAGGCATGCATGAAATGGTCTTTTCTCCTTCTTGGAAGGAAACCAGCGCTTAGCTCCTTTCTCCTTCGTGACTGCTCAGAATGTCCACAGCGACCCAGTTACCATGGCTAAAGGCTTCCCTTTCAAAACACAGAGCAGAGGCAGCCAATTCAGCATGTGTTGCAGACATCCTCTGATTCTTTCCTGCTTCCATAGACACCAACTCTATTGTAAGTAAGCCTCATACATTGTTGTCTTCCTCCTTTTCATCAGCTTGTGCTGGGGCAGTTCCTGTGGCCTCGATGTGAGGCTGCCTGAGTAGTTTCAGTGACAACCTGTTCCTCTGCCGGGGCTTTTTTGCGCTATCTTATTGCTGAGGCTGTAAGACAAGCCTGAAGTCACAGGCTGAAGCTATGTGGACGGCAGCCCCAGAACCAAGTTTCTGTATTTCTAGTTCCTTATGCTGTTTGAGCCTCAGTGGTAGATAAGATGCCTGATAGGGACCCTTCAGGCTTCTGTGGTTTCTAAAGTCACTGTTTCAGATCTTAATTTCCTGCTACTCTTCTTCCTCAGCCTTCTTCTTTTCTAGTTTATCTATAATAACATCAACCACCTTTAAAGAATGCAATCAGCATCACATGCTTGGTGCTCTTTGACTTTATCTATTTTTGTCCCCTTGTCTCCCTTGTAACGTCACCTCCCTTTACTCCTGATTCCTATTGCTATAAACTAAATGCCACAGGCCATTTATAAAATATGTTAAATATATTTATAAAATACAGATGTTTAGGGCCCTGAGAGATGGCTCAGTCATTAAGAGCACTTGCTGCTCTTGTAGACAACCCTAATTTGGTTTCCAGCACCTACACCTGATGATTCACAACTACTTGTAACGTCAGCTTCAAGGGATCGAATGCATTTATTTTTATATCCAATGTACACACACACACACACACACACACACAGAGAGAGAGAGAGAGAGAGAGAGAGAGAGAGAGAGAGAGAGAGAGAGAGAGAGAGCCAAATCCGCATAATTACAAATAATAAAAAATAAACTTTATAAAATATACGGATATTTCTGTAGTTCTGGAGGCTAGAAAGCAAGAACAGGGTACCAGCATCTGTGATCATCTCCTGACTTACGGTTTGGCCGACGGCTTTGGATGAGGAGGCTGGGATGCTGCACGTGTGCCTTAGAGAGCTCAGCAGTGTCACAACACTGCTGCAGAGACAGCCCATCCGTCCACTGACGCACGAATGAACTTAACCCTCTACAGGCAGAAAGCCTTGAGAACCAAACCACCCCTTAAGAGGCTCACCTAGTCCTGTTTCCTAGTGTGTCAGAATGAAGACTGACTCTCACCGGGACTTTTGGGGAAACATTTAAACAGTAGAAACTCCTGCTTCTTAGATAAGAGAGTAGATGCAGAATGGCTCAGCTTCTCAACCCAGGGTTAGGGTCTGAGGAAAAATGATATTACATGGCATTCCAGGGAACCTTGAACATCAGCCTCCCTGGGCTAAAGTCCTGATTCTTGTCACTTATCCTTTTCCTTTGTGTAAACACTTCCCTTCTCTCATCTCAAGTCACCAGTGAGAAGTCTCTGTGAGGAGATGATATATTTGCCTTTTATAGGTTGGCAAAAGCCAGCCCCGTCATCTACCAGTTCCAAGATGGGTATATTAGGGATCTAACCCAAAACCTAGTTTGCGTACTTAGTGTTTGGTTCCATGAGACATTGTTAAAAGCGTGTGGGGCTGGGGTTTGGCTCAATGTTAGTGTTTGCCTAATACGCATTAAGCCCCAGGTTCTATCCCAACCATGCATAAAATTATAGAGAGAAAAAAAAAATACAAAAACAGAAACGAAATACAGGGAGTCAGAAAGTGTTGGAAGATTTTGTGAGTGTGGCCATGGATAATTTACCTAGATCATATTCTGGCTTGGAGATTTCATCCACCCAGCCTTTGATACCCATGGTTCATGCTAGTCTCTGTGGACACACATCCCGTCTGTATCAAGCCATGTGTGACAGACCTAAGCTGAGCAGTCCATGACATCCCTTCTTTATGAAAGCAAGCCTTAAAGCAAAGCTTGTTGGCTGTGACTTAGAATAATAAGGTAAGGACTTCCTTCCAAGAATGAGTAGCCCCACAGCTATGCAAAGTATGTCTGACCAAAACACCAAGTTTAATGGTGTTATTTTCTTCCTGCCAGCTCCTGAGCCCTCGAATCATTCTCCTAGGCCTGAGATGCTCTTATTTAAATGCAAAACAAAACACTTCTTGTTTGAGCCGTAATTGCACTTACTGAATGTACCTCCATCAACATTTTAAAATGCCTACAATACCAGGTACTGGCGTCTCCTTTTCTCAAACTGTATAGAACAGAGTAAGAGATTGTGGCATGAAGAAGCAACATGTATTTCTAATTTTTAGTTAATCTCAAAGGAGTTTGGACTCTTTTATCTCGAGTTAATGAGATTGGAAGCAGCAGTTGGCAGATTTATTATGGTATGATATCATAGGTGTGTATGCGGAGGTTGGGCCTCATTCATTCTTTCAACAAACTTTTATAGACTGTCTCTTAGGTGCCAGACATTCTGTATGGTCCTGAGGGCATAAAAAAAGATTAAAAACACCAGCCAAGGATTGGGAATGAAGTGGTTGAGAAATGCTATCCAAGGCTGGCAAATCCCAGCCTTAGGCCCCAGTCAAGCCTCAACCCTGGGTTGTGGGACCATGGTCATAATTGTTCATTTTAATGTTTGAACTTGGGTTGATACAAGCAAGCAGGATACAAACTACACATCCACAAAGCCTAAATAGACTCTTCTGTATAGAATGCTTATTAATAAGTGTAAGGAATCATCTCTAAAACAGTGATAAAATATAGTAGAGTAAATATAAAAAGTGGTAACAGAGGCGTTTCATTCTCAAGTACCAAGCGTTGTGCATAATTAACTACATATGCTTTGCTTTTAAGACCAGTGGCACTGACACCAATATTTATACCAGTGTCACCACAGCACATGAATAATACGTTGTGATCTGTCAGAGTGGCTACAGCGTCACTTGGCCATAGGAGTTTTCAGCTTCAGTGTAATCTTGTGGGGCCACCGTGGCATATGTGGTCTATTCATGATCCAAATGTTATCCTTGATATCTGACTGTGGTTACTCTCTGGACCTGAAGAAGAATTTGCCAAACTCTGGTCTAGAGAGATGGTCTAGGCACATTCTGAGGTTCTAACGGGAAGAAAGATGAGACAGAGGAATGAAATTTAGGACGTAGGATCTATAGGCCAGGGATGGAGCCTGAAAGTGTGGTAGGAGGAAGAAAAACACCCCAATGTGGGAACTCTCTTCCAAGCCATCTTCCTCCTCCATTGCAGGCCTTAAATTCACAGTACACCTGCACTGGCTGGCTTTGTATGTCAACTAGACACAAGCTAGAGTTATCACAGAGAAAGATCTTCTCTTGAGGAAATGCCCCCTTGAGATTCAGCTGTAAGGCATTTTCTCAACTAGCGATCAAGGCAGGAGGGCCCAGCCCATTGTAGGGGGTGCCATCCCTGACTGGTAGTCCCGGGTTCAATGAGAAAGCAAGCTGAGCAAGCCAGGGGAAGCAATCCAGTAACAGCATCCCTCCACGGCTTCTGCATCAGCTCCTGTCTCCAGGTTCCTGCCCTGTGTGAGTTCCAGTCCTGACTTCCTTTGGTGATAAACAGCAATGTGGAAGTGTAAGCTGAATAAACCCTTTCCTCCCCAGCTTGCTTTTTGGCCATGATGTTTTGTGCAAGAATAGAAACCCTGACTAAGACAACACCCAAGATTCTTGGGGCCCAAAACATATACATTGCACTTTTCCCCCAAACAACTCTTTATTATTTTTTTCAAGAGAATCTAAGACAATATGACTCAAACCACCTCTTTTTTGACTTAGCAATTTACTGGAATATTGTCAGTTGCTTTATTTAATGTGGCCATAGGAAGCAAAGGGAGGCCAGTCAATCTCAGGAGCCAGAGCAGTTAAAAAGGAAAGTTAAAAACCTATAAAAATGTTTTCAACATCATGTTCATCAGTAGAATAAGATAAAATAAGCCACTATCAAATCGTTAATAGATAAACATTTAGTAGGGCTCAGTGGTTAAGAGCACTGACTGCTCTTCCAGAAGTCCGAAATTCAATTCCCAACAACCACATGGTGGCTCACAACCATCTGTAATGGTATCTGATGCCCTCTTCTGGTGTGTCTGAAGACAGTGGCGACAGTGTACTCATATACATAAAATAAATAAATCTTAAACACACACACATTTAGTAAATTAGAAGCTGGATAATTTGACAAGAAATCTTCACTTCATCTCTTTATATTAATTAGAGAGTTAATGATGGACTAGAAATACCCATGCATGAGGCTATGGGCTGGGGTTAGAAGTACCCGTGTGTGAAGCTATAGGCTAGGACCAGAAGCACCCACATGTGAAGTTATAGGCTGAAATCTGGACCCAGGTCTCCCTGGCTCTTCCCAGAAACAGAGTTTGAGACAAAGAGACCAATGACTGTCAGAAGAGTATGACTCCTATTATGGAATCCAGGCCTCCTTGTCATTCCTACTATGTCTATATAAATATGGTTGCTTGAAAACAATTAGCTGCCCGTTCTTTGCATAGGCTAGGTTGAGCTGGGTTGTGGGTGCCGACTGAAAAATCCTGAGTGACCAAAAAGGGTTCCAGAGGATAGGGAATTGTTTCTCTGACGAGACGGTCTCTGCAGACAAGTGGGAAAGACCCCCCAGATAGCAAGTGTGACTCTCAGAGGCAAGGTCTATGATTCCGGAAACCCCAGTGCTTACCCCAGTGGTTAGATGTGGGAGTATGGGGATGGAAGGGAAGAAGAACAAAAAGCAAACATTCAGAGGGAGGAGGAGACGCTAGTATCTGTGGTGAGCTCTAAATGCAGGTGAGGTGATTCTGAGATCTGAGCTGAGGACTGGCCACCAATTACTCTCCAGCTGGGGGCAGTGTGGGGGCCACAGAAGGGAGGGCATGCCACATTCCTCTGGCTTCTCTGTCATTACTCTCCTCTCTCTTCTTGGCCTCTCTGTAATTAGGACCACTTACCTGTTCCTGATTGCCAGTGTTGTGACAAGAGGTTAACATACTTACCCTTGAAGTCCAGTATTTTGGTTGGGTTTTAATTTGCCTGGGGCTATTGCAAAAGATGTTAAAAATACATGTTCCAGATTTGGCTGTGGAATTACAGAAGCTAAACAAGCAAACTAAATGTGTGTGTGTGAGTGAGTGTGTGTGTGTGTGTGTGTGTGTGTGTGTGTGTGTGTTGTATTTTGTTCATAGATAAATGCAGTCGGCTCCTAAGAGAAAAATCTCAGATTTCCAGCAGGAATTGACTCTTTTGGTCTTTATCAAGATTTTGTGTAAAAAGTGGTGCATATTTCGGTGCATGTATTTATTATGCATAGTGATGGGTTTCATAAAGACATTTTCCTTCAAGCATATCATATTCATCCTCTATATCCTCCCCTCCTCCCTCCTGCTAGTCCCTTCCTCCCCGAGACACTCTCACTTCTGCTTTCTTGTCATGAACACAAAAATTATTTTATGTGCCTGTATAAAATCTAGGCTCTACAGAAAGAAAGAAAACACGCAACACTAGTCTAGTGTATTTTGTTTAACATGTTAATTTCAGTTTGTCTATTTTATAGTAAGCAAAATAATTTCATTCTTCTTTGCAGCTAAATAATAACAGCAACAACAATAATAATAATAACAACAACAACAACCACCCACTATTTTATATGCCACATTTTCTTTACCCGTCAAGGATATCTAGGCTGCTTTTATAACTTGGGTCTTGTGACTAGCACCACAATAAACAGGGAAATGAAAGTGCTGTATTGACTTAGAGTCCTGCAGGGACATAGAGCAGTGGAAAGCTGGGTCATATGATGACTCTATTTTCAGTCTTCTGAGAACCCTCCACACTGGCTCACGAAGTAGCTGGACAGATTTACATCCCCACCAGCAGTGTACAGGAACTTCCCTTTCCCTGAATCCTCACCAATATTTGATGGTTGTGCTGAAATGATTGCTCACTATAGTTTTAATTTGCTAAGGGTTTTTTTCCCCCCCCATGGATGGGGGGTCTATTTGAATAGATAGGGAACATATCATCATCTTGTTAGGTAGTACATTTTCTAACATCTTTTATCTTTCCGGAGACTGGCCATTTGGGGGCAAAGCACCACAGATGTCCTAAACACATTGTGTCCTAAGCACAGAGAAAAATAATGAGGCTCTGGAAACAATTTACTCATGATTCTCTTGATAGCCATGGCTCCGGCAAACAGTGTCTTCATTTGCTTTCCTGTTGCTGTGATAAAATACCGATCAAAAGCAACTTAGTAGAGCAAAAGGTTACAAGTAGTTTTCAAGGGAACTCAAGGTAGGAACTGAAGCCAAGATCAAGGAGAACTGCTGCCTACTGGCTTGTTTCCTCTTGGGTCCACCCGCTTAAGAATCACAACACCAACTGGGGCTGGTCCCTCCTATATCAATGATTAAGAAAATGTGTCACGGACATGCCAGTAGAGCGATCTGATGCAGACAATTCCTCATATGTGGTTCCCCCTATTACATGTTTTCTTTCACATGCAGATTCTAAGTCTTAATACACATGTGTGTATATATGCAAATATGTGCATTATGTTCTTATTTAATATACTTATAATACTCTATTTAATGTGCATGTATGTTGATATGAATATGGCTATGTCAAGTGGAACAGGAAAAAAAGCATAACTTTACTCTGTTGCCTACTTCAGACTAAGGTGTTTTCCTAATCTTTTAGGGACCTTATCTCAGGTCAAATCAGAACTAATGGCTTTGATATACAAAAAATTTAGGATGAGGCAGTATAAAGAATTTGGAGATTTGTTTTCTGTTGTTTTGTTTTTGTTTTGCTGTGTTGTTTTGTTGAGACAGGGTTTCACTGTGTGGCCTTGGGTGCCCTGGAACTTGCTTTGACCTCATAGAGATCTGTCTGCCTCTGACTCCCAAGTGCTGGTATTTAAGGTGTGCACTACCACACCTGTTGGATTTGAAGATTTTTGTTGGAGAATTTTTGTGGGTTGGTTTTTAAAGTATGTGTTTTACCTGCATGTTTCTCTGTGTACCATGTGCTCACAAAGGTATTCACAGAGGCCAGAAGAGGTATCCGATCCTCTGGAACTGGAGTTATAAATGAGCTACCGTGTGTGCGCGTGGGGGGGGGGGGGCGGGGAATCAAACTCAGATCATCTAGAAGAGCAGCCAGTGCTCTTAACTGATGAAACATCTCTCCAGTTCCCTAGTAAACTATTTTAATATAAGTATAATCATGAGAATTAAGAATGAAAAACGGGCAGAAATAAAGAGATACAGACAGACATACAGACAGAGATCTAAGGTTTAGATGTAGATGTCTAAGAAAGACAATGTCAATATATATCATTGTCTTTATAAGAGTCAGATCTTGGTGGGGTTTAAAGATATTATCCTTAAAGGTTTGTTAAGAAACCTAAGCAAGATCACTGGGTGATCCCGAGGGCACTAACAAGACTCCACTATTCATCTGTTGAGGGACATCTAGCAATAAACACATCTCTCTGTGTTAGGATAAAATGTCCTGTGGGTATGTTATTTGTTTTCTTGATAATAGCCATTCAGACTGAGATGAATATCAATGTAGTTTTGACTGCATTTTCTTGATAGTTAAAGAAGACGAATGCTTTAAAAAATACTTGTTGGTATCTTAGCTTGTTTTCTATTGCTATGATAAACACTATGACCAAAACCAACTTGGAGAGGAAAGGGTTTATTTCACCTTATACTTCCAGGTAACAGAGCATCACCGAAGGAAGTCAAGATAAGAACTCAAGCAAGGCAGGAACCTGGAGGCCGGAACAGGGACCATGGAGGATCATTGCTTGCTGACTTACTCCTCACAGCTTGTGTTTTCATTCAATTCAGGATTACCTGCCCAGGAGTGGTACCACCTCTAGTGGGCTGGGCCCTCCCACATCAATGATTAATTAAGAAAATTCCCCATAGATTTGCTACAGGCCAATTGATGTTTTCTCTTTCCAGATGATTCTAGCTTATGTCAAGTTAAAAAAAAAAAAAACAAAAAACTAACTAAACAAAAACAACAAGCACAATGAGCCTATTGGATGCTTCTCTTGAGAATTTCATTTTATTATCCCATTTGTTGACTGGCAGTTGTGGGTTTCGCTGTTGGATTTTTGCAGTTCTTTATGCATTCTAGATACTAATCTCCCTGTCTATAGTATTTTGTCCCTGTCTATAGGCTATTCATTCTGCTGATACTGTGCTGTAGAGAAACTTTCTAATCTCATGCCACCCTGCTTATTAGTTCTTGAGGAAGCTATTTCCTATGTCATGTGAACTCTGTTCAGAAGGTGTTGCCTATGCCTATATCCCAAAGTGGTTTCCTCTAAGAGTTCTAGCATTTCAGGTTTTAAGTGAAGATCTTTGAGTTTTATGCTTGTTCTTTGAGTTGGTCTCTGTGCAAGGTAAGAGATGAGTAGAGTTTTTTTCTTTCTTTCTTTCTTCTTTTTTTTTTTTTTTTTTGCTTTTAATTTTTGTTCTCTTCTCTTGGTATAGCCATATCAGGAAAAAAATAGGCCTGAGATTGATTGATTGATTGATTGATTGACTGATTGACTGATTGATATAGATTGATATAGTTACTTATTTAACATACCAGGCTGAGCAATGTGTGCAGTGCCCTTACGTGGACTTAAAAGCAGAGGACACCTAACACTGTGAGGGCAATAGTCCTTACTTTCCTGTCTTCTAACTTCCTGGTATGTTCAGATCAAAGGACTGACAAGCAAAGAACTTCGAGTTGTCTCAGAGGCTTCAGCTTGGCTCAGTCCCCATTGGCTAACATGGGCAATCAAATCACTAACTGTTCTTTCACCCATTTTTCTGTCTTGAGCGTATGCCTTGCTTATCCATCTCTGATTGGTTGTTTCCAGTAACTCTCCAGCTGGACTGCTAAATTGACTTTCCTTACATTACTATCTGCTTTCTATTAGATAGATAGGTAGATAGATAGATAGATAGATAGATAGATAGATAGATAGATAGATAGATAGATAGATAGATAGATAGATGATACTGTGATATGTAATCTGAAAGCTAATAATAGTAATCACAATGGAAATAAAATAACCTGTAGATTGAGACAAGTTGGCATTTTGCAGCCAAGGAAACTATAGCATGTAAATTTGGTACTATTCACTAAGTTCTCACATCATGGAAGGACATGAACATACTCTCTGTGCTTCTAACAGTATTCTCATGACACTATCTAACATCAGGTTGATAAGAAAGTCTGTATTTTGGAGTGGTTCTACAGTCGTATGTCATATGTTAAAATTTATAGGGCTGAACACCTAAAATCAGCTGGGTTTTTTTATCTGTCATAATAAACTTTTTTAAAAGTATATTTATTATTTGAAATGAAAATGAAGAAAGAACAGGAGAAGTCACATAAGAAGATGGTTAGAATCATGCATAACTTTGCGATCTACTCTTTCTTTCATTATTAGTATAATCGAATTGAGGTTACACTTCATGTAATAGGTTTCTAAAACAAATATTAAGGTATTAGAAGTGTTTCATCATATGGGCATAGCACAACCAAAGTCGCACAACCAAACTTCTATTTTTAGAGGGCACTCTTTCCCTTTTTCTTTTCTTCTGACGCCTCTGCTGTATTAATGCCCATAATATGCATAGACCCGTGATATTTCTAAATGGTGTATCTTATGAAAGGATGCAGACTGCCTCAAGACTCCTGACACTGAGTTCTGTATTTAAATATGTGCCAGGGGAAGGGTTGATACCTGTGCCCCAGCACACATGCGGAGATCAGAGGATAATTTTGTGGGGTCACTTCTCTCTTCCCACCTTACCTAGGTTCCAGGGATAGATAGGACTCAGGCCATCAGACTGGTGAGGTAAACACCCTGAGAGCTGAAGTTCAGTGCTACATCTGTCCTTCCAGGCAATAAATTATCACTTAGGAGCTGGGTCTATCCCCACAGTGCACACTGGGAGCAAGTGCTCACAGGTAGAAAAGTGACACACATTTTCCCCACAAAGGACAGAACCAAGGTTTTGTTTGACCCTCCTGATTTCTTAACAGGGGATGGACCCTGTAACAAAAGACAGATGAACATGTACACTTTATATGTGTATATATAGTAGTCACAGGAAAATGAGTGTGTTTCAAAGGTGGTTTGAGTTCAGGCTTATCCCAGTCTTCAGTGGAAACAAAGCAGGATGTGGGGTAGTCATGGGCAGTGGCCTGGAAAAGGCTCTCAGCGTTTTTTGTTTTGTTTGTTTTTTTAAATGCAGATTTGAATATAGTCCCTCTTCATGGTCTGTCTGTCTTTTTATTTTTCTGGTAGAAAGGGGAACCCACATAAATGGAAACGTCCTTTAGAGATGTAAATTTCCCTCATACAAATGTATCTTTCCCATTGTTTTCAGAACTTCTCTTCTGCGAGTTTTTTCAAAATAAATTTTAAATATATAATAAAGTTCATAAAATGTATTTTTAAAAAGATTTTTAATGCTGAAGAGGCATATTTGGGTTTAGAGCATATTTTGGTCTCCTAGAACTGTATTTAAATGGGAGACTTGATACAGTGTCTCTCCCACTAACTGCCTGTGTTACCACATCACACTTACACAGTTGAATATACTTGTCTGTGTGTATTTGGACAGGGTATGTTTTTTCTATATGTGCATAAGTTGTTTATCTAGGCAGCCACTACAGCATACCTGGTGTGGTGAGAATGAACTGCAGTTTCCAGGACACACTGGCACACAGGAGCAGAGCATAGACTCTCTTCCTGGCCTGGAGAGATGGCTCAGCGGGTAAGAGCACCAACTGGTCTTCCAAAGGTCATGAGTTCAAATCTCAGAACCCACATGGTGACTCACAACCATCCATAAAAAGATCTGATGCCATAGACTCTCTTCCTTTAGTGGATGTCACCTGGGTTATGCTGCTGTTGATCCCACCAGTTGAGAATAAGACCACTACCACAATTTTGAGCCAAATTTGAAGCAAGCTTTTATTAAATGCTAGACAGGATGATGGACTCTAGCCAGGTCCATTCCTGGGTACCCAGAAAATAGCAACAAGTCACAATCTTGCTTAAAAACCCTCAAGATCACCACATTTCTTATCAGGTCCAATCAGGGACAAGTATATAACTTGACTCACTTCCTGTCTGCTTACCCCCCTCCCCCACCCGCCCACCCAATCAGAGGCAAGTATACAACATCCTAACTTATTTGCTGCCTATGTACCTCCTGCCTACATATGATCAAACACATCTAGTGTAGTTGGGTCAAACAAACTTGTTTAGGGGAATGAAAGCATAAAAGCTTCCATATAATCTAATCTAGGACTAGAATATTTTCAGCCTTTGAGACTTACTGCTGAATAAGCTCACCCTTCCTAGTTCTTTTTGAACTCTCGCTGGTCAACTCAGCTGTTCTGGCTCAAAACTCCTCTCCAGACTGATTGATTCAAACTGGCTTCTTTCAGCTTCTGACTCAATCGCTCTGCTTCTCCTCATACTACCTTTGGCAATATGTTCTAACCTTCAGGCTCCTTCTAATTCTCTGACTTGTTCTGTCTTCTCATGTGTCTGGTTTGTCCTCTCTCTACAACCTGTCTCTGTATAACTGTCCCTGTAAAAATGCCTCCTTCATCTCTGTCACTGCTCTCTCTTAAGTCACCTCTCTTTCCTCTCTGTTCTCATGAGAGTTGGGAACATCCTAGTCTCTCAAATCTTTCTCTGATTGGTCACTTTGTCTGCCACTCATGGCTGCTTCCTTTTACAAACTAACTTTACCTTCATTGTTTGGGATTAAATGTGTGTACTAAGCCAGAGCCACACCACAATTAAACACAGGTTTTCCCAGTAAACAACACAATCTCGGGTTCCAGTGTGATCAAATATCCTGTAACAGAAAGGTAGTTTTGCTTTCAGGAATGGGTGAGAACTACATGTGACCAGAAATGAGACATGTATTTTAAGTTGTGACTATTAATCACTGATTTAATGATTAATGATTGGTATTGGCAGCAAACAAACTTTGCCAGAAGAAGAGTTTTTAAAAAGGGTCCATGTATAATTACAGAAATGCACCCTGTGAAGCTGTGTCTGTATCTGCCCTTTCACCACAGGATCTCAACTCAGAGCAGCACACAAAGGTGCTCGTTTATGCTGACTTGGTGATGCTAGTGTGTCAAGGCATTTGAGGAAGATCATCACCCTTTCCTGTTACTAAAAATGCTTAAAATGACTCCATTTCTTCCAGCTTATTATGGAATGATGTTTGTTTGGAGTTGTTGTAGGCAGATTACAAAATAGGTGTGTGTGTGTGTGTGTGTGTGTGTGTATAATTATACAATGTATACCTTTGTAAATTTTCAAGGTAACAGTGAATATGATACAAATGTTAAATATCTAGGATTGGAGATGTTGCTCAGCAGGACACATGGAAAAAGAGGAAGAGGAGGAGGAGGAAGAGGCTGTGCAATCCAGGTTATGTCCAGAGGGGGGAAAATACCTATATAAACAAGAAAGACAATTTTTGAGGGTGGAATTTGGGGTTCAAACAAAATAGTCTGGGGGTCCCACAACTGGGTGTTAGAGCTGAAGTTCATATTCCTGGCCATGGCCCCTGCCAACTCGTAGCCTGTTATAGACCCTTCCTGAAATGCTTTCTCCTGGGGAAGAGCGCTTCCTCTTTCTACCCTGCTCCTTAATTCATTTGCCTGCTCTTTAATCCCAGGTTAGAAGGAGAGGGCCCTGATGACGATTTGGATATCCCAGAGGGAGGCCTTTCGCTTTGTTCTCAGTAGTTCTTAGCTGATGCTGGATCAATCTGGGAGCAACAGAGTGAAACCCAACATAAAGACCACGTTCGGCAAGGCCTTTAACCTTGTACTTCTGAAAAGTAGTGATGGTAAATCTCTGGACTACAGCCTTGTCCCTCATGGCCCTTCCAGGTGGCCCACTTGTCCCACAGTACTCTGTGCCACTCACAGTAAACACAAGCTCTCCTTCCCTTTGTGGGACCTCTTGTTCTACAGTATCTGACTCAGAGACTAGACTTCCCCGGGAGTTCAGCAGACTCCACCTTAGCTAAGGTGGCAAGTGACTCAGTCAGGAAGAGCTCTTCCATCTTGATTCCTTTTCAGTTGCCTTGAGAGAAGCCTGACCAAGAGTTTCATTTCTTGCCTTTGCTAGCCCTAGGAATCTACCCCTTCATCAGGGATCCCGGACAGTGATTGAAGCATATTATAACAAATGATAACAAAGGTAAATATAGCACTGATTACATGCCTATTGTTTTTGTAAGTACTTTATATATATAAATTTATGTGCTATGATTTGGATAGAATTTTTGCCCAAAGATTCATATGTCCTTGATATGGTGATTTTGGAATGTGATATGACCCTAAAGAGATTAAGAGTTGCTTAGAGCAAAGTAATTAGGTCACAGGGCTCTGCTCATAGAGGGGATTAACACAGCTCTAATGGGACCCCAGTTAGTTTTCTTGAGAATGGGTTTTTATGAAACAACATATTGGCCCTTCCTTGGTCTCTGGGTTCCATTCTTACCATGTGATCTTTCCTTCTTTTAAGTGACCTGTTATGTACATCATGGCCACAGGGACTGTCACCACGGATAAGTAAATGCCAATACCATGCTTTTGAAACTCCAAAACCATGAACACAATAGACATATTTTCTTAATGTATTGTCTAATCTCAAGGATTTACAACAACATAAGCAAATTAATATCCTATAAAATTATTCTAATAACACCGTAAGATACCTGTCTCAGCACTATCATTATTAGTTGAGAAAACAGAGACAGATTTCAACTAAAGCCCTACTTGAGACAGCTAATGATTAAGTAGGAAAAACTATAGTAAATAGACTAGATACACTTTGTATTTTTTTCTGGAAATTTAACTTCCATTTATACCATTTTATAGGAAGAAAAAAAATCTTTGTTAATTGCTAACAACTACTTCTTAAACTTTGAACCAAAATCAACCCAGGCATCTGTCTTCATACTTTAATGATGGTGACTGAGACTCCATGAAACTTTAGTAAGGAGGAAACTTTCTTCTATTCGTCAAATCCCTTGCCAGCCATTACTTCCTCCCTCACATCCTCCCTGTCTCTCCCACCTCAACAACCAGACACAATCACATAAGAAAGTTCTTGGATTTCTTTCTTCCTAGACAGAGCTTTTGGAAGGCACATCTCTCTTAGTGGAAGAAACCTCTATAAAGAAGATCCCTGAAGTGTGCCAAATGGTGAAGTAAGAATTACTCAATTTTTATATAACAATCAAGTCGGAGCCAGCAGCACTTCCTAGGGAGTTATTAGTAATAGGAAACGAATGTTCCAAGAGCCAAGCTGATGGCAGGATGCCAAAAGGGTGTGCATGCAAGAGAACTGATCGAAAGTGCCTTCACAAGTGGGGCCTTGGAGTCCCAAGTAAGAACGACAGATGTGGTGAGGTCACTGTATGTGAATGAGTAAATTCACAGCTACTGCAGGTCAGGTCATAGTGATGTCATCTTCCTGTGTTAGAAAGCATGATCTGTAGCCTGGTATAGAAGGGTAATCCACCTGTACCTGGGGGATTTGTACCTGGGGGATTATAGACCTATGTTTTGGTGGTGACTGTAAACACCATCCATCCAGGAAGAAAAAGTAGGAACTGTTGTAGTAATTATTTAATCTCAAATCTGGGTTTCTACCCAGCCTTAGATCATTCAGTTCCCAGATAAATCCCAGTATTTGGGAGCCCGAGACAGGAGGATGGCAAGTACCAAGCCATCCTGGGCCATATAGCAAGATCCTGCCATAGAACAAGCGAATAAAAGAACATGGCCACTTTATACAATGAAATTATTAGAATGGGCCATTGCTTTGTGCCCTTAGGACCTGGTATTTATGACAAGGGGGATTTGGACTATCTTTGGTAACTTTTAAGCTAAGATGCTGAGTTAGAAGTGTTTTCCAATAAGCAAAGACCCAGAACAGGGCCACAGATGGACGCATTTTAGAAGTGTTTTGGGAATGAATTATTTGCGTATTATGGCTACAAAGTCAAAACATAGCTCTAGAGGAAGAATGTTATGAACAAACAGCTGACTCACTTCAAGGCTGGCTATGCTCTGGCAGGAAGTACAGCTCCTTGGACAGGCGAGGCAGGGCTGGGCAGTGTGGTACTGAACTGTGAGTGTTTCAGTACATGTATACACACATGGGTCTCATGAGGGTGCTTCCTTTGGACATGGCCTCGGGTTCTAGGGACACTTGTGGACCCAGAGTGGACATCAGATGATTTCTCCTGATCTGAGCTACCAGGGCATCCAGAGACACCCAAGAGGATTTCGCTGTGGAGGACTATGCAGGGAACAAGCTATCTATCTGAACATGCCTCTGTAGTCACTGCAGAGATACAGTCTATTCTTGGTGTGGACAATTTCTAAATCTGTAGATTGAACTAAAGATAGAAAATATAGTGAATTCTGAAATGATCAAATGTGTACTGAATAATACAGTGGAAATATAGCATTTCCATGGCATTGAAAAGGATCTAAACATGATTAATCTACATGAAAGAATATGCATAGGTGAGACAAAGATATTACACCATTCTACAGGGGATCTTGAGCATCTGTGGATTTGTACCTGGGGGATTATAGACCTATGTTTTGGTGGTGACTGTAAACACCATCCATCCAGGAAGAAAAAGTAGGAACTGTTGTAGTAATTATTTAATCTCAAATCTGGGTTTCTACCCAGCCTTAGATCATTCAGTTCCCAGATAAAAGATACACACCTTTTATATTTATAATAAGCTTTAATCAGCACTACAGCTGGGTAGATAACTAGCCTCCGTGCTATCAGAATCAACTTCCACATCAATAATCCTATGTTATAACTTGCTATGCCCCATCTGGGATGTTCTTAACTCCAATTGGCCAGCCCTCATGGCCGTGTTTTCACCTTCCTCTCTCTTCACCTTCTTCCTTCTACTCTTCCTGGTGTCTCCTCTCTCTTTTCACTTCTCCTCCCCCAACAGGTAACTCAGTACCCACCTACTTCTAACTAATCCCTCTAGTAGCTGACTGTAGCCAATTTTATTTAACTAATAGTTTTAAATGAAGGAACAAGGCTTGCACAGCAAATGTTTTGTAAACATGAGAATTCATTCCTGGCCTAGGCCTTCTGGTACAGAATTTAGCATTACAATACATAGCAACAGATCAAACCCCAACAAGGAACAATACATTATAGCGTGGAAAGTGGCAAGTAAGACCACACATTTGTATTTTTTTAGACTTAGATGGAAGGACTTGTAAGAAGCTGATAAAAATCCCTACCATGTGACTATATTATTAAGAAAATTAAGTCATAATAGATAAATGGGAAAAGGTCTGCTTCACTCAGTATCCACAGCACAAGGGAATGGTTGAAGCATCTGACAAATGCTGAAACAGCTTAGGGAATCCAGGACTTAACCAAATTCACACCAAGTGTGGCAGAACTGGAACCCAGGGCTCTCTAGATACTCTCTATGTCATACCCTTTTCAGAGAAAATGTTATTTAGTATAAGTCTCACGTGGCTGGAGTGGAGATAAATGAGACCCAGATTCCCCCATATCATTTAGTGATTGCCAGATACCAGATGTTTAAGAATGGAGGGAAAAAAATCTACCTGGTCCTGTTGAATAAATGCAATCAGTTTTATGGTGGTACCCACCAAGCTGGGGGCCAGAGAGACAGTTAAGAGGTTCAGAGTCTTTACTGCTTTGGTAGAGGCCTGTGGTTCAGCTCCCAGCACCCACATCAGGCAGTTGATAACCACTTGTTTCTCCAGTTCCGGGGATCTGATGCTCTCTTCTCACTTTCTTGAACTCCTGCACTTCTATGGTACACATAAACTCATTCAAGCAAATACACAAATCCACAAATCTACAAATACACACACACACACACACACACACCTGCTATATGCCTGACCCCTCCCACTTGCCGATGTCACCTGCCCCATGGCTTGTCTAAGCTCACAGGAAGCATCACTTCCTCCACATCTAGCTTCCTCTGATGACTCAGCAGAAGCAGCTGTCGGGGTGGAGAAGCTGGTCTGGCTGGGGAAGAACCTTTACCACTGTCCCAGAGACAGCTTTGGGGCATTTGGGCTCAGAAGCTGAAGCTGGGGTTTCAGAATGACAGGGAATCTTACAGAAGTGTCAGAGAAATCATCTCCATGTTGTCTTTAAACCTGACAGCTTGCTACACTGCGTCCCCTGGACTTGTCACGGTGAAGGTGTGAGTCAGACGATCCCTCGGGGTCTGACACTGCATTTTTGTCATGCTCCAGGTGCTATGGGTCTTCAATTTAGGGACGAAGAAGAGGAAGTCCCAAGTCACAGCTGCTCTGTCCATCCTGCCCTCTGGAGTACTCTCCCCCACGGAGACAGGTGCTGCCTGTGTAAAATCTCACAGAAAAGGTACGCAGGGATGTGCAGTGTTCTCAGAGGCTACCGACCCTGGCTCTTAGTTCAGGGCCTAACTTACTGTATGGTGATGGTTAGTCCTAAAAGGAAGTTGTCTCTTCAAACCTGGAAAGTTATTTTTATTGTCATGGAAGTAAAAGCACCAAATTAACAATTCCCACAGAATGCTGTAGATATTTAGAGACTAAAAACATATCAAGATATGTGTGTATGCATGTATATGTTGGTGTATGCATATATGTATTGGTTACTTTTCTCATTGCTGTGAAGAAATATCTAACAAAAGCACCTCTCAGAATAAGCTAAAAACACACTCAACCATGTGTGCAGACATGTGCTACGCAATGATGCTGGGACAGAGATGAACCACGGCACACAGTGGTGGTGACATCAGAGGCAGCCTGATTCGGGGAAGCATGTGCTGTGATGTTTGCTTGATAATGACATTAACTATACATCCTTAGAGTGTATCCCTAACACACAATAAAAGGGAGAAGATTTGAGGGTGTGTGAAACTAGAAAGAAAAAAAAAGGGAGAGCTCATACAACCTGCCCTCCACAGTTACTGTAAGAATGGAGTTAGCAACAATTAGAAGGGGTTTTGACAGTTTTACAGTGTATCCACAAATTATCTATTAAATTAAAAATGTGTCTTGTTTTTGAGACAATGTTTTGCTATGTATCCTAGACTGACCTCACAATTATAGTCCTCCTCCTGTAGTCTCCCAAGTGCTGAGGATTCCTGGCCTGTCCCACCACACCCAACTTGAAAATAAATCTTTAAAACAAAAGAATCATTTTTCATTGACTTTGTATACCTCCCAGAATAAATAATGCATGCCAACTCTAGAAACATTCCTGTCCCCTCTGATTCTCTGTGACTGTTCTGACCTCTCCATTGCTCCACTGCCTAACAAGATAAGGGAGACAGATAGATGCACCTGGGCTCAAATTAAGTTCCTGTGACTTTGGTTAAGTCACTAAACCTCTCTGAGCTCAACTCTTCCCTGATCAAATGCAGAAGATCCTCCAGTCCAAATGCTATTTTTCTTAATAGAATGTTCTCTGAATATTCACCTCCCTCCATTCCATGATAGTTTATGTCAATGTTTGTTTTAATTTTCAAGAGATACTGTATTTCCCTGGGATTGTTATCTCAGACGTAGTCTTGAATAAATTAACTTAATCCCTTGACTCTGGGCTTCTTCCTCTCCTAGAATTTAAGCACCTCTTTGCAAACACAATGCTAAGTACCTAGGGGCTGTTTGGTTATCTAGTGGGTGCTTAGTCAGATATATAATACAAGAATGGATATGGAACACACTAAGAAATGACTTTAACAGGCTATTGCAACTATAATTACGGTAGATTAGAGATACCTACAAATTAGTTTCCATTTTCCTCATTAGGAGTTTTCTTTTCTTGAATCTGGGCCAGTCTCTTCCTTTACTTCAGCCAATAGAATTGACAGAAATTAACAGAAAGAACAAAGCGGAATTAGCACCACATAACTCCTGAGATTGGATCTCTATTGACCTTCAGTTCCTGCTTTTGTAAACTTGGTTGGAACAGGGTACGCTAGCTATGTGACACTCACATGGAGCAGAGCTAAGGCTGGCTATCCCCCAGCAGAACTATCCATCAGCAACCAGTGCCACTGAGGCAACATGAGTGGGCTACTGCAGATACCCTTGTCCAGGGTCACTTCCAGGTATCTGTAATCATAGCACCCCATTCAGAAGATCCACCCTGCTGAGCCCAGCTGTCCCACAAAGCAGCAAGAGATAGTAAATAGAATGTTATTATTTTAAGTCATTTCATTTGATATGTAGCAATGTGTTAACTGCCAGATGTGTGGGAAAACAACAACATACTCTTTCAACCTATAATTTTCAGTGTAAAACCACGGATGCTTCAACACCACAACCACCAACATCACTCCTTGATCTGATTACCTGGTCCTCTCCCACCACCTCCCTACTATACTTTTCCTACCAGGGCCTTCCCACTGGTACCTTCCAGCATGCATGACCCAGCTACAGTCCCACCACCGACAGCATGAAAGCTTCTTCATCGCCTCTCTGTGCTGACTACTTACTTCCTGCTGAAGAGCTGCTATAACACAGTTAAACCTGTTGTTAGAGAACTTTGCCAGATATCACATGGCTGTCTTGACATCAGCGCTGCTGTGATTACACACTTAAGACCCTCACATTATTGACCTACTAACATTCTCCTGTGCTAAGGGAAAAGGGCTCATGGGCCACCATGGTGCAGCCCTCTCTGAAGGTACGTAAGAAACTGATGAAAGGGAGAAGATTTTGCAGTCATGTAGGTGGCAATAAGTTGTCCATACTCCTGTAAACAGTCCCCACCTGTACTCCTATAAGTAATTCCAATAAACTCATCAGTTCACCAAGTTAGACACTGATGGGATAATTTTTTTTTGGCCTATTGTTGGTGTCATATTTGGGGTGCATATTACAATTGTTCACCCCGGGAAGTTACACCACATTTGGTACCTGAACAGATAACAGATTAATGGAAGAGTTTTAGAAAAACAGTTGCCTTGTCCCTGCAAGGGATAATAAGACTTGTAACGAGAATTAAGTTTTCTGAGGGTGTAAAGTCCCTCAGGGAAGTCCAACGTGGCCATCTTTCTCCATACAGTACAAGATGGCATGCTCCCTTCCTTATTGTTTGCTGACCATGCATTAAGTGATAAGTTATATCATTGACACAACTTGTCCTTTCCAGAGGGAAAACTGGGGTGGAAAGGTTGTGGAGAAATCCAGATGGAACTGTTTTTCTTCTATCTTATAGGGAGATGAACGCGGTCCATCCAGGAAGACGAGGGGTACCTTGAAAATAGCTAACAAACCAGAGGATTATAAAGTAATCCCTGAAAGTAACACATACGGAAGAGGATTTTAAGGAAACCACTGCAGGAGTTTCATTGCTCCTGCTGTAGGTGATGGCATGAGACAGACTCAGCTATTTGCCCAGAAAGGGTGTGACTGCATTTCAGAGGGTGTACAGGAAAAGGATGAGATGTGGATAGCATGCTCCACAGTAGCCTCCATCCAGTGTGTGGTGTGTGTGACTGCATAAATGAGAGGATGACACGGAGGTACCATCCGATTGCTGTTTCTTATGGCTGGGGTGGAGCATAAAGAAAAGATCATTCATATTAAGTCTATGCTAGGTAGACCCCCTGGGATCCAAACTGGTGGGAATAATAGAGACACAAAAGGGAAGAAAAGAAGGTAGAAATAGTAAAGAGGGAACTGGGGTGGGCAAAGTCCAGTTCTGTGGGCTGGGGCTGTGCTCACCAAGAGTGAAGAGAGAGAAGTGAGCTCAGCAGAGACCATGAGACAAGTAGAAGGATGTTGTGGCTCTGCTGAGCCTCCTTTTGAGTCATGACTTTCCCAGGAAGGAGAGGCTCCCGGAAGATCTGAGTGGTGTGGATGTGGGTTGGCAGTATGTCAGGTTCACAACTGCTATACCAATCAAGAGGAGGCGAGAAGAAAAAGCAAAAAACAGAACTTGTCTGGGTCACTTGAAAGCATATGGTAGCAAGTCAAAGATTCTGGGGAAGGAATGTCACAGAAATCCGAATGCTGTGTGTATGAGCATCTGGGAAAGGTGTAAAGCCTGAGAGGGCGATTTACCAAAGTGGTGCAGGGGACCCCTACTGAGCCAGCTGCTGTAGATAAAGGAGGCCTCACAGTGGGAGCTGCCTCATTGCTTTCCTGATGGACAAGTTACATGCAGATGAGGATCGTGTAGGGCGACTGAAAGTCCTAGGTTGAATTGTGGACTTATTGGTATTTTACTACTGTGCAGAGTAAGAGCTTGCTGGATGCTGGATCAGGTAGCTTGCTGTGCCTTGGTTCCTGGAAGCCTCCAGGAGCATCAGGGATGAATAGTATTAGTAGACACATATGGAGACAGGGCAGTGAAAGTGTCTGTCCTAGGAGCAGGCAAATACCCTTCTTGAGAGTTGTGTGCCTTTCTCCCCTGGAAGGGGAGATTTTTTCATTAAGCCATGGGCTACTTCAGCAGTCATGTATGGCTAGAGAGAAGTCAGGGAGCAGCTGTAGCATTGGCCTAGAGCCTGTCAGAGTGTGTATTCAGGCCCAGGAGACAAACACAACCTTACTCCTGATTGTCCTCGGGTCAGGGAACATCTAGCAAAGCTTACACCCTCTTGGGTGGAGAGATGCAGAACGTCCCTTCAGCATTCCAGAATGAGGTAGCAGGAAGACTCATAGAGAATGACTGTCAAGTAGAGAGGTAAATCAGCTAGTGCCTCCCATCCATGCTGCTATATCTAACAGTGCTCTATTGAGGAAACAATTGCTATAACTAATAGGACCTTTTCATGCTGTATTAGACCTGGCAGACTCTCTTAAGTATCTCCTTAGCTGAACTTGAGAACCTATGAACCCTAAGACCAGTTGGCACTTGCTTGGAATGGTTGGGAGTGTGGGGGCTTCAGTAATGGTCTTTGTAAAAAGGTAGTTCTGCAGAGATTGTCACTATCTTGTTAGCTTCAGAGTATTTGGGAGGACTTAGAAAAGATGTGCAGGCATCTTTAAAAACAGGCATGGATGGGAAGTGAGCTCACAAAGGGAACCGGGGCCAGAACCAGCTCTAAAATCTTATGAGTTTTATGGCTGGATAAAGTGTAGGTAATACTTAGCAAAATGATTGAAAAAAAAGTCCTATAATAATCCAGGTCTGTGAACATTAACAGTATGATTAAAGAATTGGAAGATAGCAACCTCTGTGGGTGAAAAAAGACATTCCCAAAACTCACAAAACTGATAAACAAAGGTTTCCATGCTGGAAGGAACAATTGGCTGAGGAAGCCACTGAGGCTTGTATACAATATAGACTATAGCCAATGCTGTTGGTTATACACTAGACTTAATTGTAATTTACCATTTATGAAGATACAGCATGCTTTGATGGTAGGACATAGAGACGTCAGTCTGGAATTGTGATGGAAGCTCTCCCCGATGTCTATTATTCATACTTACTGAGGGTGCTACACATTGTGAGGGAGTATTCTGGCCCCTTCTTAGATCCTATTCAGCTATGAAAACAGCATCTTAACACTATCAGCATACTAAGCGTGTATTCACAGATGAAACAGTAGCGCTACCTTTATGGGTGCAACCAAAAAAAAAAAAAAAAAAAAAAAAAAAACCTGTATCTGCAAAGATCACAGGACCCAGTGGAGAAGCTGCAGCTGTTGTCTCATTAAACGGCTATGAGGCCTGTCAAATTGCCTTCTAAACATTCGTGTTTGCACTCAGATCGTTGCTGCTGTCAGCCTTGGTGAGGAAAGCTGATTCTTGCAGTGAGTAGTATCATTACTGCAGAAACTCATAACCAACTAAACTACTAGGAATGAATGATGATTGCTATAGCTTAGGAGTCCAACTCTCAATAGGAAGTGGAAGAAAATAATCACACATCTGTACCTCCTATCAAAGTACCAAAGGGGAACTCCGAAGAAAAGGAGACAGAGAATATAAGAGTCAGAGGGAAAGGAGAGTGCTGTGGATTTGTGATCATCACACGTTACATGGTCACTGCTCTGAAACAGGAGCAGCTGTGATTAGCTATATGAGACCCTCAGACTATTGAGCCACTCACATTCCCTTGTGAGTTGGGAGAGGAGGTGGTCCACTAGGCCTCTCCTACCCTAAGGATATATAAACAGTTGGGTTAACAATTTCTGGAAAGGAGCTGCCCATAAGTTGCCCATGCCCTTGTAAATAACCCCTTACCTATGTTCATGTAAATAGATCCAGTTAAATTCATTGGTTTACCAAGGTAGATTGATGTAACTGTTTCTTTGGTCTGTCATTGGTGCCTTTTTTGTTTTGTTTTGTTGTTTTGGTTGTTTTTGTTTTTTGAGACAGGGTTTCTCTGTGTAGCCCTGGCTATCCTGGAACTCACTCTGTAGACCAGGCTGGCCTTGAACTCAGAAATCCACCTGCCTCTGCCTCCCAAGTGCTGGAATTAAAGGCATGTGTCACTACTGCCCGGCTATGTCACTGGTGCCTTAACTGGAGTAAATAAATGTTTGGTCATGCTACACTTGTGATCCCAAGGGATATGACTTATAGGTCTCATTCCTATAAAATGTGACTGTCTCATCTCATCTCCATGGCTTGTTCACCTTCCTAGAATGGGACCAGAGCACCAAACATCTTACTGTCCTCATAGCCAGTGCCCTTGACTTTATACCAGCATAGTTTCTCTGCTGATCTATCTGGGTTGCACTCATGTTGTACATGAATCTTCCTGCAGGGGCCATGAACGCTGTGACTCTCTGGTCCTCTAATCATCTCCTTGCAGTTTCTTTGCTCACTATCTATGAAGGACAAATATAAATCATGTAGTGAGAATTATATGAGCGATTCATGGAAGTGTAAAGGCACTTGGCTTTGTTTCTGGGTAAACATTAGAAGCTGCTAGTGTTACAGAGCTGGTGTGTTGGGGCTGGTGTGTTGCTGTTCTCACCATTACATGGATTAATCCTTCCCTACAGGTGTCCTGCTCTCTCCCCAACACCTTTGTCCTCAGGGAGTGTTTCAAGTCCCACTCTCTGAATCACTGTTGCTCAATATTTATTTCCCAGCATGTATTGACTCTTGTGAACTCTGACTTGAAAGACTGGGGGTTTTTGGTTTGTTTCTTTGTTTCTTTTTGTACCAGATTATATTTATTAAGAAATAATTCTACTTCCTAATTCTGGTGAAATAAAAATGATCAAGAATTCTCAGAGCTGCAGAAGTGATTCCTTGCAGCTCCCAGGTGAGACTTCAGAAGGCCTCATGACTCCCTCTGGTGCTCCCTTTGAGAGGCCTGAGCTGTCTTGAGATGGGCAGACTGACAGCACTGCTAATTATCAGCACAGGAGTTACGCCATCTTAGACCAGCCTGATCGCACAGTGGGCATGGTTGAAGCAACCAGTGACTCGGGTAGACACCCTACCTG
The DNA here is from genome assembly GCA_036184795.1 of Tokudaia tokunoshimensis. Taxonomy (NCBI): domain Eukaryota; kingdom Metazoa; phylum Chordata; class Mammalia; order Rodentia; family Muridae; genus Tokudaia; species Tokudaia tokunoshimensis. The sequence continues at coordinate 29,781,013 of BTHU01000022.1, read as the reverse complement.
AACTGAGATCACATACAATTGTCAGCAAGGGAAGAATAGATGGCTTATATTAAAATGTGGCATTATGGATGAATTTGGCTTATGCAGCAGTAATACATGATAGAGAAATTGTTCCCAGAAGTATGATGTAGCAGAAATATATATATATATATATATGACATAATCTTCAGGAAGTTAGGCTGAGTCTGGAAAAGTGAGAGAGGTGTTTATAACAGTAGAAAGAATTTTTTAAAAAAACATAGTATTTGCGAAGATTAGGAAGGCAGTGAGGAGATGCTAAGGAGTGTGTGTGTGTGTGTGTGTGTGTGTGTGTGTGTGTGTAAGGTAACACATGCCAGGTGACAGAAGAGAAACAGGAGAAAATGTCACCTGCAATAAATTAGAAACAAAAAAGGATTTGATGACTGAGGTGGTTAAGAATATCTCTGTATTCCCTACTGAGAATACAGTAGGTCCTTAGCAACACATGGTAAGATACTACAGGAGGGGTGAGTGAAGACGAAACAGGTTTGTAACTGAACATAGAGGATTCAGGACTAAAAGAGGCAGAGAGTAAAACTCAACTAAGCACAGAGGTGCTGGCCTGTCTCAAATCAAATGCATACTGCGGTTTTTGGAGCATGGAGCAGACTTTAAGAGAGTCCCAGTGAGAGCACCAGCAGTTTAGACTAAAAGGAACCATGGCAGGCCATACTATAGATATCCATAGTCTAGACTGTCCAAGGGCACAGAGAAGACTGGGAAAAGACTCTAAGTCCCAACAGACCTCTCTCGTAAAAAATGAAGATCTCCCAGAAGGTTGTCTAGAAATTTGCTCCTGAGGTAAGTGTGCAGAAGTGACCCCAGCACGGGTCATGCTGTACCTCCATGACAACTAGAAGTCAGAGCCGCTATTTGCTGGCAACTGCTGTCAATCAATTTCTCTTGCCCTATTGGTTTTCCCATTATACATTAGTAGGGCTTGGCAGGGAACTTGTCCTTTAAGTTCATGTGTATCTAGATGAGGAAAGCCTGCATATCTCTAGGAACTTGACCTATGTCTGCACCTGCTCCAAAGCATAGAAGGACAGGTTCTGTGCCTGGGCACAGAACTAAAGGGGACCTGGGATGGGTGCATGTTTGCCCAAGGGAGATCACTGAAACCAACAGCAAAACATACAGATTAAAAAGACCATAGATGTTTTCTAGCCTCTCACAACTACAGATGACATCTACCATCACCACCATGGTTTTGCCCATAATAGACAGGTATAATGAGTTGTACCTGCAGCCCATTGCTTTAATGACTAGAACATCTTAGAAGTGACTTTATAATCTTTGAGTAAGGCTGTGAGAGTTCTCACAGTTTACAGTCCTGGTACCACATCCACTGTATAAAAACTCAAGCTCTTGTGGACTCACAGAGAACCAAATCCCACTAGCCAGCACTGTGGCTAATTGTTAGATGTGTAACAGAGGCCACTGTGGGATATCCTGGCCTCGTGGACTCATCAGATGGCGGCAGCTGCAGTTATGACCCCAGTCAAGGCCATCAGAAGACTTCCAACTGTTCTCGGTCCACTTTGCTGAATCATGGAGTCTGGGGCAAAGGAAAAACTATTTTAAGCTATTATGTTGCAGGATGCCTTGTTACATAGCAATATACTATTGAGATATAAGATGATGGTGGTATACTAAGGCCTGTAATTTCAGCAATTTAGAGATAGAGGCAAGAGATTCCTGGCCAGTAAGGCCAAGAGAGAGGGGAGGGGGGAGAAGAAGAAGAGGGAGCAGGAGGAGGAGGAGGAGGAGGAGGGAAGGGAAGGGGAAGGGAGGGGAGGAGAGGGAGGGGAAGGGGAGGGGAAGGGGAGGGAAGGGAAGGAAAGGGAGGGGAGGGGAGGGAAGGGAAGGGAAGGGAAGGGAAGGGAAGGGGAGGGGAGGGGAGGGGAGGGGAGGGGAGGGAAGGAAGGTGAGGGGAGGGGAGGGCAGGGAAGGGAAGGGAAGGGAAGGGAAGGGAAGGGGAGGGAAGGGAGGGGAGGGGAGGGAAGGGGAGTGGAGGGAAGGGAAGGGAAGGGGAGGAAAGGGAAGGGGAAAGAGAGACAGAGACATTGAGACAGAGAGAGAGAGAGAAGGAAAGAATGAAGGAAAGAAAGAAGGAAGGAAGGAAGGAAGAAGGAAAATAGAAAATGATGTACTGTTCCAGTGATCTATTCTAGAATTCAGGAACAGGTGACACTGCCATATGTGATTTCATTTACTCTCCCATTTCCTGACTCTGGAGATGCTGTAGACTTAGGGGCATCCCCAGATCACATGCATTACTACCTCAGTTTCCCAGTTTTCCCCCAAAGAGACTCAGAGTGTTTATGCAGGGATGTAAAAACTTGGGGTTGTGATTTCTCGTGAAAGTGTGACTCTCAGGTTTGTCAGGTGTCAGGACTCTAAAAATCTGCAACAGTAGTGTGCAAGCAAATCTTGAGACACAGATTCTGACTGAGAGTCTTGGGCCAACTGAGATTCTACCCTTTATAGATGCTCAGGCAAGTCCACGTTGAGTATCCAAACTGATCACTTGGAATAGGGATGACCAAAGTTACTGCCAGAAGCCTGGTCCAGCAAGGCAACCTCATCTGGACTGCATGTTAGAACTGCCCATGGAGCATCACTGAATGCTGGTGATTTGGAACCACTCCAGGGTACAGCCTATGATGATAGTACAGGTTTCCTTGATAATTCCCACTCTGCATTCTGCAGACTGCACTTGGTCCCAATTGAGGCTCTATATTGACACCACTGAGTGAAGTTGGAATGACCTGGGAGGCTGCAGGGCGAGGAAGAAGTTACAGTGACCAAGGCATGTGGTTTGAGGAGAAGCAGGGGGAGCATAGGGGTCTAGGCATAGAAGCATGGCCACTCTTCCAGGCCCCTGAACAGTACTGAGCTGCTCTCTGCCTCACTTCTTCATGTATAAATAGAACCTTCCAGCTACTTCTCTCAGAGGCACGCAGCTCTGGCTAGGGGACCAGTAAATGGAGCTATTATTATTCATAAGCAAAACATTGGGTTGAGTGACCTTAGGGCAAGTTGAGAGCTTTGATAACTGGGATTCATGTTTTTGCCAGATGAGAACCCAAGATTGGCAGATGTCCCTTCTGGGAATGCTCAACAGACTCTTGTACCATCTAAAATGGTTTAATGTCAGTATCACTTTCTTGGGTTCCTACTGGAAGGCCCGGGCCAAGTGGCTTCATTTTAAAGAACCCCAACTGTAAAAATCTACATATTTTTAGAATTTAATATCCTTCTCAGAAAACACTTTGGATTTTGAGGTGAAACATTTGAAACAAATATTTTTTTTAAAAACCTCTTTTATTCTGTAACAGGGTGTGTGGAATCACATCATATCCACGAATCTAGGGATGCCATGGGTTTATTTATTTGTTCATATTAAAAAGACAACTTTGTGAGTAATCCTTGTAAGGCTCAGTTTTGTTCTACTGGTCATGAAATATGCAATGGAAGCAAAACAAACATTTTTCAGCACTGGGGAGTTACAGACAGTAGTCTGGGCATTTTGGGTTTTGTTTTTGTCTTGTGGAGGGCCAGGGCAGGAGAGGACACCGTAGTTGGTGTTTGCTGGGTGGCAGTCACAGTATAAGTGAGAGGCTGAGTTAAGCAGTTTTCAACCATTACAACACAAATTCCCGAGATGACCAATTTGAAGAGAAAGGTCTGTGGTTGGTTGGCCTGTTGTTTGGGGTCTTGGGTGAGGAAGCAGGTCATGGCAGGCAACATGCAGAGAGACAAAGCCATTTATATCACGGTCAAGAAATGAACAAGAGACAGGGCTGGAGTGCTACATTCCCTTGAAGGACACCCCCCCCCCCCAACGACCTGAAAAATGAAATGTGGACACCAGCCCTGTATCTATTCCATCCGCCTGACCTTGGTTCGCAGTACTCAATGGTGTAAGAACCGCCTGGGGAAATTACAAGGGAGCAGGTGTTCCTGGTTTGCCATGCCTTGGGCACAGGGCCTAAGACTTCATCTTTGACCAGTTTCCACCCAGCCTACCCTAGGACTGCATCAGAGCACGAACACAGCTTACAGTTGCACTGCATTGAGGTGGTTAGCGCTGACTGCTGTCCTGGGGCTGGTGTGTCCTCTCATATGTGTGCGTGCTCTGTGGCATAGAGCACACACACAAACAGACTCACTCTCACTATTACATTCCTGTCCAGTGTGAAGCTCATCCTCTTTGCTCACAGAGATATTAGCCAAAAAACAAACAAACAAACAAAAACAAACAAACAAAAATAGCACCTTACTATGCAGGTCAGGAGGAATAGAGCTTGCTTGTGGACAAATTTATATAATACCAGCCCATGCCCATCTCTACTGGCCAAACATGTCCATACATGGACCTACAAAGCCACCCCTCATTGTCATGGCCATGCTAAGACTACTTGCAAGTCTTCATATGTAGAAGGAAATTACACCTCCTATTGCCTTATAAACAGCCTTGGACCTGCTCTCTAGGTAATTAATATTTTGTGAATAGTTTGATGGTTACTCTCTGTACCTGAGCAGTCAGAATGCCAGGCTGCTTCCCTAATGGCACCAGCTCCATAGCTCTGTGATCCAAGGGCAAGTCTTTGGGTCAAATTGGCCTGGTTGAACTTAGTTCTTTTCTCTGTATTTGAGTGAGTCAGCTGACATCAGAACTTTTTGCTGTCTCACCCTTTGAGCATATATAGCAGTACTTCACTCATGATTGTTATCAAGACTAAATAAAGTGACAGAGAATCTAGCCTTTAGTAAGCTTTCACTGAATTCATTCACTTGCAGGGGTTACCTGAGCACCTGTTTATGGTTAGCTACTAGTTCCTTGGGAGCTGTAGTGCAATGGTGAGTGAACAAGATGCAGATACCCCTCTCCTTTGGTACTGCTTTCCCTGTGATGGTGACACCGTGATGATGATTATTTCCAGGCCATCTGTCTCCTAGGGTTGTATGGATGCTAACTCCATGGGGGAAGTATGTAAGGATGCTAAGCTATGTAATGATATCCAAGCTCTTGTCTAGGCAAGAGCTCACACCTATACTTAAGTTTATTGGGACTAATCATAATCCATGTGTCTGTTAATTCGATACTGTGTGTATCTCTCTGAAAAAAAATGGTAAAATATAAGCCCGTCATATACGCACCACAGAGTTGTTGATATTCGTAACTGGGAAAGGGTGCAAGTCTCCCTGAACATGGTCATTTTTCCCAGGGAAGGGACATGGAAAGAATCTCTCAGATCTAATTGGGATCCTGCTGTGGAGACTTCGTGGCCAGTGAATATACTGTGGATGAGTGCGTTGGGTCTGGGTGGCTTCTTTTATTGTGTATTTTCAAGTATTCCATTTAGATCCAAGTTGTGTCTGAAGAATTGCAAAAGAGAAAACACCAGAGACGCTGAGGACTCCAGGAAATGTTTTAGAGGTGGCGAAAGCCGAGAGAAAATATTTTTGAAGTCTATTTTGAATACTCATTGGTTACTTAAATTCCTCATGTGCACAGCTTTCCATTGGTAGCCCAGTTTCAAGCCCTGGAAAAGTTGAATAAGACAAACAACTCCAAACATAGTCCGTTTAAAAGCTATGCTGTATTCAAAGCATGCTGGGAAGAAAGCTATGTACAAATTTTCTCACAATAAAATCTAATTCTTCCCACTTAATAAATGTAGAATAAATGTTGAAAGTGTAATTGGTTTGAAGTGGGGCCAAGCTGCTCAGAAGCCCTCATGTGTGGTCCCACCCAGCTGGGCTGCAGTTCTGGGTGATCTGAATCAGGAACAGGAGAAGCTGATATGCTCAATGGCTTAGCAATCCGGAAAACATTACCTGTGCTAATTAAAATCACATTCAGAGAGCTCCCAGTCTGTGGTTAAGAAAGCTTGCAGTAGTGGGCTCGCTTCACCTTGCACTGTAACAGAGCTGCGGGATAGGGAAGCGTTAGCCAGAGGCAAGTGCAGATCGGAGGACCTTTAAACACAGCCCAGCTGTGAGACCTGTCAGGAAGCTGAGAACACGGAGGCAGTGACCTCTGCTCTATCCAACTAGAGCTTCACCACTCAGGCTCATGCACAGCCAGGGGAGGAGACAGGAAGAAGGTTGCCCTGTGAGTGCACTGAAAGCTCTGCAAACGGAGAGGGTGGGGGGGACAACACTCTGAGACTTCCTCCAGCATATTGCTTGCTTTCAACCAGGGCTCAGGCAAGGTGGTTGTTTTGCTTTGTCTTGTTTTGTTTTGAAAACACAGCCAAACATTTTGACCTCTATGGATTCTGGGGTCTCGGGTTCTTAGGTCTGCTGTAGTACAAAGGCAGTGTTCCCTGCTGGGTAGGAACCCTTCAGCTAGAGGTAGGAGTTAACAATTACCATAACTGTCCCTGCTTTGGGCCTGTTTATTTGCTAATCCTGATGCTGTTGTATGACATCAGTTATGCACCTAGGTGTAGTCCCCTTGACTCTGGCCTTCCATTCTGATGACAACCTCCTCTTGTCATCTAAAAATATCCCCACCAAAGCTGGGTATGGGGGGGTGCATGTCCGTGATTCCAGCAGTTGGTAAACTGAGACAAGAAGATTCCAAGTTTAGATCAACTTGGGTTGCACAGTAAGACTGGCTAAAAAATAAAATAAAAACAAACAAACAAATACCCAAGGAAGCAAACAAAAATATCTGCCTCTGGGTTATGCATCTTCCCTGTCATCCTCTTCCCCAACATCAACCTCTGTCTTCCCCATCATCCTCTTCCCTTGCTTGCTAAGCATATATAGCCCCCCACTCACTAAGAAGCAGACTGAAAGTCTGGGTAAGGTAGCACTCACCTGTAACCCTAGTACTTATGAGATGGAAGCCAAGGACTAGGAGCCCTTGGCCAGTCCAGGTACAGGAGCTCCTGTCTGATGGGCAGGAGCAAAAACCAAACAGTCCATGAGTGTTTGTATCCATGAGGCCAAATTCTCAAGTGTCCTCCAGTCAGGAGAACCTTTATAGCCATTAGGAGGCTGTTTTCCAAAACTCATTTTTAAAAGCTGCTTTAATAAAAGCACATTGTGTGTCTTGGTATTTATCTCGAGCCTTTTTTTTTTCCCGCTGGCATTTTAAACGAAGTGTTTTGTTCCTTCTTTCGTTTCTTCTTGCATCCTTGGCAACATTGGCTACATACCGACTCTTCACCCTTTCCTGGCCCCCAGAGCTAAGATTTGAGAGTCAGCCAAGAAGCCAAATAGCTTCTGTCTCTCCTTGTCTTTCTCCAGGACTAGCACAGCATGCCAGAGGGATGACCTCACCCGCACAGCAGCCGGCCCTCAGCTTCCTGTTTCTTTCCTCCTGAGGAGCCGTGAATCGTATCAGCTGTATCACTGAACTCCGGGGCTCATTTCCCTGTTCCGAAAATGTCTGGAGTTGGAGGAGGTGGGAGCCAAGTGTAATCCAAATAAGCCCCACTCTGCTTGCTTCCTGCCCATTGGACCACGGTGGTGCATGGTCCTGAAAGAACCATCTGGTTTGATTCAGCTGAACACTCAGCTCCCAGGTCAGACCCTAGAGATCTCATGTGACAAGCTGGACACTCACTGTGCCCTGGGCAGGGTTTGTGATGGCTGAGTCTTAGCATACAAAGACTATGTGCCCTAGGGAAAGATTTTCTTGAATATAAACCCAGATGAGTGTTTTAAGATTATTATGGAGTAGACAGCACACTGTGATCAGGGTTAGGTTTTCCTGTGTCTGTCCCCCTGCAGTGTGAAGTCCCTGGCCCCAGGCAAAATCATTCATAGGACCTCTAACAAAGAGTCTGGATACAGAGATTTGAAGCTAAAATATTCAGTGGCTTATGGCTAGAGAGATGGTTCAGTAGTCAAGAGCACCGGCAGCTCTTACAGAGGGCCTGGGTCTGGATTCTCGGTACACACCAAGTGGCTCACAACCATCTGTAATTCCAGCTCCAGTAATCAGATGCCCTTTTATAGCCTCTGTGGGCACCACACACACATGCATTCAGGTGAAATACCCATATACATAATTTAAAATAATTTTAAAAATAAAATATCAATGTTTTGTAGCAAGGAAAGAGGAAGAGGGGACTGGAGAGGTGGCTTGGGAGTTAAAAACATATTTCTCTTGCAGAAAACCCTAGCTCAATTTTCAGCCTCATTTCAGTGACTCACAACTGGGAGCCCCAGGGGCTTTGACACCCCCTTCTGGCCTCCAGCAGCACTTACATGTACATACCCATACACAGGTACATACATATATACACACCATTTAAAAATATTTTTTTAGAAGAAAGAAGGGATAAGGGATCAGGAATAGCCTTCAGAAGTACTCCCCCAGTGGCACACCTCCTCTGACTAGGCTGGACCTCTTAGAGATTTTATTCCTTCCACAAAAGTCCCACCAGCCAGATACCAGGCAATGAAAGCACAGCATGGGGGGGCATTTCATATTCAAATAAAGAGTACACTATCATAAGAATACTTATGATATAAATGATATAATTTATAAATATAAATTACTAAAAGGTATGTACATGTTTCAGAAATAACATGGGTGGTTTAGTATAATGCTACAAGATTGGGTTTGAATTTGATATTCATGGTTATTAGAGGCATGCTGGTATGATGTGAAAATACAACTCAAAACATAAGCACATGGATCGCCATGGGATACCACCGTTAGGTATTTCTAGGACTTGGATTCACATCTGCAGCTACTTCCAGAACAGATCTCTATAATTCCACAGGTGTGACAGTTGAAACCACATGACTGCTGGGCCTGCCTTGACATAGGAAAATTAACTAGTTTTTTGGTTTGTTTGTTATTTTATTTTTAAAAAGAATATCAACCAGGCCTGGTCCTATCTATATCTAATCTAATCTCTCTCTCTCTCTCTCTCTCTCTCTCTCTCTCTCTCTCTCTCTCTCTCTCTCTCTCTCTCTTTCTCTCTCTCTATCCCCCCCCGTGGATAATATTTATAGTTATATATTAAATGTACTGATTATTGAATTCTGACATTTTCAGCATCTTTATGTCTAATTACGGAAGTGCTCCTCAGCCCAGAAGGCTATCCAAGTCCAATTGCTCATTCTCATGGAAAACTTCAGGTCTCTCTTCAAGTGATCAATGAACCCTGTAAGCTTCGAGTTTCATCTGCCCATGTCATCTGCTTCTCTGGAAGCTACACCGTATCTTCTCAGGGAAGCAAGCTGCGTTTGTTTGTTGAGATAGGATCTCTGCACTGTATAACTGAGCATGACTTTAGGTGTCAGTTGTCTAGCCTCCACCTCCTGAATGCTGGGATGGAAAGTGTTTGCCACAACACCCAGCTTTATGTGGTGCTGGAGATTGAATTCAAGGCTAGGCACGTGCTCTACCAAGTAGGTCTACAACCACAGGCCCAGCTATGTTCCTTTTCAACCAAGAAGTTGCAGCTTACAAGTATGTCTTTTGTGTTTATTTGTAGTCGAGGCAAATATGCATGGCACTTACCATCCCCTACTTGTAACTTGTTTCGCTGTGCATGGTTGGTAAAGCCTACTGCAGTTGCTTGAGTGATGAGTGCACACAGTGGCAGTTCCTGACAGCGTCTGACTTGTGTCAAGCAAAATCTCCTTCCAGACAAGATCATCTGCTATTGTAACTCAAACCCCTTTGTTTTCAATATTACTCCCTTTGTAAAACATTTGTTTTCGGCTAGGTGTGGTGGTGTACAAGTGTAATCTTAGGACTTAGAAAGGGAAAACAGAAGAATAAGAGTTCAAGGTCATTTTTAATGAAATGATGAGTTCACAGCCAGCCTGGCCTACATGAGATAGAGTTTCATGGATGGAAAAATTATTTTTCATTGACACATATTTATGAGACATTTTGTGGTACTTCAATATATGTACAGACATGTCCAACTTTTTGATACTATGACACAACCTTGTCTTTTACAAACATGACACCTGAAAACTACACATTCAAGTTACAAAGGAAACAACTGCAAAAAAACTTTTAAATAAGTATATAATTTTGTACAGACCATATAACTTTCCTAGGTCTAAGGTTGTACACACTCAACTATAGACAGTGTGTAATGATGAGTGTGTAATGATTCATTGCCTCATATACCTACCAATTCCTTGTGCTGGGGAAGTTTGAAATGTTCCTTACTGGCGACTTTAAGACATCCCATTACGTCATGTCCACTTAGTGACTTTGTGTGCTACAGGACAGTGGACATTGTTTTTCCTACGGAGCTGAATTTCTGCATTATGTACATTAATCACCCTTTCTCCACAGCTCCCAGACTCTGGTTTCCTGTGATCACTTTTTTTTTTTTTTGGTATACACATATGAGTGAGAGCATGAAGTGATCGTATGTCTATACCTGACTTACTTTACTCAGCTTAATGACCACCCCCCCAGGCTCATCTATGCTATGTGAGTGAGTTGCATCCTTTTACTGATGTGTACATATGTCCCATTTCCTATACCTGCCCATCAGTTGACACCTCAGACATAGTCACTATTTTTAAAGGAAATGCCTTGGTAACACTAAGCACAATCACAATCACAATATGTCTGTCAATCACCCATCTCCACAGGCTTTTCATCTTCCTAAACTGAACCTCAGTATCTAATAAATGCTCTCAGCTCATTCCTTCCCTGCCACAGACCTTAGACACCACAGCTGAGCTTTCTATCTCTATAAATCTGATGATACTAGATGCCTTGCATAAGAGCTATTTGTTCAGTTATGTATCATTCTGTGATGGGCTTACTTTACCTGGTACCACACCTGCACAGTTCATTGTCTTAGTCAATGTTCTGTTACTGTGAACAGACACCATCACCATGGCAACTCTTTTTTCTTTAAAGCATATAATTGGGGCTTGCCTACAGTTTCAGAAATTTAGTACATTATCCTCATGGCAGGGAGCATGGTGGCATGGAGGCAGACATAATAACTGAGAGTTCTACATCAAAAGGATCATCAGGCAACAGGAATAGAGAACCACTGGCCCTAGCTTCAACTTTTAAAACCTCAGAGCTGACCCTCAGTGACACACTTCCTCCATCTACTTCAACAATGCCACACCTCCTCATCCTTTCAAATGGTGCCATTCCCTGGTAATTGAGCATTCAAATACATGAACCTATGGGGGACATTCTTATACAAACTACCACATTCCACTACCTGGCTCCCATAGACTTATAGCCATACTATGATGCAAACTGCATTTCCTCCAACTTCAAAAGTCCCCACAGTCTATCATTTTCAACATTGTTTAAACGTCTGAAGTTCAAAGTCTCTTCTGAGATTTATGGTACTCTCTTAACTGTAACTCCCTGTAAAATCAAAATATTAAAGAAGATCATGTATAACTGACATACAATGGCACAAAATATACATTGCCATATCAGAAGGAAGAGAAAGAAGCATGAAGTGAGGAAATACTGGACCTAACCAGAACAAACACCAGCAAGGCAAACTCCGAACTCTGCAATGCATCTCCGTGTCTGATGTCAAAGTGCTTTTCAGATCTGACTCCTTTTGACTTAGTTGACTATAACACACTTCTCTCTCTTTGGCTGGTTCCACACTCAGTCCACAGCTTTGCTCATCAGGTAAACCATGACTCTGGCATCTCTAGCATCTTGGGATCTCCTATAAAATCCAGGCTTCACTTTCATATTTCCATGCAATGATTTGTCTGGGCTTCTCAGTAGCTTTCCTTAGCTGAAGAAGGAGAGTCCATAATCCCTTTCTTGTACTCTTGGCTGTAAAGCCAGAATTACATGCCCAAAGCTGCCAAGTTCTTCTGCTTGCCGGGGCTGGAACATGATCCCTCATTCAAATACATGTTTACCAGTTGTCTTAGGACTTTACTGCTGTGAACAGACACCATGACCAAGGCAACTCTTATCAGGACAACGTGTAATTGGAACTGGCTTACAGGTTCAGAGGTTCAGTCCATTACCATCAAGGCAGGAACATGGCAGCATCCAGGCAGTCGTGGTGCAAGAGCTACTGAGAGTTCTACATCTTCACCTGAAGTCTGCTAGCAGAATACTTGCATCCAGGCAGTTAGAATGAGGGTCTTATAGCCCACACCCACAGTGACACACCTACTCCAACAAAGTCACACCTGCTCCAACAGGGCCACACCTCCTCCAACAGGGCTACAGCTTCTAATAGTGCTACTCCCTGGGCTGAGGTGTCCTTCACTGCTTAAGCTTTTCTTTAAATATTTTTCACAAGTTGAAAGCAAAGCTGGGAGGGTCTTGCCCTGAGGTCACCACTCCCTATATTACATTTAGCATTAGGCTTTTCTCTAAAACTTTTATCTCTTTGAGCACAGGACTTAGCTTCAATACATTTTCTGGTGCTCTTTTCTCCTCAAATTGTAGGTTTTGTATTTTTTTTTCTTGCTCAGCTTTCTCCTTTTCATTATAAATCTGCATATAACTGGCCACTAATAACCAAATGACACAGTCAATACTAGACTGTCTTGAAATCTCTTTTGCCCATGACATTAACCCAAAACTCTTCAATTTAGCCTCAGGCAGATTTTTCAGATCAGGGCAAAAAGCAACCACACTCTTTGCCAAAATATCACAAGAATAATCTCTATTTTCTTCTCTGAAACTTTTTAGCTGGGCCCCCACAGTTCAAATCTCCCTTAGTACTGTCTTCATTGCTCCTACTGGTATGGTTTATAAGGCTTCACTTAAAGCATTCAACTACTCTCCTAATCCACAGTCCCAAAGTCCACATTCTGCCAAGAAACAGCCTCTGCAGGCCTGTCACAGCAATACCCCACTCCTGGTACCAACTTCTGTCTTAGTTACTGTTTTATTGCTGTGAAGAGACATTGTGACCATGACAACTCTTTTTTTTTTTAAGACTTACTTACAGTTTCAGAAATTTAGTACTTTATTCTCATGGCAGGAAGCATGGTGGCATGCAGGCAGACATAGTAGCTTAGAGTTCTGTGCCCAGTTCTGAAGGCAGCAGGAAGAGAGAGTCACTAGGCCTGCCTTAGGCTTTTGAAACCTCAAAGACCTCTCCCCACCCCAGTGGCACACTTCCTCCAACACACACCTCCTAATCCTTTCAAATAGTGCTACTCCCTGGTGAATAAGCATTCATAGACATGAGTCCAGAGAGCTCATTCCATCCTTATTCAAACCACCACACTGATCATGTCACAGCGCGTGTCAGAGACTCCTTCCTTCTTAAGGACTATTGCATGTACTTACTACAATTTATTTGCCATTCATCCAGCAGTAGATACTTGGGCACAAGTTCCTTCTACTTCTTAGCTATTGCAATGCTTTGTGAACATAGATATACAGATGCCCCAGTCCCAGTTTTCATCTCTTTGGAGGTATGTGCCCAGAAATGGAGCTTCTGGAGTGCACATGAATTCTATTTTTGTTTTGTTTTCTTTTTCAGGAATCTCCATACTGTTATGCTTAAGTTTTTTGAAGACCAACATGGGATTGGCAGGTGTCATTGTCAATTCATCTGATCACAAGAAGCCCAGATTTTCTGAAAAATCTGAAGTTATTCACCTGGGGGAACTGAAGCTTTGCATATTTTTTCATTTGGTTACTTATTAGTGAAATTCTAAAGGAACCTGCTTCTCCTTAAAGATAGAATCAAAGTAAGAGTCTAATATAAATACCATATAGTCAGTATTATAAAAATAAATGACAGAACAATAGCTGGATATCACATGCAGTCTAAAAAAGTCTGTTCCACCATGCCCAATGCCTCTCCTTTGTTTTGTTTAATAAAATTAATCTCTTTTTCTTCATTTTCACAGCCATTCATTTATTTGATCATGATGAAGCCCTTGGCATCTGCACCAGGGCCATGATTGATCATGATGTTACCCTTGGCATCTGTGTCAGGGCCATGTAGCATCCTTGAGTCTGGGCTCTCTGTCTTGCTCCATATGTATCTGTATCTTACCTCATTGCTGTAACCCACACAGTATGTGTTCAGGTTCCTCAGGAATTAGACAGTGAGAGAGATAGTGTGATAGGTGACAGGAGCTGGTGAATCTAGCAAAATCTTAAGAGCCCATACCACAGTTCTTTTCTGGCTGCTTATGTCAGTACAGATCTCTAGATTTTTCTGATTACTGAGAAAAGGAAGAAATTCAAATTTTTATTATGAAATTATTCATTTTAACATGAAATGCTAAATATTTTGGAATGAAATGTTTTGGAATGATAGTCACTTGCTCAGACATATGTGTTAGGAATATACACACATTTGCAGGTTTGTGCCATCGGTGGGACATGCCCCAGTAGAACATAAGCATACTTGATGGGTATCTTATCTTTCCAGCTTGTCTGTTAGGAATGACCAAAGAGAGAAGGAGAAGGGACAGCTTATCAGGAAGCTAAAGAAGCTGAGCTTCATGAACTTAGCTTCTCCATTATCCAGGGCTATGTATTTTGTAACATTTTCCAAAGTAAGAAACCAACTATAATTGATTAGGGCTCCTGTCTTTTCCCACCATGACTGCCCCTTTGTCTTGAGTATCAGTAAACTGAATAAGGACATCCTTGGAAAGAGTCGGGTTGAAGACACTTTCAGTTTGAGTGGAGAAAGGTATGCTTCTGTGGTTAGCACATGTAGACCCTGGGTCATAGCAGGACTGCTCCACCAGAACAGTGTCTGATACAGCAAGCGAGCTTCTAGAGTCTCAAAAATTGTCCCCAGCCAGAGCCCATGCCCTATATTCTATACCAGATGTTGGATCTTGGAATTTCCTGCCTGATGCTAGGATCCTGTCTTGGACATGCTTGGGCTTCTCACCTGCCTACCTTAGGATGACAAACTCTACTGTTCTCTTCCTGCAGCCTCAAGCACCAAGAGGGGATTATTCGTAGGAGGACCATGAAATGTGGGCATGTCTATGGTAAGGCCCAGGAGCTTAGAGTGTGTAAAGAAGTTAGGAGTCAGTCATCAGTGTGGATACTGTTATCCAAAATCTATATGCCAGGGCATTATGAAGGCATAGTTTTTAAGGAAAGATGTGAAAATGGAGATGACAGATATTTAACATGTTCCATACTTAAAAATAAACTTATTGCATCATTTATGCTGTGTTAACTTTCCCCAGGAAGGTGTGAGCAAATGTCTACTCATACCAGATGAGGTACCAGCAACACACCAAAGTAATAACCCTGCCCAAGTCTAGTTTAGTGAGCTAATAAATTTGTTAGGCCTATTTACAGGAGCACAGGTAATGGGTTATTTATAAAGCATTAGTGACTCCCAAACAATTGTATCACCAATAAAAGTCCCGATGTGGATGAAGGCTTCTCTGCAGCTGTATAGATGGAAGTCTTCCCTTCAGGTAACTTTTCACCTCAATATACTCTAACACCTCCAGAAATCTCATGCAGTTATGACATAATTACATGCAGCTTGGAAGGGATTTCAAGAGGGGGAGGTGGCTGAAATCTCAGATAAGGATATAGTGACCCTTCCCACCCTCCTCTCCTTCTATCAGGCAATGTCATCAGACCCAGACCTGAGGGTTTCTTGCAGGTAATCACAATTTTATGATTAGGATGGGAATGGCTACTGTGCTTAGAGAACAGCATTTTATAAAACTTCATCCTTCCTCTGTCTCTTACAGTCTTTCTTCCTCTTCTTCTGTGCTAGTCCCTGAGCCTGGAGTGAGCATATGGAAGCTTGACTCTATTTGTGGTTAAGACATGGAGAGCAACAGTTGCTTGTTCCTCAGCAGTTTGACTGAATATACATCTCTGTAGTAATTTTCCTCCAGTGTAAAGCAAACTAACGAAAACTCCCGTCCACGTCTCTGACTGAAGATAGACATACTCTACGAGCACAAAGGTTTAGAAGGAAATTTGACAGGCACGTTTTGTGTGTGTGTGTGTGTGTGTGTGTGTGTGTGTGTGTATGTGTTTAACAATAGAAATAGTTTCCTTGCTACAGCCTATGGCCTTCCTACTCACAGTATTTTATACTGACTTTCAATAACTTGTGAATTCCATAATGTGTCTTAGCCCTTAAGCCAAATTAGAAAATAGCTGGTTGCACCCATAGCAGTTGTGTCACTATTAAACCATTGGACATCTGGTTTTTGGCATATTGATAATATAGCAATCTGGGTCTGCAGCCCAGTAAGACTGTGGGGAATAATTTGGATCTTGGAATTTCCTGCCTGATGCTAGGATCCTGTCTTGGACATGCTTGGGCTTCTCACCTGCCTACCTTAGGATGACAAACTCTACTGTTCCCTTCCTGCAGCCTCAAGCACCAAGAGGGGATTATTCGTAGGAGGAGTGTGTTCTGTCACTATAAAAGCTAGCCAGCAAGAAGGATGCTTCCCATTCTACCCAAGCTTTATTTCTGTGTCTTGCAATCAAAATATAAGGTATCTTTACCAGTGGGGTCTTCTTATCTAGTTCTAGTAGGTGGCTAACATCAGTAGCAATAGCCTATATTGTTTGGAGAGAGCCTTGAGGAATGACTGGCTAAGAACATTGTAGGTAGGGAGGTAGCCTACCCATGATAATGGAGTTTTTATTTAAACAGGTTTATGGTTTCTGAGGGTGTCTTTTCCTATTCCTTTTTTCTTTTTTATGTATATGAAGAGTACACTGTAGCTTTCTTCAGACATACGAGAAGAGGGCATCAGATTCCATTACAGATGGTTGTGAGTCACCACGTAGTTTGCTGGGAATTGAACTCAGGACCTCTGAGTTAGTTAGTGGAAGAACAGTTAGTGCTCTTAACTGCTGAACTATCTCTCCAGTGCCTCCTTTCCTATTCTTCCAGGGTATCTTGACTCATGGCTTACTACTGTTGTCAGAGGCCAATTTACCACTGTCTGTACTGCTCTCAATTCAGCCCTCTACCTACTTTTTCTTTCTTTCCTCTCTTGCTAAGAACTGCATTGCTGTGCCCGGATGCCACTCCCTGTGTGAGCTGATATTTTGTCTTGCTCCTTCCAGTGTGAAGGTTGGCATCAGCATTTTATTTTCAAATTGTCATTCTTTCTGATCTGGGTAAGCTCTCTCTTAGCAGACATCTGAGCCTCAATTGGATGTCTTATTAGCCTCAGCAGGAGCAGTGAAATTTCTGCCAAACTTCCTTACAATCCTGTTCCATACACATAGCACTTTCAGGGACTTCAGTATATTCTCTGGTCCATCAGCCATTCTAGGGCGGTCCCTATAGATACTCCCTTGATGGACCACATTCATTAAGGAGATATATCACCCCATAAGACATAAAGGAAGATAGCGCTACCAGGATTTCTCCCATGGATTCCCTCACTTTCCCCTAGGGCAACTTGCTCAGCCTGAGTATCATGTCTCATCAACCAATAGCAGACACACAGCAAGTGCTGCTACAGCAAAGAGGCATACAGGTCCATACTACATGGAGAAGAACCAGCACTAGGATTGCCCACAAATGTCCCACCCTTAGACAGCTTAGTTTTCGTCTCATCATCCAGAAGAAGGGAACATACAACTGTTTCTCCCAAAATAAGGCCTTACCAGATGGATGCCTAACAAACCATCAGAAACTTGATCGAATGGAGGCAAACATGCTCATGTCTGGCTATTTGTCAGTGCTCTGATTGCAGTGTAGGACACAGTTGCTGGAACTGGACATTTTATAGCAGGCATCAGACTGCAAAGAGAAATAGCCCAGAAAAGAACATGGCAATTAGTAAGCCTTCTCTGTGAATATAACCAGTTCACCAAGCACATTCAAGGGGCAGAGACTAAGAGATTCAAGGACAAGACCCCTCAGTAGGAGTATCAAGTTTTTAAATCACCACACAGATTAAAATGTTGTTGGTCATTGTGGTATTGGGTGGCTTCCAGGAATATATCCAACAGCTATTTAATGAGCACTTTAAAGAATGGAGGCATGGTATGGCATATCCATTCCTAACAGTAGGCTGAGGCAGGAAGATTGGAAGTTAGAGGCTAGCCTGGGCTGCATAGGAGACTCTGTCTCAGGAAAAAAAAAAACAGCAAACAAAGAACATTTCATAGAAATTTGAAATTTCTTGAAATTGTATAGCTTACACATGAAAGAAATTACTAGGTTTCCTCCCCCAGTGGAGGGCTTATGTAGGGTTTCCCCATATTTAATGGTTCTAAGACAACAAAGAACCATCCACTATGAAGGTGTGAACTCTGAAACATTTTCTCTTGTCTTCTGTTTATTTATTGAGAAATAAATTTCTATCATTTTATATCCTTATGAAAATTTGAAATTAAAAAAGCTTTTCTAAAACATCAAAGTTATTCTGATCAACCATAACATAGCACAGGTAAGATGGAGTAAGAGTTTTTCTGTTTCCTCTATAGATAAGATCACTAATGAGTTATCATATTAAAAGACAATAAAATCATGCTGCCAAGAGAGTACCAATATTTTAGACTAGTGCATCACATAAACTCTTAGTAACAACCTATACACAACAAATTAATCTCTAATAACCAAAGACCCAAGTGAGCAACAGAAGTCCAGGAAGACTTCATGGAAGGATTAGATTTCAGTTGTCAGAAGATCAGATGCTGGCAGCAGGGTTACATCAATCAGTCAGTCCAAGTCGACAGTTATACACAACCACCACCTGATTGGCCCAGTCTCTGTCCTGATTGGTTAGAGTCTGCCCTAGCAGTTGGTCAATGTTTTGCATATCTTCTGTGTCAGTTAGAACACACAATATCCGCAAAAGCACCAGAAGGAAGAGTCTTGGCTCATACATCAAAAGGTGAGGGGACTGGCTTGAAACCAGCTGGGGCAGATGTGGGAAGTACAGCTCTTTAAACTCTAGTAAAACCAATTGTGAGGGAAGCTGAATGTTAAGGAAATGGAATTTATCCATTATCCTGTAAGCAGAGGAGACTAATGAACCCTATCAGTGACATGATATCAACATTTTTATTGTATTTTAGGAATTCTTAACAGAATAGATAACTAGAAGAGAGGAGGAAGATGCCTTAAAGGGCTATCAAATATGCACAGGGAAAATAGAAATTGGGGCTTGGGCGCTATATTGGTTGCTTTTCACTGATGTGACAAAAGCAACCTATGGAGGGGGGAGAGGGTTTATTTTGACTGACTGAGTGACTCACAGTTAATCATGATGGGAAGTTGGTGGAAGCGCAGGGTCATGTTGCTTCTGCAGCAAGATAAGACTGTGGTCATCTGCCTTTCCCTATTTCTCCTTTCTACTCAGTCTGGGACTCAAGCCTATGGTAATGCCATGTTCAGGGATGGTTTACCTTTTCTCAGTTAAATCTTTCTGAAAATACTCCCACAGACATGCCAAGAGCTGTGTCTCCTATGATTCCAAATCCTGTTGGTTGACAAGATTAACCACTACGTGAGAGTCTCACCTCCCTAACTCAGGTCTGATAACTGTTAGCTTATAATACTGAATACATACTGGATACTTCACATGTCCCTGTTAAATTGCTCTGAACCCCTCTTTTCTGCCACTGCAGCAGTAGATGGTTATAGCCAGGCATCCTCATGCTGGGTACCTGAGGATATCTGTACTCTATCTCTGACTACTCCAATGCAGAGGCAGCAAACGTGGCATACAGAACTGTTGATAACCAGAGTGACTATCAGCCACAGAGACTAGGAGGCCTTAGATAAATGCTTCGTTCATCCCATGGTGCCGAGATTTATTTCAGAGGGCTTCCCAAAGTTCCTGTAGTATCTAGTATTTCAATCCTGTAGATTTGGAGTGGAATGTGTTGGCCCCAGATTGACACTTCTAGATTGCAGCAGAATGTTTAAGCCATGGGACCTTATGGGGACTGTGAGACACTGGTGTCCTCTTTCTCTCTGCTTTCTGGCTGTCCTGAGTCAGCAGCTTCCTCTGCAATATACTCCTGCTATGATGTACTGTTTCACCGCAGCCCCCAAACAGTGAGATCAATTGACCATGAGGTGAAACTCTCAGAAATATAAGCCAAAGTAACCTCTCTTCCCATCTAAGCTAATCACCTCAAGCATGTTGTGATAGCAATGGGAAGCTGACTGATTAAAATACTATTGACACTATGATGTTATTGTCTCTTTATAAGGTAACGCTTTTGTGATCTTATCTTCAGAGAAAACAAAAGGCTCCAATTCTGCATTGCCTATAATATGATTGATCAAAATTCTTTTCTTTCATGTATGTATGCTTTTGGTTCCACCTGCCCAGCTCGAGGGCAGACCCTGATTGATTTACCTGAAGGGGCAATTTACCAATTTTAACCACATCCTGGACACAATTAGTGGGCAAAGCAAGGAGAAACCAATCAGGAGATGTGGGGCCAAAATCTTAAGGAATCAAAGAAGATGGCATCTAGCCTCTAGAAATGGCTAAACTCATCTTATGGCTAATGAGTGCTAGTCTAAGGCAAAACAGAAAGGAGGGAGATTACTGAACTTCCAAATCAAGCTCCTGCATAGTCCACATGGCCTCATATAGCTTCTGATAAGTGCACTACTATTCATTTCTTTTCTTTCAAAGCCATTTTGAGACAGGTTCCTCCTGCTGTTTGTAGAAAGGTTCTCAACTGCTAGCGTGCAAATAGACTGTATAAGTTATAGGTCTCTAAAGCATTCCTGTTTGCTCATTTTTCTATTACTCATTGGTAGCAAGAATAGTGATGGGCCATGGAACAGGTTAAGATTCTAAATGCTTGTTCTGATTTACTATCTTCTTTTAGGAAAAAAACAAAACTAGATCATTCACAGTGTGTTCAGAAACCAATCCCATCTAGAATATGTGAAGAAACAGATGATTGAAAATAGAAGACCACTTGTTTTATATGTAAAATTCACAGTCATCAAAGAAAAGACTGTTAGTTAGATACATAAAAATAAAAATGTAAACGTGTCATTTTGTAAAAATTCCCAATGTAAGTAAAGACATAAATAACAAACTAAAACAGCTGAAGCTTATATGACAGATTAAAGGTTAGTGCTCTCTATGTACAGAGAGAGTTCTTGTATATCTATAAGGAAAGCAAAGCTGCTATGTTATTGAGATTTGTTTATTATAGGCTCGGCTCTGGGCTGTCACTCAGTGGTAGAATGCTTACCTAGCATGTCTGAGGCCAGGGTTCCCATCACCAGCATCACAAAAGAAAATGGCGGGTGGTAGTGGGTAACATGTATGATTACAAAATTTAAGCAACATATGACAAGGTGCTAAATTTATGATTAAAGTCAGAGCCTCACATCAATAATGGTTACCTATAATCATGATTAATATATTTTAAGCAACAGGAACCTGACGATTATCTCAGAGATGTATAATAATGATTAGCATAGAGTTTAAAAAGTCAACAGTAAGATGATGAAGTATGTTGAGGCCATTTTCAAAGCTCAGGTAGACCCTTGAGCTTTATGATGGAAAGCAGGTACCTGTGGCAGGAGCTTATCAATGTATAGAATAATCCCATTTGCACTAAAATTTATGCTAACATGTGGACCCAAGTCTGTGAAGAGAGCCATAGCTATTAATAATGGTTATTTCTAATATTTAAGATCACTCAGAGATCACTTTACAAAGCTGCCAAAATAGTTTTATTTTATAATAAAGGATTAAATGAAGATGAGTCAGGGAGAAATCCAGGTTAGGAAATCTGTATTAGGTATTATCAAATTTGGGAGAGGAAGAGAAAGAAGTATAGAGGCAGGGAAGGAAAACTTTCCACTTTACTGGAAAGCTCAAGAAAGTGTCTTCCTCAACCAAGAAACCAGCATGGAGAAGTATCACTGCGTCCTCGTACACAGAGAGATGGTTTCTGCACAAGTTTCTGCCAAAGTGGTTCAGAACTGGCTCCTTGGAAGGTCTGTGCAGTGGTCCCCAGTGCTTTAGTAGGGTCTATCTGTGGGGTCCAGTGACCTCTTCCTCCTCCTTCATTGCCAACTTAGGGATTTCGTCTATTTCTGCCCTCTCAGTCCTGTGGATTCGCCTTTGGACTGAGTTCATAACACGCCAGCAGTCTTGTGAGTGGATAAAGTCTAATTAGGATTACTCCTAAAAGCTAAGGCTTTGGTGGAGTTGCATCTCCTTCCTCACAAACTGGAGTTTGTAGTCTTTTGATAATAAGCCCCCCTCCCCAGGATGGCAGTGAAACACTAAAAGGCCATGGGCTGTCTATCCATGTTTTGTGGTGAACTCAAAATTTGATTTGTGAAGACATGCTCTCGGCTGAATCTTAACCCTGAATCCAAATCAAAGGGGCTAGAGAGTCTCAGCTTGCAAGCGTTCAGATGAAAAACAAAACAGCCCTGGGTCTTAAAATAGTCATGTAACTTCCTTAAACAGTAAGCATGCTTCACTGTCAGTATGAGAACCTAGCATGAACACCAGGGGCCTGAGACCTCAGGCAACACGACTTTTTCCACTCTGTCACACTTAACTCTAATTGCCAGGTGCAGAAGTTCAGAGCTTTGGTGATTTGTGAAGAGTGAACTTTGATGCTTTGGTTCTAAATGGGGAACTGAAAATGAAAATGTGTCAGGGAATACCTTTACTATGACACCTAGCGTTGCTGATATCAACAGTATCTTGGAATCATGCAATCAAATGGTACAATGTTTATTGTGCAAGCTGTAAAACATTCAGGTCCTAGAGCAGGAAAAACAGAAGAGCTGCGGTAGCAATGGGCTGCGTGACCTGGCAAAAGCCCCATCGTCTGTGATGAATAATCCCCATTCATCTGTGATGAATAAATGATTGTCAACTTGATTGAACTGAGAAGCACCTGGGAGATTATACCTCCACATGTGTCTATGAGGACATTTCCCAGAGAGCATTAACTTATGTCAGAGGAAGAACTGCCCTGACCCACAGGCTGGACCTAGAGGGAATTAAAGAGTAGAGCAGAGAGACAGATCACAGTGCAGGCCTTTCCTCTGCCTCTTTACCTCCCTAATGGCAGCTGCTCAGCCTCACCTGAACCTCCCTGCCTTAATGGACAGACCTCTGAACCTGTGGGCTCAATAAATCGCTCTTCCTTTGAAGTAATTTATGCCAGTCATTCTGAGATGAAAAAATTAACTCGCTGTTCTTATCTAGTCACCCTGCAGTCCTGCCAAATAGATCCTTGGTTTGGGACTCTATTGTACAGAGAAATTACTGAATCCTAGCAAACTGTGCATTTTGCCAAAGGCCCTCTGGCAACATTCAAAATGCAGTCAATTCTTGGATGTAAACCCTGGGGACATGGTGACTGTGGTTGGTGGTCGTAGGGATAATTTCAGGATTACAAAATGTAAGAAACATTTTCTGTTCCTTAGCTTCTCATCACTGTAACCCAATAGCAGAAACATAAGGGTGAAAGAATTTCTTTCAGTTCACAGTTTCCAATTCAGTCTATGGTCGCTTGGTCCCATTTGCTTGGAAAGGACATCATGGCAATGGGAACATGTGACAGAAGAAAGCTATTCCCTTCATGGCCAGTCAGGAAGCAGAGCAAAACAGGAGGGGGTGGATATAACATACTCACTAAGGAACCAACCCCAGTTACCCCACTCCCTCCAGGTAGGCCATATCTACTAATGTTTCTATCATTATCTAGAAACCAAACTTTCAATATACAAGTCTGTGGGAGCATTTTGTATTAAACCCATAGCACTTCTGCATGTCACCTGTTTAGAATTTCAGGATCCTTAGCATCACAGTTCTGCCAGGTAGGACACGGTGTGTGATCATAACTGACGGGTGATTATAGATAACCCTTTGGTTTGCGGAAATTCTAGTTAATTCTTGTTACAATACTATGCAATAAAGCACAGCTCTATTTCAATAAACTCTGAAACTTGTATATCTCATGAGTAGTGTGCTGAAGAATGGACTTTCTGTGTCAGGACAGGCACCTCTGCTTGTCTTATGGATTTGGGGAGACTGGTGTCATCCCCATTGACATCAATGTTATAAGTATGTCTCAGCATGTACCATGGAGAGGGGCAAGCATCCTGGTTGATATTGCCCATTTGTCTTCTGTAGTCTCTGAGATCATTATCCATATTCTAATGGATAAAACTTCTACTGTTGACACTATAAATTCACAGCACACTGAGAATTTATAGATTCTGTTTTTAGAAATTTTAGCAACAGAACTAGAGTGGTAGATTAGTGGCATAGAGATTGCCTTCCTTGGGTAATGGCCTGGGTTTGATCCCTAGCACTAAAGAAAGAGAGAGGAGGGTAAGGAGCAAAAGAGAGTAGAGAGCAGGAGGGAGAAAGAAAAAATGGAGAAGGAAGAAAGGAAGGGAGAGAGGGAGGAAACATTGACTGTGGTGGCAGATGGTTTACTTAAAATCACCAGTCTTGGGCTGAGAGATTGCTCAGTGGTTAAGAGCATCAGCTGCTCCTTCCAGAGGTCCTGAGTTCAATTCCCAGTACCCACATGGTGGCTCATAACTATCTATAATGAGTTTTGATGCCCTCTTCTGGTGTGCAGTTGTATATGCAGTAAATAAATAAATAAATAAATCTTTTTAAAAAATGGCCAATGTTAAAGCAAGTTCAGCATTTATTTCAAAACAACTCTAAGATGACTTGAAGCAAACCATAAATCTAAATAGAGAACTATAAAACTTTTAGATGAAATCATAAGAAACCAATTGTATGACCTTGGTTTAAATACCAAAAGCATGACCCATAAATAGACAACTGATAATTTGGACTTCATTAAAATTAAAACTTTTTTCTCTACAAAGGACATCTAGAAGCCTGAAAGAAAAGTTAGAAATCCTCGTAGGTCATATGTCACATGAAGGGCTGATACTCAGACTACAATAGGAACTCTCAAAACTATCAAGCAGAGTGGTAAAACACCATGCAGTTAAAAAAAATTACGAATTGTCAATTTCTAGAAATTTCCATTTCATATTTTCTGGGCTGTCGTTGAGTCCATATAACTAACTGTTTTATTAGATAAATTTTATGTAGATGAGGGCTTTGCCTTTGTGTTCATCTGTGTATCACATACATGCAATTGCCTGCAGAGGCTGGAAGAGGGCATTGGCTCCCCTGGAACTAGAGTCAGAGATGATTATGAGCTGCTACATGGGTGCTGAGAATGGAACCCAGCAATAAGTGCTCTTAACCACTGAGCTATCTGTCCAGCTCCTGAGTGCATTTAATTGAAACTGGAAGGCAAAACCCAGGATAAGAGAGAATGGCTGGGCCTGACTGTGCCCATGGCAAATCCATAGCGCTGCACACCAGAAAGAGGTCATCTTACTCTAGTAAATTTAAAATGATGCTCCTTTGTGTTTGCGTGTGTGTTTGGGTAGGTGGGGATCCCATGCGCTTGCCATAGCACTCTCGTGGAGTTCCGAGGTCAATCTTAGGGGCTAGGCTTCCAGTTCCACCTTGAGTCAGCTGCAGCTGTGGTGGGCCAGACTCTGAGCCTCATCAGTGGGGAACAGGGCTGCTTCTGCTTCCCTTCTCACTGCGGGAATGCTGGGCTAGATACCTGTGCCATTCCGTCTGGCTTTTTTACATAGGAATACAACTTGGGTCATCAGATTTACATCTGCTGAGCAACCTCCCCCGCCCCGCCCCCTTCACTATATTTAACTTTAAAAAAAAGATGTTGACAACATCTTACTTTGTTTACAACAGAGCTTCAGCAAGATCTCACCTAGGATATCAAGAGTCAACAAAGCTCCTTCCCCTTCCTTCCTTCCTTCCTTCCTTCCTTCCTTCCTTCCTTCCTTCCTTCCTTCCTTCCATCCTTCCATCCTTCCTTCTTTTCCCTTGAAGACTGAACTTTCAGCCACAATACTGAGACAGGAAGACAGGAAGTCTGGGAGCTGAGAGTTTCACTTGAATAACTGATAACATTGAGGAATGTGGTACTGTTAGCCAGGGTGTGGCGGTCGGGGTGTGGAATGGAGAGTTGAGTTCATCAGTTTCAGCAGTGTGTGCCTGCTTGGACCTCAGCACAGGCCGGAGCGGCCACCTCCAAGGCTGGTCCTAGTTCCCTGCCCTCAGGCAGCACTTTGCAAGTGGAAATCAGGAAAACAACTCAGAAGGACCTGTCAGTTGACTGAAGGTCACCACAGGGGTTTCTAAAGGTTGTTTCTGAAATGAAGATGACCACAATTTGCCAAAAATTCCAGGCATGTGGGCATTGTGAAAACTTCCATAACTAAACACTAAAAGAGAGTGACTTGTGTTGCATATATGTCTAAAAATTAGTGTGTGTGTGTGTGTGTGTGTGTGTGTGTGTGAAGCCTTAGTAATAATAGCGAATCTTCAATTATAACCAAAGATGAACTGTAAACAGCAAGTCATGTCTTTTCGCTTACTCAGTCCTGAATCAAAGTGACAGCAGCAAGGGCAGCAAGTTGTTCCTGACAGCTTTTCATTTACTACCACAAATAGTAGAGTATCTGATGGAAAACACAAATCTGAAGAAAGATCAAAGTGGTCAGAATGGTGGAGCTAAGGAATCTGCCCTGGGAATTTGAAATTTCTGGACTTCCTGTTCTACGTACATATTGCAAAACCGATCCTGTCTCTAGGGTAGTGTCAGCCACGTTCATAGACTGTTTAGACAATAAAACCTCACAGCAATGAACCATGTGGCAACCACAGACGATATCAACACTCCTCTGGGGCTGGCAGATCCCTAGAGGGTCGTGAGAGCTGGGAAAAATTATTAACCAGTCTCGTTTTCCATGAAGCTTGGAGTCTGTGTTGCCAAATGCTCCAGGGCAGTAGTTCCTTGGGCAGCAGTCAGAGGTACATATTCAGAATGCTCAGGATGGTTGATGGAATTTCCTGTCACACGACAGAAAGTATGAGGAACAAGTTCACTGTGAACACCTTAGCGATATAAATTCTGCTTTTCTTTATAGCCATGGTTCCCCCAGGAGTGTTGGCCTTTTTGCTCACCAGGTCAAAGCTAGATTCAGATGTTTTCTAAAGCACTTTAGTATCTTGGAATTTAATTTCCTGAGTGGATTGGGCTATCATTCTCCATCCACTTCAATACTCTGGTATTTCAGAGTAGACTCCCATCTCATTGTGAACTCCACAGCTGCCATCCTGGAAAGAGTAGCCCCAGGAACGAGATTTTCTGCCTCCAACTCCGCAGTTCCTAGGTGCATCAACCCTTCGGACACTCAGAATGCTCTACTGGGCCTTAGCATTGGCTATGTGGAGTGTGGTTTTCCCTGGGTCCAGGGCAAAGACCCAGGAAAGCAGCCACCAATGCTCCAAGATGGGAGAAGATAAAAGTTTGTAGGCCATCATTCATTCTTATGTTGTCCCTTGCCCAGAACAGAAACTATCTGTTTTCTGTTTGGCAAAGCAAGACCACAGTGGTATTAGGTCACCAATAATCCTCGCCAGTGATAATATGGAAAAGGAAGAGGGGACTGGCAAAGGGCCAGTTGCTTTCACAGGCATGTTTTAGCAGGGGCAGAGAGTGAGCTCATCCTTCCTCTGACTTGGAACAGTTTCAAATGCCATGGGAAACTAGAAAGAGGATGCAGACGAGAAAGGAGATACTGAATGATGGGCAGGGTCCTGCTTCCTCATAAAAAATAACACGGCCATTCTTTGCTTCAACTGAACAGTTAAGGTGACCATTCCTGAGCTTCTTAAAACATTTACTTTTCTAGAAAAATGAAGTGGATTTAAGACAACCCCCAAAGGGGCCTTGAGATTCAGTCTGTGACTTGGACCTTAGGGCTAGGGTTGGGAGATGGGGGCAGAGGTAGGGGTGGGGTGGGGGGGTCTCATGGCAGCAGGCAGAGGTCAGCAGGTGCCAGCCTCAAAGGAATTATAAATTGCTGGTGTCCTGGTCTCTACTTCACACAGCCAGATGTAAATAGGTATCTAACCTCTTCTCTTGTTTTCTGTCATGTCTAGGTATTATGTTTAGTGAAACTTACAAGCTGTGTTTCAGTGATGCATTGTGCTCCTGTAGGCAAAGATGCAGCACCTTAGAGGCAGGATGAAGCTTTGGCTCCCTCTGCCCTTCATACACATGGTCCTAAAAGCGGATTCAAGCCTTCCTAGCCTAAGATACCTGTTTCCCACAGTCAACTTGAGTTTAGCAACGTCTTTCCCAGATCAAATATTTAGAGAAAGTGCTGTGTTACAGTGATCTAATAAAGCAAGCACAGTCTCTTTGCAAGGTGGTAGGATTCTGGTATCAAACAATAGCTATAAGAACCAAGAGGTGTGGCAGAGAAAGATCCCCAGCCACCAGGCCATGACAGGGGATTGAATGGAGATGAGGAAGGAATGACGTCTCTGTTTTGGAGAAGGGTACAGTAGACACACTCGGGGCACAGTGGTAGAATTTCGAGGTGGTTTTGAGACATCATAGAGGCCTTAAGCCCCAAGTTTAAAGTGAGGCTGGCCAGTAGCATTTTCTTGGTCAGTCAACTACCTGAATTTAAGGATTGAGAGATAGATACTCTGGGTTTAGCCAGGATCCGGGTTTCTTAGATGAAAATGTCAGCAAGCAAGAGGTGTGAATGCCTCAGGAAAAGGTTTGATCTTTGGCGGGTAGGAAGCACGAACGTTTAGGAGGGTACGATGATAATGGGCAGGTGCAGGGGTCCTTCGGGTGTAGATATCTGGGCTAACAAGGGACAGTTGGAATTCAGAGAACTAGAGAACATGAATGCAAAGAAACAACTCAGGAAAGTTAAGATGAAGTATCTATTGGATATGGTATGAGCTATGGATAGGACAGGACAGTGAAGTAGACAAGGGACGATGCTATTGGAAGTGAGGAGGTGAAGGTCCTGGGTGGGTCATGCTGATGACATCCAGAATAGCAAAGGACTAGGATGGGAGGAGGCAGCAACTGAGCCATGTGTCGATGATCTCCAAGGACTTAGTAGGACAGGAATTCAACCTGCCAGGGAGAAGCACGAGCTTCAAAGCAGCTTGCAATATCAAAAGAAATAAAGATGCTATTGAAATGGTGAGGAAACATGTCTCACAATCAGACTTTCAGAATGATATGGAATGTCAGAGCAAAACACTGTTTGGGAGCTATGTGGAGAACTGCTGCCCTCAGGGGAAACCTGGGCTTCAAGTCTACCCCCAGATTAAAGGGGGATGATGTCCTATGACTTTGCTGAAGTACTATGTTTGAGAGGGCATGGAGGACCAGTTGGGGTCTGGGAAGAGTTGGATAAGAGGATGTCAGCTGTTCAGGGGAATGAGAATCCACTGAGTAAAGACGGAGCTACAGAAGGGTAAGGAGGTACTAGTAGAAAGCAGTCAATTCAAGTTGAGTTCAATTAAATTGAGACCTCTCTTTTCCTTTGGCCGAAGCACAGAGAAGGCATTTTGTACCTGGCCCATCTCTGCTGCATGCAGTTCCCCTGATGTCTCGTTTCTCACAGCAAGAGAGGGAGAGCTCTTTGGCTTCTGGGTACTTTAGTACTGACACAAAGTGAGTTCCACTAAAACTCCATGCAAAAAAATCCATGTCTAAAGCTTGTGCTAGGGATGAAAGCTCCTTAGGACCTGCCAAGACCATAGCATTGATGGGAACTTAAACTAGCATCATCACCCTCAAGGTGCATGTAGGGAAAGCTTCCAAGAGCTCTTTTTCTTGCCTTGCTTCTGTCCGGCAGGAGTGCGGTCCAACAAGGGCTGGTGCTATCCTGCAAGGCCAACCTCCCTTATCAGGAGACAGTTTTCCTCTTGACCCCAGTTTTTCTATGGCTGGTACTCAGGAACCCTCTCATTGCTCTGCTCATGGCTGTGCTTGAGCTGACACTGGGGAGGCATGTGGTTTGCTCTGAAGACCAACCTCTACATGCAGGCCCCTCAAAACCTACCCTGTACTAATCCAGTAGTCAGTCACATGAGACTATCTCAGTTTGAAGCAAAATGGCTCCTTGCGTGACAGTAGATGCAATTCAAGAACTGAAGGACCTTCTGCGGTCTGTAGTTAGCACATTGGGTCACCCTGGAGACAGACTCATCAGAGAGGAAGTTCCATTGTAGGGCTCTGGTTGTAGACCATTAACGAAGCTGGCAGTGCTGGTTTGATTCTCAAGCATTTTGTTTAGTTGTTTGTTTGTTTGTTCCTAGCTGCAGAATCTGTAAACTGACACCAGACCCGGAAGGCTACCAGAAACAGGGACGGGGCAGGCCAAAAGCCTTGCGCTGAGCTGCAGGCATGGCGCAGTACAAAGGTACCATGCGGGAGGCTGGCCGAGCCATGCATCTGATCAAGAAGCGCGAGAAGCAGAAGGAGCAGATGGAAGTGCTGAAGCAGCGCATTGCCGAGGAGACCATCATGAAGTCAAAAGTGGACAAGAAGTTCTCGGCACACTACGACGCCGTGGAGGCCGAGCTGAAGTCCAGCACGGTGGGCCTGGTGACCCTGAATGACATGAAGGCCAAGCAGGAGGCCCTGCTGAGGGAGCGGGAGATCCAACTGGCCAAGAGGGAGCAGCTGGAGCAGCGCCGGCTACAACTGGAGATCCTGCTCGAGAAGGAGCGAAGGTTCGAGCGGAAGCGCAAGATCTCCAACCTGTCTTTCACGTTGGACGAGGAAGAAGACGGTGACCCAGAGGATGGCCGCCGGGCCGAAGGCGCTGAGGCCCACAGTGGTGGGGCCAAGAAGAACTTGGGCAAGGACCCCGATGTGGACACGAGCTTCCTGCCCGACCGCGAGCGCGAGGAGGAGGAGAACCGGTTGCGCGAGGAACTGCGGCAGGAGTGGGAGGCGAAGCGCGAGAAGGTGAAAGGCGAAGAGGTGGAAATCACTTTCAGCTATTGGGATGGTTCTGGCCACCGGCGCACAGTGCGCATGCGCAAGGGCAGCACGGTGCAGCAGTTCCTGAAGCAGGCGCTGCAGGGGCTGCGCAGGGACTTCCAGGAGCTGCGGGCGGCGGGCGTGGAGCAGCTGATGTACGTCAAGGAGGATCTCATCCTGCCGCACTACCACACCTTCTACGACTTCATCGTGGCCAAAGCCCGGGGCAAGAGCGGACCGCTCTTCAGCTTCGATGTGCACGACGATGTGCGGTTGCTGAGCGATGCCACGATGGAGAAAGACGAGTCACACGCGGGCAAGGTGGTCCTGCGCAGCTGGTACGAGAAGAACAAGCACATCTTCCCCGCCAGCCGCTGGGAGCCCTACGACCCCGAGAAGAAGTGGGACAGGTACACCATCCGGTGATGCTGAGTCCCAGTTTGGGCACCTTACTCTCTTACTGCCGAAAATCAATAAATACAGAGGGTCCCCGTGAATCGGATGTGTTGGTTCTGTTGCTGGCATTGTTCTTCCGTTTGTTTGTTTGGTTTTGGTTTTTCGGAACAGGGTTTCTCTGTGTAGTCCTGGCTGTCCTGGAACCCACTCTGTAGACCAGGCTGGCCTTGAACTCAGAAATCTGCCTGCCTCTGCCTCCCAAGTGCTGGGATTAAAAGGGTGTGCCACCACTGCCCAGCTTCTTCGATGTTTTTAGTGTTTCTGTTTGGGGTTCTTTTGTGCTCCGTGTGATAAGGGACACTTTTTTTTGACTAAGTGGGTTGTGCACATTGACTTGGTGAGCTAGTAGACTGGATTTGATTTTCTTGCTCAATGTCTTACTTGTGAGCAAATCACTGTAGTCAGTTGACTCAGTTTCCCCACCTGTACAAAGAAGTAACACCCCATAAATCCAACGTGAGGAGTGAGTTAGTATTTGTAAACACTTGGAACTCACTCAGTAAATGCCTGCTGTTGTTTTTGTGGACCTGGTTGCTTTACTAAAGAATGTCTACACGATCCATCTCTGAAATGTCAAAACCTGGGTAGACCTGCACATCATTGGTGTCAGGGTCAGTAGGTGCCTGAAAGCCGGTATACAACTTATAATATCAGAAGCACTAATTTCTCCTCACCCAAATTTCACATCCACATGGCAAGATTACAAATCCCACCCTTCAAGTTCTTATATGTTATTCATTGTTTAGTGTTATGTTAATTTTCACTTAAAAACATCTAAAATTCAATGCATCTCTTTCACAGATTTTTAAATGGATCTCTTGCTCCGTTTCTGGCGCTGAGTACTTGTGCCAGCCCAAGAACATTAATTCTCACAACCTTGGTGATATTGGGTGCTGGTTGCCTTTAGGATCACATATACAGATTTCTCAATAGCCTGCTGGTATCCAGAGCCTTTCCTCAGGGCAGGATAAAGGCATTTGTCTGTTTTGAAGCATCCTGGTGGGCAGCCAGACTGGGAGCAAATGGTTGAAGGTAGCCTTCTCTCAACTCCAGCTCCTCCACCCCAACCCCTTTCTTTTCACTCCTCTCCTCCCTCCTCCCAACCCCGGAGTTCATGCTGGGGTGAGCAAGCCTGAACTTAGGGCCCACTGAAGTGCTCCTGATTCACTTCCACAGATCAGAATCTCAGGCCCCACCCCAGACCTGCTGAGTCAGAAGGTGAGTCCCAGCAAGATCCCAGTGTGACTCCATCTAGCTGGTCAGACGTCTGTCCTCTAGTCTGCACTTCTGGCCTCTCAGCTCAAGCTCTAGATTCCACAGCAGCTAAAGGCCCACAGGTTCATGCCCTATTCCCCAGCCGGCTGTCATTTAAAAACTGGTGGCTGAACACATTCCAACCCCTGTGCCTAGTTCCTTGTTTGAATTATGTGTTGACAAGATATATATATATATATATATATATATATATATATATATATATATGGGGTTCAAGTTTGTGTCGTAACTTTTAATACAGAGTAGGGTGATAAAATTAAGCTAATTGACCTAGGCACCACCTATCCTACACTCTTTTTCCTGAGTATAACTTCCATTCCACTTGTGAGAACACGTGGAATTTATCTTCTTGTGTGTGCTTATTGCGCAATATTCTCCACTTCTACTCATGCTGCTGAAAATAAAGTTTCTTTGTTTCTCAGAACTGAGTATGTTCCTTTGAGTGCAGACTGCATTTTCTTCATCTTTTATTTCTTGGTGAGCATCTTAATTCTGTAATCTGGCAATTGAGAATAGCGTGGAGGTAAACGTCAGTGTAGACTGCTCCTCCACATATGAATGAATTTCCATCCGTGTGTGTGTGTGTGTGTGTGTGTGTGTGTGTGTGTAAACAAAAATGTGGTTACTGGATATATATTTAATATATTAATATATATATTTATTTAATATATATATTTATATAATAAAAGGTACATAATTCTACCTTTAGGTTTTTGAGGACCTTCTTTTTTTTCCATAATGGTGGACTAATTTGCATTTCCACCATAGTAAACGGTCCCTTTTCTCTGTATCCTCACCAGCACATTTTGCCTTTTGTTGACAATGACATCCTAACAGGTGTGATGTGCTCCCTTATGTGATTTTAATGTGTATCTTCCTGATAACTTTTTTTTTAATGAAAAAGGAAGTAAAAACATTTTATGATAAAATTAAAGATTTACATGAAAATGTTTCTGACAAAATTGAAGAACATATAGAAAAACACATTACAATTGACAATTTTCATGGAAAACTAAAGAGTAAAATGGTAGACATAAAAAACATTACTAAATTTATCGAAAAAGGAAGTAGAAACATAGAATTGAAGATTTACATGGGAAATATTTCTAATAAAATTGTAGAAAAATATGAAATAACATTAAAATTGAAGATTATCGTGGAAAATTACAGATAAAATGGTAGGCATAAAATATTTCTAAGTTGATTGAAAGTGGAATTATAAACATTTTCTGATAGAATTGAAGATCTACAAGGAAAATATTTCTGATAAAATTCAAGAAATATATAGAAAAACATGTTAAGATTGACTATTTCATGGAAAATTATATAGATAAATTGGTAGAAATAAAAATATTCCTGCCAGGCAGTGGTGGTGCACGCCTTTAATCCCAGCACTTGGGAGGCAGAGGCAGGCGGATTTCTGAGTTCAAGGCCAGCCTGGTCTACAGAGTGAGTTCCAGGACAGCCAGAGCTATACAGAGAAACCCTATCTCGAAAAACCAAAAAAAAAATATATATATATATTCCTAATTGAAAGTAGAATTATAAACATTTTCTGATAAAATTGACTCTTCCTGATTACTAGTGATGTTTCACATTCTCCCATCACCTGTTAACAATTAGCATATCTGTTGCTTGAGATACCTCTTTTCAGGCACTTGCCCATATTTGAATTGGACTTTTTGTTTTGTTTTGTCGTTACTAAGATAACTGAGGTCCTTATTCACTCTAGATATCAATGCTTTATCAGATGTATGTTTTGCAAATATTTTCTCTTAGCCCCAACCTTAGTTTGGCTGGTCACCCTGTGAATTATTTCCCTTGGTGTAGAAGCTTCTAAAAATCTTTATATAATACCATTCTCTCTCTTTGCCTTTATCATTTGCATTTTTAGGATCACATCTAAAGAATTCTCTGCCCAGACAATGTCAATTTTTTTCTTGCATATTTTCTTCTTAGAGTGTAGACCGGGTGTTTTGGTTTTGTCTGTAATCCATTTTGAGTTAATCTTTGTTGATATTATGAGAAAGGGGTCCATTTCATCCTTTTGCAGACCCAGCAGGTGCCAGAGATTAGTTATGATGGACACACAGCTGGTGTCGGCTGTGTCTTGTGTAAGTATTAACAAATGTGTTTTCTCGGGTTTGAATCTAAATCTGTTTCATTTCAATACCCATGATTGCCTGTTCATGGTAACTCATGTTCATGCATCACATGCTCCTTTGTATCAAGACCATTTTGCCAGGCTCAGGAAAGCATCTGCCCTCTTTCCCTCCCACATCTGGTCCCTAGAGAGGTAACTGCTTTTCAGCTGAAACTAGAAATGTACATTCCTTAGTAATACATGCATCCCATTGCCTCTTGTGTTGTTTCGAGGTACCAGTCCTACCTTACCACACACCACACTGCCCTCCCTGATCCTTCCAGAAGTAAAGAGCAATTTCAACCAGATCAGTATTCATATGTTCACAATATGATCATTATAAATATCCCATTGTAGTATATTGTGAAAACTATTTGGGGGGGGGGAGGAATTAAAATGTTTCTTGTTTTCTATTTTGGTTGAATCTTGTGTTGTTATCGAATGTGCCTCGTACGTTATGTCAATGGTGTTCTTCCCCCCAGCATTAGGGCCTTAGTGCAATGCTGTCCACCTAAAATAATAGCCGTTCTCCAAGGATAATGAGCTTAGTTGGGAAAGAGCAAAAACCTGCGGGAGGCGGTGCCTTTCAAACCATGGACGACTGTTGATGTACTCTGGGAGACACCGAAGAGCAAGGAGTTTTAAAGACAAGAATGAGGAAGGTTAAACAGGTGATTTCAAGGTGAAGAGAGCCTCAGTTATGAGAGAAGCTGCAGCCATTTGTTAGTGGAGTCTGTGTCAGGCAAGTGTTCTTTCCTCATACATCAAAACCAAAGTTTCCTCTCTTGAGACTAAACCAGCAAGCATGCCAGCAATCTCAGCTACTTGAAAACTGATCAGAGGCCTTCCCACCCAGGGTGGGTATTCTCCATGATGAAAGCTGGTGTTCTAGAACTTTCCTTCTGCTCAAACCTGAGGTTTCCCACCTCCCTTTTTTTTTTTGTCTCTCTTGATTTGCATCCTCTGTTCAATGACTGAGGATGTTTAAGAAGTATTAACATTGTGTTGGGCATGGCGGTGCACTTTTATAATCTTAGGTAGTCCAGAGGCTGAGGCAGGAGGATGATGGCAAGCTCAAGGTCAGCCTGAACAACTTGGGAAGAATTTGTGTCATAAAAAAGTAAAAAAAAAAAAAACAAATAAAAAACAAAATAAAAAACTGGGAATATAATTCAGAGGTAGAGTGTTTACTTATGTTCTTGGGGCTGTTAGTTCAATCCTTAGCTAAAACAAATTGTTTCTAGAGCTTGAATTGCTAACCGTTCTTCACTGTAGTCTCTTACATAGAGGGAAATATGGCAGATTGTATAACTATCCTCTCTCAAGATGTGAAAGGCAGGGTCCACCGTCTTACCACTTCCATGTCAACTCCATAAAACTCACTCAGCAGAAGCTCAAGGGTAGATGTCCTGGAAAACTGCCAGGCTCACCCCATGGGAAGGCCGCCTCCTCTTCAGAACATTCAGAGGGCTCTGCTGAGCTCTGCTTACCTGTACAGAACCACTGCATGGGCTTCTCCTCAAAAGCAGATACCTGCCCTACTGAAACCTCTTCCCATGAAGTCTTAGCCTACAAATGTGTTCTTAGGCCCTCTGTTTCCTACCACAGTAGTAGATGTCAGATAACATTAGGCCTCTTCTCTCATTCTGTGTTCCTGTCTCAACCCTGAAGCTAAGACTTCAAGGACACCTGCCTTCCTCTGACCTTAGAAGCCACCTGGACCTCATGAGCCATTTAACTTGACTGGATGAAGTCAACCTCTCTAGGATGCCATAACATAAGAACCTCTTGCATCCAGGTAGTGCATCTGCAACCTTTCCAGTGGAGTTCAAGACTGGCATAGACAGGACTAACAGTTGCCCTTTGACTGGATCTAGTAGGAAAGCTGTAACTTCTTCACGGAGGTACTAATGTCCCATAAGAATCCCCAAAGACACATGCCATCCCTCCCACCCTGCTCCTGTCACCAAGCTTATTACTCTGTGAAGTCACATTCCTCACTGCATCCCCCCACAGATGAACTCTGTGTTTTGACTGAGACATTACATTCACATCCTGGCGCGTGGATTATCAACCAGCTCCATTCATTCACGTTTCGAAGTTTACACACTGCTGGTCACAGTAGGAACCAGCATTCAGTAGACTGCAGCAACTATTTTCACACCTTGACTGTTCTCCATAATTCCGCTACCATGCAGATCCATTTTAACAAACTCTATGATCCTCATGCTACAGATGAGGGCCCAGAAGGCTTTAGTGATTTTTTTTTTAAAGTTGTCCAGTTAGTATGGACAGAATTGAGATCCTTCACTGCCTTGGTTTTTGTGCAGAACCCTGGCTTTGGTGATGGTGCATGCATTTTTGTAATCATGGGTCACTCTCTAGAGCAGATGTGCTGTGCACTTATCTCCACAGTTTCCTTTTAGGGGACGACCACTGTTGAATACGAGCCTGTCCCTTTGAGACACTGAACATTCTAAACTGACAGATCCCATGGAACACACACCCCTCCCTACAGCTCTGTCTCTGTCTCTCTCTCTCTCTGTCTCTCTCTCTCTCTCCCTCCCTCCCTCTTTTCTCCCTCCCTCCTCAGGGAGTTTAGACACCAGGCTGTCACTTCATAGTTCCTAATTCAGGGTCCTATCTAGTACTTGCAATAAAGGTCAGATATTTTTCTTTGGTCAGTGGCTCTTTCTGCAAACTCTTGTTTTTCTATCTATGATGTTCTCCCTTCCCTCTCTCTCCCCTCTCTCAGACAGACAGACACACACACAGAGAGAGAGAGAGAGAAAGAGAGAGAGAGAGAGAGAGAAAGACAGAGAGACAGAGACAGAAGACAGAGACAGAATGAGACACACTATCTCTCTTAAAGAAACTCCTTTCCAGAAAGAAGCCTCTTCTTCCACTTAATGCCGTATTCATGTTCCTCTGACACCATGCACTACCTTTCTACCTAAGGCCTCATCATGGCTCCCACAGCTGTGAGGTCTATTCTTGAAAGATGATATTGTGTCAGTTCTTCTCCAACCAACCAACCTATTGCCTCTTCTCTTAACAACCACATCACCCCTGCTGCGACTCTGTGTGGCAAAAGGATGATGTGCTACCCCTCAGACTTAGAAACACACTCTGTTATCATCTTGGCTGCTATCTCTTTGGGCTTGGTGTGTGTGTGTGTGTGTGTGTGTGTTGCCAAGAGAGGGAGAAAAAGAAGGAGGAGAGAGCAAGATAGAAGAAACTCTCCATTGTCTCTTCCTACCAGGTTACTAATCCATCACATGGCCCTACCCTCATGAAGGCATCTAACCCTAAATTACCTCTCACCTCTGAATGTAAATTCATTGGCATTGAAGGCTTTAATGTGCACTGGCTGCTGGCTATGGGAATTTGGACTAGGGAGCTATGGAGTCTATATGGATTTTTTAAGGAAGGACTGAATAGTAAATTCCCACCCTTCCCTTCAGGGGAGTCAGCAGCATGTCCCACTGTGTTGGCTATGACACCGGTGAGCAACAGACAACAGTGGAAGCATTGCTGCCTTTCAGACAAGTGATGATCAGCACAATTAGCAGCTACCAACACATCTGGGTGAGATGACAGATGAGCCTAAGGAGTCTGGTGGCTGGTGCTCTTAGGGGTAGGACAGGGGAGGGCAAAGCTAGACTGTCCCATGCTGGGTCTTCCACAACCTTGTTACCCATAACCTTTGGGACTGACTAGCTAGGGGAGGCAGCAGTGGGGCCTCAGATGTGCCATAGACACTGTTGGAGAATGTTTGGATGCTAGAGTGGAGGAGTCCCTGCACAGATAGAGCCTGAGATCCC
This sequence comes from Tokudaia tokunoshimensis, assembly GCA_036184795.1. Lineage (NCBI taxonomy): Eukaryota > Metazoa > Chordata > Mammalia > Rodentia > Muridae > Tokudaia > Tokudaia tokunoshimensis. The sequence continues at coordinate 29,742,501 of BTHU01000022.1, read as the reverse complement.
AAAAGATGACCAGTGGCATTTTTAAAGTTATATAGAAAGTGGGGTCAAGAAAGACCTTGACTACTTTATATATATAAAAAATTCCAATAAAATGGTTTTCTTTGGGGGGGGTGGAGCTAGAAATTCTTTAAAATGAAAGCATAATCATTGTAGATACTGAGCTTTTGTATGTTGAAGGAGGAGGAATGCCTCTACAGAAATGGATCATAGGCAGAAATGACCACCCTGTGAATATCCCTGTTGTCACTGGGAACCCTGGAGCTTCTAGTAGTCTCCTATTACAGAATAGGAATGAAACCCCTGTAGGGGACTGACTAGCTAGGGGAGGCAGGCTGGTTAGAAAAGCAGCATTGAACCAGATAACTGATACCAGGCTTCTTCCTCCCTTCACCGAGGTGGTATGAAGAATGTAGGCTCTCTCAGAACTCTTGACTGGGTGAGATCTCTTTATTGAAAAACAAACAACAGAACAATGAAGGGCTCCTGCTGGTATGTCCAGGAGAGTCCATTGACCAATCAGAAGATTCACAGAGCCCTTCCTCTCTCCCCTCTCCTGGGTTTGCATTCCCTAGCTGAGGAAAGCTGCGTTTCCTCCATTTGACAATGGGAGGGTGCCTTTTGATTTCTTTTCAACTGCTTTGGGGACTGGATATAGCAAGCTTTGTTCAACCAGGGCCAAACAATCCTCTTACCCAGGGGCAGCATGAGGACCACCCAAGCTTAAACGGTTCCCAATAAAAGCATTGCAACAAAACCTGCAAGTACATGAACGCTTGTTGGTTCCTTCCCCCCTCCCCCGCCCCCCAATCCCAATTAACTGAGTTACTTACTTCAGAAAACACTGATAGGCTTAAGCAGCCTAATTCCAATGGAATTTATGCTCTTCATAATTCCTGAGCAAGAGGACTGTGTTTCCCTGTTCCTAATAGCAGGGTGGCAACAGGAAAAGACATTTCCTGGATATGCTTATTTTTGCCAGGAAAATTTTATAGTGTATAGTAGTAAGAAAATAGCTTCTCACACTCCCAGAGGATCCTATTATATCACTCCTGGGCATATACCCAGAGGCTTCCCCTGCATGCAATAAGGACACATGCTCCACTATGTTCATAGCAGCCTTATTTATAATAGCCAAAAGCTGGAAAGAACCCAGATGTCCCTCAACGGAGGAATGGATTCAGAAGATGTGGTATATTTACACAATGGAATACTACTCTGCAATTAAAAACAATGAATTCACAAAATTCTTAGGCAAATGGTCAGAACTGGAAAATATCATCCTTAGTGTGGTAACCCAATCACAAAAGAACACAGATGGTATGCAGTCACTGATAAGGGGATATTAACCCAGAAACTCGGAATACCCTAGACACAATTCACATATCAATAGATTTCCAAGAAGATGGAAGGAGAGACCCCTGGTCCTGGAAAGACTGGATGTAGGGGAATGCCAGGACAGAGAAGCGAGAGGGGGTTGAATGGGGAACAGGGGGAGGGAAGAGGGCTTATGGGACTTTCGGGGATGGAGGAACCGGGAAAGGGGAAATCATTGGGAATGTAAATAAAAATATGTATATAGAAAATAAAAAAAAAAAGAAGAAGCATAGCTAATATAGGCGAATAGAGCAGAGAGGATGGTTAAAATACATCCAAAAGAAAAAGAAAACAGCTTCTCTCATGTTTGATTCATACTGGAAATGTATCTCTTGACCTTCAGACCAAGTCATACTTAATGAAAAAGACTACATATATATGGATACACATACATACATATGTGTGTGTGTGTATGGATGTGTGTGTGTGTCCGTGTATATATCCTGGACTAGCAAAGGCAAGTGGGCTTAGTCACCATTTAGTGCCAACTTCCAGTGAATATCCTCTTGCTTTCACGCCTTTATACGATCAATAGATTTTGATTAAATAACTGTGTGACACAGAACTTCAGGTCATAAAAGGCACGGTCTTTGCTCTCTTGTTTGCTCATGACCAGGAAAACCAGCTGCTATACCCTAAGAACAATGAGAAAGCCTCATGGAAAGGGTCATTTGGTGAGGAACACTAAATTAGTCATCTGCCAGCAGCCAACACGAAGTGAGCCACAGTGCTGGAATCAGATCCTCCCATTCCAGCAGGCTTCCAGATAGCTTCAGCCCAGCCCACAACCCGACCGTCTCACAAGAGGCCACAAGCCATATGCAGCTAATACATCTGTATTTACGGAGATACATTTCACACCACTTAAAGTGCACAGCTCGACAATCTTTATCTGTTCCCAGAGCTCTGCAAACATTATTAGCACAATATAATTCCAGAAACATTTTTATTACTCCCAAAACAATCTTAATGCTGGCGGCCAGACACGGTGCATCCTGCCTTCCTTCCCAGCTCTAGGAAGTGGCCATTTTCTGTTTCTATAGATTTTCCTATTCTGGACATTTCACATCAGTGGAATCATGCAATTTGTGGTCTTTTTTTTTTTTTTTTTTTTTGCTCATTTCTATCCTTTATCGCCCTTTTTTTCAAGGCACATCCATATCATAGTATGCATTAATATTTAATTCCTTTTTATGGCCAAAGAATATTCACCACACAGATTTACCATATATTTTTTTAATGCATCTGCTCTTTGGTTGGCACACCAGTGTGTGTGTGTGGGGTGGTTTGAATGAGAAATGACCCCCCCACAAGGCTTAGGCATTTGAACATTTGGTCCCCAGTTGGTGGTAGTCTGAAGAGGCTGTAGAACCTTTGGAGTAGGAGCCTTGCTAAATAAAGGAAGTCATCATTGGGGGATGGACTTTGAGAGTTCATAGTCTCACTTCCAGCTTGCTCTCTTCCAGCGTGGATCTGAAGATGTGAGCCCTAAGCTTCCTGTTCTTACAGTTGTGCCTCATCGCTTTGATGGACTCTAATCCCTTTAGAGCCAGGGCTGGTTAATTTTCATCTGAAACTGCAGGCAAGCCTGTAAAGCATTTTCTTAATTAACCATGGATGTAGGAGGGTCCGCCTCATTGTGAGTGGTGCCACCCCTGGGCTGGTGATCCTGGATTCTATAGGAAAGCAGGCTAAGTAAGCCATGGAGAGCAAACTAGTAAGCAGCACCCCTCCATGGTTCCCTCTGCAACAGCTCCTGCCTCCAGGTTCTTGCCCTGCTTGAGTTCTTGTCCTGACTGCCTTCAGTTGATGGACAATGATGTAGGCATGCTGGCCAAGTAAACCCTTTCCTGGGCAACTTGATTTTGGTCATCACAGCAATATCAACCCTAACTAGAGCAGAACCTCAAATCAAAATCAATTGCTTTTGTTCATGTTGCTTTATTGAAGCAGCAGAAAAGTAAGTAATGCAACAGACACTTGGGTTGTGCCTGGGATTTTCAATAATGCTAGCAAGGAACATTTGTATAGAAGCTTTTGTGTATCTGATTCTGCAGTTCTTTTGGGGATTATACCTGGAAGTGGAATGGCGAGTGGCTCAGTAACTATGTGTCACTTTTTAGGATGTTTCTCTAGCCATTGCACTGTTTCACGCTTCTACTATGTTGTGAGGCATTCAGTCTCCACCTCCTCCTCCTTAGAACCTAGCTTTCTTACTGAAGCTGTTTAGTGGCTATGAAGGGGTGTTTCCTTATGTGTTTTGGTTTGCATTTCCATAGTTATTAATATTAAGCACCCTTTTGGGTTTTATTTATAATTTGTGTATTATCCCTGAAGAAATATCCATTTCTTTTGTCTGTTTTTAAAAAAACCTTTTATTATTATAAAACAGGGGGCTCTAATTAGGGAGGAAGCAGAGAGAAAATAGAGAGGAAGGAGGGAAGAGGGTAAAAGAACAGCAAGGATGTCTGAGAAAGTCATAAGGGAGCATACTACTGACTATCCACCTAAAAATACAGATAGTATACATAAGTCAGTGTACAAATATACAAATATAGTTTAAATAAAAATTTTCCATCTGAACTAATAATGTTCTCTCCAAGAAGAGCCAAAGACCATCTAACCAAAACTCGAATTCCAGGCATGAAAAGTCCTCTGTCGCTGTTGTTGCTCAGGGTTGGCCGAGACGCCTAAGACATTACATGCATTTGCCATTGTACTGGGTTCCCACAGAGGTAGAAGGTAAGTCCCTGTTTCTGGAGACATCATGCACTTCAGGTACAGGGCCCAAGTCCTCTGAGCTGGAACTGACGTGAAAACCCCTTCTCTGAGGCACCACACAAGCTTCCAAAGGAAGGAAGCAATCAAGAGGCCTACCCCACTCCGACACCTGTGAACCCCAACAACCATCAGCAAGACACAGTGACCCCGAGGGCTCAGCAGTGGGACGCACGCTTCTGTGATAGCCAACTGCTCTCTAACTGGACTTAAGACCTGCTCAAGCCGGGCAGTGGTGGCCTGCCTTTAATCCCAGCACTTGGGAGGCAGGGGCAGGTGGATTTCTGAGTTCAAAAGGCCAGCCTGGTCTACAGAGTGAGTTCCAGGACAGCCTGGGCAATACAGAGAAGCCCTGTTTTGAAAAACCAAAAAAAAAAAAAAAGAAAAGAAAAGAAAAGGTCTATTCAACTTGAAAGTAACAACCATGCCTTGGGTACTGGAAAACTAGCCAACTACCCAGAACTAGTGATGTCACCACTGATCTTAGAAAAGAACCTACAAATAGCATTTTACTAAACCGGCACAATCCCTAACTACATCTAAATATTTGAGAAAGATTCCCCAACACTTGGAGACTATCTTCCCTTGACAGATGTGCTGGAATGAGCGGTCTGCTTATAATCTTCCTTTTGTGGGAGTCTGACTGGCCTGCCTCAGGATGACTTGGGACAGTCTCTGTTTTGGGAGTGACTCCAACCCAGGTTTTAAAAGAAACAATTGTGTATAGTCTTTGGTTTCCATTGTTTTGTGTGAAGTTGACTCCCAGGGACAGAGGCAGTTCACCCTACTGTGTCTGATGAGTCACTTCTGCAGCTTTCAACTTTTTTTTTCCATTTTTTGCCGGCTTTCACTTCTCTACTCTGTATTGTGTGGCCTTGATTTAATCCTATTTAGAATTAATTGAGCTTCTCGGATACATAGATTAGTTCTCAGAAAGTTTGAAATTTTCAGCCATTATTTTTTTTTTTGAAAAACGTTTAAGTAATTTTTAAGAAGCCCTTTTTAGAAAGTACAGTTTATTCATTTTGTGTACATATGCATGTGTGCACATGTGCCACGGGACACAGTGGGAGTCAGAGAACAACTTGTGAGAATCGGTCTTATCCTTCCCCCATGTTGGTCCTGGAGAGCAAACTCAGGTTGTCAGGCTTGGCAGCAGTCCCTTTAACCTCTGCGCCACCTCATCGACCCTTAAGTCATTTTTGAAGTTAGCTTATGAAGTAATGGATTTCGCTATGCAACCTCACCTTATCTTGTTCGTATGCATCTACTGCTCTCCCCTCCCCCATGACCTCCTCTTGACTCCCTTCCTACCCTCCAAACAGAAACCCCTTCTTTAGCTACCACTTTTGTGGGTTTGTTTTATTTTACCATTTTGTGTGTATGGTATTTTACTTGCATATATGTCTGTGCACCAGAAGTGTGCAGAACCAGTACCCCTAGAAGCCAGAAGAGGACATCAGATCCCTGGAACTGAAGTCACACCGAGTTCTGAGTCACCATGTAGATAATGGGGATCAACCCAGTCCTGTGGAAGAGCAGCCAGTGCTCTTAACCACTGATCCATTATCAACTCAAATTACACCCCTTCTCTCCCCCCCTCTTTTAAATTTGTTTGGTGAGTTTCTTTCTTTCTTTCTTTTTTTTTTCTTTATTCTGCCTTCTTTAGACAATCTCTGACTAAGTAACATTAACTGACCTAGAACTCACTATGTTGACTAGGCTAGCCTCAAACTCAAAGATCCACCTGTCTCTGTCTCCCAAGTGTTGGGGTTAAAGGCATATGCCACCATGCTGGCCAGACATTACTTTTTTGAACACTTTAATATATTTAATATATTAACATAATTTTAAAAACATATACATACATAATTTTAACTTATTTAACTTATTTCTTTGGGGACCAGGGTTACAAATGACTGAGTAGGCCTGTAGCGGTGAGAAGACAATTTGTGGGGATCAGTTCTCTTTCCTGGGGTTTCTGGAAAGGATCAAACTCAGGTTGTCAGATTTTGCAGCACACACCCTCACCTTCTAAGGCGTCTCACCCACCCCATTCTCTCTTCTTTTTCTGGTATACTCGGTATGCATGTATTGGCACATTTGATGCTATCCATAATCCCATGATGCTCAGTTATCTTTCCTCTTCACATGATCTCTATTATTCTATCTTCACCCCTGCCTGTTTTTTTTTATGTTGTTGTTGTTGTATTTTTTTTTTTACTTTGAATCTTATACTTCTGTTTGGCTCTTCTTTCTAGTCACCATTTACATTTCTGTTACATCAGACATTATCTCCCTCCTTCCTCTGGTTCTTCAGAAGTGGTCTCCTGTGGTTCTTTGAACATGGCTGTGGTAGCTGCTTTGAGATCATTTTCTGTTACACCCAACATCTGCAAACTTTATAGGTCTTCTCTGTTGCTGAGTGCTTGCCTGCACTGGCTTGCTCTTTTCCGTTTCTCCATGTGACTCATAGCTGCTGTTGAAAGCTGCGCATTTCAGTCTGAAGAAGGCATCAGCTCTGGATCCTGATTTTCTGCCCTGGAGACTGTCGTTAGTCAATTGGCAAGTACTGGGTTTTTTTTGTTTGGTTGGTTGGTTGGTTTTTTTTTTTTTGAAGTTCTTCAGCCTCTGCAAACCCCCCACCCCGCAGGTTTTATCTCCAAGCCTGATTTCTTATTATATCAACTAGTTATTGTTTTCAATCATGACCCAGGGTCATAAATTCCTCCACACTCCTACACAACTAAAGTCCAGGGTAGTGTAAGGCCACTGTTGAGCAAAGGTGTTCCTCAACAGTTTACAGTGTGGAAAAGGATGGAGATGACTCTTCTGCAGCTGTGCCACCCGCATCCTCCAAATTGAGCAGAAACTAGGTATGTGTGGCAGAAGGGACTAGTGCCATCCCTAATCTGTGTGGCTCGGTCCTCAGTGCTGGGGATAGGACCATAGCATTTTACTGCTGTGAAGAGACACCATGACCCGAGCAACTCTCATAAAGGCAAGCATTCTATTGGCGCTGGCTTACAGTTTCAGAGGTTTAGTTCATTATGGCCCACAGGCAGACATGGGGCTGGAGAAGGAGCTGAAACTGAGAGTTCTGCATCTTGGTCGGAAGGCCATGCTAGGAGAAGACTGTCTTGCAAGCAGCTAGGAGGAGGGTATCAAAGCCCACCTCCCCACCCCCCTGACAGACACACTTCCTCCAACAAGGCCACACCCCCCAACAGTGCCACTCCCTATGGGCCAAACATACCCACCACAGATTAGCTGTCAAGTCTACCTGGAACAGAGCTTCCACTTCAGGAATATTGGAGATGGCGTGTGTCTGAGCACAGCTAAGCAGTTCCTCCACACAGGGGGAGTGCTTGGCATTATCCTCACCACATCCCTGCTCTGTTGGGGTAGTAAACAAGCACTCATGGGCCAGGTACTGGTGAATACTTCTATATCCAGTAAGGCTTCCACAGCAGGGAGACGCATTCATCCCCACTCCATCCCCACTTGGCTCCAGCAGCTCTCTGGCACAGAGAGTAAGTGCACTCCCCAACTGCTTCGAGCACTTTGATGGATCTCTAGGGAGTTCTACTGATTTGATTTCACTCATTTCGGTCAGTTTATAGATGTCTCTCTGAGGAGAGGATTTTCTTAAGCTCTTGTGCTTCTAGCCCCCATATATGTGTATATATATATATATATGAACATATGATATATAAGAACATACACACACACATATGTTCTCAAAATGCATTATATAACACTATAAGAGGGTAGAAGCAAACTGATACAGGAATTTTTCTCATATATATGGCCCTTTAAATATCTCTGAAAAAACATATGACTTAAATAACTCTAAAAAAAAAGATTCTAGAAAGCGTTGTTTTGCTCTGAGGGAAAGAGGAGTGGAGTTTAGAGATAAGAGTATGAAAGGCACTCTCCACGTTAGATCAAGTTGTATCTTTGAACTGCGAGCCATACACCTGTGCTATCTGTTAATATATAAAACACTTAAAATAGAAATGGTAACCAAAATTTAAGCTGAATCTTTAAAAAAAACAAAAAACAAAAAACTGCAGACGTGTACTGTGTTGAGAGCCTCACTTCCGAGGAGGAGACTGGAAACTTCAAGATAAACTGGGTTAACGTGATTGTTTTTAAATAGATAAAAGAATGATTACTAAAATCAAACAGAAGCAGACTGATGGTGTTTAAGTGAAGAAACCTTTCTGGATGTCATGTCAGAGGCAATGTCCTTGCTCTGCAAGAGGTCCTCCACGAGGGAGGAGAGCCTAGTCAGTAGTGCCCAGAGGCCTCTATGTGCCCCAGCAGGTTCCAAGGGCTGGATGGTGGGTACTTGATTGCATTTTCAAAAGATCTAAGGTTAGAACAAATCTTTGCTCAGGTCTAGGGTCAGTGCTTGAATCCCTTTCCTTCAGAGCTCTCACCCAGGTGTAGGTTTGCCCCACAGCTTCCCAGCAAATGTCAATATCCACCTGCTAAGAAAAAGGGTTATAGGAACGCAGGCCCAAGTCTCCCTTCCCCAAAACAGAAGACTACCTAGCCCCACAGTACTCATTCTCTAAAACACGAGTGCTGCATGCTTTGTACCAAGTGCTGTTTCTATAGGAGGACTTTCACTCCATAATAGATCATTAATCAATTTCTTATTTGGGGATGGATGAATGCTTTCTAATTTGAAGCTAGTGGAAACAAAATTGAAATGCCCGCTCTGATGGGCTTTTGTTACTTAATGAGAGACAACTGAAGCCGAGACAGCTTCCAAATGATTGCAGCAATTTAAGCTCTCACCGTTCCGAAAGGCATTTCCAGATTACTGAATCAATCTCTCTCTCTCTCTCTCTCTCTCTCTCTCTCTCTCTCTCTCTCTCTCTCTCTCTCTCTCTCTCTCAACAGATCCTTACCTACAGCTCTCTATGTAGACCACATTGACCTGGAACTCAGAGCTCTGCTTGCCTCTGCCTCCCTTAGTACTTGAATTAAAGGCAAGCCCTGGAATCCCCAGGATTTCAAAGGAGATGCACTGTCTCTTCTAGTCTTCTGGCCTTTACAGCTTTTCAGTGGGTTGCTGGTTTAGTCTCTGACTTTTCTATTGTTTTTTTTTTTTTTTATTTTGAGTGCTTTATGACTTACTTATTAACTTTTGTTCTTTCACATTGCAACATTTTATCTGGCATTTTATTTTTATTAAACAACATAATAAGTTATAGTGACACACCTGTAACCCTAATACTTTGGAGGGGTGGGAGGGAGTATCTGGAATACAATGTCAGCTTTAGGTATATATTGAGCTTGAAGCCAGCCTGGGCCACATGAGAATCTATATGTAAATAAAAATTAAAAAGGAGCAGGGCATTGATTATAATTTTGCTTTTATATTGACTTTTTCATATCTATAATCTTCGGTAGATCCTAGTAGCATCCTTGCAATGTTTGTCATTATTACATGTTATCTCCATCTTCACTGATGGCTCCTTGGTCCAACCTGATGAGCTATTTCCAAGTGTGGCTCTCTCTGTCATAAGCTTCAGGGAAAGGTGTCAGTGCCCGCCTCACACATTTTCTTTCCATCATTAGCTATATTTTTGCCTGTGTCTTTGGCTGCCACCATGCCCTTGAAGCTCCTTGACCTCCTATTGCCAATGAGCTTGGATTCCTCTTCACTTTACGCACTTAACAGACCATCTCTGGCTTAGAGGGCAGCATCACTTGTCTTCCTATACCTTCAAGATGTCCAATTCCAAATCCACTCTGGCCTTCTTAAGCCTCACTTCTCCTAATTTCCATATAACCTCCATGTCACATGCTGCAAAGTCTGAGCTGCTATTTCTGATTGGGTGCTCCCTGGGACCTGACTTGTCATTCATTTGCTCTTCTCTCTACTCCCTGAGAGCCTTCCCTTTACCTTGGAAACCACCATGTCTAGAGAAGCACCACACTATGGCCTTATATAGCCAAGTGATCAAGGATATGGGTTCTATGGCTATCTATCTGAACACTTTGGTTCCTCTATAGGCCTGCTAAGGAGCCTTGGGAAAGGGCACTTATTCTCCCTGAATGCTAAACAGCTGGAGGTTATGTCAGTATGATAGTTTCTAACACCATCTGACTATGAGAAGAGTGTGTTTACTTTTTAAAATTAAAGCTAATCCAGTGGTTCACTAAGAGTCTCTGCATTCACATAAACTCAGATACACAAATATGGTTAACGATGGTTCTTAGGAATAACAATATATACTCCTATCGCTTAAGACCTGCCAAGGGTTGGGATCAAAACAAAGAGCAAAGATGGTCCTGAAATATAGTGGTTCAACCTAAAATGTTCCATCTGTTATACATCCATTAGATATATGGTCAATACATACCCTACTTAGACTCTCTTTCCATGCTGACAGAATGAGCTCTGCCTCTTTCTGTGTGTCTCAAACAAGGCATGCCTGGACTGGGGTGTACAGGAGATTAGCTGGATTTTCCACTGATAATAGGTTCACCTTACAGTGAGTTCATCAGGACTTAGTGCCATCCTAAATGGAGGCACTACTCCATTTTGTATATCACCCATCACCTAGAACAATGTTTTTCAAGCTTCTTTAGCTATGATCTACTCTGCATCACTGAAGGCTCATGTTTTCAACTCACTTATTTCTATCATGAGAAACTTTCTTTTTTTCTATTGATGGTAATGATCTGGACAAGGGCTCTTCCCTTTTTCCTTTCCATCAACTAGCCAATCATGTGAAATAGAGCACCCATCAATGAGATGAGACACAGTTACTACCTACATCCGAGGTACAAGACAGATGCCACTCTGGGAAAAGCTTGTGCCAGCCCACTTTTTATCCTAATGCATCCTTTTGGCAGAAGGAGAATTCTCCTTTTCAAATTACTTCTGCTTTGTTCCCATGTTCCTTTGTGCTATACCAAGATTGCTCGTTACAAATACATTCATTCCCATTCTGTTTCTAGACATTGGAAATGCTAGTTTTGGCCCCTGACACAGATTTCCTAATCCATGAATGTATCATAGCCACTGTTTGGAAAAGGCTATGTTCTCAATAGCCAAGATCCATTTTGCCTCTCCCTTGAGAGGGCCAAAGATGAGAGACAGAGAGACACGCTGCATGGGGAAGTTGGCTCCTGGGTTCAAAGGAAAAGACAGAAACTCATGAAGGGAGCACAACTCATGAAAAGGGAAACTCATGAAGAGGACACAGAGTAAAACAGAGCAGATGATGGCAGAAGAATCCTTTAGCCATCCCCTCTAATGGGCACTGACTTATTCCAAGACACCCCCCAAGTCCCTGTGTGAGGCAGCAGAGGAAACCATTTCTTCTCCTGTATATATTGACCTATAATAATACCTGTAATAAAACAGTTTATAAATTAGGCACAGCAAGAGATTAACAACAATACTAATAAAAAAGAGCATTTATAATAATATATTCTAGCCCATCAGGCAGATGTAGTCTCTTTAAATACCTTATATTGTGGGCTTCAGCAGCCTTGTCATGAATTTTCTTTTCTTTAGGTCAAAATTCTTGCCTTTCTTCTGCCCCATCAGAACTACCAATATTGTTATTTCACACAGATGCAATCTGATGGACCTCTCACTCCTAACTGAGAAGTCACTACATGATCAATGGATATCAGTGTATGCAATGTCTACACTGGGCACAAGCATCATTTGCACCCCATGGGGATGGTGAGGGATTCCTTGACACTACTCAAAACAGTGTGCCATTTAAACCTTACAAACTCTTTACTCTTGAACTCTTTCATTCAGTGTTTTCAGACAGCAGTTACCAGGAGTAATTAAAACCTTGGGAAGCCACACTGTAGACAAGGGCAGGCTACTATGTGTCCCTTACAAATGAACCTCACAAGACTACAAAGTCATGTTTTCTAGGTCATCTCTTGTCTAGGGGACCCTAAAAATAGTACCCAGAGACACTTTTAGGATCACACCTGTTCCTCATATTTGTTTTGATGCAGCACACATAGACACAGACAGACAGACAGACAGACAGACAGACAGACAGACACACACACACACACACACACACACACACGCACACGCACACGCACACACAGCTCTAGTCCAGGACTAGTCTTAAGAGGGCCCAAGTTCATGCAGTTTGGTCATCTCACCCAGTAATGGTCAGAACCTGATGAGTTGGCCACTGCTCAGCTGACCAGAAAATGATGGGCTAAAAAGAAAAAGGTCCTATCTTGCACCGAAGATGGAATCCTACAGCTTCACTCTGGCTAAAAGGAGATTTGTTCCCAGGAGGAAGGTAAGGACTTTGTTCTTAAGAGACGCTGAGGCTGGCCCTGTGAATCTGACAGATGTTCCTTGTTACCCTGCAGAAGCATATGTCTCTTCCATTTCCTTCTTCTTCCCAGGGTGAAATTGCTGTGGCTTTGTCTCACTCGTCCTAATGGGCCATGTCTAACATCTGCGTGCTTACAAATCGGGCATGCTCATTTGTGAGCTTATGGAGTTTGTATAATACCAGGACAGGCAGGACATGTTGCCCACGCAGGAAGAATAGAAGCTGGACACAGCTGGAGTGCAAAGTAGGTCAGTTCACAGAGCAAAGGGAGTTATTGGAGCAATGGGGAGTTAGTGGGAAAGTTCTAACCAACTGTCACAAGGAAATGGTCTAACCTGCTTCCCTTTGCCTTCTCTAGAATTTTTACTTACTTTTAAATTTATACTCATAGAGTTTTATCTTGTGCTTCGTAAATATATCATGCTTATTATAGAGAAAGTTTCAAATCTAGAGAAGGAAGCATCACTCATAGACTATAAATCACGAAGCATGTTTTAACATTTTGATAGTCTTCCCTTGTAGTCATTTTGATCATGGATACTTAGATATAAGTGATATATATTTTTGCCATTAAACAATATATACAATATTGCAACTTAAAAAAATGTATCACTATTCTAATATATTAATCTGTAAACACCTTTACTCCAGCATGTTGAAATACCTGAACATGCCTAAATGTCACCTTCTTGTAAGGCTTTGCCCATGCCTCCCCACCTTGAGGCAACCTTCAACCAGGATGAAATCTAGGCAATAAGATCTTCCAGTGCCATTTCATGCACCCACCAGAAGAGAAAAAAATAATGATAATGAAACCAAGCCCTGGTGTGACTTAAAATGAGTGTATTCAACAAAGTAGAAAGTGGGAAGCTGCCCAGTTTCCAGGCAAGGAAGTCCAATGTATTCTCTTTACATGTTCCCATGAAAGCACTCCAACCGAAGGCTTGAAGCAATCGCAAAAGTCTTTGTGAAGCACACGGCCTACCCCTGTGCTTTCTTACAACTGGGGCTGCCAGATGGACTGTTGGGAGATGATGGATGTATCCAGGATCCTGTCATCAGAAAGGACCACACTAGAACCAAGGACCTGAGGTTCTTTTTCAGAGAGGAAAAGAATTGGGCATCCAGTGGTTAACTATCTGTCCACAGGACCCTACCTGCTCAGGTGAGTACCCTATAAGCTTAGAAAGGAGTCCTTCCCGAGAAGGGTCCCCCAAGAGTCTGTATTTCCCTGAAGAGGTGAAACAGCAGCCTTTTCTGTACCCCAAGTCTCACTCACAAGGTCCCCACTTAGAAGTATAAGCAGAGGCAAGGAGAAACTACCAAACTGGACTACTCCATGGATAGTTTCTTGCAAGAAAGGTTTATTGCAGATCAAACTGCCCAGGCCATCTCTTGGAGTTCGGGGTGGAGAGGCAGAGAGGAGAAAAATGGTGGAAAAGCAAGCAGATGTTACGTGATAGTCAGCAGGGTGGAGATCTGAGCTGACACAGGCTATCCTGATTGCCTTGAACTAGAAGCCCTTGCCTGAAGTAGTTGGCCCTTGGACGAAGGTTAAGGGAGGTTCCTGGAGGATTAAGGGTAGTCTCTGGTGAACAGGAATCCACCTTTGGGCTTGTTTAACTGCTCTTCTATGTAGGGCACTGTCACCAGTGCTTTGGTGACATTTTGGGGGGTGGGGGGCAGGGTAGTGGTGGGAAGCGTTGGACCTAACAAGAAACTCTGCTATATGCAGTCTACAAGCTTCAGACTTAAGAGACCCATTGGTCTGGGTCCACATGTTACCACTGATTTTTAAAGAGATGATTTCAAGACAGTGAACTGCTTGGCTTACCTAACATTTAAAGTCACTGATAAAAATCGGGTGCAGTCAGCTGTGAAGTATCAGTGTTAGAAAGAATTGCTTTGTTCTTCAAGACCTACTTCTGTCTTTGCACAGTTTTTTCCCTCTGGTGTTTTTCCTGAGTCAGATTAACTGGGTCAGATAGGTTATTCTGATGTGTGCTGCTCAGAAGAGATTCTAATCTCTACCAGCATCGCCTTAAAGACAGAAAGACGAAACCAACAGGAACCTTGATTTCAGCTTTCAGTGGGTAGACAAAAAGCAGGAAGTGAAGTCAAGTTGCTGTCACTGTCATTGGGATAAAAACCTATGGCTGTGTCCCCTCTTTTGCCACTTCATATGATTCCACACTGTGAAAATTTCCACTAATTAAATCTAGGTCTTTCTTTGAAAGAGGCACTAAGCCAGTGGGTGGTAGTGGTGTACACCTTTAATCCAAGGACTAGGGAGGCAAAGTAGACAGATATTTGGTCTACAGAGTGAGTAGGATAGCCAGGGATACACATAGAAACCCTATCTCAAAAAAAAACAACAACAAACAAACAAACAAAAAAACCCAAAACCAAACCTGAACAAACAGCAACAAAGAAGGAGGCACCAAAATACATTGTAGAGGGCCTCGGGGTCTCTCATGTAAATCTGATACTCTTTGAATCTGTGTGTTCTCCACAGCCTCATATTTTGAATGTTTCTTTCCTGGGTGCCTTTAGGAGGTGGGTCCTTGTTGATGGAAGTAGGTCAGTAGGCACAGGCCTTTGAAGGTTTACCTGCTTCTAGTTCCAGCCTGTTTTCCCTTTGATTCTTGGTCAACCATGAGGGAGGGTCCTCTTCCATGCCTTCTTACCTCCATACCTCCCCTTCCGTAGTGAAAATGAGTCCTCTGAAATCGTGAGCTGAAATAATTGTCCCTTGAGGTGTTTCTCCCAAGTACTTTGGTCACAGAGATGCTTTAGTAACTGTTAAAGATATCAGAGCTCACTGGATGATGAGCCGATGGCTCTTAAAGCTCAGAGTAAATAAGAGCAGAAGGTGTTGCCTGTTTCACGTGATGAGGAGAACAAATGATGAAGAAGTTGAGGCAGTAAATACAGAACTCAAAGGGAGAAATCCAGCAATCCAGTGGAGGGGTGTGTGGGAGAGAGGGATGGTGTTGCACGGCTGTCCTTCCAGCTTTAAAGAGTGGATGGCATGTGTGCATTTGCCTAGTAGAGAAGGAAGAGGGAGAGATGGCAGAATGAAAGGTGCCTCATAAAACTAGGGTCCAAAGGAGGGGAGCAGGGCTGAGATCCAGCTCTCCCTAGAGTATGACCAGCCAATTACCCCAGAGGATGAAGGACATTCTGTTCTTGAATCTGAAAGAAGCCAAATAAATGTTTTAAGACAAAAATGAGTGACTGGTGGTGTCTATGTGTAATGGTGTTACCGTTTCTAATGTGGTGCTTGGCAGTTTGGCTATAGTTGACAGGTTATTATAGGAAGGAAGAGATGTCTAAGACAAGCTCCAATGTCAAAGTTCAAATGACACTAGCTTCTAAGAAGAGATGGTCTCTCAGTACCCAAGAGAAATTGACCCATCTTCTTACCCAAATAGGGCAACAGGAAGAATGCACATATTATGTGCACTTATTACTATGTAAATTTACATATTCCTTCCAGAAAATTTAGAAAATAGAGATAGGTAGTGCCAGGGGCCTGCCCTGGCTTTTAGAATGAATGGTACTGAGGGACACAGTGTTGGATGGAGGCCAAAGGCTGATGACCTCTGGCTTTGTAACTCTCTCTATTTTGTGCCAATAAGCACTGCTTTCTTTTCTCTTATTATTTTGTGTTAATAAGCTCTAGTTTCTTTTCTATGTGGCTCAAGGACCTCTGACTGACCAGGCAAGAGGCCTGCAACTTGTTAACTTTTCTTAAACCAGAGAGAAAAGAAAAGAAAAAGAAAATCATTTACTCAGAAAACACACAGAGACACACACACACAATCATACACACACACACAATCATACACACACACACATTCTGGTCGGACCTGGCCACCTGTTTCATGAACTCCACAAGTGTTCATGCATACTTACATACATACACATATACCTACACATATATGTGCATATAGACAAACAGATATATATATATTGGTGGATGGGGCAGAGCCCCCCCACCACACTTTATTCCTTCTCTCTGGACTTCTTATTTATTGTTTTATTTACTTGTTGTTTAGAAAATTACAGATAAAATGTTACACAAAGGGCAGTTATAGTAAGTTCAAAGCAGTGTTTCATTTTATAAGCTCATTATAGGTTCAAAGCAACAGTTTCACATGGCCTTGCTTTATCATAGTGCATGCCTGTGGCCTCATCTTTGGATATGACCTAGAATTAATGTTTTTTCCTTGATCACAAATTTGTCCCCAGCCTATCTCTCCTTTTGTTGTAATTGTGAAGGCTTGTTGTATTTCTTATTATGCAGCCTTTACTGACTATTCTATGAGGAGGGGGCACATTCTACTCTTGATCCTATCCTTATTACAACTTTCTGCCAAAACAACTAAAACCATATCCTTCAATTTTCCTCTTAAAATTATTTGTATCAAATCAGGAATCCTATAAAGTCATTAATTTATCTAAACAACATTAATTCATCATCTTCATATTGATCTGCAGTGTATTACCCAATAGGGTGGACTGATGCCCAGGGATCATTAGATTATGTGATAGTGACAGGAAAGGCATCTCAGCCACAGGAAGCAATCCTGGGATGAAGTCTCTAAGGATCCTGTATTCTTAGAGCTCACCCATCATAGACAATGCTAAACATTGGGCCATCTCCAGAAAATTCACTCGTATGCCTTTAGCCTTTCCTGGATGGCTTCTGACAGGTAGAAGGTAGAAGGGAGGGCCACTCATGGTCCTGCCACAGAGAATTGGGTTTGCTGCCTATTAACATTTTGACCCAGATGGTTGATTGATCACAGTGTTGAGAATGAAATGCAGAACCTCTCACATGCTAAGCAAGCATGTTATAAAACCAACTCCCTCTTCACCTGTTACTTTGAGATAGGACCTCACTAAGTTGGCCAGTCTAGCCTTGAACTCACTCTATAGCCTAGGCTGGCCTTAAACTTTTATTGTGCTGCCACAATCTCTGAAGCAGTTGTGACTACAGACTGAATCTGGCTATGTACCTGGCTGTCTATGGATGATAAGTAACAATTGTGATGGGATCCTATGGGTTGTACGCTATTTAGTGGCATTCAGAGCCTCTGCCTGTCAATGCCAGTTGCACTCTGTGCTCTGTTGAAAGCAAAGATATCATCAGATAGTACTAGATATTTCTTATGATGTTGGGGCAAGCCCCAGTTAAGACTCACTTCCTTAAACTCCTGGGTTTGGCTAGCTCAGGGAAGAATTGGCCACCTAACCCTGTAACATTCACACATCGGTGCAGAGATAACACATGGAGAGAAGCTGGTGCCCCCCTAGACAAGGACTGATACCAACTTGCTGTCTTTTGGGATGGACCACCTACATCCTTCTGCCCTATCTCTGAGTGATGGTATGCTTTCTCAAAAACAACTGGAAACTTTATGGAAGACTCCCAAGCTGGAATCACCCAGGAAGAACACTCTTAATTTCCTAGTCTGTGGAAACTGAGGGGCAATTAATTACTTTGCTTTAAAAGCCACTGTATTAGAAAAGGTTGGCTTAATTGATTTTGTTGTTGAATTAAAAAAAAAAGGTCATCAAGTTCCTCTTACCATATTCAGGATTCATCTGTTTATTCTGTGGCCATTGAGCATGTTCTTAAATTATAACTAACCAAGTCTGAATATTTTTCACACATATTTTCACTTCTCACTAACAAAGGTATCTAGTCCACTTGCCTCTGTTTCTCAGAAGTTTCACATCTGTTGATTCAACTGACCAAGGATCTAAAATAATCCCCCTCCAAATCTTTGCATCTGTTCTTAACAGGTGCAGACTTTTTCTTGTCACTATTCTTGAAAAGATACAGTGTGACAAGTACATACAGAGCATTGTGCATTAGAAATCACCCGGGAATTGCTTAAAGCATGTGGAAGGTGTGTACAATCTAGGCAAACACTACATCATTTTATGTAAGGAACTTGAACACCCTTGGATTTAGATGACCTCCGGAGAACCTTGGAATCACGATTACTTGCTTATTACATAAAATTATTTCATAGAATGAAATTATCCATACCCTTTCAATTTATGGATAGGCAACATGGTTAGGTCCCTGAGGTGTGAGAAGATACTGGTCCAAAGTGAGCCTCCACAGTAGAGTTCGGATTATAGGAACTAAACTCCTGTTTCTAAAACAATGACATGATGGCTTTTAAGAAGTCTCTCTCCTTGACAAGGGCTACAGATAACTACTGACATGTTTTAGAGGGCTGTAGGCTCCTGTTCAGCCATATATCCTGACTGAGAAATTGTAGCACCTGGTGAATTATGCTAATTCAGACTAACTGTCTCCACAGGCTTCAAAAGATACACATGTGACTTACCATGCATAAAACCAAATCTGAATGCTTTTCATATCAGCAGGCTGAATGTGAACCATGTGATGAAATGGGAAAAAAACTGAATCAACCTTGTAAATGACAGGGCAGCTAATCTGAGGCCACCACTGTGGCCACTCCCATTCGTTGGTGTTGCCTGATGGGGCTGGTTTATATCCATACATTAGCGTCAGGTCCAAAAGAAACTGGGGACAAATGGCTAACTGAGGTGCCTATTGGCAAAGCCCATACTGGCCCCAGGCTCCCTCAGCATCCCACAAGTTCCTGCTACAGAGTCCATGCTGGCATCCTGATTTCTCTCAGCTCTTCTCACCCTACCTGTTACCCTAACTGCTCGTTCTTATATAACCACGCTGTTTTGGCTATGTGTTCTCTCGCCCTTCTCTCTTGGTTCTCGTCAGTGCCCTCTCGGCTTTTTCTCCTCTGTCTCTGTCTCTGTCTCTCTCTCTCTGTCTCTCTCTCTCTGTCTCTCTCTCTCTCTCTCTCTCTCTCTCTCTCTCTCTCTCTCTCTCCTTTTTCTCTCTAGCTCTTCCCTTCTCTCTCCTCTTGTGACCTGGTTCAGTCTTCAGGCCATATTCAGTCAGTCTACTACTTTTCTCTCCCTGCTCTGGACTCTTTCAGACACCTCTGGCTGTGCTCTCTCTCGTGTCTACGAATAAAAACTTCCCCTCAACCATACATTAAAGCTTTCATTTCCTCACTTTTTACATCTGATGCTAAGGCCCCCACTTTATACAGTATTTAGGAGTTTCAGTTGTGTGATATTTCATCAGGACACAATGCCCTGTATTTTTCTTCATTGGCAACCATGGTCCATGAGAGTTAATTGGTTTTTAATATTGTCAACAAAAAAATGTATCATTCCATTTTTGTTTGCTATTGCCAACAAATCATATATTGTCCTATTAGCAAATTGTATGCTCATTTTAGTTTCTAAATCTGGTTATTTAGTTTTATAAATGTGAGTGCCCTGCCAGTGAATTCTGAGGTTGATTAGGGAAGAGAAAACTGGGAAGCAGGGGTCAAAAAACAATAGATTTCCTTGGTTCACTTTAATGTTCTGCAGCCAACAGACTTCCTCAGGCAATTATTTGAGGCCAATAAGAAAACCTCCCTTAGAGCATCCCAGAATGAGCAAGGTGCGCTGCCAGGCCCTTTTGTTTGTTTATACTGCCAATGAGCATTCTCTATCAAAGTGATAAAGAATTTTTAAAAGCATTAGTGGGAGCTTTAGGAATTGCAATTTGGCAGAGTCAGGTTTGGGCAAAGCCCAAAGTAAGTGTACTCCAAAGAGAAGAGTGAAGGGTTCCGGTTAACAAAAGAGACGACATCATCAGGGAAACATCAAATCCAAGAATCCACAGCTGCAGGTCGCTCTGGGGGAAGCGGGCTTAAGCGAAGTGAAAGGGTAATTCGGGGGTTTTCTTTAGACATCCCCCCCTCCATGCACACACACTGATTCCATCTTGAGTAGACTTTCCCATGACTTCACAGCACTCTCCCAGACTTGGCCTTTATAAAGGGAATAGGTGCTATTCTCAGGTTTCAGGAGAGGAAGCCCAGTTATTCTTCGCAGATTTAGAAACTTCAGATTCTAAACATTTGAAGCAGGATTAGCCTCAGGCTTGCTGCATTCCTAAATAATATGCTTAACCAAGGGGACGGCACTCCCGCTTGTATTCATTAGGGCTCTAGGCTGAAAGCATCAGAAAAGGGTTGCGGCCAACGCAAGCAAAGAAGAGTTTATTGGAAGGCGAAGGGATCATGGAGGATATACGTACAGCTGATAGAATCCATAGAAGACTGACACAGCAAGCTCAAGAGCTGACACAATCCGGGGAAGCGCTGAAACCCTTAGTCAAGCAACCCTCTCTCACCAGGGCCAGCAGGCAGGTTTAGCCTTTGCTTCTGAAAACGACCCCAGATTCCAGTCTTCCTGGGGAGGGGAGGGAGCAGTGTCTAGAAGGTGCATCTGGATTATCATGCCTGTTCCTGTGGCGGCTTCCTGAAATCAGAAGGACAAACTCTTTTTGCTCCTATACTTGGAGAGCAGCCCCTGAATTTACCATTCCCATCCCACAGTATGGGATAACTGAAGTCTTGAATGTCAAGTAGGAAAACATGTCATATGTCCCAGGTACTAGCAGCCTGTCTTCTGAAAAGCTGTGGCACTAAGCTACAGTGTAACCATGTCAGACCTCACTCTCCTCCCAGCTACCACGAACTCCATCAGGACATAAGATTTAGTCTCGACTGTTAACTTGATGGGTTTAGAATAACCATGGGAATATGCCTTTGGACATGGCTGGGAGTGGTTTCTACACTGAGTTAACGGAGACAAGACAATGTGGTGACACCATTCCCTGGGCTAGGGTCCCAGAATGAATAAAAAGGAGGCCAGCCAGGTAGCTCTTTAAATAAAAGAACTGGGTACACAAGCTTGACCACCTCAGTTACATCCTACATCCCACAGTGAAAGGGAGGGACCAACTCCCAACAGCTGCCTCCCTCTCCAATCTTCAGGCACTCTCTGCCACAGCAATTAAAAAAGAAACTGATAGATGTGTATATGTGTTCTCTAGAGTCTAGTACAAGCAAATGTCCCAATAGATTTTATTTTTTGAATGAATAATTTTTCCCACTGTTTCTTCATCTATTTTTCATATATATCACGCAAGTCAGAACAGATCATACAGACTTACTCTTCACAGGCTTGGAATGTATAGTTAGAGAACAAAAGGCCCTGGTGTACTTGAACACTGTTGCAACCCAATGGCATTGAAAGCACACATAACTAAGTTGGGAATCGCCCTCTCTGATGACACTTGCCATCACAAAATTCTGTAGTCATATCCCACCTCATCCTATGCCCTTTTAAAAAGCAAAAACTAAGCTCTATTCTTTCCTTTTCTGGATCATTGGTGGCAGTTCTCAACTTCCCATTGTTACTAGAACGGTATTGTTCTCTGGAAGTCTTCCTAAAGTTGGAAGTCTCTATTAAGTGGACCTTTGGGTTCATACTGAGGTGGAAAGCCCTGTGTGTTTAAGTTTGTCTCAATAAGTATACCATAAACACACTTTCACGTCACATTCCCCTCAGGACTTCGACACGTTTATCTGGGTGTCTTGTCCTTAGCCCTCTGCAGATGGACACCTGCTTCCTCAGACATAGATTACTCGGGATGAAGCCACATTGTCTTGCATACCAGACCAGTTTCTCCTCCCCTACAAAGGGCCTGCCTGGCCAACGTTTTGTACAACAAAACTCTGACCTTCCAGAGGCTGATTAGCAATGACTTCTGTGCAGTGCAGTCTGGAGTGCCCCAGAATGTCTAGAGTGTCACCCCTTCCCAGCTGTTTTCCTTGCTTGACTAAAGTCAGCCATCTTTATGCATCCCACAGGATCCAGCACCTCACTGTCAAGTCTGAGGTCACGTGCTCTGGAAGAACAAGTACTACCTGCTTTGGTTGTGTGAAAAACAGCACGAGGTTTCTCCAGCTGCCCACTTATTGGATGTGGTAGATGAGGTCACTCCATTTGCATACTCCATCACTAGGTACTGGTTGGTCTTCAAGGAGAACAGGAAGCAGATAGGACTCATATTTCCTTTTTTGAAAAAAACTGTAACTATAATTTCCCACCAAGATAAATTATTTTAAAGTAGTTAATGCATATCCTAACTTCTCTGGGGCACATACACAAAGCTTTTATGTATTCTTCCATAAAACATCATGCCATCATATTTCTTAAAACAGACTTCAGAAATACAAATTTAATATGGTCATAATATTCCATGCTCTTGATGGATCTTACTTTACTAAACCACTTCCTCGTTGCTGGACATCTGGTTTGAATGCATCTAAGTTTCAACAGATACGACATCTGAGGCAGTAGGATATTGTCAATGGCTGGCTTCTGGAAGTGATTTTGACATTAAAGTGCATGTATTTGTGACTCTGTAGTAAATATGCTCTAAAGAAAGACTGTCTCTGAATTAGATGGTATAAGGAAATGACACACACAAACAGAATTTCGAGCAAACCAGGGGAATACATGAAGTTGAACAGAATGTTATATATATTAGGGGGCGGTGAGGAGAAAATGGTTGGATAAGCACAGAAACACAATGCAGAACCAAATACATTGCTACAGTTGGAGTACAAAACCATGCATGTGTGCATGCAATCGTGCGTGTGTACACACACACACACACACACGCACACGCACACTCGCGCATGCATGCACATCTTATGTGTTCACTTTGTTCCCAATTGAAGGCTGTGTTTGAGGAGTTTCTAGAAAGTTCAGGAGCTGGAGTAAGCTAGAGGAAGCAGGTCACTGGAGCCAGATACCTGGAAAAATATTAACCCTGGCTACTCACTGTGACTGCTGTTTTCTGGCAGTCTTGAAGTGAATAATAGATCTCTATTGCTATATGCTCCCACTGACAGACATCTACCTGAGCAACTGAGACCAAAGGACCATGAACTGAACCCTCTAAAACTGTGAGTCAGAATTAGACTTTCTTCTCTTAAGTCGCTTTAGTCAATCCTGTCACATATGCATATGTCAATGCTGTATTCTTAATCACATTACAACTAATGTGGACTTGTCACATTGTGGGAGATTAAGACTCTGCTGAGTTCACGTCTAATCTTTAAATGTCTGTAGAGTACCACATCCTCCACACCCTAAAGCTTCTATCCCAAAGCTCCCCTTCTCAGTTTATCTCTAGGATTATTTCAAGTCTGCATTCCCAGGTGCAAGAAATGATGTTCAAACTAGGGAGGGGAGGGGCAGAATGGAAAGTGCTGGTGAGAAGCATGTACTCCAGTTACATGGAAGATGCCTTGCAGAAGAGCAGAAAAGAGAAAAAAACTGGTGCTATAGTATTTTCTTTTCTTCTTCTTCTTCTTCTTCTTCTTCTTCTTCTTCTTCTTCTTCTTCTTCTTCTTCTTCTCCTTCTCCTTCTCCTTCTCCTTCTCCTTCTCCTTCTTCTCCTTCTTCTTCTTCTTCTTTTAGTTAGAAGGAGATTAATGGATAGAGAATGCTGTGGATTGTAGAAGTTTGAGCTGGTTCTTCCCCCCAGCCCCATGCTCCCAGAAATAAGGCTCAGACTCAAAATATAGTCACAAATACCTTGACCATATAGCTAGGCTCTTCTCTGACTAGACAATAACTTAATATATCCCATTTATTCTGATCTGCATTCTGCCACGTGTCTGGTTACCTGTGTTCAGGTACCATGTATCCATCCCATCACATCTTCCCCTGGGTAAAATCTCCCATGCCTTCTTCTATCCCAGAATCCTTTAGCATCCTTCTATTCTACTTTTTCCTTACAGGCCATAGTACTTTTAATTGACAGGTGATGCACTTACACAATATACAAGATACTTTCTCTACAGCAGATGCCTCTGTTAGCTGCCTTCTGAAGAATCTGACAGTCTTCAGGGGTGAAGTTTCTCATTCCTCCTACACTATTCTTAGGTAAACAGTGAGACAAACCTCACCTCATGGGATGCTGAGTCAGTAGTAGGTGTGGCCTCTAGTGATACGTCACATCTACAGATTTGCCTCTATATAAATGAATGCTGTCTCATTGTCCTTCCTCCTTTGCTGACCCTGCTGTGGTTTGCAGTACACCTTGAAAATTGCCCAGACTTTCACCCAAGAGGATTTCATCCATTAAAAAAACTTTACCCCAAACAGCATCTTTATTCTGAGACAGGCACCAGTTGACCCAAGTCTCAGTGCTGAACAATGTTATCACAGCATCACCCTGAATTCCTCAAGTGTGTCTTGAGTGTTTCTCTATGATAAAAATGTTTTCTTGCTCCCTGGGGTTTTATCTACTTTATTTAAATGACGCATTCAACAAATAAGGGAATGATCAAATTCTGTCAGCGCATATTCAGCTTTGGGGTTGGAGAGATGTCTTAGCTCTTGCAGACGACCTGAGCTTGTTCACCCACATCAGGCAGTTCACAACTGCCTGTAACTCCATCTCCGGGGAAATCTGATAATCTGATGCCTCTGACCTCCTTGGGTACCAGCATTCCAATGCATAGAACCAAACACACACACACACACACACACACACACACACACACACACACAATTGCACACACAATCACACAAATTTTTAAAAAATAACAACAAGAAACATTTGAAATTGTGAAGTGCCCCATAGTTAGGCATGTATCCGCAGTTACCTTAACCATCAAGTAACACTGTGAGGTTTCTAAAGAGATTAGTTTTACCTTTCTCAGAGGCAAGCTCAGGATTTTTAGGGGAATAAATAAGCCATTACATTTTTGTTATTAGTGCCACTGTTACTCGGCTCTCCATCAGTCTAGTGAAATGCCTTCAACAATTAACTTATGAGAGAGTGAGCTTATCTTGTATTCACAGGCACCCCCCCTCAGTTCACGGATTCTTCATGGGCAAATTCAACAACCTTCAGACTGAAAACACATTTTTAAAACAAATGTGTCTGTCTTGAGCATGTATAAACTGGTTTTCTTGCCATCATCCCCCTTAACAATAAAGTACAACGACTGCTTGTTTATTGTACTGAGCACGATATCCAGTCTGACGGTGACTTCAAATATTTGGGAGGGTGTGTGCAAAGTCTATGCAAATGCTACCCTAGAAGGGCATGGTGGCTCACAGTTGTTCTCTAGCACATAAAAGACTGAGGCAGGAAGAGTATTAGTTTAAAGGCAGTCTGAGCTATAGAGTGAACCTTGTTTCAAACAAAGCAAAATAAAACAAAAGCAAAGCAACAAAACAAAAACACCAAAATGGCCAGGCGGTGGTGGCGCACGCCTTTAATCCTAGCACTTGGGAGGCAGAGGCAGGCGGATTTCTGAGTTCAAGGCCAGCCTGGTCTACAGAGCGAGTTCCAGGACAGCCAGGGCTATACAGAGAAACCCTGTCTCGAAAAACCAAAAAAAAAAAAAAAAAAACCAAAACACCAAAATGACAAAGACAAAATAAAAATAGCCTCACCAAAAAAAAATTCCCAACCATACATACTTTTTGTTGTTTTGTTTTATTTTGTTTTGTTTTAACCATCGGCTCCTTGAATAGAAAGAAGTAGCAACAGGATTTGGGGATGAAGTTTTGTTGTAATAGCAAGACAGAAGTATCTAGGCTAGCTTTAATGCTAAGAGAATTAAAGTCTAAAATTAAACAACAAAAAGGTAATTCTGTAGTTTTTCTTAGAAACCTCCCTACACACAAACCTGTTGTGACTTAGCAAGGTAGTAGACAGGGAGGGCTTTGACCCCAGGTGAAGTAATAGATTTAAAGACTCGCTCCCTCACTGTCTAGGAGCCTTGGCCACAGCTGTGAACAAAACTGAAGGGAATTTAGTTCTCTTTATTTGGTTTTGCCTGGGTGTTGTTTTGGGGCACTGAAGATTTCCACAGTTTTTGTTCTCACAGAATAATTATTTCCAGAAAAGATACTGGCTCAGATGACTG
The DNA here is from genome assembly GCA_036184795.1 of Tokudaia tokunoshimensis. Taxonomy (NCBI): domain Eukaryota; kingdom Metazoa; phylum Chordata; class Mammalia; order Rodentia; family Muridae; genus Tokudaia; species Tokudaia tokunoshimensis. Next base: position 29,716,121 of record BTHU01000022.1, on the reverse strand, counting down.
CCACGTTCCTTATGTGGTTTTTGAGTTTTGAGAAGAGCAAAACCCAGAGATCCTTAGCCTTCTGTGCACCCTGGTAACATGGCAAAGAGAAATTGTAACTGGCAAGGAGTCCTTTTTAAATCTATGACAACATGTTTCCAGAACAAAATACTTGTTCCGATTCCAAACCCACATGTGTGCAGACTGTAATTTTTCTATGTGGACAGCAGCTCTCTTCTACAAAGAGAATTCGGGGTAGGGGGTGGGGGGCTGGTTCACGTTGAAGATGGGGGATGTCATGTTGAAGCCAAAAAGAATGGGGGGGGTCATACTGAAGGAAAATAAACAGAATGGGGGTGGAGGGATCACATTGAAGGTTTCTGCCTTTGGAATAGTCCATGTCTATCAAGCCTGCCTTGATAGACAGGTCAGTGGCCTGTCTATGTGCCAGGACCTGCAGCTGAGTGAGCAGTACAGAGCATGCACCTCTGATGGTGACTTGAAGCAGTGTGTTTCTGTGTTTTCAACCCTCCAGGAGAGAGAGTTGGAGGGGCCCCAGGTTCATTGGGAGCCATAGATTCAGCCGCAGGCTAGAATAACCTGTGCAATTTTGAAGAACCTGGTTTTACTCTGGAGATTTGGTTCTAAACTACAAAGACAAATTCAAGAGACCTATTGCTTTAAAACTGAAGAGAAATGAAGGTTGCTTGTGTTTCCATGTCAACATTTTGCAATTGATAGAAAATGCCATGAAAATAGGGACTTAGAGCTATTAACACCTAAACGTTCACTTACAACTCCTCCATGTGAGATTCTTATTTCAGGGTATCACTGCTCAGCCAGGTCTTTCTGATGATGTGGCTATCCCATAGCCCCATGAGATGTTTGTGCAATTTCCTCCTGTGTACACTCTAGAGCAAATAATAATAAAGAGGTCATAATCAGTAAACCGTGCCTGACTGTCCCTTGCCTGCTCATGAGCACACACACACACACACACACACACACACACAAATGCACGCATGAAGAGAGGGGGAAGGGAAAGGGAGGGGAAGAGGGGGGAGGGAGAGGAGAGGGAGGAGCAGGAAGAGAGAAGGAGGGAGAGAGGAAGGAGAGGAAGAGAGAGAGAGAGAGAGAGAGAGAGAGAGAGAGAGAGAGAGAGAGAGACTCCCAGTCTATATTTGAGCCTCCTCGTTACCTTCCTGGGTGCACTGTTTGGAAAAATCCAAGCCTCCACAGTGTTTAGTGCAGAACTACCTCAGCTCTCACTTTGCCACCTTTGTTTGCCTTTGTGGGTTCTGGGGTTCCTTAGCTCGTCAAAGTGCCCAGGAGGTGATGCTAGAGAAGCCCACCCTCCACTTCCCTCTCTGCATCTTAGACCTTGGCTGCTGCAGATGGATTTATCTCCAGCCCGAGGCCTGAGCTTTGCTACGTCACCGTGCTTCATCTCCTCAGATAGAAGGGTGTCATCATCTAAACACTTGGTCTACCTCTGACTATTACAGACTGAATTTCCTCTTACACAGGCCATTGTCTTCCATGCAAGCCAGATCTCATCCTTGGCCTGACTTCAGATCTGATCAGAGTCAGACAAACATGGAATCCAATCTAACATCCTTTCAATAAATAAATTCCAGCTGCAGCCATTCTGTAGAATTTGAAAAGAATTTAGTATAGCATTAAGCCAGAAATAGCATTGTTAAATCTGGCCATGTGACATAATTCTGGCGAGCTTACAAACATGTCTAAGTGCACAGAAGTAGGTGACCCATAGCTAAACACAGGGAGGCCAAGATTGTGAGGCAGTTTTTTGGCAAAACAAGGACTTAGCAAGTATAAAGTCAAGGAAATATAGCCAGAACATATCTCTGTCTCTAGCTCATGTGTCTTAGATAACATCCCTTCGAATAAGCCAGGTTCAGACTCCAGTGAGTAGTCCCTGACCACCTCACATTTGTTCATGGTAATATAATTGTTTCTCTAGTGGACAGTTGACCTGTTGTGATGGTTGTTGCCTCTTGTCAACTTGACAGGATGTAGAACCACATTGGAAATAGCCCTTTGGGCATGACTGGGGGTGTGTGTGGGGGGGGGTCATAATCTTGATTGTGCTAATTGAGGTGGGAAGACCTGTCCATTCTGTGTGGCTCTATTCCCTAGGCAGGGGACCATTGACTGTAAAGTAGAAATGCAACATTAGTATGCATTTATGTTCTCTACTTTCTGATTGTGGCAACAATTTGACCAGACACTTCAATCTCATGCCACTTTGATATCTCCACCATGATGGACTATATCCTTATACTGTAAGCTAAAATAAGTCCTTTATCCCTTAAGTTGATTTTTGTCAGGGTATTTTATCACAGCACAAGAAAAGAAAATTGGTACCAAAAATTCAGTTATTGTTAAAATAAATTTGACCACATGTTCATTGGATATGATAAACCTAACCATATCTTGGGCCTCTGGAACTGGTTTGTGGGAGAAATGGGGAAGGGTTTGTAACTTTGGTTGAGGAAAACCCTCAAGAACTGTAAACACAGCTTAGTTGAGCAATTCTGATGGAACTTGGAAGGCAAGCGTCTTAGAGCAGAGCAGTCAGTAGGGTCCTGGCTCATGAAGTTTCAGAGGGAAGCAAGATGATACGAGGAAATAGGCTAAGAGTCATTCCTGTGGTATTTTTATCATTCTGCTCCTGTCCTGAGAATTTGAATGAAGTTGAATTTACAGATAATGGACTACTCTGTTTGGTGGAGGAAAAGTATATGAGGAGCATGAGATTTTAAACCAGAAGTGTAAAGACAACAACCTAGATACAGTTGTGAAAGGGATTAGTGCCATTAAAGAGAAACCTAGTATTAGGCATTGGAGCAGTAGGAAAGGGGCCTTGGAGGCAAGAACCCACTTATAACTTGAGAAACTGAAAGCTTACATGAAAAGAGAGAATGCAAACTGAGAGTGTACTGGGAGGAGGGGGATTACCCCAAGCCCTTCCCAGCACAGCCAGTTTCATCACAAGCAGACCCAGAGCTGTAGGATTTGATCTTTGTCCTGCTGAGTTTTGCTTTTTCTTTGGTCTCATCATTCCTTGCTACACCTTGACTCTTCTCTTTTAGAATAAGCATATCTACATCATGCTTTTACATGTTAGAAACTTGTTGTTTAAGATGTATTTATTATATATGAGAACACTGTCACTCTCTTCAGAGAATACCAGAAGAGGGCATATGATCCCATTACAGATGGCTGTGAATCACCATGTGGTTGGTGGGAATTGAACTCAGGACCTCTGGAAGAGCAGTCAGTGCTCCTAACCACTGAGCCATCCCTCCAGCCTCTTGTTTTTTATTTTATAGGAGCTCAAAGTTAAGACTTTGGATTTTTTGATGTGTTGGAATTGTTAAAGGTAATGGAGACTTTTAAAGTGCAACTGAACAAATTTCACATTATAATCGATCATGAGCCCATGGGGACAATGGGTGAAAAGGTTGTAGCTTAAGCGATGTCAAGTTGGGAAGGAGTGGAGTTGTGATGACTGATCTGCATCCTTACATTCTGCTGTAGCTGAGATGACACCAGCCTCTTCAAGCTCTAACCTCTTTGAATTTCTCTTGAACTGTGAGCTGAAATATACCCATTCTCCCTTAGGTTGCTTTTGCCAAGGTATTTAATCACAGCAATAGGAAAAGAAACTAAGACACTTGAGATTTCAAAAGATGCAGAATTAAGTGAAAAAAGGATGGTATACAAAGGCACTTGTGTGCGTGTGTGTGTGTGTGTGTCAGGGTTAGAAAATAACTTACGGATATTTAATCTTTTTCTTGTATTTTCTATGTTTAAACGGATTCGATGGGGAAGGATGCTGGAATAGGATGCTAGGATGTCAGGTCAAGTGTGTAATCTAAAAAGTATGATTGAACAGTTAAGTATTTGGACATTTAGGACAGGGTTCTTACATTGACATTTTAGGAAAATGTATCATACCTCTAGAGTTTTAAATCACATTTCAGGAAGTCTTTGGGAAGATTTTTTTTTTTTTTTGTTAATCAGACAGTTAAAAAACCAAATGATGATATTTATAAAAAGCTACTCAAAATTTCTATTATGGAATAATTTTATTTTGTTAAAATAACAAAAGAATAATCAAAGGCCTCCCTTAAAAATTATTAAAAATTATTAGGGGACTGGAGAGATGGCTGTGTGGGTTAACGCATTTAGTATGCAATCGTAGCACGAGAGCCCGGCTTCTGATCTGATCTAACACCAGCAGAGCAACGAGGCTTATGCCACATGCCTGTGGATTGGGGAGAGAGGGTAACGCAGACAGCAGGATTGCCCAGGTGTGGGGTGTATATTGGGTCTGATCTCTAGCAGGTCTTCCCGTGGCTTCCTCTTCTGCCTCAAGCTCTTCCTCCATGGCTGTGCACGACTCAATCCCCACGTTCATTCCTCTGTTCAAATGTAGCCCTAGCATCTGTTTAAAACTACACCTCATCGGTAGAGCATCACCATGAAGAAGTGCAGCCCTTATGTGAAAGGGAATAACCACTGGGAGATTACAGATGGATTCTCCTGGGTTGGTCAACTCTAAAGTACTCACCAGAAACTCATGTACTGAGGATTCTTCTTTTGTATGTCAATATTATTAGTCACAGTAGACCAGGCATGTTTCCACAATCAGGTTAGTGTGATGGGGGACCATGGTAGTTGTAGTAATAGTACATTTACCAGGGGATCATGGTAGTTGTAGTAATAGTACATTTACCATTCCCCATTCATGCAGAAGTGGCCCCAGCTGTCCCTGAAACATCTGGCAGTTTTAAGTGCTTCACACGCTATTTTGTCTCCTGCTGTACACACCTGCAATCAAGCTTAGTTTATAAGCCAGACAAAGACCAAGGTTAGCAATAGCACCTAATAATAAACAGAACAGTCTCAATAAATATACTGTCATTAAAAAATTCTGTGAAATTTTGTTCTCTCTGGAATTTTCCTTTTACTGTTTTCTGTGCACTGTGGACTTTATATAACTTTCTCACGGAAGGAAAAACTTTAGGGAAGGACGGGTGTATCACTGTATAAATTAATGACTTCTACCTTATAAGCGGAAGCCACAGGACGAGTCAAGCAAGGCTCTCAAGCCCCTACTTTCTTTGCCCTAAGATCTCATAACCTCTTGACACACCATGTCACCCCACACCTGCCTGTCCCCATTTCCCACTGGACTGTATCATGAGGGTGAAACTTTGGTAGATGTTATACCTAATATCCAGGGCAGTGCCTGGCTCCCAGAACTAGCAAAAGACACAAGAGACTATCACAGAGGCTTTAATCCTGATCTGAGACACACTGGCCTAGTGACTTAGTATAACTCACTGCCTTCCCGAATCTTCATTTTCTCTCCAAAATAGACACAACAGGGCTGTCATCAGGACTAACTCCGGTGGAAGTACACACTTAATGTCCAGCCCTGCAGAAACATGACAGATTCATGTCATTTAGCAGTGACATTTGAAAATATTACACACTGCTTAAAATTGCTCATTTTGAATTTCAGGATCATCTCCCCCTCAGGCTTCACAGAAAATGAAGGTGCTCTCTCAAGAAAATGAGCCACGTCCAGCCTCTGAGGCATGAAAGGAAGAAGTGGGGAGACCACCTACTGCGTACTGTCTCAAAGCTGGTGAGAACTGAGTTGACCCGAAGACACTGGAGACCTGTCAATGGGCCAAATTAACATCCTGGGGGGTTTGTCTCATGCACTATAAATCGAGTGTTAAGGGGCATTGGAAGATCGTATAGAAGGACACTGCCTTGATGCCATATTTTATTTCTGATAACAGCACCAGCCCATGAGTAAGTACAGCTTGTAAACAATCAAAGGGGAGGAAGAAAAGCATAAAAGATTATTCAAGTATTCTCCTCATGGCTCATGAGGGACTACTTGTCTGGAGTTTTCTTGTTTGTTTTGTGTTTTTAACTTTTTTTTTTTTGGCAAATTCCATAGACCAAAAATCTTTCCTCTGTAAATTTTCTCTCTTAAGCACAAAACTCAGCCATGTTTACAGAGACTAGGTCAGTATGTCAGAGGGCCACAGCAGGAACACAAAGGCTGATCAGTCCTACTGCCAAGGCCCAAAACGTGCAACAGATCAAGCTACTCGAACCAGTCACCCTTGTCACTGTCCTAAGCACCTATGCCCAGACTGACTTAGGAAGAAGGGTTGTGTGACACACCCCTCCTCAGGCTCACTAGACCCCAGCGTCAAAGGTGGCTAGCCTCACCAAGTCCCTGTCCCCAGGGAAACAAGGTATTCAGATCTCTAAGGCAGGCTCAGAACTTACACATTGGGCTCAAGGAAGTCAATACCCTAGTTGTTCTGGACTGATTTTGAAATGACAGCTTTTTTTTTTTTAATGGCAGGAACCAAGAGGTGAGCGCCACCTGGTGGAGAGGCTGTTTGTCAGTGGCAGTAGGACACCCCCCCCCACCTCCCTTCTCAAACTTACTTGGATCCAAACAACACATTGTGAAAGAATAATTCTCAACATTCTTTCGGTGCTTAAACAACAACAAAAATTTAAGAGCCTAATGTCACGCCGTTTATTTTAGAAATAACGCATCCACTTTGATTGTACGTCTCTCTCTACCTTGACGTTGGAGGTACTGAAATGAGCGGTCTGGCTTAGGCTTTGAAGTCCTGAGTAGTAAGGAGCCAGAGACAGGTAGGAAGCAGAGTAAGTATTGTGATTTCAAACACACAGCAACAAAAACTAAAATGTTGGAGGTTTCGAGAGAAAGTCTGGGTTCTATAGAACAGTAATTGCCACCATGTAGCAAGGTCCCCAGAGCCTCTGAGACCAAATGTCCACCTCACGGCAGGCTCCTTATGAGTTCCAGCTAGAGCCACACTGTGTCCACGTTGACAAAGCCAGTTCTGGAAGGGCCCTCTGCTCTCCTTGGCTGGGCTTGTTTGGGTGTGGACACATGGCTTTTTCCTCTTACTTCATCTGAGACAGATGGGAATTTTCCAGTAGCCATGTTTACAGGGCGACTCAGGGAACCACAAGAACACAAAATGAAACATGGCATTATATAAGGACCTGCTTTATGAACAAAGGTGATGGAAACTCCAGCACATATTTGCTGGGCACGTAGAGGCTGGGGGTGTGCATCTGGGGGCACGAGGTCAGGTCGCAGATGAACCGACATGGGGTAGATTAGAGAGCATTGCAAACCATCCTTCAATCTCTTTCCTGGATTCTGTCCTGGGATGGATGGGCTCATAAACTTCATGTCCCTCGCTTACATGGTCAGCCTTCCTGCCAGGCCCTGAAACCAGAATCTCTTATAGTTGTGGATGGTTTTGCTGTTGTGTTTAAGGATAACGGACCTCTGTACTGCCTCTGAATGTAAGGACTTTGGTAGAATCTGTCTTCTGACTTACTGTTTCGATGTTATCTTAAAATGCCTCTCCTTTAAGTTAGTGTTATTTCGGGCCTAAGATATGTAGTCTGGCCAAAGGACACCATGACGAGGCAGTGCTGAATTCCAGAAGTCAACTCTAAGGAATGTAGCCACCCAGTGAGGGTACAGAGTAGTGCTGTGATGACTCTGTCTGCAGCGCAGGAAGCGAGCGTCAGCAAGCTATAAGAAGGCGTCCTCAGGGTACTTTGGGAACTGGGTTTTTGAATCCCTGCTCTGACGCGTTCTAAGTTGTTCTAGCCACACTTTCCTTGAGCAAGGCTCCACCCAGCTGAGAATTTGAATGTGCTGGGGTTTGCCAGGCACCTTGTGGCAGCTTCTAACAACAGAGACTTCTTTCTCTCACTTCCTGAGAGTAGAGTCGTTGAAGAGCAGCAGAGATGACCAGCACTGCTCAATTCTCACTGTATCTTTTTTTTATTTTTTTATTTTTTTTATTTTTTTTGAGACAGGGTTTCTCTGTGTAGCCCTGGCTGTCCTGGAACTCACTCTGTAGACCAGGCTGACCTCGAACTCAGAAATCTGCCTGCCTCTGCCTCCCAAGTGCTGGGATTAAATGCGCGCGCCAACACTGGCTGGAGAACCCTTTGGGGCCCCACCCTCATGACCTGCATACTCCTTAAGGCCCCACCTCCTAGCCACTACCTTAATGGCTTCAGTTTATGAATGTTAAGTCGAGGCATTCTTACCCATGAAATGACATAGACCACACAAATTGTAATATAAGATATAAGATGAGTTGATTAAGGTGCCTGGCAACATAAGTAAGTTCGCAATAATTGGTGGTAAGTTTTGCTGCTGTTACTTCCCTGTACCTAATACACAGGCAGTGGGCAAATTGATATTCATTAATTGTGGTCCTTTGAGGAGGACATTCTGCTTTCTCCTGAAACAGATCTGGGGAAGGGTAAATTATAGAGGCCAAGTCTACCATATTCAAGAAGTCTATGGATCGTCAAAATCCTTTTAAACTACTTTCCTTGAAGTAAAATATAAAAACAAACAAAAAGACCTCAAAATCATAACTACTCAGCTCAGGAAGTCACCACAGTGGAATACAGCTTGGAATTAGAAGTAAGGCTGGGTGACCACAACCCTACTGGAGCCCCTCTCAATCCTTAGTCTATAGGCACTTCTGGAAGGAAGTAGCTGTCTCTGTTTCTTCTTCCTGTCCCTCTGATGCCCTCTGTGCTGCCTGATGTCACTCACGGCCATAATTTTTAATATCTTTAAGTTCATGTTTCTTAGGATAGTAGGATATTGACAGAAATGACCTAGATACCCTTTACCTGGATCCCAGAGCCAAGGCCTCAGCTGCCCTGGAAGAAGCTTCTACCTGAACCCCCTGACTGAGCTGTGACACACCATCACCAAAGGTGTGGCCAGAAGCTATAACCTCTAGTCCCTCAGAATGAGACTGCTTTAGAGATGGGGGCTTTAAAGAGGTGGGTTGACTGGGGTCATTAAGGTGACTGGTATTCTTAGAACATGAGAGGACAAGGACACAGACACACTAGGAAGGAAGTCATGTGACTACATGGGGAGATAAAACCACTTGAGAAGTAATCTCCAAAGGAGAAAGGTGCCATGGGGGAGGTGGATCGTGAGTGCATGGCCATGAGGGTTGGCCCATTGGAGGAGTGGGAGTGGCCCAGGAAGAACATGGCAAGTGATATCTCAGGGTTACTGATAGGGAAGTAGATAAACTAGCATAGAGGGTTGATATTTGCCCAGTTTTCATGCTTTAAGGCTTATTATAAATATAAAGGTTTTGTGTCTTTCATTCAAAAACCAAATGATCTAAGGTGGAGTAGAAACCCCCAAATAATATTTACTGCAACAAAAGTCTTTCCAAGATTCTCCAAGGAGACAAACCTTGGGACAAGCATCCCTGTCCACACCTTGACCTTGAGTTGCCAACCCCTAGGACGATGAGGAAATAAAGACCTGGTGTTTGAGATTCCCAGTCAGTGATGTTCTGTCCTGACAGCACAGCCACACTGATACTGAGGGGAACAAAGAAACATCACACTTTCAGTTCTGGTAGTCCTGATCGTATGTTGAGAAAATGAAGAAACTAGAATGATCAAGAACTGTATTCTGGGTATTTGTGTCCCTCTGAAACTCATACTGAAAATCTATGATGGAACAATATTGAGAGATCTGGCATTCAGCAAGAAATTAGACCATGGGACCTGGGTGCTTGTGGACAGGATTTATAAAAGGGCTGGAGGCAGGGAGTTCACCCCCTACCTTCTCTTATTCTGTGCATTCTATCACAAGAGGACACAGGGTTTGTCCTTTGCAGAGTATGGTTAACTATGTATTACCTTGGAAGCACAGAATAGCTTTCATCAGGCACCAAACCTATCAGTGCCTCAAACTTGGGCTTTCCAACCTCCAGAACTCTGAGAAGAATGTTCTTACCATTTGCAGATGACTCAGTCTCAAGTGTTTCGATACCCCAATACCAATGGATTAGAGCTCCAAACTTAGACAGCACAGGGTTGCTCTAGAATGTACTTCCTACACTGCCCATGGAAACAACCTGAGCTTCTGGGGGAGACATGGAGCTCCACGCCCCATTCCAGAATTACTGAGCCAGAATGACAGGAACCGTCCACCATCCCCCACCCCACACCCCACCCCCACACATGGAGAGTCACATTTTGAGTAAGTACTGGGTGGATTTTTTATCTGCACCAAAGTTTAAGGACACCTGTTTCAGAGGGAAGGCAACAATTTTACAACTTAGGAGTTCTAAGTCCTGCATGGCTTGAAACTGTAACCCAAGGAAAACACAAGCAGATCACTTACCTAGTGAACTATACTGACAATAAAAATACAGTTACAAGTAAAGCCTCAGAGGCGACCAACTGCTTTATCAAAATATCCAGAAGAAAATCGTCATATCTCAGAAGACTTCTAGCCCAAGGATCCCCCATAACCTTTCAAAGAGACAGGTGGAGTGGTGGTGGCATGCCTGTGGCAAGGCAAGACAGAGGCAGAGACAGGAACATCTGTGGTGACCAGTCAGCCTTGCTGAATCAGTGAACGTTGGATTCAAAGAGACCTTTTATTAAAAAAATAAATGGAGAGACATCAAGGAAGATACTTGTTATTGACCTTTGACCTCCACATGCATGCCTATACATGCACAAATAGACATATAGGCTCTTCTCTTCTCTTCTCTTCTCTTCTCTTCTCTTCTCTTCTCTTCTCTTCTCTTCTCTTCTCTTCTCTCTTCTCTCTCTTCTGAACAAACTTGTCTGCTTCTGCTCCCACTAGACCTTAGACCATGCTTTGTAAGTGCTGACCATACCACATTTACATTTAATATCAGATATTATGAGGCACCAAGAAATCATTTAAAGTGTATAGAAGATGGCTCAGTCTGTAGGACTGGGAAGTTGACTCAGTCTGTAGTGTTCACTGCTCAAGCATGAGGAGCTAAGTTCAGATTCCCAGCTTCCATGAAAATAGTCAGCCAGGCATGGCATCCGGCCTGTGCTTGGCCAGCATTAAAGAGGCAGATACAGGAGGATCCCTGGGGCTTGCTGGCCAGGTAGTATAGCTAGCCAAATCAGTGAGCTAATGTGGAGAGGCTGGTGAGATAGCTCGGTGAGTAAAAGTTCACCAAGCCTGACAACCTTAATTCAATCCACTTGACCCACATGGAGGAAATGGAGAACCAACACCTCTGCCCTCTATGTATGTGCAATGGTCCATACACACACACACACACACACACACACACACACACACACACACACACACCCCAAGTGTAAAACAATAATGACAACATAGACAACTGAGGATAAACACCTATTCACACAAATTAGAGACTTGGGACTCAATCTCCCAGAGACACCAAGGGACAGCTGTACTGTAAAACCATAGCTCAAAGAATTCCTTCACAACACGGTGAATCTGCACGTAGCCATGCACGTAAATTATGCAAATAGCTGTGAGATGGAAGCATCCATCTTAAGGAGATGCATGCTGCCTGAGGGAAGGAGGAGGAAGTCTGGAGAGAATGAGTACTTTGCCCCTAACCACAGTGTCCCTCCCTGTGTGATCCCACAAGACCTCATGTCAGGCTTGATGTGAATAAAACTTTCTCTAAAAGAATTTTGATTTTTAAGTTCACATACAACATAAGAAATCGTACTGTGACACTTCAGGCATACTTTCTTAGGCTGGCCCTTCCTCCCTTGTTCCTCTTACCTAACCCTTTGTCCCTAGAACCTTTGAATTTCCGTTGTCTCCTTTCCCTGCTTTGAGGCCACATGTACTGTACTTTCCCCTCTGCCTTCCTTAAAACCTCTTTCCCTCTTCAGGGTTCACTTTCCAGTTTCATGCTATATTCAAACTCACCCACATAAGTACACATACATGAAAATTAAAAACTAGGATTCATACACGAGAGAAGCCTGTGGTATTTATCTTTCTGAGTTTGGTTTACCCCACTTAACGTCATCATTTCCAGATCCAGTCATTTTCCTGCAAATATCGTAATTTTGTTTTTCTTCACAGTAAAATAGAATTCCATGTGTCTATGTACCACATTTTCATTATCTGCCCATCTATTGATAGATATAAAAGCCGATTCCATTTTCTTGCTATTGTTAGTAGAGCAGCAATGAATATGGTTGTTAAATATCTCTGTGGCAGGATATAGAGTCCTTCTTTTGGTAAATGAAAGGACACTAGAGTGAAATAGCTGGATAACATGGTAGCTATTTTTACATTTTTAATAAAATGGCCTTATGACAATCTTCACAGGGTCCACATCACTCTACCTCCCACCAGCAGTGAATACAGTTTCTCCACCCCACATCCTCTCCAGCAAGTGTTGTCATTTGTTTTCTTGACAGCCTTCTGACTAGGGTGAGAGAGAACCCCAAAGCTGTTTTCATTACATTTAATTAACTTTGCTTTTTTATTTTTTTCACTCTACCTTAAAATTTTTATTTTGTTGTTTGAAATGTTTTTAATTGAAATAGAATTATATCACTTTTCTCTTTCCTCCCTCCAACCCCTCCCATGTATCCCTCACTCTTAAGTTCATGGTCTTTTCCTTTATTATTGTTATATACATGTATGTATGTATGTTTGTATGTATGTATGAATGTTTGTATATGCACAAACACATATACAAATACAACCAGCTGAGTCTGTTTTTATTGTTTTTGTGGATATTGTTTCAGGACTGATAACTTTCTTAATTGGAACCAATGAGAAGGCTCATCCCTGGGAGAAATGACTTCTCTTTTTCCCAACAGTCATTGGTTCTCTGTAGTTCTTTTTCTAGGGGTAGGACAGCACAGTTTCCCTACTCCACATTAACATAATCATTGAAGTTGCCATTGGGGACACCATTCACCGCAGACTTCCTGGTAGATTGTTACATTCTTTCTGTCCTCCCTTCCTTGATGCTCCCTGAGCCATAGATGCAAGTGCTGTGATGTAATATCTGTTGGGGCTGGCCTCCCCATGATTCATTGATCTCTACCTTGTGTCCAGTTGTGTTTTTCTCTGATGGTTTCTATTTGCTGTGAAGAGAGGCTTCTTTGATGAGGAATGGTAGCTACAATTATCCAGGAAAGATGACTCATGCCAGAAGATCTAGTTTAATTTGCATTTCCCTGATGGTGAAGGGTATTGAATACTTTTAAAATAATTATTAGTAAATTTTGATTCCTTTTTTGAGAAGTCTGTTAAGTTCATCAGCACACGAATTAGTTGACAATTTTGTATTGAGGGCATGGTATTTAACTTTTTACAATTTAAATATATATATATATATATTCAAGATATTAACCTCCTTTGAAATACAGTTGACAAAGATTTCTCTCTCATCCTATAGGCCATTTGCTCTCATTTCCTTCCTGTGTAAAAGCTTTTTAATTTCATATAATCCCATTTGTCAATTCTTGGGACTATTTCTGTGCTAGTGGAGTCCCGTTTAGAAAGCTCTTGCCTATGCCTATATCTCGAAATATTTTTCTTATATTTTCCTCTAGATCTTTCCAAATTTTAGGCTTAAAATTAAAGTCTTTGATCCACTTTGATCCAAGTGTATTCCAATTATGACAGCATTGTTAGGCTTTTTTCTAGTTTATGTCTTGATGCCTTTGTCAAAATTTAGCTGGCCATAGCTACATGGCTTCTTTCTGGGTTCCATTTTGTTTAGTTGATCTATAGTGGTTTTTTTTTTTCTGTCAGTATCACTCTGCTACTCTCACTAAGGCTCTGTGTCCTGGACAGGATTTCTACCACTGCAACAAAACGCCATGACCAAAAATCAAGTTGGAGAGGAAAGGGTTAATTTGGCTTATACTTCAGTCATAATTCATCATCAGAGGAAGTCAGGACAGGAACTCAAGCAGGGCTGGAACCCTGAGGCAAGAGCTGATGGAGGGGTGGAGGCCCTGGAGGGGTGGCAGGCTATGGAGAGGTGCTGCCTACTGGCTTGCTTCCCATGACTTGCTCAGGTTGCCTTCTTAATGAAACCAGGATCACCAGCCCAGGGATGGCACCACCCTCAATGGACTGGGCTCTCCCCTATTGATCAGTAATTGAGAAAATGACCTGAGGCTGGATCTCATAGAGTCATTTCCTCAACTGAGGCTCCTTCTTCTGTGATGACTCTAGTTTGTGTCAAACAAAACCAGCCAGTACACTCTGTAATGTACTTTCAGATCAGGCATTATGACATCTCAAGCAGTGTCTTTCTACTTAGGAGTTCTGTGGCTATCCATGATCTATTGTGGCTCTATATGGCTTTTATAATTTTTTTTTAAATTCTGTGAGGAATGCTTTTAGAATTTTGAGGGAGTGCATTAAATCTGTACATCACTTTTGGCAATATAGACATTTTCACAATATTAATTATGCAGTGCAGGAGCATAGAAGTCCTTTTCAATATCTAGTGTCTTCAACTTCTTTTCTCAGTGTCTTAAATTTTTCATTGCTGAGCTATTACACCTCCTTGGTGAATCTTTCAAAATTAGTCAATTCTTGGGATATAAATTTCAAGCATTAGTTGGACTTCCAGGGCCCAATTCTTATCACATGTGATGTTTTTTTCCTTCAGGGAGGAGCTGGATGAATGAATGCCTCCTCTATCAAAAGTTAGGATGAACAAGAAAGGGACCGGATAATGGTCTTTACCAAATTCCATGGCCTGTCCTCTTCTGAGGTTCAAGCCAGGGTCTGGTCTGAGGTCTCAGAATCTGTGTATAAACTTCCCCATGACATTGACTTCCCCCCCCCTTTTTTTAAATAAAAAAGATACACCGGGAGAGAGACTGCATTATTTTTCTTTTTGGTAGGTTTCTTGATGGCCCATGGAGGCCAGGACTCTGGGTTTGGTTATTTTAATTCTGGGCCATATTAGAAACCTATCTGTGTCTGTAAAGCTGTCATGCTTACAAATGAGACATCTATACAGTCTCCTCATGCTTCATCTGATGGGAAAATAATGATATTCATTGCTTCCTACCCCACGGAGCGCACTGAGCCGCAGTTACAGAACATAGCCAGGCGGCTCTGCTTACAGCCCTGGGATCTTCCATTACCATCCTCCATCAATTTTGTGAATAAAAGCTAAGTTAACACGAGAAAGAGAGATTCATTCTTGTTTTCCCCTAAGTCCCCAGCTGGGAACAGAGAGGGGTCACATTGTCTTAGTCAGCTGTGGCTCCCGCCTTCCTTTTCGAAGAGAACTAAATCCTGCCTGCCTAGTTAGGCTCATTGTTCGGGGAAATCATGTCTATTTTCTCCAGGCGGTTGTTGGGTGTGAAGTGTATGGGTGTTGCGTGCTGCCTGATGCATTGAAAATCCAGCTACTGAGCCAAGCCTGAGCTTTGCTTCGGCTCTATTGTGCCTCACTGTCGCTGCAGAACCTCTGGTTCCGCACTCCTATTAATCGTTTTGATATGCTTTCACTATGCGGCTACTTGTCATTCTGTGATGCCTTCCAACACAACTCAGTCAGGGACAGCTTCCTTGAGGGTGAAGGTGCATGAGCATACAGACACCAGGATTGCTTCTGCATCTAACGGCGTCCACTGTGGCTCATCTGACCACCTGCTATGTAGTCTAGAGGCCGGGTCCCGTCACTCATACTCTATCACACATTTTCTCTGGTTGTCACTCCCGTGCTAGGTGCTGGGCCCAAAGGCCTGCAGGAACTCCTCACCTAGTAAGGGAAGGGGGCCAAGGAGCATATCCTCATGCCTACCCTTTCCCAGTCTCCAAAGAGCAGGAACATTCCCTCTTTAAATGAGACGTCAGGAGGCTCTCCAGGGCTCACTGTTCTCGAGGTTCAACAAGTTCAGAGGGCCATCCAGGGCTCATCATTTTCTTCTCCCTGCTTCTTCACCCTCACCTTCTAGCTCCATCCTCGCTCTTGTGAGGCAGCTGTAGCAAGGGACACATCCAGACACCACTACTTCTGTAAGACTCGAGGGAGTCTTAACTTACTGGAGAGACCCCCTGAGTGGACCACGCAGAGACGGGAATCGATGCAAATGCAAGAGGATTTTTATTTATTATCCAGCATGCTGGGGCCGCCTGCACATGGAGACAGAACGACTCGTGCAGTCCATGCAGCGGACCTTTTAGGACCTTTTATACAGTCTTCAGGGCAGCCGCAGAACAGTGTTACCTTTAAACTGAATGGTCTCTAAGGGATGAGGTAAGTGGCTAACAGTCCGTCCTTCAGAATGTGTCCCCACCCTTAGGTCGGTCTCCCCCTCCCCTTGTGGTCTGAGGAATGTAATTTAGCCTCTGACCTTTTTAAAGTTTCTGAGTTAACGCTTTCACTTCCTAGGAGCAAGGGAATATACCTCGCTAACAGTAAAAAAGTATTTCTGGAAACGACTCCTGTCTGTCCCTTGAGTCTTACTGGACAAAATGCATTATGTGCTCACATTTAAAGCAACCACTAACTAAGAACACGGGGCTGCCATGACTGCCTCTGAACCATCTGAGACTTAGGCTTGGAGGGAGCAGTCTCGTTTAGACAAGTAACTTCAGGGACAGTAGATCAGCTAGACAAAGTTATGAGTCTATTAAGAAGGAGAAAAGGTGAGCATTGTGATCTGGATGCTTAGATCTCCCTAAAAGTCATACATTTGAAACACAGAACCTAGTACAATAGTCGTAAGAAGGGGGGGCCTTTTGAACATGGTTAATGTCCTCTTTCATGAAGAAGAGACTGCTTGCCTCTGTCACTGTGAGGACACAGTAGGGTAGCGTCATTTGTGAAGTAGATGGCAGCTCTCATCAGATCCACATCGGCTGGAACTGAATTTTGTTCTTCCAGGCTCCGAGAGTCATGTATTTTGGCTCTATTTTAGTTTCTCAGACCTACATGTTTTGTTATAGTATCCAAACAGACCTCAATGGAGAGAATTGATGCCAAGGTAGAATCAATGGAATCTACTGTAATCACTTTCCTTCAGAGTAAAATTTAATCTCTTCCAGATAAGTGACAAAATGAATCCACAAATTTGTGGGTTTTACGTTTTTATTATAATATTATATCTAGTTGTTTTATTTCCATAAACCTAAGATTTATTCCTACTGTTTACAAATTAAGCATGAAATGACCAGACTAATGAAAGTAAAATTTTCAAAATTAAAAGTGACAAATGTCCTCATTTTACCAAAGACCAATGGCTACTCTGAAAACAGACAGGTGCCACAACAGTGAGTATTGCAGAAATCCAAATCACTATCTACCCCTAATTCATGTCATGTCCTGTCCTGTCCTATGTTGCTTTCTTCACCCTTAGATTGTGATATAAGGAACTAAAGTTACATCTGTCCCTTTCCACCTCAGTCAGTATTAATGACACAGTATTACCTGATGCCTACTGACCACCTATGAAGAAATAGTGACTTAGATGGCTTTATACCTCGTATCTTACTGCAGTCAGTATGGACATGTTATCAAAGATAAGCAACAGATGAAGAGAGGAAGGAAAAATGCAAGCATAGAGGTAGGAGTAGAACTGTGCATTATGACCCAATAACACATAGAACAGGTACTGTAATTTTGCCCTACAGATGGCCCTATAGCTCCATACTCACTCAGTTTATTCCAGGTGGGATAGAAATGACCAATTCCAAGGGGTATAGACTTCAGATGGTACAAAGAGAGAAGGGGCAATATCAGAACAGGAAGGGTTAAATGGGATAGGGATGGGAGGACAGGGTAGTGAAGAACGGGGAGAGATAACTAAAAATATAGATCTCTGAAAAGGATGTGTAGAAAGTACTACTGTAGAAACTTCTCAAAAGATATACATAAACATATAAATAGAGTTTAAATAGAGTTACCCTACAGAAGGGGGAGGGGGACGACTCTTCATATATCATACACTACAGAAGTCCAGTGCCAAGTATGGTTTCTTTTCTTTTCATTCCTTTTCTTCCTTCCTTCCTTCCTTCCTTCCTTCCTTCCTTCCTTCCTTCCTTCCTTTTTCTTTCCTTTCTTTTTTTGACTTATAGGATAGTGGTCACACAGATTTCCCAAACATTGCAGGCTACTGCCACTGTTCTTGGTTGCCCTCTAGAACTTTATATGACAAGATTGTAAGACTCAGAGAGTCTTAACTTACCGGAGACCCCCTGAGCGAACCACACGGAGACAGAAATCGATGCAAAAAGCAAGAGGAATTTTTATTTAATTCAGCATGCTGGGGTCACCCTGCTCATGGGGAGAGAACAACCAGGTGCAGCCCGAGCAGTGGGCCTTTATACAGTTCTCAGGGCAGCCATCATTAGGCACAATGTGATTGGCAGAAGAGTATTACCATTAAACTAATTGGTTGTTAGGGGATGAGGTAGGTGTCTAACGGTCTTGGAATAACTCTGGGCCTCCCAGAATGGAGAGGCAAGTGTTCCATGACCTTTCTAAAGTTCCTGAGCTAACTCTTTCAAGATCTATTGCTAAGGATACTGTCTTAGGGTATCTATTGATATGAAGAGATACCATGACCAAGGCATTTTGTATTTGAAGGTCAAAGGTCAGTTCTGGGTATCTTACTCATTCTCCACCTCATACGATGAGGCAGGGTCTCTCACTTAACCTAGAACTTACCAATTCAGCTAGACTGTCTGGTCAGTGAGCCCAGTAGCCCCTCCTGTCTTCACCTTCCCTGCGCTGGGATTTACAAGCACATATTTCTGTGTCCAGCTTTTTACATGGGTTCTGGGGGATCATGGCTTTATGCTTGTGTGGTAATTATGCACTGCCGGAGCCATCTTTTCAGCAGAGTATGTGGAGCATCCCAGTTTCTAACTCTTGCTCTCTCAAGTGAATCACCAGATGAAGTCAGGTATCTTTGGGGATTGAAGTACCAGATGAATCTCTGCAGAAAGGAGAACTGGATTTATGGAGAAAAGAATGGAACTGAGGCTGGTACTCTCTACTTATCATCCATGGTGAAACTGATCTCTTTTTTCTTTGTGGAGACAAAGTCTCACTGTGTAGTTCAGGTTAGCATAGAACTTTGTAGACCAGACTTGCCTCAAGCTCAGAGATCTGACTGCCTGTGCCTCTGGAGTTCTGGGATTAAAAGAATGCACCAATATTTCTGAGACTCCCTCATTCAGTTGTAAGAACCTCTATGGGGTGGTAACCTAGTTTAAAACATTATAAATCAGAAAACACTTCAGAGGTATAACAGATACTTACAATAATTTGACATTTTATTCATCTTGATCAGAATAAACCATTTAAAAACTTCTTGAGACTGAAAAATTGAATTTGAAAATCAATAAATGCTATTATTTGGTGATAAGTGTAACACTGATGTGGTTTTTGAAAGAGTGTTGCTATTTTAGGAAGTTACACTGTAATATTTATAGGTATAATGATATGACACCTAGAATTTGCTTCAACGTAGTAAAGAAGCTGTAGATGTATGATTTGGGCACATATTGGCCCTGTTAGACAGAGATGTGCGATAGGGCAGACATCAAGCAGGTCACTAAAGAGCTGCGGAGGGATTCCAGGCACAAGCAGAACAAGGGAACTTGTAACCCTAAGTATAAGGGATAAATTATGTCCATTGTTAGGGGTTTAAGGGTGCTGTGACATTGTCATCTCTTATACCCCTACCCTTGAGGTGACAGGTATTTCCCCCAGTGGAGTGATTGGGAAATAATTTCTCTAGCGAAGCAGCTAGAGATGGTGGTGGACTCTTAAAAGAGCTCTATTCTTCCTGGAAATCCCCAAAGGATACTGGTTTCCTTACGTTTTCAGGACCTTTATTTGTATTTCAGAGCCTCCAATGCCCTCAGCAGGCAACAGACAATTAGATGTACCTTTGTGTAGGCCCAGGACCTAATGCAACAAAATCTGCATTGAATCAGCATAGTCACTATAAAGATGGTGGCTTAAAGTAGGCAACAGTCAAATTTGAATAAAAAATCTAAATAAAACTTGGTCTGTTCCGTTCCAGCCTGGAGGCTAGCTGGCCAATATGAACTTTTTTTTTTCACTTGGCACAAATGATGCATTCAGACAGATTCTATCAACTGAATCCTGCGGAAATACTGGTGTCAGTGTAGGTAACAGTGTGCCCACTGTTTGACATGAGCCTGGCGTGGAGCCCACTAGCACTCTGCCCTGAGGGTTTTATTAATCATACTTCACAAAGGCCTCCCTTATTTGCCAAGAGGCTGATGCAAACACATAGGCCTCAGGAACTCTGTCATTGAGTGCATTTGCTTTTCTTTTTCATATTATTACTTTTAAAAGAAATTTAAATCTGTACCTTTTTCCTTTATAAAAATAACAGTCATGAAATGCAGAAAATCAAGGATGAGAGAAGCATGCATTCCTCCCTTACTGGCACAAGCAACATGCAATACATCTCTTCTCTGCTTTTCAGTGGTTTTGTTTTTTTTTTTTTTTGAGAAATTATAGAAGTTCTATTTGTGATCCACGAAATGTATCAAATATACAAAACGTAACATAACTGATCTCTATATACTACACCTAACTATATCTCACCACTAAAATAAAAGTATTACCATTTCACTGTACCACTACTGTGTGCTCTCCATTTTTAAATGTGGGACCTGGGTGGAGCTAAATAGGAACTCTCATGTACAAGGCACTAAGTATCATTTCCAGCCTCAGAATAATAAACAAACAAACAAAATACAGATACAGCAAATCACCCACCGGGGCTGCCCATCCCCAACCTGCATGCAAAGGTGGCAACTGCCATTCAGCGTGTCTCGGTGCCCGGTCTCTTCTTACTGCACAGTGCATCCACCCAGCCTCTACTGCTACTTCAACTGTTTCTGAGATGCACACAAATGATAACCCATTGTACTTTCTCCCCTCGGTGTCATGTTACTCAGACAAGGTTGAGATCTTCCCAGCCTGAAGACCTTTAGTCTAACTGTTGCCCAGAGTGTAAAAACCAGCTTATTCTCCTCTCCAAGGAGGGTTAGGTTGCTGCTACTTTGTTGTTACAAACATTTTGCACAAAGCCCTTTCAGTGGCTTCTCTTGTATATGGACTCATTGCACCGGATGATTTTTTTCTGTCTTCTGTGCCACATCGTCACACTGTAGAATATACTCCAAAAACAACTGCGTCTGTCTGGAGCTTGTTGGTATTTTTTTTTCTCATGATTAACCGCTAAACAATTTAGAAGAGTAACTATTCATATAGTTGCTATTTACAAACACTTATATTGACTTAAGGATTGAGGGTAATCTGGAGATGAATAAAGAATAGGGGAGGGTGTGTATGGGTTTGATATGTCTCTTACACTGTTCTACATAAGACCTGTAAGCATCCCCAGATGTTGTTGTTCAGAGAGAGTCCGGAACAAACTTCTCCACAGATGCAGAGGAGCAACAGTCTATGCATCTTTGCTCTTAGCTGAAAGTGGCAGGCTGCTTGCTCTCCAGAGCATTTGCATAATGTACACTCCAGTTTTTCAAAGTTCTGTGTTCCCTAAGGGAAGGTGTGCTGTACAACTTCATGTTACGACAAATCATCTACACCACGAGCAAATAGAATACGACTGCTGTGGTGTGAATATTGGAGTCCTCTCAAAATTCACCTGCTGGAACTTAATTGCAGCATGGTAGAATTAAGATGTGGATGGAGCCTTTAGGAGGTAGTTAGGTAACGAGGCCACACGAATGGGATTAGTGTGAAATGGAAATTTCTGGTTTCTTTGGAGACTCGGGTCTTGATGATGCTTTGCTGAGGCAGACAGGTGAAAGGATGTTTGGCTAAAACAGATGCATGAAAGAATGTTTCCTGAAGCAGACACAGGTGAGAGGACACATGGTGTTTAGAAAGACGGTAACTATGACTCCCCCAGATGGTGGGACAAGGCTCTAGCATTGGTTCGCCTTGCTCTCCCTCGCTGGTCTTTGTTGATGATGCTCATGTACTGCTTGGCCTTGCATGGCGTTCACATACTGGTTGACCTAGCACCACACTCTTGATCTTCACTTGATCTACCGCAGAGAGTAACTCACCAAAGAACTCGTGATATTCCACTGGCTTCTTGCTTACTTCCATGGACATGCATGGGGGTTTATTATGGATCAAGCTGCTACTTCTGATTTGTGTGTGGTATCTGCCTGGTGGACTGGACTGCAGCTGCCGATTCATGTTTGGTGGTTTGAACTGCTGATCTCTTGACAACGGAGATTGGAATCTCCCCAAAGAACTATTTCTAAACAGGTCCATTTCCCCCATGTTCTAATACCCTTTCTTTTCCACTACCTCCGGTGGGTGATGGGCTAGAAGGGAGGTTAATGCATTTAAAAACCCTTATTAAAGTAGGTTTTGAAAGATCAAAGCCTACATTAGTGCCACCCCTGACCCCAGTGCTGGGAATCAATCCCAGGTGTGGTGGTTTGAATAGGTATGACCCTCATAGACTCATGTGTTTGAATGCTTGGCCCATAGGAAGAGGCACTATTGGGAGGTGTGCCTTGTTGAACTAGGTATGATCTTGTTGTAGAATATGTGTGTCATGGTTGGGGCAGGATTTGAGGTCTCCTATTCTCAAGCTATGTCCAGTGTAAACACAGTCTCCTTCTGCTGCCTTTGGATCAAGATGTAGAATTCTCAGCTCCTCTAACACCATGCCTGCCTGTTCTCTGTCATATTTCCTACCATGATGATAATGGATTAAACCTCCAAAACTGTAAGCCAGCCCCAATGAAATGTTTTCCTTTATATGAGTTGCTGTGGTCATGGTGTCTCTTCACAGCAATGAAACCATAACTAAGACCCCAGGACATTGTATATACTAGGCAAGCACTCTACCACTGAGCCACACCTCAGCGCTGAAATTTAGCACCCTCTTAAAAGAGGCCATTACCAGTCATTACATTTCTAACTTCCTTGACCTTACATTCCCTTGAACTTCAGAACCGAGTAATAAATTTATATTGTTTATAACTTACCCAGGCCAAGGTATTTGTCATAGTAGTCAAACAGGCCATGACAAAAGCCAAGGTACCTAATAGAACACCCATACAAAGATAAGTTATTAAAGCTATCTCTGTGTAAGGGATGCAGGAAGCAGCCTTACTATGATGAGGAAACAGCCTTACTGTGATGAAACATCATAGGGAAAAGCTGCCCACCTCCATTTTGGCACATGGAGGAGAAAAGAAAACTCCTTTGAGAATCTGAATTGCAGAGATGTCTGGCTGGGCACTGAATTCACACTGCTCAGCACAATATATGGTTAGTGGTTGGTTGTACCAGGGGCTTCTAGAAGACTCAAATGCTAATTCTCATTCATTCATTCATTCATTCATTCATTGAGACAGGGTCTCTCTATGTAGCTGTGGCTGTCCTGCAATTTGTAGACCAGGCTGATCTCTGCCTGCCGAGTCCCTAGAATTAAAGGCATGTGCCACCATATGTAGCCCTCAGATAGTGGTTCTTTATGGAGAATTCATGGTAGATGTTGAAGGGGAAAACAGGACTAGTACATAATGAATTCCGTTATAGCTGCTCCTGAGCCATGTGTTCCTCCATCCACGCTGTATTTGTGAGATTCCCCCCAAGTTACTCCAGTTCCTGTACTAGCATCCTTACTCTAATAACTGACCACCCTGAGCTGGGTTTGTAACATTGTGTTACATCTACACACCAATGATTTGTTTCCCATTGTGTTTGATTGGGAGGTGCTGTGGCTTTTTAGAAGGTAGGGCCTGGTGGGAGGCCCTTGGGCTACTGGGGATATACCCTCAAAGGGGATTGTGGGCCCTAATCTAGGTCTCTTTCTACTTCTGGCTTTCACTACTAACTGTTGACTCTGGCATACCCTTGCCATCTGGTACCATCCACCAGAGGCCAAGTAAGCCATCTAGTCCGATTTACACCTGCAAATTGTAAGCCAGATAACCCATTTCCCTTTATAAGTTAATTGCCTTGGATATTAGAACACTTGGTCTCCAGTTGGTGGCACTGTTTGGGAAGGTTTAGGAGATGCACCCTCTTTGGAAGCAGTATGTCACTGGAGGCTGGCTTTGAGAGTTTAACATCTCTGTGCCTGTGCTTACGGTTCAACATGTAAGCTCTTCACTTCTTTGTCCAGACTCTAAGTCTACCTGTTGCCATTCCTCCCTGTTGTGCTGGTGCTGGTGATAGACCCTTATCCCCATTGAACTGTAAGCCAAATAAACCCTTCCTTTTAGAAGTTGTCTTAGTTATGTTTTTGTTGTTTGTTTGCTTTTTACAGCAACAGAAAAATAACTAACACAGAAGTGTGTGTCTGCTTTATTTGTAGGAAACTTGAGATCGATTGACACTATGATTTAAGAAAGGACAGTGTGAACCAAACGTGCCCTGAACATTTAACTGATGTGTTAAACGTCCGTTACTCTCGTGTTAATCAACTTTACATTGCTATAACAAAAACCCCTGAGTCTAGTCACCCTAAAAGAGAAAAGGTTATTTCAGCGCAATATTTTGGTCATGGTCAGTTGGTCCAATTGCTTCAGGTCTCTGGTGAAGCAGTCATGTCTAGCTGTGATAAGAGAGTTAAAGAGGAAGATCCCATAGTCCCCTTCAAGAGTGTACTTTCTATGACCTAAAGTCTTCTCATTTGACCCTACCTCTTAAAGGTACCATGTCTCTTGCTAGTGCCAAGACAAGAAAGAAACCTTTAACACATGAGCCTCTAGGCAATACTTACCTAATCACAGCAATTCCCAGGGAGGAGAGGATCTATCAGGAAAGGAAGTGAATGAGAGACAGATAAGAGATGAGGTGATTTTGCCGGGCAGTGATGGCGCACGCCTTTAATCCCAGCACTTGGGAGGCAGAGGCAGGAGGATTTCTGAGTTCGAGGCCAGCCTGGTCTACAAAGTGAGTTCCAGGACAGCCAGGGCTACACAGAGAAACCCTGTCTCGAAAAACCAAAAAAAAAAAAAAAAAAAAGAGATGAGGTGATTTAAATGCAGGCTTGGAGATGCAGGTGACATGGACTCTTCTCTGCAAACAGTCTCACTGTGTCTTTTTTTTTTTTTCAGGCTCCTGTTAACCCCAGCTTGATAACAGAGCCCTTAAGACGCTGCCAAGTTGCTGCTAAAATGGTCCTCCAGCAAAGATCTGCAGGAGATAATTCAAAAACTTAGTTCTTGCCTCTGGGAAAACAGCAGTTCACTCTGGAGCTAAATGTGAGGACCAGCCCCAGGAATAGATTCAAGCTTCCCCCAAATACTACCTTCTACCACAGAAGTAGTTACATGATGATGTTCTATTACTTATAGAATACATTGATAGAGGCCACAGGTGTGTTACAACAAAGCAAGGCAATGTCTGCTACAGGTTTCAGATACTGTTTGATCATAGTTTTAGCTTTTGAATTGGTAGAAACTAATTGTCAGCTAAGAATATGTTGTAAGATTAGTATTCATTAGGATGTTAGATCAGACAGAGGTGTCAGCAGTGAATGGTTTTCTAAGGAAACTAAAACTAGCCTGAGATAATTAGACTTTAGTCAAAACATTTTATGTCTTTATAATCTTGAAGTTTACTTATTTGGCTTTATTAGGTGACTCATTCTCTCTGTCTGTCTGTCTGTCTCTCTCTCTCTCTCTCTCTCGTGTGTGTGTGTGTGTGTGTGTGTGTGTGTGTGTGTGTGTGTGTGTGTTTCTTTTTTTCTTGGAATTTCACAAAGGTAATGCAAAAAACAAAACAAAAAAAGCCTGATTATTTCCAAAGATAGCTAGTGACTTTTCTCCTGACATCTGGGTTTTGCCTAGATGTAGGAAGAGACACTATGAGATTTCTACCGACTATGGAGATTTCTGTGAGTCTCAGCTGAGCAGTCAATAGGGGTTCTGGGCAGCCATCTAGATGCAAGGAGTTATTCTTGGACTCATTCAAAGATTTTATGGGCCAAGCTTTCTTGTCTGCCCAGTGGCACTGTGGCAGTGTTATCAGGATTACATCTCCAGCTCTCTCCAGACATCAGGAGACACCTCAGACTATCTGAGTAGTTAAGTTTCTGGAAGGAGCTGTCAGCAATTTCTGGCAAAAATCCACAGGGTCGGGCAAACTCACCAGCTTTCTGGATTAGCTTACAGAGTGTTCAGGACTGGGTGCAACCACACACCTAACTCCCCACCTGGTTTTCAGAAGGGTAACATTTTGCAGATTCTTCTTTCCATTTACAAAGAGCCTGTGTTCAGGGAGGGAATGAACCTGGAGCTCTGCGGATTTGCACTGGACCAGGGCAGGGGGAGGGGAGCCTAATCCCAGGACCAGCTGCACTGAAAGGCTATTTGCAGTGCTGGGAAGCATGTAAGCATCTTTGTTTGCTGGGCAAGGCTGGGAAAATGATTTGACTGAGCCCTGTTGCTGAAGGCTCCTGGAGAAAGCTGACATTCTTTTTCCTGTTTCCAGGGGAAGGGAGAACAAATCCATTAAGCAAATGATGCAAGGTTCAACTCTCACACACTGACCAAACAGTCACAGGACAGTGGCTTAGAAGCAGCCATAGGCTTGGCTCGGGAACCACTTTGACTACTAATTGGCATGGCCCAAGTGTGGACAAACAGTCCCATAAATAACACACACACACA
This sequence comes from Tokudaia tokunoshimensis, assembly GCA_036184795.1. Classification (NCBI taxonomy): domain Eukaryota; kingdom Metazoa; phylum Chordata; class Mammalia; order Rodentia; family Muridae; genus Tokudaia; species Tokudaia tokunoshimensis. The sequence continues at coordinate 29,689,546 of BTHU01000022.1, read as the reverse complement.
CACACACACACACACACACACACACACACGGATAGCCAGTAACTGACAGCTACCCTGTCTGTTGTGTGTCATCTCCCCTCCAGCTTTCAGGAAATGATTTCCTGTCATTCTGGCAGGTCTCTTTTTAAGCAGACTGAGGCCAAAGTGTGACGCCACACATTTCCAGCATACATCTCACTGAGCAAAAAAAAAAAAAGCTGTTGCTTTGGGGAATGAGGCAGAATGCATCCCACCAGAGTCTCATGAGCCGGCCTCTGTACCCTGGCCATACTGGTTTTTCATTCAAAGCCAGTGGCTTCTGGGAGGAGTCTTAACCCAGAAAACCAGGGAGCAATGTGTGAGCTGGGTGTTTCTCTTTGTGTGAGGCAGGCCTCAGAGGCTGCCCCAGATGCTGCCTTGGAGATGCGGCTTCTTGAACAAGGAAGGCTGTGCGGGCAGAGATGCTGCTGAATTCATTTCCCCTCCTTTAACATCGACAAGGAGAAATAGTAATCTTTTTTTTTTTTTTGAGGCATCTTAAAAATAGAGTAGGGGGTCAAGGGAAGGTTAAATGACCTCTGCGGGGCCCTGCCAGGCTCAGGAAGTTCTGATGCTCAAAAGTGTTGGTCTCCAAAGACCTGGGAGCTTGACACAGTGGGGCCCTTTCTAACATCTGCTGCTGCAGGCTGATGAGCTAAATCAATCCCTGTTCCTCAAAAATCAATGAAGGCAAATGGCCTTTCCCTTCAAACCAGCTGTCAGCAGAAACTATAAATTGGTTCGTTTTATGCAGAAAGATGCCCTGCAATAGGCTGTCAGCTAAATAAATGCTTTCTTCGATGTGACTTGAAACAGCAAGTCGGGAGTGACAATATACAAGTGGAAGGAGACAGAGCCAGGAGCAGCCATCTCCTCGGCTGCATTGAAACCATCACAGCAGTTACCAGGAGCTAAAATTTGAGGTTGATAGTCAAGGTCATCACCTTTACAGTGACACCTAACATCTACAGAGAACTATGTTCCAGGCTCCAGACAAAAGGTATAGCTTGACTTTTTTTTTTTTTAGCTACCTTTCAAGTATGCCAAGCATGAATGGTTGCTGTTGATACCTGTCAGGGCATAGTAAACTCCGGACCAAAAGAGCCCAGCTTGGAAGCATGGAAGCAAAGGGCACTGCAAAACAAGTTTCAAAAGACAAGTGCAACTCAGAGTGGTCCAAACTACCTAGATTCAAAACTGGTATTTGGGGGGGGGGAAGCCTGCCCTTCCCCTCAATTGTGATGGGTCTTCTGACAGTTATAGAGCCTCTGATATTGCCATGATGGATTGTACTACAGCCTGTTAAACTCTTTGTTAGGTGTTCTGACACGGAATGAGAAAAGTAACACAGATTGTTGGGAGGTGAGTACTTAGAAACCTTAATAGCAAACAAAGGTGACTTGGAGTTGCAATCACAGATGTAGTATTAATGTTATAAATACTTAACTTTACAATTAGTGTTGTTACTGGGTTTTGGAAATAGCATCACACTCTGTATCCCAGGGTAACCTGAAATACACTTTGTATTCTAGACAGGACTGGAACTTGCAGCAGTCTTCCTGACTTAGCTTCCCACCTTAGATATTTATTTGGGGTTTTGGTCAAGTTTATTAACTTTGTCTTTTCTTCTGATTTTGTTTGTAGAACTGTGCCTTAAAGAAAACTGTTCTCTGATTCTACCTGGAAGACAAGCGTGTTCCCTGGATATCCTAGGCATATAGAACATCTAGTCTTTGCAGGAGGAGATCACTAAACCTTAATGAAGACACAGACCAACACATCAAAGTCTCTATAATGAGTTATTAACTACAAAGATATGAGACATAACATCCTTCAAATATAAGGAAGGGAGGTAAGGACTTGTTTTTAAGTTAGTGTAAGTTATATAAATTGACCAAGGTGATCTGAATAAAGATAAATTAAGATGGATAAGACCGACACTCACTCCCATTCCAGCCTTTGAAAGACTCCAGCTTGAGGCTACAATCCCTTCCAATTAAAGCTGCTAAGGGACAGTCCTCATGGATAGGAAACTTCTACTGTGACCTTGATGAAGAAGCTGCACTGTGTACTCTGATGTACGTGCCACAGTTTTTATTCATGATATCTATAACTTGAAAGGGAAGAGGAGAGTCCTGGCAAGACCTTGTACTAAGACCTTAACAAACAGATTTCTCATGTAGGGAGTGAAAGGAACAAGAGATTCTTGGAGATTTTCTGCCTGGGGCTAGAGGTGGGGTGAAGTTATGGGAAATTCTTGGTCAATGGCCCTAATTTGTAATAAACATGAAGGTGAGCCACTTATTGGCCAACACAAGTATCAACTGCTTGAAGCCGCTCTATTCTTCATCAGTGCTGACTTTCTGTAGATCTTGTCTGCCGGACCCGAGATCTAAGGACCTGAAGGAATGGGGCAGACTACAGCCTGATGCTGTAGACAACCTTCCTTCATTTCAGTGTACTTGTATGCATGAATGTAAGAAAGAAAGCAATGATCCAAGGGAGATTGGTTGAGTTCAGAAAAACATGTAAATAACACCAGTAAGAACTTACTAAATATTAACAGAACAGCCATTTTCCCAGAACTTTCTCAAGACAGAGCAATTTAAACACAATGACCTGGCATGTATTATAGATTATATCTGGGAAAGCATGAAAGCAAGGTACAAGACGGTATCCAAATTCAGAGTGCACTGACCACATTGGTTTCTATAGCTACGTTCTGACAGCTAACAAGAATAAGTGTGTCTTATAAGTTGAATGAAAACATTTGTCACAGGAGGCACAAAATCATGCCCAAGAACAATCTGGGATACAAAATGCACCTAAGGTAAAAAGGCCCTTCTTCCTATAGTATCCCTCACAGTCCCCCAAGACATTGTTCACCATGAGTCACGTTTTTGACCCTGTTCCGATGATCAGGAGTGTCCTGACCTGGGAATACCTCTTTTTTTTTTCCATGTTCCCAAAGAAGTTCTCTCAGTTATCCACAAGGGAGTCCTCAGGTAGCTAGCAGCCTTGGGAAGGGGACTTCTTGTGGCATCGGAGCATCTGACAAAAACAAAACAAACGAACAAAACACCAAAAATCCTGAAGATAGGTGAGACCCCTCCTGAAGGTAGAATATGGAAGAGGGCCCGGGGGACTTCCATCCTGTCTTACAGAAGACATGGTAGCCAGATGAGCATTAGGGTTATCTCTATCCCTTAAAGTACCATGGAGAGATAGATATGGATGGTCGCAGGCCCAGGGTGTGGGAGAGCATTTTCAAGACAGTGTTATGTGTGACCAGCCATACCCCTTAAGTAGCGTAGAACAACTTAGGGTTGAGAGAGGTCATAACTTGTATGTATCAGAAGGCAAAGAATAACTTGTGGCCATGGAGGGTAGGGTCTGGGATGCACTTTGGGAGACATAAGAAGAGGGTTCCAGGGCCTCCTCAGGGATATTAGTAGCAATATCTGTTTATTTTTAATTATTAAATTTAATTATTTTTTAGTTAGCCTAAGCTGGGATTCAACTAGAGATCTAGCTGAGAATGACCTTGAACTTCTGATCCTTCTCATTCTTCCCCCCTGAGCTCTGGAACTAAAGGCATGAAACACCCTACTAGATTGTATGGTGCTGGGTTCCAGGGCTTCCTGCATGCTAGGTGTGCCACTTAGGTTAGTTTTTGTTGGCTTGACACAAACTAGAATCCTCTGGGAAGAGGAACCCTCAATTGAGGAAATAACCTCCATCAGATTGGCATGTAGGCATGTCTCAGGGGCATTTTCTTGATTGATGATTGATGTGGGAGGGTCCAGCCCACTGTGGATATTGCTGCCCCTGAATAGGTAGTCCTGGGCTATAGAAGAAAGTGGGCTGAACGAACCATAAAAAGAAAGCGAGTAAAAGCAGCATTCATTCCTCTTTGGTCTCTGCATCAATTCTTGCCTCCCGGTTCCTGCTTTTAGTTACTGCTTTGACTTCCCTTGATAATGAATATACTATAAGCTATAAATGAAATATACCCATTCCTCCTCAAACTGGTTTTGGCAAGCATTCTCCCAGTTGAGCCATATCTGCATCCCCTTCTTTTTAAAAATTTGGACAGATTTCAGAATCTTTTGTGGGAGACGCTCCTATTTAAGGCGACTGTTTTATAAGTAGTCACAATCACTTAGATTCATGTATAATTTGTGGATGAATATGTTACCACTAAAATCTCACTGGGAGAAGACTCACTGGGGACTTGTTTTTCCTTAACGAGTTTGTTAAACCAGTCATAAAACCTTGGCAGGATGTATTATTAATATAAAACCACCCCTGTGTTCCTAGACAAAGCGGGGATTCATTAAGCTATTTCACGCAGTAGCAATGCTGGTGATGTCCCCATGGTATTCTGTGTGCCCCCAGAGAAGACAAACTGTGCCTGAGTGGCTACTTCAGGAAGCTCTGTACAGAACACACTGGCCAAGTCTATAAATGACCACTTGTGGCAGTGGGTGGGATAGGAGAGATAATTTTAATAGTTCTGAGTACTGGAGACCTTAGTAGAAGGAACCACAGTATTAAGGATGCTATGAGTCCTCAGGAGTTCCCATTTATCCTTTTCTAGGTTCAAGAACTAGCAGAATAAAAATTGGGGCTACTAAACAGATAAGCAGTGGGATAAGTGTCTCTTTTTAATTAGATATTAGGGAATAAGTTTTAATTATTAAAGGTCATTTTAATTAACACTGGGCAGCACTTGCCGTTTTAACTGAGAGTCTGCAGGTGCCTATTTATCAAATTAATTTGTAATTGCCAATGGCTTAATTTAATTTTAATTTATCACTCATTGTCTTGAAGTTTCTGAGCCCAATATAGGCTATTTTAAGTCTCTGGGTCCTATAAAGGGCTATGAGAAATACTGTAATTAAAGTTGGCACACCTATTTCCCCTTTTTCATATTTACTTTTTGCAGACTATAGAGGGCTCAATGCCTACATTTAGTAGAATCCTCAGGTGTAACTAATATGAGTCCTAATATTAAGTCTGTGGCATTTTGCCAACAAAGTCCCTCCTCTCTTTCCTTTTGTTTTAAGCATTGTGCTGTTGGGTTCTAAGCCTGAGATCCCCGTACCCTCACTGATGCCATGACAGGAGCCATTCTGAAGCTCATTCTCCCTCTCCTTACTGGGGTCGGTCAACCACTGGTCAGTACTGCTAGGCTGATTCTGGTAGTTCGCTCTTTTGTAGCTCTAGCAAAATACCCGACCCTGGGAAATTTATAAACAATACAAGTATATCTGCCAGGGGGTTGAAAAGCCTGCCATTGGCATGCTTTAAAATAATCCACAGCAACAAAAAAGAGTAATTGGTTGGCTTTGGGGCCAAATTAACAATAGTGTTGGCTAAAATCAGCCAATTAATGAAATTTCATGGTCTTTGTTGGCTTACGGACAATTCCTCTAGCCTCCTCCGAACAGCAACCTACGGATAGCTTGCATCATCACCGGCCACCATTACTACCTGCACAGCGGCCAGGTGCAGATGGCCTGGTGGCATATAAGCACACTGCTCGCTACCCCAGTACCCCCCTCCTCCCCTCTTTCTCTGTCTCCCTCTCTCTCCCCACATGTTCCCAGCTGGTCTCTCTTTCTCTCTTTGTCCTTCTCTGTTGGTCCCCCTTCCCCCCTTCTCTGCCTCTACTCTTTTTCCACCTCTCTGCTCTCCTCCCTTCCCCTACAATAAACATATCTTCCTTATATCAGGTCTGTTGTACTGCATGGTTTTTCAGGGAAACACCTTTCATAAGTACCCTTTACTCCCTGCTGCTGCCACATTATATTTCATAACAGTGTTAATCAATACTGTGGCTCAAATTCTAGGGCATTCTTTCTGGGTTATAACATGGCAGAGAACCTGTACTAGGTGATATAAATCTGGATGACTCCTTCTCTCACTGTTCTTGAGGCTCCACAGCAGGATGCTGGAGCATCAGCATCCTGGATCTGGTGAGGACCTTACAGTAAATTGCATCATGGTGGCAGCTGGATTGAATGGAACAGATCATATAGTGAGACAGGAATCCAGAGAGTCATTGGAGTTCTAGGAGATTTATGTTCCAGGACAGTTTTCCTAATGACCATCTGTTTGTCTCTTTTCCAAGGTTCCAACACCTCTTAATATTGACATGCTGAGGAGGAAGATTCCCACACATGCAACTTTGGAGGCTACACTTAGACCATATCCAATCACTGCAGCATCACGTAAGTGAGAGCAGCTTTGAAAGCCACTAAATGCCATCCTGGGGGTGCCTTCCTGCAACTTCACCCAATCCTGATTCTCACCAGGTTCAGCTCTGAATACATTAGCATGTGAATGGAGGATCTGAGTTGCAAACTGAGTTTTGATGGAGACAAACTCTGAAACCATAGTACTAACCAGGAATGTTCTACATACTTGGAGAGGAGTCACACCTCGCTAATCAATAATCATTGTTCAGGTCTTGTTCAGGTGGCCATATTGTCAGGACTTCACAGGGGACAGCCTCCTGTTAACTATCCTGGAAGGCACTATCTAGCAGCAGGCATTCTGGTCCTCGGGCTTTTACAATCTTTCTGCCCCTCTTATAGGACTTTCCCTGAGCCTTGGTGTATGGTTTGTGTTGTAGATGTAGAAATTGTGGCTGGGCTCGCTGTAATCACGTATTCTCTGTATTTTGATAAGTTCTGAACATCTGTAGTAGCCTCTAGCTACTGCTAGCTTTGTGTGGGGCCTGGAACAGGAGAAAGCTCTTCAACAGGTCCAGGCTGCTGTGCAGGCTGCTCTTCTACTTCTTTGCATGACCCCTTCAGTCCTGGGTCATCAACCACATTCAGGCTGCACCTTCACCAATGACCTTCCCTGGCCTCGCAGTGTCAAGCCTTAGCTGCTCTCCAGGACCCCTTCATACCTTCAAAACCAATAACACTTGGGTAATTTTCACACATTCCCAAGTCCAGCTGAAGCACGAGGTACAACCTTGACTTTATCTGGAACACAGTTCTTAGTGCTCTCAGAAAACACTCCCTGGATTTCACCTCAGTGATGCTGGTGTCTTCCTAATCACCGCTACCTTCTTAGCTTCAGCTAACCAGCATCAATTGTCCCAGTAGTCCCTTCTAGTTTTTACTCTAAAGCCAAAATCACATGACCAAAGCTGCTGAGCTTTGTGCTGGAGTTGGAACATGGACCCCCTTGATCTATTATTAGCTTTCTGTTTTCTAACTCCCTCCCTGCCTAAGCTTGGCTATCCTGGAACTTTCTCTGTTGATTGACCTTGAACTCAGAGATCTGCATGGTTCTGTCTCCTAAATGCTGGGATCAACATGCATGTACCACACCACCTGGACTTAAGCTTTTCTCTACTTGGAACTTGATCTATACAAAGCTGGCCTTGAACTCAGAGACCTGTTTACCTCTCTCTCCTGGGATTAAACATGTGCACCACCTAAATTTAGCTGGGTGGGATCTTGGCTCAAAGTCTCCACTCCTTTAATCTGTTTATCTCCTTGAACATAGGATTCAGCTCCATTTCACTTGCTAGTACCCCTTGATTACTTGAACCATACATTTTATATTTTTCCTTTCACAGTTTGCTCCTTTTTATTAAAACAGTCTTCATAAGACTAAACCAGAGAACAAAGTCTCTGCTGGGCTTTTCCTTTATCAATAATATTAATTTAAATCTCTTTACCTTCACCTCAGGTAGACTCCAGACAAGGGTAAAAGCAGCCACATTCTTCACCAAAATACCACACAAACAATCTCTAGAGCACATACTGAAATTCTTCTCTAATGAAACCTCGTGGGCCAGGTGTGCACAGTTCAAATCACTCTCAATAACAAAGTCTTCTATATTCCTACTAGGATGGTCAATTAAGCCCCACTTAAAGCATTCCACTGTTCTCCAAATCCAAGTCTCAAAATCCACATTCCTCCAAATAAAAACATGGTCAGGCCTATCACAGCAATAATCCAGTCCCTGGTACCAACTTCTGTCTTAGGGTTTTACTTCTGTGAATAGACACTTTGGTCAAGGCAACTCTTATAAGGACAACATTTAATTGGGGCTGGTTTACAGGTTCAGTCAATTATCATAAAGGCAGGAGAATCACAGAATCCAGGTAGGCATGGTGCAAGGGTGAGTTCGTGAGTTCTAGGCTAGACAAACTACATAACATGAGACTCTATGCTCAAAAGCAAACAATGAATATATATATGTATGTGTGTGTTTAAATAGAGTTATGCCACACAGAGTGATACTGCTCCTCCTAAGAGCATAAACTTTTTGTCAAAACTTGACACATGGAAAATCTTTCTTCAAATTGTTGGTCAGGGGGTCCAAGAAATTTCCAAAATAATATAGGCTATTGCCATTGCCTTTTTTGTTTCCCAGAGCTTGAAGAGAAGACTGTACTGATAAACAGAGGGCTTGGAGGAATTGAAATGGATCTGACTTTGAAGCCTCCTCCCTGAGGACTAGCTCTCCTGGTATCTAAAGGTACTATGCAGGCTGCCATGAGAGGGAAGTGACTGGTAGTCCAACCCAGCTGTAAAGCCAATGAACCACAATAATGACCAGCACAGAAAGATGTCCCCAATGGTGCAATAGTGACATTACTATCTTGGAGGCAACCAGCAGCTATCTAATTAGACTTAAGTCCCATCCAATAGAAGGAATTCATCCCAAGGTATCTTGCTTCCACTGGTAGCACCAGTCAGCAAGCCAAGAACTATCTGGTGGTGTATCATGTCAGTTTGAGGTCAAAATACATCCTACTCACTGTGTCAGTTAGCCAACTGTCTTAGCATATAGGGTTTTGGTTTTGGGTTTTTGGTTTTTTTTTTTTGGTTGTTTTGTTTTGAGGTATAATAAGGTTGGTAAGTCAGGAGGCAACAGGCAAGTTGCCCAGAAACTATAGCTTGTTACAGTTCCTAAGGAAAGAGAAATCATCAGCGAGGACACCATTGAGATGCAAACAGAGCATCAGAACAGAAACTGGGCAAGGCCTTGTGTCTTGTGCTTATGTGTATGTGCACACATGTATACAGATGCATGTGTGGAAGTCAGAGGCCACTGCCAAGTGTCTTTCCCATCATTATACACCTTAGTTTTGGGTACACATCTCTAGCTGAACCTGGGACTAATCATTTGGGGTAGACTGGATGACTAAAGAGGTCCTGAGACCTACTTATCTCTGTCCCCACAATGCCGGGGTTACAAGCACATGCTGCCACACTTAGCTTTTATGTGGGAGCTGAGGATACAAACTCAGGTCCTCAGCTTTCACAGTAAATATTTTAAAGGATGAGCCATATACTTAACTCTATGGGCAAGGACTTTCATTGGGGGTTCTATGGAAGATCAAATCCTGGTTCAATTTTTTTAGTTTTATAAGATAAAATTCACCATTTTTGGATGTGGCGCTCTGGGTGTTGGCAAGTTTATAGAGTCATGTATCCACCACCGGTTTCTCCACCCAAGTATCCTGTGGTGCCATCTTTGTAGCATCCTTAACAATCACTGGTCATTTTCCTGTTTAATTTTGCCTTTTCTCAATGTCATATGGATGAGCTGGGTAGGAAAAGTAGCAGAGCAAGCCAAGGGAAGCAGCCCAGGAAGAGGTCACAGTACTCAAAGGACCCTGCTTTGGTTCCTGCCTCCAAATTCCTGCCTTGACTCCATGCTCTGACTTCCCATCATAATGGACTGTAAGCAAAATAAACCCTTTTCTCCCCAAGCAGATTTTGGGCATAATATTTATCACAGAAAGCAAACTAGGGCAGATGAAGAATATCCTGCCTCCCATCTTAGAAGCCTAAGCCTTTGTCTTACAGTAAAGACAAACTGGGTTAATTTCTGTTTATGATTAAACCTCTGTTTATCAAGCATTTGGCTATGCCCCACCTATAACCTTAACTGAGAATGGTTTTGTATTGCCTATTTCAGGAATGTCGATCATGTCTTTCAAGTATTTGTTTAGAACCATCTTGCAGCCCTACCTTTGCATCAAAAGGTTATGTGACTCCCTATGACTACCTTGTTATGACTACCTGTTGTTATAACTACCTTGTTATGCCCACCCTGCAACCATGTCTTAATTCCAGGAGGTCATTAGGAGTAACTTGTTATGATGTTCTGCTCCTCTAACCCCACCTATTTTGTTTGTTAAATCCCCCATTTGGAAACACTGTACCCATGAAGTATATATAAAAGCATTGTCTTCCTCACATCTAATGCCAACACCTCAAACCTCACCTTAGAGGCAGCCTGTGTACATGAATAAAAAAGCTTGCTTTAATTAATTTGGCTATGATGATTTGGGTTGATGGTTTTTTTCTTCCCATCTTTGGTATTAACATAGACTTTCTGTTCTTATTCCAGGTGTCTTAGATAGGGTTTTTGTTTTGTTTTGTTTTTCTGTGAAGAGATACCATGACCAAGGCAACTCTTATAAGGACACCATTTAATTGGGGCTGGCTTACAGGTTCAGAGGTTCAGTTCATTATCATCAAGGCAGGAGCATGGCAGCATCCAGGCAGGCATGGCACAGCAGAAACTGAGAGTTCTGCCTTTTGATCTCACTGTAGCCAGGAGAAAACTGACTCTTCTGCACTGGGTAGAGGTTCAGAACCTACTCCCACAGTGACACACTTCCTCCAACAAGGCCACACCTTTTAGCAGTACCACTCCCTATAGGCCAAGCATATTCAAACCACCACACTAGAATAATGTTAAGCAAGGAGAAGAAGGAAAGAGAGAAGAACATCTCAGAGCTGGGTGTACAATGATACCTGCGGCCCCCAAGGGAAACCTTCACACCACCTGCAATGAATGCTTCTCCATGTGTTCCCAGCAGCCAGCAATCAGATAGCATTCTTATGAAATGATGGAGTAAATATGGACCACACAGCTATACAATGGAAGACGTAAACAAATGACTTTCTACTACAGCCCTCATAGAAGTCAGAGGATAAGTTTTATCCTTCTACCACTGGTCCCAGGAATAGAACTCAGGTCCTCATACTTGTACAGCAAGCCTATACCCACTAAGCTATCTTGCTGGCCCTCCTTGTCCCTTCTTTGGGACTGAAGTGTGGGGGAATCACTCAGCTGCTACAAGTGAACATGTTTTCCTGGAATTTGTTAATTGGGATACCACTGCAGCACAGCTGAGGGTGTAGCTCAATGGGTGGACTGCTTACTTACCTGCCTAGCATTCATGAGGCTCTTGGTTAGAGAGAGAGAGAGAGAGTGAGAGAGAGCTCGTTTTAGTGTAAGGAAACAGGACTGAAAAGCAGCAACTGCCAGCTGCATTTGTGAATGGCCTAAGCTGATTTGCAATTCCATGCTTTTGGCTTAACAAATCTATTCAGAATTCCATGTGTGCAAAGCTCTCTGTGCTGGGTTGGGCTGCAACACTGGTTAGCTGCACTAATTAGCTGAATTCATAGAAGAATATTTGAAGTTGATTAAGAGAGGTTGATATGTAAATTAATGTAAAATCTATGTAAATAGATTTTCTAGTTCCCAGAGCTAACCTCCATCCCATACTCCCCACCCCCACCTCCCTTTTGAACTCATGGGCTCAAGCAACCCTTTTGTCTCAGCTTCCAGAATTCCTAGACCCACTGGTACACACCAGGAGGCCTTGCTCAGGTGATGCCCTTAGGCAGTCAGATGCCTGCAACCTTGCAGGCCACAGAGGACACAGAGGATAGCCTCCCTCCTTCCTAATCAACTTTAGACCACACCTCCCACTTCGTAGGTAACACAGCAAGCATCACACTTGTCCCTCCTTAGGATTTAGAATATTGTACAAGGAGGAGGGGGGTATCAGGGCTTTGTCAGCATCAGTGACAGAAACCTACTTTCTCCTGCTCAAAAGAATGAGTTCTCTCTCAGAGATAGAGATAGAATGAGTTCTATCTCTGACTCTGGGTGGAGACTTGCTTTATACAGACCTGTTTAAAGGAATGGGAGGGGTTTGGAGAGAAAGCTCAGTGGATAAAGTGTTTGTTGCTGAAGGAGGAGAACCTGAGGTCGGATTCCCTGTGCCCATTACTACGCTGGGAAGGGGAAGACTGGAGGATTCTAGGGTGTACCCAATCAGCCAGTCCAGCTGAATAGGAATCAGTGAGGAACACTGTCTCATAAACTAAGGTGGAGAGCAACTGAGAAAGACACCACTTGTCAACCAACAGCTTCCACACACATGTACCTACATTCATATGCCACATGTGGGCGCACGCACACACCATAAGAGGCCAAACATATACGCAAAGGAGGAGGCTCTGTGGAAAAAAAGAATATATGAAAAGTCTCCTCATGGTGTTGAAGGTGGTGTATGCTTTGTGGGAGAGCCTGATAAGACTGACTTGTTTACACCCAAAGCCCTGCCCTTCTTATCTGGCACTGTGGCTGTCTCATACCCAGGTGCAAGCCATTTTATTTCTGACTAATAGAGTTCCCAACCTTGCTGCCTTAATCTTAACATTCCTTTTAACCTTCGGGTCTGTTTTTTACAGCAACTCGAAGAAACACATTTCCTGGTGGTACTTGATAACAAACTCTTTGCTGCAAGGTGAATAGCATCACTGTCTCAGGACAGAGGGAGGTGATTCAGAGTGCATTCAGCCTGTTCCTGGTAGACAACTGTTAATTCTCCCTCAAGGCCACCTCATATACAATCTTAGTGCTCAGCCATCAAGAACAGTGCCTTGTTTGCGGAGGTCTTTAGTCAAACTGGGAAAGCCAAGAAATTCAGTCTGATGCACCAAATTGTGGGAGTGAACAACACATTCAAACCATGCTGGTAAGTGAAAACTATTTAACAAAGCAACTGCCCCTCCATTGACACATTCAAAGCCCCTTTGAGAAGCAGACCGAAAGCTGAGAAAAGGAAGAAATGACTAGAGCAGTCTACAAGTCCACACACTGTGGTAGCCTTCACTAAAAGGAACAGTGATTGGTTGTAAGGGAGAAGGAGCGAATTGATTATAAATGACCCGATAAAGAAGCAAGTTGCCACAATGAGGGATGGTGATGTTGGTAGCTGGGAGTACTGAGCCTCAGTGTAACCTCACACCAGCGCAACAACGGAAGCAAAGAGGGCTGTGCAGCCTAAGTTAGCTCCTACCTTCCCCTCTCCCTCCTGCTCTGTCTTCTTGGTCACTGATAAGCTTTTTCCCTGGTGAAATGAGCCAATTCAAGCCAGATTTATATAGCAGGTTTATTGGGAAACTGCTCTCCAGCGGGTGAGTTCACCCTAGGCTGTATCATTTCAAGATCCCTAGATTGTATCAGCAGTTGTTATCCTGAATCTCAAGTTTCCTATGGGCCAAAAGAAAGGATAGGTGACTGTTAGGTTTTAGACTCAGAGCAAGGGGCTGAGGTGCATATTTTACATAACAAAGCAGATCTGGCCTCCAAGTTCTCCCAGCACTACCTCCGTCACTCCCTCGCATACCTCACCCCCAATCCTGAACTGTCCAACCCAGCGGCTGGGCTGCCCTTCTCCCTGAGACTCTGTGCTATACTACCCAGACATTTTAGTTCCTTCTTTCTCCTTCTCCTCCTCATCTCTTCTCTCTGTCTCTGCATGTGCTTTCTCCCTTTCTCTTTCCCCTCCCCTCTGTCTTCTTCCCCGTGGAACTTCCCTGGCTTCATTCCTTGGGACCAAACTCCCACCCAAGAGGAGTTTGTCTGTGTAGCACATATACATGCATGCATGCAAACACACACACACACACACTAAATGTTAGTTTTAAAAAATAGCCATAATCTTAAATATGATTCCAGTGTATTCTGCTATCTAATTCACAGTCAGGTGAATCCAAAGAGTCATGATGTAGGCTCTCACACAGTATCTCGATTCAACAGAATTGCCTCCCATTAAGTTCCAGGGGGTCTTTAACACAAGCAGATTATACATCATAAAGAAAGAGGCTTTCATGGGAGGTAAAAAATTATATATCCAAAAAAAAGTTAGCATTTCCACATGTTACAACAAATAAATTATGTACTTTTTTCTATCCTTCTGGGTGTATCATCATCCATGATAAGTACTTTTCAATTTTAAGCTTGTAATTTTCTAGTTGACTTAAAAAAAATCCAATCCAAAGCTTAGAAGCCAATCAAGGTTGGAGGAGGAAGTGGACATAGAGTTGATTCAGGGTAATAGTGAGTGGTCCATCTCCAGGACTGCTGAACCAAACTGAGCCAGCAGAAGTAGCTGGGATCTACAGAACATCAAAGAAAGGAGACAGGAGAAAATAGAGTAGGAAGGAATTGTATCTGGTCTGGGGTGAAAGGGATGAAAGTCACTTTTAGCCAGAGTTTCTCCACCGCATCTAAAAGACCTTTCTGCAGATGTATGAGAGACAGATGGAGCTGTTATAGGGTGAGAGCTATTGGGAGAGTCTGTATGGAACATTTTGTTTGAGTAAAGGGTGAAGTTTACTAAGTGAAACACTTAAAAGACAGACTGAAAACAAAAATATGAGGATAAAAAAACGAGAGAAGAAGTGACCAAGTTTGGGACGGGTGCAGAGCGGGAGCAAACCAGAGCAATTTTTGTCTGGTTCCTGTGTTATGAGGTTTCATTTTAACCAGTTAGGACCTGTTGGTGTAAAAACAGCATTGTTTGAGGAAGGCACAGGTCCACCCTTAGCAGCAGTCAGAGCTAATCCTTTGAATCTTGCCATATTACAACTGTGAAGGAGTCAGGCTGGTCCTGAAGGATTTTAGGGTGATCTGATGAGACAGAAAGGTTAATTGATGCAAAGAAGGCTTCAGTCCAGCGGTTTCAGTTCTGAGTCCCAAAACCGATGTCCAGAGTAGCAGCAAGAGGGATAAGTTGAATGGCTCAAGGTCATGCCAACTGCCTTTAGGGATTTGGGGCACTATTATGTCAGCCACTGCCTCAAGGCTATTAAAAGGGCAATGAGGAGAGCAGAAGTTAGAGTGTCTCAAAGAGGGCCCACCCAAGAGACTGTGATAAAATTTAGCTGTTAACCAAGATCCAGAACACATCAGCAGGTAATAACTGTGCAACTAACTTTTTGGGGGAACATTGAGAGACAAAGTTACATAAGGAAAACTTTTACCTCAGCGTTAACAGGAGTTAAATGCAACAGTTGGCTGGACCACGCACCAGAGCTCTGTAGCAGGATAAAGTCACTGTAATCAGCTGCTCATCTGCATCAGCCTCCTGCATGAGAAACACACACCTGGACACTTTGCAAAGCAAGTCAGTTAAAGTCAGCATCCAAGGACCTAATTTGAACAGGAAGTGTCTAAGTGATATTCCATGCGTCCACACATGATAAACTTTGTATATTCATTTCAAATACTAACAGCACCAACTGCTATTTAATGAACAAAACAGAGCACCTCAAGTAAAACAAAATTTTTAGTTAGAAGCAATTTGATAAGGTAAAATTTTAAAAGTTGGGACTATATAACCTTAAATGACCATATATAATATTTGAAAACATAACAATACATATTTTTATTAACATAAAATTCTTGCACCTATATTCCAAGATTACATAGTAATTATCAGGCTGCATGAGGAGATAATTAATTCTAAGTTGATTTCCACCCCCAAAGAAATTATTTTAAAATTTCAAATTAAAAGGTATATACTCCCAGAGATAGTTTCTATCCTGAGAAGAGTAAATGATTAATTTTACAGTTCTTTCTAAAACTAACCCTGTTGACAGAATCTTTACAAAATCTCTATATTTTCATTCCACCCATTCAAGCAACAGATGAGAGATAAAAGTAGTCAGTCATGTCAAATGTGTAAGAAATAATCTACACGTAACGTAGACTAACTTGACAAAGAAGTCTAAAGCCGACTCCTTCTGTACACAGACAAATCTCTAGGTCACCATATTCTAATAGTAGTGAGCATAGATCTTAATATTATTCTATTTAAAAATGAACTGATTGTTTAGGGGCATAATTTGTAAATTGAGATAACCAAATTAAGTGAGTTTGAACAAATACTGGCCTTTGGAAGGTCTTAGAAAACATCCACAAGCATTACTGCCAAGGCCTGTGTACACCTTGTGGGCTTCAAGGAGAGGGCACAGGTGCTGGCCCTGGAGCTCTCTGTCTGTAACATCTAGATTATAGTCTCAAAGCACCACAGATGAGAGAACCTCCTTCATCTAAGTTCTTTGCTCCTTTAGGGTCCGAGGGTCTGCCGTATCACTTAATAGACTCAGCGGATAGAAAACCAACTGCGAAAGACAATACTTGGATATTCTGAATAACCTCCTTTGAGTTTGAGTTTTTGCTTTGAGTTTGATGACAGAGTGTCTGGCATGCTTCTTTAATGATGGAGCATGGGTGGTTAGGGTATTGACCCTGTAATTAGATTTTGCTAAGAGGAAGTCTTGAATGCCAGGGTAAAGAACATGACCAATTGAACTATCATGCAGGTCCCATATTTATCAGGTGGTAGGCCTAGGTACAAGGTAATCTTCTGATTACTTTTACAAAATGTCAGTGTTTTATATGACTAAGTTTCAGAGCATATTGGAAGCCTGGTGTTTTCTCCTTAGTCTAATAAAAGGGGGATACAATGATAAAGGGCTCAGTGGGTCTAGCTGTCCAATGGGTATTGTCTCTTTTTTTTAACCTTAAAGATGGTGGCTGAGTCATACAGCTGCCAAGATGGAGGCAAGTCATATGGTTGTTAGTTACTCCAAGGTAGGCCTAGGTCATTAGTCAAGATATTGGTAAGCCACATGGCACCCATCAGGTATATACCCTTTTCCTAAACAAGAGTTGAATTCAAGTTACATATGTAGTTTGTTAAAACAAATTAAGATTATCTATACATTCTTTTTAAATCACACCCAAGGAACTTACAAATCCTAAAATACAGAAAGTTAAAGTTCTAACAAAAAGTTTAAAGATAGTAAATAAACTCAAGAAAAAAGGGGAGAGAATTCAGAGAGTTAAACACCTCTCCCATTGTAATCTCATTTTTTTTTATTTCTTAGTTGTTTATTTTTTCTTTTCTTTTAGTTGTTTATTTTCTTAGTTGTTTATTAGTTTGTTTCTTAGTTGCTTATTTCTTAGTTGTTTTCAAGCCCAAAATGTCTTTTTTAGGCTGTTTTGGTTTTTTCTCTTTTTCCCTGTCAGAATCAGGACAGAGACTTTGGAGGAAACTTTTAAATAAACATGCTTGGGTCTGGGGCAGATGGAACAAACTCCAAAGCCTGAGCCAGCCTTCTCAAAATAGAACAGCATGAAACAGTTTTTCAATATTATTTGTACCCAAAAGATATTTGAATCTCTGTAAGACTGACTGTGATCTACATATCCATAATGTGTGTGTGTGTGTGCGCGCGTGCGTCCGCAGATGGAGCAGACAACCTGAAATTCTTTAACCTCTTACCTGTTAAAGATGCAAACAGGACTTCCCACGTCTGGAGAGGCAGAAACACAAGCAGGCCAAAGCGTAAAGCAGAAGATACATAAAGCAAAAGAGTTCCAGGAGGAAGAAACTTCAGGCCCAGCAGAAGTGACTGGCATTCCAGCTCTGGATGTGGTTGCAAGCCAAAGCTTTAAGAAAGAATAAAGCAAACTGTATGTTTTATGAGGGAAAGGGACCTGGGATCATGCTGCCATTCCATCTTACTGAGTTACATAAATCACTTATGTATTAGAAATGGAAAGTTCACTATTTGGGCCAGAAGCAACATTTGTTCAATATATATTGAGGCCAGATTTGCAATGAAAGGCGAAAGAGAGTTGACAGCTTCATTTCTCCTAATTGGAACTCCTTTATAGCTAGTCCTCAAACAAGCCAAATGACTGTCTTTTGGTACAGAAAATTTGGAGCTCACGACTTGGCCAAAGATCAAAAGTATAGACAAGGGTCAATATACATTTTTTTTTTTAGAGTATCTTCTATGTTCTAGAAAGACCAAAAACTCCTGAAACTAATGGAGCATCCCCAGCCTATACAATCCCAGGATTAAGGAGCTGCAGGGCCTATGGAAAGTTCTTGATGCTTTAATCTGACCCAGTGGTAAGACATTGGCCAATCCAGACTTCTCAGTCAAACTTCTTTGCAGCCACTGGAAAGTCTCCTGGAGCTTTCCATGGAGTGGGCCTTAAGAAAGCCCTAGGGAACTAAGCTCCAGGAAGCCTGACGCGTGATGGAGTGCCACAGAGTTAGGTCTGAGAGATTACCTGCTGTGTTGCATGCTTGCTTTGGTTGAATGTAGCACGCCCACCCACCTGGGTCAGACTTTATCAGGGCCAAGGATCAAAAGTATAGACAAGGGCCAATGTCCATTTTCTTAGAGTAATCTCTACGTTCCAGAAAGACCAAAAGCTTTGGGCTCTCTGTCCTTTCTCTCTCACTCTCAAAAGCTGCATGAGTGAAACCAGGTTGCTCTAGCTTAAGTGAGTCAAGAAGTTTTCTCCCTTTGTGGGTTTGAGCTGCTAGTAGGCTCAGAGTTCTCATTGTGGAGGTTTGGTGCCATATGTTAGATTATTTAGAAAAGCAGCTGGAGAGAGAGAGAAGGCAAGAAGAAAGAGGGGCTTGGTCTGACCTTAGGCAGAACCTTGTTTATTCAGGACAATCTTAGTCACCCATGTGTGTGGATGGCCAAAATGCCTATGAAGATGGGATGCGGTTCCTTTTAAGGGTGAAAATGACCTCTGTAGTCCGACAAGGGAAGGGAAATACAGTCTTTCAGCAGGAAGCTGTCAGGTTGTCATCCCCTCCTTCCTCCAACCTCCCATTGCTGTTTCTTTAGTTTATTGAGGCAGGGTCTCTAAGGTAAATGCAGAACCTGCTGACCTGCTAGTCTCCTCTACTTAGTCGGTTCGCCCTGTTGTCTGTGCGTCCAAAGTCCTGGGAGTACAGGTGGATCACTACACCTGCCAGGCTTTTACCTCTGTTCCCACATGACCATGGTCAGTCTCCCATCCCACTGTTATTGTTGCTTTCCTTAGGTTTATTATCTCTACCTCTACCTTTACCTCTACCTCTAATCTCAGTCTGTCTGTCTGTCTGTCTGTCTGTCTGTCTGTCTGTCTGTTTCTGTCTATCTGTCTGTCTGTCTATCTATCTATCTATCTATCTATCTATCTATCTATCTACCTATCTATGTGTTGTCTAAATGTATATAAGTGTGTACCCGGTGCCCAGAATAGGGCATCAGATCCCTTAGAACTAGAGTTTACAGACTGTTGTAAACCACCACATGGGTGATGGGAACTGAAACTGGGTCCTTTGCTCTCAACAACTGAGCCACCTCTCCGTTGTTTTTAAGCCCATTTACATTGTTTTTCAAGTTGGAAAAAAAAAAGTAGTAAGATATTAGTGGACTCCAAGCCAAAAGCTTTCAAACAAAGCAATCATTTTCCACAGGGACCGTGGAAGAATCACAGGTATGCACCACCACAGCCAATGTGACCTTTTGCTTTGTTTTGTTCTAAAGATTTCACACGTAAGTGAAGTTGTGCAATCTTTTCCATTTTTTATTTGGCTTTATTTCTCTGAGCACGACGTCCCCTGGGTTTGTCCACATTGCCCTAAATAGCACTATCTCCATTTGAAGACTGAATAATATTGAACTATATGTGTATGCATGTGCTGAAAAAGCTTTACGCATTGGACTGATGGAACACGGAGTGCAGATATCTCTATGGTGTGCTGATTTTATACACTGAGAGTGTAAACCTCAGAATGCCAGGTCAGTAGTTCTGTTAACTTAAGAACCTCCTTACTGTTTTCTACAGTGGCTGCAGCAATCCACATTCCCACCAGCAGTAAGCAGGAACCTCTCTCCAATCCCTGCCAATGCTTTTCTCATGTCTTCATAAAAGCCTTCCTAATGGGTGTAAGGTAAAAACTTCTTTGTAGTATTGATGTGTTTGCATTTTCCTAAGTTTTGGTGATGTCTAACTTCTTTTATATTCCTTTTGGCAATTTTTATGCTTTATTTGGGGAGATTTCTATTTGAGCCCTTTACCTGTTTTTTTGGTTTTTGGGTTGTTTTTTTTTTTCCAACAGATTATTTTGTTTTTTACTATTTGTTTTTCTGGCTTCTGAGTAGCATGTGATCCTTATATATTTTGGACATTAGCCCCCTATCAGACGCTTGCAAACATTTTCTTCCAGCTGTCTTTTATTGGGCAAACGACTTCCTTTGCTGTGTTAAAGCCTTTTTGTATGATATAGGAATGTTTGCCTATTTTTGCTTCTGTTATCTGGGTATTTGCTATCTTACTGAAAATGACCACAAAGATATGTGTCAAAAAACTCTTCTCTTCAGGAGTTTTAGACTTCCAGATCTTACATTGAGATCATTAATCCACTCTGAGTTGATTTTTGTATGTGGTATAAAAAAATGACCTACTTCACACTTTAACAAGTAGGTTAACAATTTTTTAGCATGTATCAAAGAGACTCTTCTGACCCGTCCAGCAGGTCTAGTTATTCAGGGTCCCGAAGAGGCGCTACCTGAGGGTCATGGGGGAGAGAAAGAAAGGAGGCCAAGCAAGATTCCATTGTCAAGGCCTCGTTTATTGTCACACAGGCAGCACGTTTTAAGCGGTAGGGATGAGGAAGTTGGGAGGGGAAACTATGGGGAAGTGACCTATGGGCCAAGCCCTGAATGAGGAAGTTGGGAGGGAGAGCTAGGGGGAAGTGAGCTATGGGCCAAGCCCTGGGTCAGGTGCCTGGGACATTCTGCGGTTTTTCCCGGGAAGGTCACAGATTTTTATCTTGGTCTTGATGTTCCGTCAGGAAGGTCAGGAATTTCACTCGAGGGGAGAGGTGGCCTGTCTATGTGGCCGGCAGTTGGCCTGTCGGCCCCCAACACTCTTCTTTCTGTATTGTTTCCTCTTGATATTCTTGTTAAATATTAGTTGACTTTGGATGGATGATCAATTACTGTTTTATGTCTGGTTTTATGCCAATAGCATATTGATTTTATTCAGATGACTTTGTAGTGGATTTGGGGACCAGGATGAATGATACCTCCAATTTTGTTCTTCTTGTTCAATATTACTTAGTCTTTTGTGGGGCATGTGAATTTTAGGATTTTATTTTCTGTTTCTGTGAGATATATTATTGACATTTTGACATTTGCATTATGTCTGTGGATCATCCAGGATTCTAGGATATCTTAACAGTTGTTTTTCTAATTTATGAACATGGAATATATTTTCATTGGAGTATTTATTAGAATGTTTTATTTCTTTCATTGTTATAGTTTTATTTATCTAAGAAATTGTCAGATAAATTCACTCCTAAATATATTAAATTTTAATGTTATTTCAAGTGAGAACATTTTCCTAATTTCTTTTGGCACAGTTCATGGTTAGCATAAGTGACAACAACTTGCACACCAAAGCTCGGCACTGTGCATCAGCTCCCTCCACGATAGGTCCTTTGTTTGTTTGTTTGTTTGTTTAAAGATTTATTTATTTATCTTATACATATGAGTACACCAACATTGCTCTCTTTAGACACACCAGAAGGGGGCATCAGATCCCATTACAGATGGTTGTGAGCCACCATGTGGTTTCTGGGAATTGAACTCAGGACCTCTGGAAGAGCAGTTGGTGCTTTTAACCGCTGAGTCATCTCTCCAGCCCCCGAGATAGGTTCTTGATGTCACAATTTAGTCATTATTATGTTGTATTTCCCTTAGTTAATTATTATGCCTACAGCTATTTTATGATAATAATACTAATAAAGCAAAAAAGAAAATATAATAAAAATGTAAAGATGAAATGTATTATTAAGGAAAAGCAAGACAAAGGAAAAACAGGAAAAGCCAAAGTTTAAAAAACAAAACAATGAAAATCAGAAAATGAATAAATGATAGATCATTTTTGTTTTTTGTTTTTGTTTACAGAATAAGAAAAAGGAAGACTAGAGGGGAGAGAAGCACAATAGATGGGGGGGGGGCTAAAGAAAAGTAGGTGAAAGGTCCCAAACTTTTGGTCACCAAAAATCAGCTTTCTAGGTTCAAAGAACCAAAGCTATAGCTCAGCTAGGGACTTCCATAACTGTCTGGAGTTCCTTAACAATATATCTGTAAGAGGCCAAAGCCAGAACAGAGGCCCATGTCTAGCAGATGGCTTAAGGAGTAAAGGCTCTAGCTGCCAAGTCTGGTGACCTCAGTTTGAGTCCCTACATGATCTAAGTTGTTCCCTGATCTCCACAAATATGCTGTCAGGTACACACACACACACACACACACACACACACACACACACACTATGTTATATTTAAAAGGAAAAAAAGAAAAGAGTCAGTCGTGGCTAAAGATAATTCACAGTGGTTTTCTCACTTTTTAATCTCAAGAGTCCTCTACTTCATGACAGAGAAAAGGAAAATAGGAAACCAAAGGACATTTATCTAAGAACTGTGGCATGTAGTAAGTAACTCATTGTGTTGGAATTAGAGTTGACACAATGCCTCAGTTCTTTTGCATTTCTATTTTTCTCTTTCACCTTTAAGTAACTCAGCTTGCGTACACCCCCCAAAAATTCAGTTCCTTTCTCTAGTCAGCAATTGGTCTGAAAATGATGCCGGAATGTAACTGGCATGCTGGTATTACAGTGAGCTGCACATTCCTGCACTGACATGCTGTCTCACCCACTAAGAGCGGTGGGTCCAGTGAACCACAGACTGGACCTCCACAGCTGAACCAAAGTTAGCCTCTTCTCTGTTGTTGTTGTTTTTCTGTTGATGTTTGTTTATGTTTGTTGAAGCAGGGTTTCTCTGTGTAGCCCTGGCTGTCCTGGAACTTTTTCTGTAGATCAGGCTGACCTTAAACTCATAACAATCCGACTGCCTCTGCCTTCCGAGTGCTAGAATTAAAGGCATGTGCCACCACTGCCCAGCAGCATTCTCCTTTTTGCAAATTCACAATCATAGGCATTTATTTTAGTAATGGAAAGACAGCGAACACAATAAGGCTTCTCTTTCCTTGCATGGTTTCTGAAGAGTGTTCTGGTGTAGCATCCATCCTCAGCCCCTATAGAGAACATGTCTTATTTCCTCTGGCTCCTTGGGGTTTTCCATTTCTCTTTGATTTTCTTCAGCTTCTTCAGGACAAGCCTAAATATATTTGCTTTTTGTCTTTTTCTGCTCTCTGTTTTCTAGGCCATGTGGTCTGAAGCTCACTGTTCACTTAGGAAGTTCTCAGCTGTTATAATTTCAGAGTGTATTCATCTTCTCACAGGTCATCACATCTACCTCTCTCTTGGCCTTTGCTAGTCCCATGATGTGTATGTTACATGTTCTTCTCATTGACCTCTTGTTTTAAAATACTAGCTCTTTGCCCTCTATTCCTTTCCACCTTATTCTCCTATTTGAGTTGTTGGCAATGACACGTCTTTACATTTACCGTCCTTTCCTCAGTCATTTTCAAGCTATCGATGAGTTCATTGTTACAGATAAATTTGAGATGAGTTAAATTTAAAAAAATTTATTTGAGCAAGAAAGTTTCTGGGGCAGCATTCTGGAGCATAACTTGTTCAGAATTCCTCCCATATGTAGTGGCTATATTTATACCCTGAGAAAAGGGAGTGACTTAGGAAAATAATCTGATTGACTCTATTTAGCCCTTGCCCTATATGGGCATGGTGTGATCAGGTGGCAGTCTCTGATTGGCTGAAGCTAGACTATTGTGATGGCAAGAATGAGCTATTGGGTACAAGAACACACTTCTAAGTTAGTTTACACGGTTTTGTTTTGTTTTGTTTTGTTTTAACATACCAAGGTTACAATTTGTTACGCACAGAGGAAGTTTTTGGTCAAGTTTTAATCTAGATACAGATCCAAACCAAACTCACCACTTTAACACTGTCAGAAAATAAACAAATAGTTGACAGAAAGAACTTAGATTAGGAAATACTTTTTTGGCTCACTATCTCAGACGTCCAAGTTCATGTTCACTAGACTCTGTTGCTTCTTGGCCCACGGTGAGGTAGAACATCACAGTGGTGAGAACATGAAGAGAAGGAGGGGAGCGATGGGGAGAAGGCTGATCATATCACAGAGACAAGGAAGCAGAGAACGTAAGAGGAGGCAGTCGAGGACAACTGTACACGCTTTCCAGGTCATACTTCCAGTAACTCCCACCAGTCAGGCTCTGCTCTCTACAGTTCCACCCACTCCCCATAGTCTGTTCACAATCTCCAATCCATTAATGATTAACCCATCGCTAAAGGTGGAGCCGTCACGATCTAGTCAGTTCCTACAAGCTCTACTCTGGTAGGACAGTAGAGACTGGAGGAATCCACAAGATTAACGTAAGGAAGAAGATAATAGGCAGAGAAAGACAAGAAGCCTTTCCCTACGAGGAACAGACTGAGTCGATTAAAAGATCCTCTCAGCAACATCCCCACCCCAACATACAAATGTGGGAGAGGCCTGTCCTATAAATGTCCTATAAGAGGATCATGTAGTTCAAGGCCCCATGCCTTCGAATGTGGGGTGTTGCCTCAGCTCACTAGCCTACTCCATTCTCAGGAGTACTCTCCTTTCAAGTTGTTAATAAACAGCCTCTATTTCTATTCTAACCATGTGTCCCTGGTACAATTCTTTACCCAAGGACATAAGAGCTTGTAATACATTAGTGGGTGCTTCTGGACCTGTATCCTCTGCACACTATTACATTAGGGACCAGGACATGGAATTTCAGAGAAACACTTCATCTCTAAAAAACCAACGCGAAAAACCGTGTTTGCATTATTAGAATATGTTGGATTGGGGCTGTTTTCTTTCAGATCTTCTGCAGCATCTTCATCTCTTTAACCTCCCTCCCCCTCCCCCCACCCAATCCTGTGTTTTGTGAACTTTTCCCAATAGCACCCTCACTATATGATTCCTGGCTATTTCTAAATCATAGATCTAATAATGCCAAACTTTCTGTCCTATTTGAACCTGGTTCTGGCACTTGCTGTCTTTTCCAGCTGTGTTTTTGCCTTGCTGTATGTCCTGTGATTTATTTTGGTGAGGCTAAATGTGATCAACTGGGTAATAGAAACAGGTAAATACCTAAGTGATATTGTGTTCATCTGTCTAGAAGTTAAACCTGTTTTACTCCTTGTACCACACCTTGGTGTCAGAGGCTGAAATGTCTTCTGGTGTCACTGTTTTTCTCTCCTGCTCACTTTAGGGTTTCAGAGATTTTGTTAAGTAAAATTTTTGTAATTTTATTTTCCAGCTGTGCTCTGCAGAGTCCCAACGCAGAGGTAAGGTGAGGAGTGAAGGATAGTGTTCTACACATCTGTGATCACATCTCAGTCTTGACAGAGCTTGTGCCCCTGCACCATGAATTTTGGGAGCTCCTCAGTTACCCCCCACCCCACTACCACCTAAACACACAGATTAGGTTGAAACAGGGCTGCAGCTATCTGACTATTAAAGCAATAGGCCCTAAGAAACTGATATTCCCCAAGCATCTTGTGCTGGGAGAGGGGAAGGCTAAAGTCTGATATCAGCCGGGGCAGGGGTGGGATGGTAGGAGCAAGCAAAACCTGTCTTCCAAAAAGAGGTTTCGCTTTTCTGACAACTTGTCAGGGCACCGAACCAGGAAAGACTGCATCTGAAATTATGACAATGATAGATGAGACCATATCTTCGTCGAGGTTGCTTAGTTATGCATATCTCTTGCTCTGTAATTGAACCTAAATCTCCTGTGTCTAGGCCTGGAGAATGGTCTTGGTGGGGAGGGGTGGTTCCAGACCACTTTGTTCTTCTGCCCCATGTGGCCACATTGACAAAATCTCCTATTTTTACTCTTCACTATTACTTGTCGAGGACGAAGATAGTTGGCCAAGCTTGGCTTACTAGGAGCTTCCAGGCTTTTACTCTAACTAGCATCTCTCACTACCTTTTGGGTTCTTATCACTAATCTACAGCAGTTTCTTTGTCATAGACTCATATATTCACAAACTAGGAGCTTATGGGGCTGTGGCCTATTGTCTCTCTCTTTTTTAAAAGATTTATTTATTATTATATGTAAGAATACTGTAGCTGTCTTCAGACACTGTAGAAGAGGGTGTCAGATCTCATTACAGATAGTGGTGAGCCACAATGTGGTTGCTGAGATTTGAACTCAGGACCTGCGGAAGAAGCACTCAGTGCTCTTAACCCCTGAGCCATCTCTCCAGCCCCCTATTGTCTCTTTTTGTTACATGATATGATATATGATAAATCCTGTGTCTTTATATCAAGTGTCTGTATCTATAACATAGGCTCAGCCCTTTGATTCAGCTCTTTTTTTTTTTAAAGATTTATTTATTATATGTGAGTACACTGTAGCTATCTCCAGACACCAGAAGAGGGCATCGAATCTCATTACAGATGGTTGTGAGCCACCATGTGGTTGCTGGGATTTGAACTCAGGACCTTTGGAAGAGCAGTCAGTGCTCTTACCCACTGAGCCATCTCTCCAGCCCCCTGATTCAGCTCTTAATTGCTAAGAATTATTTGGCCCTTTGCATCTCACATAAAGGCCAGAAGTGGATTGTCAGCTTGATGATAGTAATAATAAGAATTAGTGCCCCATTTGTGATCCTGGACTTTCAGAGTTTTAATGGGTCTCAAGGAACTCTGTGAGTAGTGAACCCACAACACTAAATGTAAATCAGAGCCGGAAAGACTGTCTTTCCTGCTAGCCTGAGGCTGGGTAAAGAGGAGAAACAGTGTCAGAGGCAACAGACTTCAGTGGTGGAAACCGATAACCTCAGGTTATAGGATCTGAGGTTCCTCATACAGTACTGGCTTATGAAAGCATAAACATACTCTATAATTAACATGTCAGAAGCTAGTTATTTGTTGAGGGTCTTTTCTTTCTTTTAAAGTAAGAGCCAGGAAAGAAAACAACTCTAGTAGGCAACAGGGTCACTAATTATTGAAATGTCACTGGGGCTGCCATGCTAGAAACACAGTGAATAAATTCTTGTCTTTCCACAATTTCAGAATGTGCTGAATAATTGTAAGTTCACACACTATGTCAGTTTCTTGGGTGGCAATTTGATAAGTCCTCCCAACTTCCCTAGACAGCTAAAGGCAATGTAGCCTCTTCTATCCCTATCTTAATTACTATATGAATTCTCAAATCATACATTAGACACCACATAGTAATTATAGTTTTGCATATATAGGCTATAGAATGCCTTCAAAGAGGCTAAAAGAGGCCCTACTGGAGGCGGAGGCTGAGAACTGATACAGCCATGGAGTGGTCAGATATTAAGAAGCACAGTTGAAGAGCTACTGGAAGCCCACGAAGCTAAGCTGGGAGATATGTGTGGTTCCAGGGTTGAGCCGGTACAGTTGAGTTGGGCTGCGGTAGAGCAGGACCATGGAAGCTGTAGAGGCAAAGCAGAGGGTTTCCACCCAAGTAGATCAAAGGAATTAAGTCCAGAAGATAAGCCTCTCAAACCTGGGGATGAAGGGTGAGGATGCGTTGCTTCAGAGGCCATCCTACGAAGGACCCGCCTGACTGCCAGAAACCGCCTTCCAGAAGATTGCTCGATGTGTAACAGGAACACATCCCATGGCCGTAGGGCCTACAAGAAGGGGACACTGTCTTCTTACCATGGCTCTCTAGGAAGAGGCTTTGTCACAAGAGAGTGCATTTATGACATGAGCCCCATCCATGAAGAGGATTGATGTAAGGTCTCTGTTTAGCAGGAAGAAGAGTAGCTGTTTGAACAATGGGCTTCTTTCTTTTTCTTTTTTTTTTTTTTTTTTTTTTTTTGAGGCAGGGTTTCTCTGTGTAGCCCTGGCTGTCCTGGAGCTCACTCTGTAGACCAGGCTGGCCTCGAACTCAGAAATCCACCTGCCTCTGCCTCCCAAGTGCTGGGATTAAAGGCGTGTGCCACCACCGCCCGGCCAATGGGCTTCTTTCTAATGGAGATTTGAATTTGGATTAACGGGATGAAAGTATAGCAGCAAAAATATGTTACTCTGACACAAGGGTAGTTTTACTGATGAGAACTGAGAAACAGTAGCCATCATGAAACTTTCTACCTTCTACTTTCTGCCTAAACTCGGAGTGTGTGTTTCCCTCTGAGGAAGACACTTGACTGGGAAAATAGCTCAGTCATTAAAGAGCTAGCAATATAAGTATGAGTACTTGAGTTCAGATCCCCCCAAACTCCCACAAATGCTTAGTGGGAATCTTGACCTGCCCCAGAAGACAGAGACAGGGATCCTCAAATCAATTTGGTTAGCAAGAGTAGTCACATGGCTGAGCTCAGTTTGATTGAGAGCCTGCCTCAATGAATCACATGGAAAAGCCACTAAGAATTATTCCTGACACTGACCTCGGGCTTCCACATGTGCATGCACACACATGCATGTGTATCCATACACACACACACACACACACACACACACACACACACACATACACACACACATGCATGCACATGGGCACACATACACACATGCCCATGTGCATGTAAAAATAAACGAATGAATGAATAAATAAATAAACAAATAAATAAAATAAAGGATCTCTCTTTCCTTGTTCATGCTCCAAAGAGGAGATAACTCTTATTAGTGGGACAAACCTGAATTCATGTAAATGAGCCTTAGCAAATTCCCTGTATATATCATTGATTTTCACCACATATTTACTGCTCACAGGCCCCCACAGTTTAGTCATTTCCCCACACATGTGTCACCCTTTGTTAGAATGGTAAAACAATTCCAATATCTAACCACATTTTATGGTATCTGCCTCCTTCTCTGGGAACCTTATGTATATGTAAATTTTAAATATTAACATCAAGCAAAATATATATGTCTTTTCTATCGATCATCTGTCTTTAGTCAGTTGTATTTGTAGGATCATGGACAATGAACCTAAGAAGTTAGAAGGAAAAGTTGTTCTCTCTTACAATGACCTGTCACAGTCTGTATGCTGTCTCTGGTTTGAACAGGAGCACAGGGAAGGCAGAGTATGCTTAGGGAAAGAATGAACCAGGACAGACCATCTGCAAGACAGGCTGAAGTAGCCATGTCTCCTTAACAGCAGCCTTGGATACAGGAGTCGAAATCATCAGTTTGAGAGGGGCGGAGTTGGGGAGAGGGGGCTTAGGTCTGGGGGTGGATGTGGTTATTAAGTCAAGTCTCCTGTCAGAAAGTTGAATCTAGATTAGGGTTTGGTAATCCCAATACTCTGAAAGTTGAGCCAGGAAGACTGTGAGTTTAAATCTTAGCTGACCCTAACAACCTAATTCATAAATGTGATAGTTCAGGTCTCTCTGGCTCTAATATTCTAAAGTTAGACTGTGTAGGTAACAACTCATTTATTCCAAATTGGTCATTGTTCCAGTTGGACATTTTCCAATTTGTTCAGCAAAATTTTATTACAAATAGCTTAAATTTTGAAACTGGAAACAGAGTAGGATTATTTGAAATAGTTAATGGAAGAATATATGCATGTCAATATTGAAACTTTTATCTATTAAAAATTTATTACTCAAAACTTCAATTATGTAGATAGAATAACTATTGCTAATTTTCACATTCCCCCAATAAGTATTCACTGGTCCTTTGTGTAGGCCAGGCTCTGTGCCAAGGTAAAGAAAATGGAAACACAAGTCATCACATTGGCGTGATATATCATCTTGACTTGAAAAGGAACATAGGAAATACTTCGACATATTGATTTTTGCCACCTGCTAAAAATATGTATACGTGTACATATACATGTAGATGGTCTTTAATTTACATTTATTTAGCTTAGAAATTACTTTATGATGATAGAAAAGTTGTATGTCTGTAATCAACAGAAACAGTGTCACAAATCTTAAGACTGATGTTCTCCCGTGCTACAGAGATGTGGTCCATTCTTCTCAATGCCTGGCAGTTCATTGAGCTTCTATTTATCCCATGAACATCAGAAGAAACAACTAATACTCTACCGCTCAGTATTGCTAAGTTGTGATGCTCACTACAGTAGGTTATGACATGAATTTTCTATTTAAGGAAATTGCCTTAGGACTGGGGCCAGAGCATGACTGTCTGAGGTTTAAGGGATAAATCTAGGTGAGTAGACAGAGAAGGGGGCAGGGGCAGCCCAGGAAAAGCATCTAAGCACCCTTCATTCTCTTTAGTCACAGTAGAGAGGTTCTCTGAACTTTCTTGAATGCTAACTGGTGAATATAAAACTATTCCTTCTGGGTAAAATATAGGATTAGGTTCCTTTGAACCTCTGATCATGATATCTAAGCCGTCCAAATACCACCATGCTACTTAGGGTCATTTGTCTATGTCCTAGTACCACAAACTAGTCTCCTCAACATTGAAAACCTGCTCTTCCACACAAACATCCTTTATAGCACTTAGTAAATGTGACTCAAGTTCTTCCCAGCTCCTACTATGAGACTGTGCCTTGCCTGACATTTAAATATCTTACCACCACCTTTTGAAATGTGGAATTCAGCCAGGACTAGCAAGACCACAAACTTCTTTGGCTTTCTGTGTTCCTTACCCCCCACCCTCAACCACAACGTGAACACACACATACACACACACACACCAGTGCACAGTTGAAACATGGAATCATTATGTCTGGGAAGTCATGATCACAGAGCATGAGACAGCTGGCTGCATGTGTGCATCAACAGGAAGCAGAGAAAATGATCAACTTTTCCCTTTTTATTCAGTCCATGATTCCATTCCATCCCATTGCCTGGTACTATTTACCATTAAGCTGGGTCTTCCATATTCAACTAATCTAATCTACGCAGTTCCTCACAGGCATGCCAAGGGGTTTGTCTCCTAGGTGATTCTAGATCCTGCCAAGATGACAATATTAACTATCACATACATACATACATACACACACATACATATATACATAATACATACATATATACATACATTAATATATGCACATGCAGACATATATATGTTATACATTTAAAGCAAGCATTTTAAAATGCCTCCTTTTGAAAAAAATCAGAAATTGTTTAATGTATAATTAAAAACTTAGCTGCTTTTCTGTCCTTCCTTTAGTGTGAGAAAACTCTGTTAATTAAGGTAGCAGTCTACCATGACCAGATAGCCTCTGGACTTGGTGCAAAATGGGAGATTCCTCTCATTAGCAGAGGTTCTCCTTCTCTGGCCTTGTCTGGGGAATTAAAAAACACCATACACATGCCTCTCCATGAGGAATGTCATGCAGCCTCAATGAGATTACTGGATCAATTTCCTTTCCCCTAATTTGAACCTCTTCAGCTAGCACCTGAGATTCCTAAAATGCTTTTTCATGCTAATGAAGCATTTCAGTACCCTAAGTCCTCATCCAATGACCTTTCCCCATCCTGGATGCTCCTACTTTCAGTCCCTCAAAACTTTTTGAGTTTTGAATCACCCTAAGTAAAGTCAATCTGCCTCCTGATAGCTGGTACCAGCGAACTCGTTCTTCATATGCACTCACAGGACTTCTGAACCCCCACCCCTCACTGCCTCTGCTCCCACTGCCCTCACCGACTACATCAGCTGAGATCTGGGAGAACCACACCCTAGTTTTACCGTACTGTGTTGATGTCATGTTAGCATGTGATGTCCGAAGAGCTTCAGACAAAGATTCTCTTCCTGTCCCATGAGTTTCCATACTGTTGATTCATTGACATTGAACTTGTTGCCAAAGTTTAAACTTTTGCTTATAAAGAGGCTTATCAAACACATCTGCCAGACATGCTGTAGCCTTCCTTTATGGGAGGTGGTGGTGGGGTGGGGGTGGAGATGGTAGCCAGCTCCTCAGCAAGAAGCTGGAGGCCCACTAGAAACAGTGAAATCACCATAAAAGGAACAAAAATGGAAAACATATGCAGAATAGGATGCAGAAAGGACAGATGTTCATGATGAGAGCTGGAAGGACTATGTCACCTTAAATCAGCTCCGCTAGAACTTTCCACTGAACAGCTCGAAGATTTGGTCACTCTTCGATCCTAGCTGACAAGATTCCCCCTTGACCACTTTATCCTTTGGTCTTTTTTGTTTTTTAAAAGATTTATTTATTATTATATGCATACACTGTAACTGTCCTCAGACACACCAGAAGAGGGCGTCAGATCTCATTACAGATGATTGTGAGCCACTTTGTGGTTGCTGGGATTTGAACTCGGGACCTTCGGAAGAGCAGTCAGTGCTCTTAACCGCTGAGCCACCTCACCAGCCCTCCCCTTTGGTCTTATTCCCATTAGCAATCTGGCACTCTAGCAGTTTGTCCAGGTAGTGTATGTACATTGAGGATGACAGCTGCATTAGGCAAAATCCAGAACAGGCAGGGCCAGATGTCTACCTGACAATGAGAGTTTCTAGAGAATCCTTCCTCCTTTTTCATACCAGTATGTTGGGCAAGTGGACTGTGCTGCCAGACAGAACTGCTACAGTTAAAGCAGGTTCAAAAACCCTGGGAATCACATCATTTAAATGGCAGGTGTGAAACCAGCTCCTGGCCAGGCTCTACCTATCCTGGAACATGTAACCATGACACCCTGCAGAGAGGACCATAATAACTGGTCACCTAGCATAAAGACCTTGAGTTCTCATGCTAATGAGGTATCTAGAGAGGTCCTGAGTATTCAGCCAATGAGCTTCCCTGCCTGCGCATCCCTTCTGGCAAAAGGTATTTAATCCCTGCTTCACCCTGAGTAAGACATATGCATTCACATCTGACATAAAAATAAAGCAGTTTGGACAAGCAAGGACTGTCTCTTTTGTCAAGGATCAATGGGAAGGAGGGTTCATTGTCTTTGTAAAGAGCCACACCTAAATCTCCCAGAGAAGACCTTCTCTTCTCCAGCCCCTCCATACTCTCTCTGCACTCAACTCAGAACCAAATCAGATTCTGCCCTGTCCCAGGCTCAGCCATCCCCTTCCTGCCTGGAGTATAGGGGAAGGGTAGACCTGTGGATCACCTTCATCACTCCCCAGTGGCATCTGGGTACACAGGAGATTGAGAACCACAACATCTGTCCCAGACCTCGCTGTTTCTCATCCAAAAAACATGGTCTGGGGCTCCTATCATGGGCTGGGGCCCCTATCATGGGCTGGTACCCCTATCATGGGCTGGTACTCCTATCATGGGCTGGGGCCCCTATCATGGGCTGGTACCCCTATCATAGGCTGGTACCCCTATCATGGGCTGTGTTCTGCTAACTCTGAGCAGTTTTTCAGCAGTGCCCTGGCACCCCAGTGGTGAGGTAGATGCAGAGACTGACACTAGTGTTTAATCTATTCTTCTAAGAGCAAGCCTTATTTTGAGATCTGTAAAAGTGACATCTATATGGAGGTGGCTTTGTCTCAAAATTCCCTAAGCCATGGTTGGGAATCTTTAGGTCAGGATGATTTATCACACTAAGTGACACACACTGTTGTCACAATGACAATTGATTTTCCTGTCTCCAATTGGGTTCTTGTTGTGCTGCTCTCCTTTCTGAGAACAAAGGGACTAGACAGTGGAAGGAAAGCAATTGGAACCCTTACTTGTCACATGGGAAGAGATGTCAATAGATTGAGAAAGGGTGGTAATGTTATAGTTCTAAACTTTCCAAGAGTCTCGAGATGTGACCAGGAACAGTCTTACAGAGTAAGACTGTGGAAGACAGGGTGCTGGGCCTACTGTTTCTGGCAGGTCTCAAGCCACAGATATCAGCATCATGTCAGGGTCTATTGAGTCTCAATGGCTGGAGCAAGTCCTCTTTTGTGCAACTGAAGCAGCAGGTCTTGAAGGCCAAGAAAGAAAGAGTAGTTCCTGAAGCAGAAGAACTGTCCTTCAAAGAAACACATTCTGTGGGCCACCAGCTAAAGCTGCAGGTCAGCTGAAAGCCAGACTGCAACAAAGTGGCAGACAGACAAGAACTCATCGTGTTATATTGAGCCTAGTGATTCATGGTTGGCTGGGTGTGTATGCCTGCAAATGAAACATAGAATGAGACCAATCAGGAAAAAACTGTCAAGCCTATCCTATCCTATCCTATCCTATCCTGCCTATCAAAACCAAAAGAAGAATCTAAGCAAAAACAAAACAGAATAAAATGAAATCCGAAAGATACAAGGAAAGGAAGCCAAAATGTACAATATTTATGGCTAGATAAGAGAAAGACCAATAGTTCAAAGGTCCAGCTACTGGTGGATCTAGGTGTCTGTTACAGGGTAAAGGAAGGGTTGCAAATAAAAAGACTTGTTCTAAGTCTGTTTGAAAAGCAGTTATTCCCCTGCATGTAGGTCAGAGGCTACAGGATGCCCACTTAATCTCAAATTTCTGAAAAGCAACAATATGGGGGCTAGAGAGATGGCTCAGTAGTTAAGAGCAGTTAAGCTATTATTCAAAGGGCAAGACTTATTTTAAGATCTATAAGAGTGCATTTATATGGGGGTGGCTTTGTCTCTTCACAATCATCACACTAAGTGACACACACTAAGTGACTGACAATTAAGTGTTGTCCCAATGACAGTTGATTTTCCTATCTCCAATTGGGTTCTTGTTGCTCTCTCCTTTCCAAGAATGATGTGGGCAGACAGTTCTTCCAGATAATCCAGGTTTGATGTCCAACAACCATAAGATGGTTCACAACTATCTGTTAAAGTTCTAGGAGATCCAACACCTTCTTCTGGCCTTCTTAGAACATCAAACATACAAGTGGGACACAGACATACATGCAGACAAAACACCCATAGATCTTTAAGAAAAGGAAGAAAAGGAAGAGGAAGAAGAGGAAGCACTGTTTGGTAGAAAGATATTCTGAACAGGAAGAATACTTACATTAAGAAGTGACTTGTTGCTTAAGCTGGGAGTTCAACTCAAACTAAAGTGTCTGCTTCCCATGTAGCCAAGGATGGCCTTAAACTAAACTCCTGGTTTTCCTGCCTCTACCTCCCAAGTTCTGTGATTGTCTCCACTTTGCCACCACAGCTCATTCTGACATCCTGTAGTTGTGAGGGATGAAAATGGTTTCTCTGAAAGCCTTTCGAGAAGACTAGAAGTTTATTTTGTGGTGATGGTAAAACAGAGCTCTGCATGCATATTGTTAATGTAACTGCCCTGAATGAAGATCAGAGGATAGCCAGGGCTACACAGAGAAACCTTGTCTCTAAAATAAGGAAGGGGAGATAAGTTGTAAGAGAAATAATGGCCCAGTATAGAAGCCAGGCTTCTATGTAGTACTTCAGAAGGGGGAAGTGTGAGAAGAATGAATGGGAGGAAACCATGGGCCTGACTGATGGGACATTTCCTTTCCATGTGTAAAGGCAAGAAGTTCACCTGCTAGGAACAACTAGGAACAACTCTCAAGTACACTAGAACAATTAACTACCCAGGGAAAGGAGAAGGTTGAATGGGCGAGAGTGACTAGGAGGTGGAATAGCAATGAATCCATCTGTGAAGTAAGGAAGATGTGGATAGCAATGACCCTAAAGATGAGCAGGAGGCCTGGAAATATTTGGGAAAGGAAATTTGAAAGGCAAATGGCTCTGTTTGGTAAGAGAGAGAGAGAGAGAGAGAGAGAGAGAGAGAGAGAGAGAGAGAGAGAGAGAGAGAGAGAGACTGACTGAATTTTGGAAGCAAAGATAATAAGTTCAGTCTTAGTCATTGTGAATTAATTAAAGGGAAAACAAGGCCTGGTGTTGAACAGGTGCTCTTTAAACAGCTCGTATGCAAAATTGACTCATGAAGTAGTCTCATAGGACAGCTGATTATCTCTAAGAGGACAGTCTTGAACTATTACCTAATGGATAAAAATTACCTCAGAGAAAATGTCAGGCATTACTACCAGTTCTATCAAAGAGATAAAAGAGAGAGAATTATATAAGGCACCAGACCTGGTAGCACACGTTTGCAATCCCTGTATGTGAGAAGCCAAAGCAGGAAGATCAAGGTCAACTTGGACTGTACAGTAAGACCAGTCAACCAATCAATCAGACAAACAGAAAGGACAAAACCAGATCTGGAGTCTTGTATACCTAAGAAGGGGAGGCTAACCTGCAGATGTCTTTTGAGCCTAGATTGTCCAATAAGAAAGTTTTTGTGGCTGCAGGGTTCCAGATGGAAGTGTGGCTATTCCAAAGTCAGGAACGTAGTACAACCCAGCAGCCTGGGGTGTCAGTCAATGAACCCAGAAAGTGAGATTTATTTCTCTGTATCAGTTTAGATGATCCTACTCAGGGAAAAAAGGGACCCAAATTTAAGACATGGAACTTTGGATTTTAGTTTCAGTGTGGCCCTGCAGTTTTTAGAGGTATCTTCTTTTTGTGTGTGTTCCCCTGCACCCCCCCCAAACACTAATCCTTACCCCACATGTAATGGTGTTAATAGGACAAGCACATGCTTTGCGAGACACTATTAGATCATGATGGTTATATAAATTATATTAGTTATTTCTCTCATCTGTACAACAAGATACATGACTTTAAATAAAACATAAGAGAAAAAGGAGTTATTTTAGCTTACGGTTTCAGAGAGATCAATCAGTCTAGCAGGGTGGGAAGGGTGTGGCAGAGCAGAGCAGAGCAGTCAGTACTCATCCTGTAAAACTGAGAAAGGGGATAATGGAAGGTAAAGCCTTTGCTAATGGAATTGTTGCCCAAGTGTACTTGATCCTGCTTCCACCACTTGGGGACACAGCAAGAAGGTGTCATCTAAGAGCTGGAAAGAGACCCGACACCAAGTCTGCCAGCCCCTACCTTTGAACTCTTAGCCTCCAGAACCACAAGAAACATTCTCTTGTCATTCACAAGCAATGTGTGCTCTTTTGTTATTGCAGCCTTCAAGTACAAGGGCAATCTTAATCCCATTTCACTTGGTTCTGTAACCTTATAAGAGCAGATGGAGAGAAAGAAAATGGCTCAATATACAGACAAAGCTTTAACAGGTGGTAAAGTGCTTGGAGCTAAGGCTCTAAGTGAGCAGAGCAGAAGGGCTGTAGTAATGTATGCCACACACTGTTGGCAAATACGTATGCTAATTACAAGAACATGCTGACTAAGCATGACTTAGAGCAGTTCAGGAATTTAAAGACTTTTTTTTTTTAATCACAAAACAAATAAACCCGAACACAGCACAGAAAACAGGAGAATGGGCAATTTTGATATTATTCCAGGAACTGCCTCAAAATAAGCACCTACAACTTATTGGTGTCATTTGAACAACAGGTGTGGGCAAGTAAGTTGTTTGTGAGCATCATACTGTTATCAATACAATAATCATGCATATTTAAGTGTAGTATGATGTTTCAATACATATGTATTATGTAGTGATCATATTGGGATAAGTGGTCTATCACCTGACTGTTTGGTTTTGGATCCAGAGAGACAAGGGACTGAGGTGCATATTTTACATACCAAAGCAGACCTGGCCCTTCAGGTTCTCCTAGCATCCCTCAGTCCCTACCTGGCCTATCCTGCCCCCATCCTTAAACTTTCCAGCCCCAGGGGTTGGTCTACCCTTCCCCCAGAATTCCCTATATAATCCAGACATTTTGTTCTCTCTCTCTCTCTCTCTCTCTCTCTCTCTCTCTCTCTCTCTCTCTAGATATTTATATCTATATATCTATATCTTGCTTTCACTCTCTTTTCTCTTCTCTGCTCCTGTGCTCTTTCTCTCTTTGTCTTCCCCTCCCCGCTTCCTGATGGTGACTCCCTTAGCCTCAATCCTTGGGGCCAGTGAACTCTCATGAGAGCAGTCTTCCCATTTAACTTGCCTTTAATCTAATCTAATCTGGCTTGAGTTGACTCACTTCACAGGTGGCGAAGAAATAACCTATCAATGACATTTCTCTCTGTTTAGTAGGAGACATAAAAATTCATCTCAATTACTTACTTTGCCATGTACAGGTAATTAATTGCTATTCAACATAATATCAGAAATTATTTCTCCTATCCTATCTTACCAATAGTAAGGTTAGAATAAGTCAAAATTTATGAATTAGAGAAAAAAAATCATCTATTGAAAGGAGATAGTGTTATTCAACAAAGATGGTCATGGTGGTTCATGCCAGTAATCCCAGCATCTAGGAAGTGGAGGCAAGAGGAGGAAGAATACAAGGACTTCCTTGACTACACAGTTAATTTGAGGCTAGCCTAGATTACAACAATGTTAAAAATGATTATTTTGGTTGTGGTTGCTCACTTTTAATTCTGGCATTCAGGATTCAGAGGCAGGAGGATCTTTGTGAGTTTAAAGGCCAACTTGGTCTACATACTGAGTTCCAAGCCAGCTGGAGTTACAGAGTGAGACACGTTTAAGAGTCCCCATCTTGTACACACATGTACAGAATTTTTCCTCTGGAAAAACAAGAATTATTTTACTATTGAGATACAATATTTAGTGATGGTACATGTGAACATGTTCAGCATAAGAAGACTTTGTCTGAATCCAACTGAGCTCCTTATGCAGCAGAAAGAGAATGGGCACCTTTGTCAAATTTGCCCAAAACCTCTGCTGGGCCAGTTGCAGTTGTTGGATTCACATAAAAGAAATGAAGAAAGCATCTATCTCCTTTGAACAGAAAAAATATTTAGTCTTTTAATTTCTAATTTTTAAATTCGGCATATGTGGGTATGTGTACACAAATTGGGTGTCTATGGAGGCCAAAGGCATTGAATCTCTCTGGATCTGCAGTTACAGTGATTGTGATCTGTCTAGCATCAGAGCTAAGAAATGAATGTTTGCAAGAGTAGTACGTATTCTTAATATTGAGGTTAATGTGTGGTAGCTTATTTTATTTTATTTTATTTAAGACAGGGTTTTACCATGTAGCCCTGGCTGGCCTAGAACTCACTATGCAGATTAGACTGGCCTCCAACCCAGAGATATCTGTTTGCCTCTCTGTACTCAATTCTTAGGGTTAAAAGCATAAGCTATGATGCTTGTCATATTGAAGGAGTCCTTTCATTCCATTTTATCTCCACTCAGAAACTAGGCCATAGGTCATCTGCTCTAGCAGCAGACCCCAAAGTCCAGGAACAAGACAATAAAATCCCCCACCGAGTAACGTACTGAGGATAGTCGTATATGAATGGGAGATATCTTATCTGAGGATAGGCCATCTGTGCTGGGCAGCTCATCCTGTGACTAATCATTCATGATGCAGGAATACAGTCCATCTTGGGCATCTCAGCAACCACCAATGAGGTTTTAGATTACCTAACCCTAACATAATAGCCAATCAATGTACTAATGTACTAATGTCAGGGCTTTGGTCCCTACCAATCACATTAGAGATCCTTCTAGAGAGTTTCCCTGATTCCCTATAAGATGGTCTGCACACCTCTGTCTGGGGTTGTCACCATTTTGATGTGGTGGTGACCCCAGCACGCTGGTTGTTTTTGCAGAATAAACTCTCTTTGTTCTTGCATGCTATTTGAGTCTGGGATCTTCCTTCAGTGATTCCCGAATCCCAACATTTGGGGGATCATCTGGGATTACTGGGATTCCCACATCTTGATAGTAGAGTGTTTTGGGGGAGCAATTGATTCTTCATCAATTGTTGAGTTGGGGCATGCCTCTGTGTGTTGTGTGTCTTTTTCTTTGTCTCGCTCTGAGTCGTCTGTTTTCTTGTTCAGTGTGGGGTGAATTCTTTCCCTTTTGTTTGCACATCCTGGAGGCCAATGGAGGCAGGGCAGATGCACAGATAACTCCCTCCTGGCCAGGGGATTCCAAGGACACTCTGGACCCCTTCAGTTGGAGATAGAGAACTCCAGTCTGACCTAGGTCTTAGTGAAAGATGATGGATTGTTCCTGGCCAGTTGAGCCCATTCTTAGGATAGTCCGCCAACTCTGGACACACTTTAGCTGGAGTCAGAGAGCAACAGTATGGCACAGGTTTTGATAGAAATTGGTGGGTCACTCCTGATTGGTGGAGCCTGTTCTTGGGATAGGCCACCATCAACTTCATTTCAGTTTCTTTTCCAGACTCCTGTAGACTTGTTTTGGTGTTTTTGTGTTTATGTTTTACTTTTTATTTTTATTTTTCTTGAGAAACATTATGGAGCAGACAACCACCTCCATCCCATTGGACCTAGTCCAGTCACACTTCAAAGGCTTCAAATGCTTCGCAAAGAGTTTGGGCCTATACTGTCCCTGCAAGCAACTGACCCTCCATGATGAACAGGGCAGATCATATAGGACACACATCCCCTTTCCCAGTAGTGTTCTATACAACTGGAAGATGCAGAATCCTAAGTTCTCAGAGAAACCTACTGCCCTCATAGATCTATTAGACTCTGTAATTGTTACTTGAGCCCACTTGGGGTGACTGCCAAAAGCTTTTTCAGGTACTCCTCATGACTAAGGAATGAGAATGATTAACGGCAGCAGCCCAGTAATTGGTTCTGGGTGTCAAGGGCCAGCCTACAACTGTACAAGCTGATATTGTTGAGACATTTCCCTTGGTTCACCCTGATAGGCATCCAAACAACCCTATGGGTGAGGAGAGGCTGAAGGTCTACTGCCAGATTCTAAAGAGGGGTCTCTGAAAGGCTGTTAGGAGGCCCACAAATTTGTATGAAGTAGGACAGGTCATACAAGGTAAGGAGGAGACTCCAGGTGCATTTCTTGAGAGATTGCTGGAAGCCTACTACACCTATACGCTTCTGGACCCCGAGGCAGGGAAAGCCAATCCACTGTGAACTTGGCATTCATCAACCAAGTGGCACCAGACATCTACTGAAAACTCCAACAGTTGGAAGAATTTGAAGGTAAACATATGGCAATAACCAAAAAAGTCTTTAACAACAGGGAGGTTCCAGAGGATAGGTAGACCAGGAGATTTGCCAAGGCTCTACTGGGAGGGAGAGATCTGATACCTGAGAGTTAAAGAATATAGCATATGGAAGAGAAGTGGGGAAGTAAGCCCTCCCCAAGAAGGCTGACCACGTCAGGAGGGGAGGGCCCATCTTCAGAAGGATCAATGTGCACACTGTAAAGAAACGGATCATTGGAAAAACAGTATCCCTAGAGACATAAGAAGGAAGAATCAAAGGTGTTTGAAATAGAAGAACCGAGTGACTGAGGGTGTCAGGGTTCACACCCCCGCCATGAGCGTTAGGTAACTCTAGAGGTGGAGGGGAAGCCAGTAGATTTCCTGGTAGATACCAGGGTACAACATTCAATCTTAAAACAACCCATGGGACCCCTATGCAACAAAAGAACATGGGTCCAAGAGGCCACTGGAACTGATCAATATTCACGGACTTCCCAAAGAAAAGTGGACCTGGGAATGGAAAGGGTAACTCATTCTTTTATGGCCATCCTTGGATGCCTATATCAGCTCCTAGGCTGAGACCTTCTAACCAAGATGGGTGCACAGATCCACTTTGGCCCCAAAAGAATGCAGGTCCTAAATAAGAATGGCCTCATACATGTACTGACTGCGGTGTTAGAAGAAAAATATAAGCTATATGCCACCCCTCCTCCGAACGCTAGCAAAGATCCATGTCTGGAGAACTTATGGGAAGAAATTCCCAGGATATGAGCAGAGAAAACTCCTGCAGGGCTATCTAGGCATTGTACCCCAGTCTTGGTGCAACTGAAGGCTAATGCAAGCCCAGCCAGAGTTCTCCAATATCCCATTCTTAGAGAGGCAAGATTGGGAATAATGTCACATATAACTCAACACTTGGAAGAAGGGATACTGGTCCCTTGCCAATCAGTCTGGAATATACCCCTCCTATCGGTAAGAGAATCCCACTCCAATGACTGCTGGCCCATACAAGACTTAGGGAAGTGAACAAGAGAATAAAAGATATTCACCTTATAGTCCCCAACCCTTACAACCCTGCTGAAGAGCTTGCCTCCTGAGTGGAATTTCTACACTGTACTGGATCTTAGGAATGCTTTCTTTAGTCTGCCACTAGCACTAGCTAGCCAACCTTTGCTTGTTTTCAAATGAAGCTATCCAGAGTGTGGATTTAAGGGACAACTAACATGGACTAGGCTGCCACAGAGATTCAAGAATTTACCCACCATTTTCGACAAGGCACTGCTTGAAGACCTGGGTGAGTACAGGCAGGCCTACCCCCAAATATCTTTTTTGCAGTATGTTGATGACCCCCTTCTAGCTGCTCCAGATGAAGACACTTGCCATTTGACAACTGAGGCCTTGCTCAGAGAACTAGACCAGATAGGACATTGGGTGTCTGCGAAGAAGGCACGGGTCTGCCAAAGGGAGGTAACATACCTTGGGTACATATTCAAAGGGGGCCAACACCTGCTATCCCAGACCAGAAAAGACACAATCCTCAATATTCCTGTCCCCAAGGCCCAGCATCAAATTTGTGAGTTCTTGGGCTCAGCAGGGTTTTGTAGACTCTGGGTACCAGGATTCATGGAAATTGAGAAGCCCCTCTATGAGGCCACCAGGGGGCAGGAGAATACTTTGAACTGGACTCCTGAGATGGATAAAGCTTTTCACAAATTTGCCCTGCCAGGCATTCACAAACCCTTTCACCTGTATGTAGAGGAGAACAAAGGCATAGGCAAAGTGGGGTATTGACTCAGACCCTGGGCCCTTGGAAAAGATGGGGGGAAGGGGAAAGTGTGGAGGCAAGAATTTTCACAGCTGTGAGAAGGTGTGACTACAATTCTCCACCTCTTCATGTCTTTGTAGACTAGAAGTGGAGACCAGATAGAAAGCAGGACCAACCTGCTACCTCCAGGGCCATCCCCAGTGCCCTACTTTCTCCAGTAATGCTCCATTTTCTACATGTCCCAAACATCCCAAAATGTCTGCGCCAGCTGGGAACCAAGTATTCAACCATAGGATCCTTTGAGGGGGCATTTCACACCCAAACTGTGAAGACTGTCAACAACTTTAATGCTGTATCTTTAAGGTCTCCAATGAAACCTAAAATTGTATCTCTGTGACAGAATGATCTCTTGTCTTTGCATGGCAGTTAAAGCTTGCTTGTTATCATGGTGACCATCAGAAAAAAAATCGATGTGGATTTTCTTCTCTGTATATGCTCTATTGTGAAAATGTTATATTGTGTCCTTGGGCTAGTAAAAAGGACAGATATTTGGAAGGACAATTATGTGTAGATATTTGCACTTCAAAAATATTTACCCTAGCGATCTACTGGCTGCATTTATGATTCTATAATGTTGACAGCAACAGCTTGCTAGTCATTTGTCACATTGATCCTTTCTGGAACATAAGATCCTTAATTAGGATCCTTTCAAAGGTTTAATAGCATCATTTTAATTAGGCATGAATTTCACTTCAACAAACTCAGTAAGGAAAAACACTTTTTTAAATGAAAAAACCAGTGAGAATTTGATGGGTTAATGAATAGGATCCTTTAGTTTCATAGATGTAGACAGCTCCAATCTTAGAC
Source organism: Tokudaia tokunoshimensis (assembly GCA_036184795.1). Lineage (NCBI taxonomy): Eukaryota > Metazoa > Chordata > Mammalia > Rodentia > Muridae > Tokudaia > Tokudaia tokunoshimensis. The sequence goes on along the minus strand of BTHU01000022.1, from coordinate 29,646,152 downwards.
TCTTGATACATTAGGAAAAACTAGTTCTATACAACATGACCTAATTTTTTTTAGTTAATTAATTTATTTACTTTATATCACCACCACAGTTTACCCTCCTTTCTCTCCTCCCAGTCCATTGGGAGATGGACCATATTCCCTCAAAATATAAGCCAAGGCTGGGCATAAAGATGCATGCCTTTAATCCCAGCACTCAGGAGGCTGAGGCAGGTAACTCTGTGCATTCCAGGTAGCCAAGGCTTCATAGATGACATTTTCCCCACACTTATTATTGCTTTAAGGAATCTATATCGATAGATAGATAGATAGATAGATAGATAGATAGATAGATAGATAGATAGATAGATAATTTCTAAAGCTAATTTTAAAAATTATTTCTTTGGTCACTACTTTCCATGCAAATATTTGTTATTTCTTACTTGTAATATACCTTGAGATTAATTCACGAGTGTAACTCAAGAATATCTATGCAAATGCTCTGCAGTGCTCATGAAAGAAATGTATTGATTTTTTGTGCACATTATTCAACCAGATTTGGGAGAGCAGCAATAAATAACATGATGATATAAGTAACAAGTTTTACTGGTCCATCTGAGTAAAAGTGTGCATGCTTATTTTAACAGTCTAACATGAATCTTTACATTTAAAATACTGAAAACTATTTTTAAACACAATACAGTTCTTCTGAATACACAATTCTCCACACATTTGTGTTTGCTGCCTGAAGCTATAATTTATTTCTGCCCCCTAAACAATCTCTCCCTTCATATTCCATACATCTAAATCCATCCTACATGAGTTCAGGCTATTTATATAACATAGACCATTCTCTGTTTAATTTGCCAATCTAAGCCTTACTTCATTTCAAAGAAACATTGGAGGGAATAAACTTGTGGAAATAGAACTTGGCCCAAAATTTCTTGTGTGGGCAGATAGAAAGACATCTGTGTAGTGGTGATCTGGGAACTGGGGCATTCCACTAGCTCTTGTTTTTTCAAGGGTGAAAGAAGGGAAAAGTGTAACCATGGAAATGTTCCCTCCAAAAACACAGATCTTAAACAAATCTCCAAAGCCTAGAAAACACAGGAAACCAGAGCTCCCACCTTCTGACAGAGAACGCAACATCACCATGACAGAGAGTTGCTGGCAGGGATTCCTTTCCAAAAATGGAGAGAAACATCCCACTAAGACACAGCCTTTTTCTCTAGTGCAGGCAAGATGCTTTAATTCTATTAAATTTAATATTTGTTAACAACTGTGGAAGCAAATCAAATGTCTAAAGTTTTCCTTTAAAATTATCACTGTTGCCATTATTATTGGGAGTGGAGGAACTTTGATGCCATGGTGCATGTAGAAGTCAGAGTTAACTTTCAGGAGTTGATTCTCCCCTTCTACTGTGGGATCTGGCAATAAAACTCAAGCCTTCAGGCTTATGATGCAAGTCCCTTTACCTGCTCAGCCATCTTGTTGACCCTAAAATTTTCATAAGGAGAATTATTCAGTGTATAGATTCAGTCTCTGTCTGTTGGATACAGTTAAATCCTAAATTAAAGATTTAATGTAACTATGTCTTATGGTTGAAACAGGGGTAGCACTACAGTGGACATAGATCTTTTTTGGTTTAAATATAACTGATAACAATTAAGATTTGGATAAACCCACTTGAAAAACTAAAGCTTCTTTTGTCAAAGAAGCTAAATTATGGGCTCACGATGCTGAAATTAATAAAACAAATATTTATTATATGCCTATCATGCTAAGTACTGTCAGATGTTAGGAAAAGAGCTGCCAACAAAAATCCCTAATGTTTTACCACTCATATCTAATTTGATGGCCAATGATTAAAGTAAAAGAGAGAATCTCCTAGGTGTTAGCATTCCTTCTAGGCCCTGCCCCACAGTTGGCAATAGCCAGGTAGCCCTGACTTGCTATTAAAGGGGCTGTTTGGCCCCTCCTCACCCTCTTATTTAATTTGACCTCTTCTCTCCCCGCCCCTTCTCACCATTTGTTTCTGGCCAGCCTCTCCTCTCCCCTGTCTCTACTCCCTTCCCATGCTCTAAATAAATTCTATTCCACACTATATCCATCATATTGCTGATACCTCAGGGGGAAGGGATGCCTCAGCATGGGCCTGCTGGGGTACCCCTCCCACCTCACCATACCTGACTCTCTATGAAACATATCCTGACTCTCTCTCTCTCTCTCTCTCTCTCTCTCTCTCTCTCTCTCTCTCTCTCTAACAAAACACAACACCAGGGAAGGTGGGGTCATGATAGAAGGATAGAAGGATAATGATAGAAGTCTGAAAATGGAATCATAAAACTCATTCTTTTGGATACTAACCTAAAAACTTAACTAAAAAGGAAGAAGTTACATACTGTGGAGGCTTAAGTAGTGAAAGGGAAATGAAACAGGGCAAGGGATGCTTGTAAATCAAGAGTCAGAGGCCACTTCAGACTGGATGATCCCTGAAAATGGGTTCTTGAGTTAAACCTGAGTGTCAGAGGGGTAAACCACAGTGAAAAAGAGGGCTCTGGGCTGAGGATCAGAAAACAATGGATTCTGGAATAGGAATAAGCCCGGTGAATTTTGGGGAAAGGTTATCAATAAAGCTGTCACAAATGAAGTAAACAGCTCTACAAGCTATAAGGAACACAAATGGGGAAAAAAACCCATCATTTTCATTAGCATTTTATGATTTTCCATCTAAGACAGAGATGGTTGAGCCAACTAATATTCTTACACTATAATTTATACTCATAAAACAGATGTTTTAGAATAGAAAGAAATAGGGCTGTAGAGATTGCTCAGGGGTTAAACGTGCTTACTGTTTACAGAGGGCCTGAATTCAGATCCCAGCACTTACACCAGGTGGTTCACAACTGCCTATAATTCTAGCACCAGGGGATCTGATGCCTCATCTGACCTGCGTGGGTTCCTGCACACATATGGTGCACATAAACTCATGCAGGCATCATGACCATCACAGCTGGGCATAGTGATGCACACTTATATTCCCAATACTCCAGTACCCCAGATGCTAAGGCAAAAAGATCATAAGTTTAAGACTGACTTAAACTGCACACTGATATCCTTTCTCAAAAAAAAAAAAATCACCACAACTGAAGTGTTAGTATAATCATTGTACTGGCTGGTTTTGTGTGTCAACTTGACACAAACTGGAGTCATTACAAAGAAAGGAATCTCCCTTGAGGAAATGCCTCCATGAGATCCAGCTGTAAGGCATTTTCTCAATTGGTGATCAAGGGTGGGAGGGTCCATTGTGGGTGGTGCATCACTGGGCTGGTAGTCCTGGGTTCTACAAGAAAGCAAGCTGAGCAAGGCAGGGGAAACAAATCAGTAAGTAACATTCCTCCATGGCCTCTGCATGAGCTCTTGCCTCCAAGTTCCTGCCATATGTGAGTTCCAGTCCTGACGTTCTTTGGTGATGAACAACAGTGTGGAAGTGTAAACTGAATAAACCCTTTCCTTCCCAATTTGCTTCTCAGTCATGATGTTTTGTGCAGGAATACAAACCCTGACTAAGACAATAGTTAATGAATCTTCCACACATTTTTAAAAAACAAAACCAAAGTTGTTCTCTTCCCCTTCTCCTGGATCAATGCATTAAAAATAATCTAATGAAAAATTATCTCTGTATCATACATTGATAACAAGGTTAAAATGGGTTTTAAAACAATGACCATCTTTGGCATGCTCAGTTATGCTCAGTGTTCTGTGGAATACTCTGTTAGAGACTTTTAAGACATGTGAGCACCAGTCTGCATAAAGATTTGAAGCACTTTTATACAGGTAAACAAAAGGATGGAAATGTAAAAATTATTTTTCAAATATTCTTGAACAAATGTTAGAACAGTGTCTTAGTTAGGGTTTTGCTGCTGTGAACAGATAACATGACCAAGGCAGCTCTTATAAGGATGACATTTACTTGGGGCTGGCTTACAGGTTCAGAGGTTCAGTCCATTATCATCAAGGTGGGAACATGGCAGCATCCAGGCAGGCATGGTGCAGGAGGAGCTGAGAGTTCTATAACTTCATCTGAAGGCTGCAAGCAGAATACTCACTCCCAGGCAGCTAGAGTGAGGGTCTTAAGCCCATGCCCAGTGATACACCAACTCCAACAAGGCCACACCTCCTAATAGTGCCACTCCCTGAGTCAAGCATATACACACCATCACATTCCACTCACTGGCCCCCATAGGCTTGTCCAAACATATGAGTCTATGGGGGTCATACCTACCCATAGCATAATGAAAAATACATTTAGTCCAACTTCCAAAGTCCCCATAGTCTATAGCAGTCTCAATTACGTTAAAAGTCCAAAGTTCAAAGTCTTTTCTGAGATTCATCTGATCACTTAACTGTAATCCCCAAATCAAGACAGGAAACCAGCTGGGCAAACTTCAAATTCTGCATCTCCATGTCTGACTTCAAAGCTGTCTTCAGATCTCCAACTCCTTTTTCATCTTTGTTGACAGCAACAAAGTTCTTTCTCCTGGGCTGGTTTGATTCCCTGTTAGCAGCTCTCCTCAGCAGATAGCCCATGACTCTGGCATCTCAAAACTCTTGAGGTCTCCAAGAAAACTTCAGTGTTACAGCTTCTTGTTTCAATTGCTGTGATCCACACATGATCTTTTGGGTTCCTCCAAAGGGCTGGTGTTATTTCTCCAGCTCTGCCCTCTGTAGCACTCTAAGCTCAGGTTGATCCACTCCACTGCTGCTGCTGTTCTTGGTAATCATCCTATGGTACTGGCATCTCCAATACACAGGGGTTTTCTACTGCAACTAGGCTTCACCAATAGCCTCTCATAGACTCACTTCATGGTGCCAAGCCTCAAATCCTTTGCATGACCCCTTCAGTCCTGGGAAGAAATAAAGGAAGAAAAGAAGAAAGAGAGAGACAGACAGGGAAAGAGGGAGGGAGAGAGGAAAGGTGGGAGGAAAGAAGGAAGGAAGGAAGGAAGGAAGGAGAGAAGGAAGGAAGGAAGGAAGAAAGGAAGAGGGAGGGAGAAAGAGAAGGTGGGAGGGAAGGAGGGAGAAAGGAGTTGGGGTGGTTTTTAGAATTACTTTGATAATTGGAGACACAATTCAGAGAACACACACTGAAGACAGAAGGAATAAAACTGGAAGACTTAAAGCACAAAGTGGATTATGGCAGACGCAGAAGCTGCTGTTATGTTTTGAATGTGCCCCTCCTCAAAGCATTTGTTGAAAACTCAATCCCCAAGAAACCAATTTGGGAATTGAGATTAGAAAGGAAGTACTTCTGTCACCATGTCACTATCCTTGTGAGTGGATACATAGTGGTTGAAGTGGTGCTTCTGGTTCCCAGTTCAATCTCCTGTTTTCTTCTGGTTCCCAGTTCAATCTCCTGTTTTCTTCTACCTTTATGGTTCCTTTTTTGTATTCATGACTGAAACATAACAAGAAGGCTGTCATAGGATGAAGTCCCTCATCCTTGGACTTCCCAGTCTAAAAGTACACAAACTACTCCGGTGCTCATTAGAAATTATCCAGTCTTTGATATTCAATTATCACAGCACAAAACAGACATACCAGAAACATTGGTCTCACCCTAACTTGCCCAGGCCAGTTCACATCTGCAAGGAGTGGACATAAAGATAGGACCATTTGAGCTTGATATAGAATAACAGTATCAAGCAATATAAATCCTAGAGAGACACTATTGGGCCATCTCAAAGCTCCTCTTCTTGCAATTTACTTCCTTACCCTTTCTTTTGAAAGTGTTGATCCTAAACAATATTATACATCAAACTTAAGTCTCTGCTTTGGAAACCCTAGCCTGTACCAGTGATTTATCTTATACTGCTAAGATAGAAATACTCATCCTAGCTGGTTGTGGTGGTGTGTGTGCACCTTTAATCCCACCACTCTGGGGGTAGAACTGGTTGGGTCTCTGTGAGTTTGATTAAGGCTGGTCTGGTCTACATAGTAAGTCCCAGGTCAGCCAGAGTTATATAATGAGATACTGTCCCACAAAAAAGAAAGAAAGAAAGAAAGAAAGAAAGTCCTAAAGTAATTGTGAGGATTATCATCATTTTAAAAAAAAAAGGCCATCAACAAGAACATGGCAAAAGTACTGGATGCTCTACACTAAATCTTAACTGTGGTTATCATTTCAAGAGTGGAGTGATGAAGGGGCTTCTGTTTTCACTTTGTGCCTTTGGAGAAGGTCGCCTAACAGAGCATGTAAGATGCAGGCATAGCCAACCCAAGTCTTGGTTTCAAAGGTACACTTGCTTACAGCACTAACCAACAGAACAATGACATACAACGTTGATCCTTGTGTTAGTCAAACTTTGTTTACTGGAACAAAAATCCGACAGGAAGAATGTAAAAGAGAAAGGATTGATTGTGGTTCCCTGGTTTCAGAGTGTTTGGTCCATGGCTATCTGGCTTTTTTGTAGAATACCATGGGAGTGTAACTGTATGGGAGAGGCTGCTTACGTACTGGCATCGGGAAACAGTAGACTACCCTAACTTTGAACCTATTCCTAGATTAAACCTTGCTTAGATCAGAGCCCTCACAATCTAGTGACCCTTGGAGATACTCTCTCAGACACAGCTAGATGTGCTTCTGTACCCTCTTGTATGCCTCAATCCAATCAAGTTGACAATCAACATTAACCATTTTTATTGTTGTTATTATTATTACTGCCCTTATCTTTTCTTTTGAGAGGGCATCTCAAACTGTAGCCCACTTGGTCTGGAATTCACAGTGTAGCTCAAACTGGCTTTGAGCTCAGGGTAACCTTCCTGCTTAGGTCTCTCCAAAGTGTTAGGATTACAGGTTTGATCTACAACACTGGATTATAACCATCATGATTATTAAAATTAAAAACCTTGTTCATCAAAATATATTTGTGTGATTTTTTTTTACAAATAAAAACACATTTAGAATTCATATAACTTCCAGGCAGTGGTGGCGCACGCCTTTAATCCCAGCACTTGGGAGGCAGAGGCAGGTGGATTTCTGAGTTCAAGGCCAGCCTGGTCTACAGAATGAGTTCCAGGACTATTCTAATAGCCAGGGCTATTCAAAGAAACCCTGTCTCGGAAAAAAAAAAAGAATTCACATAACTGATATCAATATTCAAAGAATATTTGAATATTCAATATTCAAAGAATTCCAAACTGATAAAGAACAGACAAAAACTGAGCAATAAATAGACAAAAACCATGAATGGTCACTGCAAGGCAAGAATAGGCATATGGAGAAAATCTAAGCCTTGCTAGTGTCAAAAAAGTGTCAGCAGAGACAAAATTAGGATAATTTTTGACCCTCCTTGAAATGAAAATATCTCTCCTGATCATTGCTAATTTGTGTTTGTTAAGCTTTCTTTGCCTGTATAGTTTTATTGACCAGATTGACCAGATGGCACAGAGGTGTTGATCACAGAATCTCTTATCCTTTCCAGGAGAATTTAAACTTGTACCAACACTTCTGGAAAATATTTAGAACTATCTATGAATACTTATGGAACTTAACGTACTCAAAAATTCTCTCCTTGGCTCAAACCCAAAAGAGAAATTATCACTTAAGCACAACATAAAGTCAGAATAACCTAGAGATGATTTAAATGTTTATTAGAGGAAGAATGAAAAATAAATTCTGGCATATCCACAGAATGGTATGGTATCCAAAAATTCACAGTCTTAAAAGATTGTTTATAGAATGATTCTTCTTTAAAAAGAGCTAAAACAAAAAGAGATTTAAAATAATATTTTTAGGAAACAGAGATGAAAAATATGGTTTTTTTTCAGTCAAAGGAATTGTGGCAGAAAAGAAAAGAAAATGAAAGAAAAAAGGCATGAAGGGTGTGTTAAGTCCCAAAAACTGAAGAGTGGTTGGCACTGTTGAATGGGACAGCAGTTTAACATCCTCAACTAGCATCATTAAATATGTGAAAGAGAGGCACAGGCCTGCATGATTGTTAATATGAGTGTCAACAAAGGCCCATGTGGACTGTTGATGAGAATCTGTCCCCACCCTATGGTTATGGATATCTACCTCTGTGTATAACTTTAAGTATGTCTTTAAAAGGCTCAAATCACAACTAATAACAATCTCAGATTAAAATGTTTCTTAAAATACAGGTTAATTATAAGGAAAAGATTTAAAAAAAGAAATCTGGCTATATTAAGCATCTCCTTTTCAAGTTGGGGAAGATGAGATACTGATTAATTACCACTGTTTATGGGAAAATACACAGCTAGTAAAAATATAAGCATAACAGATTCAAAAAGAGAATCTTGTTGATAGAGGTATACAGGCAAAGGTAACAATAAGAAAACTTAACAAAGGCAAATTAACAACCATCAGGAGAGATGTCAATTACCACTACCAATTTGTGAGAATTAAAAGAAGGCTACATAGCGAGATTCTGTCTTGAAAAAAACAAAAACAAAAACAAAACCAAACAAACCAAAACAAACCAAAATACAAAAACAAAAAAAGAGGTGAAACAAACTTTCAATATTATTATTTTACATTCATTTAAAAAGTGCCCAAATTGAGAGACGCCATTTGAGAAAGTAATATTAAGAAAGTATTCACATGTATTTATTTAATGCTTGAGGTTGAACAGAAACAAATTGGTCAGTATATAAATGTACATGACTTAGCTAAAAAAAAAAAAAATACAAGTTGCCATAGAGTAATGGCCTTTTCTTTTCTTTACCAGCTTCCAAGTAGAGACTTGCTAAAGTAAAATGTCTCTATCCAAGATTGACAGGCTCAGAAAACACACGTCATCCTTCCACACTGCAAAGCCCCTAGAGCAAACTTCCAGAATTTAAACACTTACTGCTGATTCAAGACCAAACATTTAATCAACAGGTTCTCTAATGTTTCATTCCTCAGGGGATAATAAAACCCACATTAGATCATATTAGGCAGCCTAGGAATGAAGGAAACCATAATTATGTACCATCTCTCCCCCTTCTTTTTGAATATTTCTATTTTTATAAGATAGGCCAATGGGTGCTGAGATTAAGCGGTAAGAACATCACACCGGTCCTTTACTGCCCTCTGATGGAAGATGTACATAGATACACCAAAGCTTCCACCAGTAATTGCAGGCTCAGTTGCCATAGACAACACACTCTAGCTTTACATGTGGATGATGTTTTATAATAATGCACTTAAGATATGTGAGGGTTATAACGAGCGTTTGTAGAACTGAGCTGCAAACTTTATTGACATTTAATATTTACTTAAATGAGTAATCACTCTACAAAATAATCTTTGCAGGAGCTGGTGAAATGGGTTAGCAATTAAGAGCATTTGCTGCTCTTGCAGAGAACCCAGGTTGGGTTCCTAGCATCCACATGGCAGCTCACAACCATCTATAGCTCCATTTCTGGGGTCTCCAACACCCTCTTCTGGTCTCCATCAGTATTCAATAAGCATAGCACACAGGCATAGATGGAAGTAAACACTCATGCATAAAGTAGAAATAAAAAGATCTTAAAAAATCTTTGTGGCATATAGATTCATACCTACCACATATCCATGATATTATATTAAATTACATCATCTAGTCAATTTATACACAGGAAGGTAGAAATTGATAATATTATCTAAAACTTCAGCAAAATTGTTTGTTTTGAGCACCGTTGTTGCCTTTTTAAAGTCGAAATGGAACAAATAGTAAAAGTGAATATTTAAGGGTTTTTCTAATTGCCTTTTCTTTAGTCTGTTGGCTGTCTATAATCTCTCTTAGGGAAGACCAAGCAACCTGACCTTTGCAATGAGCAGGTCTAATCAGTTCTCAACAAAATCTATGAAGAATGTACATAGCAGGTACATACCACAAGTTATAAAAACAAAACAAAACAAAATACCTTGCCGAGATAAACATAAAAAAGATTTCTTGGATGCTGAGTCTGTTGCCTCAACCAGCGCTGGTGCGTCCGTGCGGGTGCGTCCATGTGGGCGCGCCCATGCTGGTGCGTCCATGCTGGTGTGTCCATGCGGGTGCGTCCACGCTGGTGCGACAGTGTGGGCGCGCCCATGCTGGTGCATACATGCTGGTGCGTCCATGTAGGCGCGACCATGCTGGCTCATCAACTTCCTACTTCCTTCTCTTTTAATTGATTTTTTTTCATTCTTTTGAGGTTTTGTATGCATGGTACAGTGAATTTTAGTCCCCCATGTTTTCAATGACATCACAATAATCAAGGCTCTTCTCTTCTTCCATGATTTCACCAAATATATTTTATGATTATCTAGTGCTGTGTTCCATATTGCCAGAACCTTGGCACAGAATGAGAGAAGAAACATGGTCTAATCACACAATCATTTGTAGTGTAGTAAAACAGAAACAAACATACAAATGAATATACTGGCTGCTAAAATGTCTCCCATAAACTATGTGCAAAAGATGTGGTTGCTACCTGGGAATTTAGGGGTATTGACTGGATCCTAAGGGCTCTCACTTCATCAAATGATTAATATACTGTTAGGTTCACAGTTAGATGGGCTCATTGGAGGCAATAGAAACTTAATAGGTGGGGCCTAGGTAATGGAAGTTGATCCTTGGGGATGACATCTTGTTCTTGCCTACTCCTTGGCTGTCTTTCCTGATCCCCTTCCTCCCCTAATTCTGACTATAGTGGGATAAATTGTTTAATTCTAGTACACTCCACCCTTACATTCTGCTTCACCACACACTCAGAAACAAGGAGTCAAGATGGCATTCAAAATCCATGAGACTGACCCAAAATGAATCTTTCCTACTGTCGTGGTTTAAATAGGCATGGTCCACATAGACTCATATATTTGAATGCTTGGTCACAGGGAGTGGCACTATTAGGAGATTTGGCCTTGTTGGAGTAGGTGTGGCCTTGCTAGAGGAAATATGTCACTGTGATAGTTTGAGTTATATATATGCTCAAGATTTGCTTCCTTAGGATCAAGATGTAGAAACCTTGGTTCCTCCAGCACTATGTCTGCCTACACACTGTCATGCTTCCTGCCATGATGATAATGGACTAAACTTCTGAACAGTAAGCCAGCCCCAATTAAATGTCTTTATAAGAGCTGCTGTGGTCACGGTGTCTCTTCACAGCAATCAAATCCATACTAAGACACCTACTAAATCCATTTGTTTTCTTATTTCTGTGACAAAATATCTAACAAAAGCAACTTAAGGAAGGAAGGGAATTATGAGAAGGCAAGGCAGCAGGAGGCTAAGCAGCTAGTCACATTGCATTATGCAGACAGGGACCAGAGAGATAAACGCTTGTGCTCAGTTTATTTTCTCCTTTTTATGTAACCCAGGACTCCAGCTTTTGGAATGGTAATACCCACATTTAGGCAGGGTTTTCCCACATCAATTAACCTAATGTATTCAATTTCTTATAGACACATCTTAAGACATGTTTCCATAGTGATTCTGAATGTTGTCCAATTGCCAATCAAAGTTAACTATCACACACACACACACACACACACACACACACACACTTCTTTTAACTGACTAGCCCAGCTTCAGACCATTGTTTTATTAGGAAAACAAAAGATTACTTTAAAGAAAATATAGGAAAGATAGGCCTATGTGTATATTGGAACCAGAAGGAAGGCTACCATTTGGGTTAGAGTTCTCATAGAACTGATGTTTAAGACAGTGTCTGAGGAATGAGTTGTAGTAGTCATGATGAAGAGAAATTTGCGTAAGAGAAATAAGAAAAACTGTAGGCCTTCAGGGAAGAAAACATATAGATTATTTTAGAATTAACAAGCACAAACACGCACTTGCTTTTGCTTCACTGAATTCTATGGCTGAAAGCTGAGGCTGAAACATCAGCCAGGCTTAAACCATCAAGACCCTAACAAGACGTGTTAAAATGTTTGATTTTATTTGAAGTGTTGCTGTTGTTGTCACATGGTTTGAAGCTGGAGGATGACATGATCTCACTGTGCTTTGAAAGTGTACTCCAGTTTCTGGGTGGAGAACAGGAGTAAAGCAAAGACATGAGAAGAGTCACAGAGAGAGAGGGGAAAGAGTTTGTATACTGCATTAGTCTAAGTTTTCTAGAGGAACAGAACATATAATATGAATATATGTATATGATGTCTATGTATGATTTACAGTAGAGTGACTGACAGGCCGTGATCCAGCTAGTGCAACAATGACTATCAAAGGAAAGACCATCCAGAGACCGCCCCACCTTGGGATCCACTCCATCTGCAGACACCAAACCCCAACACTATCGCTGATACCAAGAAATGCTCACAGACAGGAGCCTAGTATGGCTGTCCTCTGAGAGACTCCACCAGCATCTAAGACAGATGGAGATACAGCTAACCATTGGACTGAGCCTGGGGATCCCAGTGGAAGAATTAGAAGGACTGAAGGAGCGGAAGGGGATTGCAACCCCATAGGAAGAACAACAATATCAACTGACTGAACCTCCCAGAGCTCCCAGGGATTAAACCACCAACCAAAGAGTAGACATGAAGCCATCCATGGCTCCCACTGCATATGTAGCAGAGGATTGTCTTACCTGGTATCAATGGGAGGGGAGGCCCTTGGTCCTATGGAGGCTTACTGCCCCAGTGCAGGGGGATGCTAGAGGGGTGCGGCCAGAGTGGGTGGGTAGGTGGGGAGTACCTTCTTAGAGGCAAAGAGGAGGGGTGATGGGATGGGAGATTTACAGAGGGGAGACCAGGAAGGGGGACAACATTTGAAAAGGAAATAAAGTAACCAATTAATAAAAAGAAAGGAAGGAAGGAAGGAAGAATGAAAGAACAAAAGAAAGAAAGGAAGGAAGGAAGAAAGAAAGTCCAAGAATCCAGTAGTTGTCCAGTCCATGAGGCTGGGTCTCTCAGCCAGTCTTCAGTATAATGCCTGAATACTGAGGTAGGCTCTACACCCTGGCCAGCTAGCAAGCAGGCAAAGAGCAAGTGCTTCCTTCCTTCTTCTACATCTATTGTATAGGTTGTCATCAGAAGGGGTAGCCCAGATTTAAGTGGGATCTTCCCATCTCAAAAGATCTGGGATCTAGGATGGATCTTTCTACTTCAAACTATTTAATTAAGAAAAATCCCTCACAGGTGTACCCAGATACTCGGGTTTTAGTTAATTCCAATTGTGGTCAAGTTGACAGTCAATAATAGCACAACAAGCACTGTCCTTGAGGTATAGCACCAGTCCTGTCTTAGCAAAGCTGTGACTACCTGTATGAGGTTCTCAACAAACTTGGGCTTGTTGACCTTCTTTGAGGGGGAGGGGAGAATCATTGGACCTTCAATTGAGATTCGAATCCTTCCCTAATTTCCCCCAGTCCTGCACAAAAATTCTTCCCAGAATTCCACGTCCTTGGAGGTGCTAGACGAAGTAGAGGCTAGAAGGTGAATAAAAAGGAGAGGACTCCAACTATGCAGCCTTCAGGAGATTTCACTCATGCTGGGTGGAATTTTTCCAGTGGGGCAGCATTTTTGCGGCCTTTCACACGTCCCTTTACACGTGCTCCAATAAGTAAACCCAATAAACTCATTGACTTTATCAGCTAGCCTTGGTTGGAATCATTTCTTTGGTTAGTTGTTGGTGCCCTATGTGGGGTAAACAGACATATCTCCTTGGGAGCAAAATAACACAGCTGAGTTACAAAACTAAGGCTTAGACTGAGACTGTGCTGCAGGAATTTGGGGAGCAAGATGAATTCATTATGTCTTAGTTGTGCGATTTATGGTGCTTACTGATGAATTGGATGATGATTTATTTAAACAATAAGATAGACAGCAGACAGTTCAGTGGGGAGAAGGGATACGAATTTAGCTTCAGCCAAGTTCACTGCAATCTTCCTTCCTCCTTTCATTTTTGTTAAGGTCTAGCTGACTCCAGTTTTTCCTTCCTTTTCCCAGTTAAGCATAATGTTAGAATTTGACTTATTTCTATAGTGTTCCCTATTGTGTGTTTCTCTCATCATGTCCCAAGCTAAAGGCCAACTTGATTTTGTTTGTTTTGACTTGTTCTTCCTCTATAACCTTGTGATTTACACATTATATGCTGTTTCCATTGTTTCGTGGTATGTTCCGGGAAGTGTCTATAAACCCACATACGCTTTTCCCATGAGCATAAAAACAACTGTAAAAGTTCTCTTTTTTTGTACTTGCCAGCTCACTTGCTACAAAGAGGCTCCCATGCTTTTAGTCTTCGCTGATTCTCTTTCCTACTTCATAGGGGACTGCAAGTTTGGCCTGGCTGTAAAATATTTACCTCGAAACACTTTGGTGTTAGCTCCTGGTTTTTGACACCATAACAATCTTTTTTCTTTCTTTCTTTTTTTTCTTTTTCTTTTTTTGAGATGTACATGTCCAGCTTGGCCCCTAATTTACTTTGTAACCAGGGGTTATCTTGAACTTCTGATTTTCCTGCTTCCTTCTACCAAGTGCTGGGAATAGTGGTATGCATCACCATGCCAAGTTTCAGTATAAGATCTCTATAAGATAGTCAATAAATATATCAAGAACTAATAATATAATTGACAAATTCATGGGATTTTGAAGGGGTGTAACTATTTCTTAAAAAAAATATGCAGAATGAGAAGCTTGTTACTTAAGTGGGGTATACAGGAGGAAGAATTACTGAGACCCGGGTCAGAGGAAGGCCAAGAGCACATTAGGAAAGGCATATCCCTTCCGTTTTGTAATCATCCCTTAAACATTCAAGTTATCTCTGGGTAGTGATTTCAGAATCAATTTCATATTGCACACAACGATGGCCACTTAGCCAATATGGCTTACTGGCAACGTATATACCTTTCTCAGACTGCAATGCATTCTTCTAACCTTTATTCATTTCCAAGGCATTTCCATATTCACAAGGTTCATCCCATTCATCAAGCAGGTGTATTATTCAATGCAATTAACTGAGTTTCTTCACATTAGCCTCAGGCAGACTCTAGACCAGGCAAAAGGTAGTCACATTCTTCCAAACATGGTCAGGCCTATCACAGCAATACCCATCCCTGGTACCAATTTCTGTCTTAGTTGGGGTTTTCATTGCTGTGCACAGACACCATGACCAAGAACTCTTCTCATAAAGACAACATTTAATTACAAGTTCAGAGATTCAGTCCATTATCAAGGACGGGACATGGCAGCATCCAGCAGGCATGGTGAAGAAGCTGAGAGTTCTACATCCTTATCTGAAGCCTGTTAGCAGAATACTGGCTTCCAGGCAGCTAGGATGAGAGTCATATGGCCCACACCCACAATGACACACCTACTCCAACAGGGACACCACACCTTCTAATGGTGCTACTCCCTGGGCAGAGCATATACAAACCATCACAAGTAACTACCATTTATTAATATAGGCCTTTTTACTCATTGTTTAATTTATTGTGTTTATACAATGAGAACTATTATCCCCAATTTATTGGTTGGTAAAACTAGGAAAAAAATGAGCTGTTCTTGGTTACACAGCAAACAATGAAACCCCTCGCTGACATAAATCTTATGTTCATATAAAAGCATTTTTATTACATCTATTTTGTGTGTCCATGAATAGAGGTCAGAAGACAATCCATGTCAGAAGACATCCTTTTGACAGGCATTTTTTCCCCACTTGAGCCACCTCACCAGCCAGCCCTCTTTGTTCTAAACATTGTTCTAGTTGTTTCTCTTCACAGTTAATACTGCTGCAAAGCTGATACAATCTAGATACCTAGTAACAAGGACAACAATCTAGTTAGAAGATGGTTGCCAAACCAGAATGAAGCAAAAATTGAGAACTGTTACGTGAAAAAAAGCAAACAATGACATTGTGTACACAAGTGTGAAAATTTAGTATTTCACATAGGAGGGCTAAAAATAAACCAACATGTTCTGGTTGGTTCAATGTGGATAATGGAGGGTGATTTTTCTTTGAGTTTGTCCAATTTCACAAAAGCACAGAACTGTTTTAAAACAACAAAAACTTACAGTAAGACAGGCACGATGCCTCAAGCGTGTTAACACCAGGTTGGCGGCTTCCCATAAAGCTCTAAATCTCAATTTTAAACCTAAGTGCTGCCCAAATGGCTTCTACATTCTTCAAAGACACCTGGAAACTACAAGAGTCAAAGGGTTTTACGACGCTCATAATCTGTTTGTAGTCTGTTACAACTAGCTTATTAAGAGCTCACTGGGATCCATGGTAACCGTGTACGAGATTAATAGCTTTCCACAGAAATACACATATTTCAAATATATTTTCCAATTATTTAAAGAATGCCCATCTCGTTTGGAATAATACTTGAAGCAATCACAGATGGTAGGAAAAGATGAAGCGTTCACAAAGACGCGCTTGCCTCCAAAGCCTCAACTTTTTGCATTGTCTGTCGGCGGCGTGCCAAGCACTGTGGTCTCCAGTGTCACCGAACAGGGCGGACCTCTCCTTGGGGGATCTTGGGGCTCGCACAGACGCAATCTTGGCAAGCCGCTCTGCTGACGTTGCCGCAGAGGAGAGGTCGGGCGGAGACCGGGAGGCGGAGACAAGCTGAGCAAGGTCTCTTTATAGCTGGCCGCCGCTGTCCTAAAGCATCAACCGTCGCGGGTCGCTTTGAACACGCCCACGCTTTCTTCTGGACGGCAGTACGCATGCGTCTCTCAAGCCCGCTAAAGACTTCCGGGAAGCTGGGTCCGTCGTGGAGTGCTCACTTCCGCCCCATCCGCGGAAACTGCGGCTATGGGTCCGGCCGTTCCGATACCAAGGCTCCTAAGCAGAAAAAAAAAACACAATGGTTTGGCTTGTCACTTTGTAAACGTTTCCTGCATGGTTAAGTTAATGTTTCAACCTTTACTAACAGTAACAATAACAGCTTGGGATGCATTTAAACATCTATTTCGCTCTCAAATTGATACTAGTGTGGAAATGAACTTGCTGAAAAAAATCTTCAATGGAAAAGTTTTCCAGCATCAGCTCCTTTAGAAGTGCTTTATTTTGCTCTTTTAAGAATGGTGTATGTAACCGGGCAGTGGTGGCGCACGCCTTTTAATTCCAGCATTTGGGAGGCAGAGACAAGCGGATTTCTGAGTTCGAGGTCAGCCTGGTCTACAGAGTGAGTTCCAGGACAGTCAGGGCTACACAGAGAAACCCTGTCTCGAAAAACGAGAGAGAGAGAGAGAGAGAGAGAGAGAGAGAGAGAGAGAGGTGTATGTAAGTCTAAAATTAGTCTCAGTTCGATATCAGATGACGTCCATTATCTCTGACTTATTCCTCCCAGAAAATTCCCATATAAAGCATACCATAATGAACAGGTCAAAAAGGGACCTGGGGAGATATTCTGGCTGTTTAAATTAGGCCAGGTCTACGAGCTCTCCGCTAGCCAATCAGCAACAAGAGACATCGAGCAATTTTCATACACTACAGGACTACATAGAGAATCAGCTATCAGAAATGCATCCGACCCCTTCTTTGCTCCTTTCTCCAGTAAGTTCCAACACTTATCACACTTCCATATAGACTAGCTGCTCTAAGTGAAGAAGGCCTTCATCTCCCCATGGTCCGCCACCTAGCTCCGGAAATTACATCACGGCACTCCGCGCCCCGCCCCCGGATGCAGAATTTCTATCCGGATTCTTAGCGCGGACTCGGAGTGCCGCTCTTCTCTACGTGCTCTGCACATGCGCGACTGCTTTTCCCTTCTTCCTCCGCTTCCACCGGCGTCCACGGTTCGCCGAGCCGCCGCCAGCACCGCGGAGAAGTCGGGAAGTTCAAGATGGCTGCCACGGAGACCCCGTCGCTGCGGGAGCAACCTGAGTAAGTGCACCGTGCGGGTGGTTGGAGCTGGGCCGCCGGGCCGCCGTGCGGGGGACGGCGGCGACCTGCGTGACGGGCGGGAAAGTTCAGGCCTAACGGCGACAGCCAAACTTTGCTTTTCCGCGCGTCGTGGGTGGTGCGGCGGGAGGCGTGGGAGCGGCCCCGGCTTTGCTGCCGGTGGGGCCGCGGCTGTTGGGGTGCCGGCAGCGCGGCCTGCTGCGCGTCGTTGCCCCGGGAGGCGGCGGCACGAGCGGCCTCTACAGGTCCAGTTAGCGTGGTGGCTGCTGCTGCTGCCCTGAGGTCGCGCCTTCCTGCTCCTCCCCGGGGGACCGTGGAGCTCTCCGGTCTCAGCCCTCGGCGATTCCCCCTCGGGGCAGTGGAGACCGACAGGCTAAGCCCCAGTTTGCTAACGCGTATGCTATCCTTGCGATCCTGCTGATGGTAAAAGCAGAGACGGGGGTGCTAGGGTCACACTTTTGACGGTCCCGGAAATTGTGCTAGCGAAGTCCTTTGCCCTTTACTCTTCATTTCAAACGCAACCCGGTATTTCTCCGTCCATTAGTACCTTATTTCTAACTTCCAAACTTGAGGCAAAGTAAGATAGACTACCTGGGTTTTGAGGCCTGGCAGTTTTTTGCCCTAGTTTATAACCCTTTAGGGAGGGACATGGGAGAATTATTAGGCATTAGGCATCGTTGCTACTTCTAAACCATTCTAATCTGTGTTTATAATTAAGCGAATATAGAATTTTTTGAAGCCAAGAGAACACAGCCTTGAATAAGCAAAAGGACTAGCTGTTGCTTAAATAAGAACAGTGTTTTGTTTCCCACGGTTTATGCTAGAAAAGCTTAACTTTAAAGAGAATACCACTGAAGACTGGGTGGCAACAGCAACTCCCCCCCCCACTCCCCCCACCGCCGTACATCTGCATTATCTATGTTTCCAACCTGTTTAGGAAAGTGTTTGATACGGTCTCCAGCAACTTGTGACAGAGGACGACTTTGCTACCAGAGAGCTTGGTTTCTCTGCTCAGTCTAGTTCGGGGTTCGCCTGTCATTTACTTTACTCACCTTTGATAGAGAATTTGTTTTTATTAAATATGTTTGAAAGTTGCATTGTTGTTGTGGCAATTGGGCTCAGCAGAGAACAGATAGGGTTTTAACTAGCCATAGCTTATTGTTTTTCCAAATTCATGGTGTGCCAGTTACAGGATGTTAGTTTAGTTTGATGGGTGTCTTCGGCTGTACAGCTAGCTGAGTAGTGTTCTGGTAATCTGAGTAGTTCTTGGTATTATGTTCATTTACTTAAGTTGAGGGAAGAGTTCATTCACATTTATTTTGAGTATGAGTCAGCCCTATTATTTGCATATTTAAATAATCCTATCATTATAAACGTGGATTTGTTTAGGCTCTGGCAACTGCACATAACACTAAATTTTAGGTAGTTTTTCATTTACCCTCCCTTCCCCTACAGAAGTTGTATAAATGGAATTTTTTTCTGTGTGCCCTATTTTTGCTAATTTGAAAGTAATTAATGAAGTAAATAACAATTTGCTGTGAAAGCCGGCACTATGTATGTCATTGACCATAATGCTCCGTGTCTACATGGCTTGGAGTTACACTGAATAGCTTGGAGTTACAGGGAAGCTATTCAATTAAAATAGAATATTAAGAACACACATATTACATAGTTTAAATTTCCCTCAAAGGCTCAAAGGGCTTTTGTTTTAATGGCCTGTATATTTGTCAGCCTCTTTATTTCTGCTTTAAAAAAAGTCTATTCGATGTCACTAGGGACCAGGTACTATTCAAATCATTCAAATACTAACTCATTAATTCTTGTAACAATACTGTGGAGCTAGATACTGTTATTGCTGGCATTTTATGGATGATGAAACTAACACAGAGAAATTAGGTAGTTTGCTCAAGGTCACACTGTCATAGACACATTTAAATTCGTACAATATGGTTTTAAAGGTCAGCTTCTGACTTCTGACTGTTGTACTGGGACTCCTTATTCAGTTGCCCCTAAGATTTAAAATAATGTGTTTTTTTTTTTTTTTTGCTAGCATCTTAGATGATTGTAGGGGATGAGGAGGAATTGAGGATCAAATTAAGAACCCTTTTGCACACGTCAATAAGCAAGTACTTTACCCTTGAGCCACATTCTCAGCCTGAGATCATTGCGCAGGGCTTGACACTAGGAGTAAACCTGGAACCTCACGCACACTAACTAGCCTAAGCATCCTACCATGGAGAGGAGCCTCACTCCCCTGAACTGGCTATGTCTTTCAGGCTGGCCTCCCAAAGGTTTTATTTACAAACATGCCCTACCGTGCCATCCAAAGATGTGCTTTTGATATGGTGTTTCTACTACATTAAAATTTAATTCCTGAAACATGGAAAGGAAAAGACAAGGCAGAAACTAGGTTTAAGACCAGTTGGTCTTTGAGATCCATTCTAACTCCTGTCTCCATCAATTCTGTTTTAAAAGCATTTCAGTTTGGAAGAGAAAGTCATTTAGTTACTTCCTTTACATTGGATTTTGCTCAGTATGAACGTTTTTTAAAGAATTGTCTTTTTGAAAAAAATTGTCTAGCTTGTTTGTCTATAAGGCATAAATTGAATGCTACCCAATTGCGTTCTCGAAGGGGCAGGGGGAAGGGACTTATCAGTTGATAACCAGGCATGATATTGTACACCTTTAATTCCAGTTCTTGGGAGGCAGATTTCTCTACAGCTATATGGTGAGGCCAAACAAGTCTTTGAGGTGCTTATGATGGTGCATGCTTGTGATCCTAGCACTTGGAAAGCTGAGGGAGGAGGAATGACAGTTCTAAAGCCACATAGGGTTACCTCACCTTATCCTGCCTCTCTATTCTATAGGCAACGTTTGTGGAAAAGAAAGTTAAAATGACACCAGTGCATGGTAATTGATGACTTTATTTTGATGATATTATTTTGAAAGTTCCGTGTCCTTTATTGTGCCAGATCCTCAGTAGCTCACAGGGTAAAACTTAACAAATGAGCAAACTGTTGAAGCCTGAAGCACCTTGTGTTGTATGTACTTTAGATTCATCATTAATCCTGGATGTGAGTGAATGTTAACCAATATAGGCTAGTAGGTTGTTGATAAGTACTTGTTTTGTGACATACGTGTTGTAGACAGGCAAGTATGCACATCCATTTGTTACATTGTAAAATTCGAATATAAAGAATAGATTTATATGTAAAGGATTTTATATAGTTTTTGTTGTCCATGTAAACTATCCAAAAAGCCATCATTTGTCTTAACCAGCAGCTTTTTATTAAGCTTTAAGAGAATGATGTTGATAATGAACTCTTTTTTTTTTTTTGGTCACTTAATTTATATACCCATTTCTTTTGGTACTGGTAGTAAAACCAAGGCTTGACACGTGCCAAGTGTCTAGGTACTGTGCCACTGAGGTGCCCTTGGAACCATAAAACATAATTCTTATTTCCTGAAGTTTGTTTTAAAAGATCAACTGAAGAAGATAGAAGTTTGCTGCAGGAATATATAGGATTATTTTGGAAATCCTATATTGGTGGTCCTAAGGTAACATTTTTCATCAAAAAAATTATTTGTAAAATTGTAGATTTTTTTAAAAAGCTAGATTATATCACAATTCTTAATGAAACTTATTTCATGCCTAAAATTAAGTCCTTTACTAAGCTATACTTAACATTCTATTTCCACCAGGTTTTTTGGGGGGAGGGTCAGTAGATTTGAATTACTTAGGATATTGCATATTAAGTACTAAGGAGTACAGTGTGTGCACATAGAAATCTGGGAAGCACTAGGTGCTAAGGAAGCAAAAATCTTAGCTCTTATGTAATTACCGTGACCACATTTTATGTGGATTTAGTCTAATTGTCATAACAAAGTATGGTTTGTCTGTGCTAGTGATTATCCAGTTTTTACGGCTGAAGAAAATGGCATTAGAGGAGTACCTTGCCCAAGGTTATCATAGCTGTGTTATGTGGGGGCAGCATTTTGAGTCAAGTAGTTTGATTCTAGAATCATCTGCTGCTTTTGGTAGTATTCCTTACAATAACTTAGTAACTACATTGCATCTCCACAAGGTATGTTTGAACAGGTATATTTGTCTAATATGTATATAATAACATCTTACTTGGTGGGCAGTTAGTTCATGCTAAACAATGTTACAAAGAAGCATTTAATATTGTTTTAGATAGGTACAGTTGTTTTTCCCATCTTACAGAAGAGATACCTGATGTTACAGACACCTGAAACTTTCCAAACCCTAATCCCAGCACTCAGGAAGCAGATCTCTGGGTTTAAGCCCCGCCTGCTCTACAAAGCAAGTTCAGAGGGACAGGATTTGACACCTTGCCAAATTCTCACTAGTACAATAGTAGAACCAAGGTTTAGCTCCATGCATCTAGCCTGGGGACTTACCTTCATTTTAAGGACAGTTTTACGTAGTGTGACTTATAGTTACTTTTATGACTAAAATTCTATACTATGGATACTTAGATTTTGTACACTATTTAATGAATGTCTTATCTTTAAAAAGATTAACATACTATTTCTTGATTTTTTTTTTTCTCCCTAATCAGTCAAGATTCAAGGGGGGAATCCCTATCTTGTGGATGAGAGATTCTGAAGGGGAAAGGAGCTAATGTGTATATCCTCTGTCAGGGGCAAAGTTGAAATGCCATTGGCAGTACATGGACATCCTCCTGCCCTGTAACAAAACTGTGTGTGTGTTAATATACAAAGATAATGTTCTTTTTCCTTGAAGTCTTCGATTTAAAAACCATGTGATCGTGATCCAAGGAAGTGCACTGCAGTCGTCCTGTGTCATCTCATCTACTAGCAAGAGATCGCCCCACACTAAACCTGAGTCATCGTAGGACAGTTCCTCTGCACATCTCCTCAGTGCATTTCCTTTCTGCACTCCATCATAGCTGAAATTAAAGTTGATGAATTTGAGGGTTGCATTTGTTTGATGCCATGTAGTGGCAATGTGTTTCCCTCCTTCATTGATGTCCTGATAACTTCTCAGAAAGATTCTGTACCCTTCTCTCCTACCAAGTTATTGAAAACTGAGACCTAGAGAACAAGTAAAACCATCTCCTGCTACAGTCCCAGAAATGATACTGCTCTTGTAGATAATCCAGCCCCCACTCTAACCCTGCGGTTCCTGTCCCCTTGGGTTCTGTCTCACTCACTCCTGGAACCACATATATTTTGTCATCTGGCGTTGCTTCACTTGAGAGATTAACCTCCTTAGACCAGAGTCTTCACAGGTTTCATGCCCTGACCATCATGATTGGAGTGTGGTTTTCACTACATGACTGACTTTTGCCATATGTTTTCTCTATTTGAAGTACTGTTTCTCTCCATTTTTTTGCTCACTCTCAGATACTGTTATTCTACCTATTCTTTTTAGCACACGTTCCTTCTCAGTTAACATCTTTTCTTCAATGTATCCAGTTAACAAATGGGTTGCTCCCCCCCTCCACCTCAACCTCCCAGGATCTACAAAACACCCTTATTGATTCTTTTCAAATATGGGTTTAGATGATTCTTCTTGTGTTCTAGTATCCCCTCGTTTGGGTCTTTTGTCATTGGTACTTCTCCATGTTCAATGGGTGTTCTTTCCCACTGTACTATACTTTCCCTTACGGAAGTGAATATGCCCTTAGACATTTTTATTTTCTCGTCACCTTGCTGAATACCTGAATGTAGTAGTGGGTCATTTAAAAATGTTCAGAGACTGGTGAATAGATTGATGAAACCAAAAAAAAAAAAAAAAAATTAGCCGGGCAGTGGTGGCGCATGCCTTTAATCCCAGCACTTGGGAGGTGGAGGCAGGCGAATTTCTGAGTTCGAGGCCAGCCTGCTCTACAGAGTGAGTTCCATGACAGCCAGGGCTACACAGAGAAACCCTGTCTCAAAAAAAAAAAAAAAAAATTCATGATTCCTTCTTTTGAAAGAAAACAAACAACTTACGCAAAAGTACCAGGAATATATCCTTTGAAGTCAAGTGAACTGTATCTTTCTCCAGAATAGTGTGCTGATCTAAAGACTATATTGATTTTGCTTTTGGTCCTATCTTGTAGGTATCTTCACTTGTGGTGAAGTGCCTTCAGGGGGAGAAGTTAATTCTTACTGGTTGTCAGCTGTGATGATTGGTGCATTAAGTATGTTATTTTACTTAGAATGTTTTGAATCTATTTACAGTGGTTCTGCTGGAACACAATACCATGTAAGTCAAAGAGCATCTGCTGTTGAACCTGTATTTAATCTGGAATTATTGAATATTTTACCTTGACAAGTTAGGAGTCGTAAACTTGTTATAGGGAAAGCATTTAAAACACAGTACCTCCCTTAGTCCATTCTTTTTTATATAGCACCAGTGAATATGAACATAATTTGAGGTAACAATTTTTATTTGAACTTCAGGGAGATTAAATAATTTGCTGAGCAAAAACTGGCATAAATCCTGCAAAGTTTCCAGTAGTAGATTAGTGTTGACCTCCAGAATGTTTTTCTGGTGGTTGTTGTAGCTTGGTAGCTACAGACCAAGAGTTCTTGTCTTAGTTTAGGTTTTATTGCTGTGAAGAGACACCATGACCAAGGCAATTCTTATAAAGGCAAACATTTTATTGGAGCTGGCTTACAGGTTCAGAGGTTCCATTAGTTCTCATCACGGCTGGCAGCATGGCAGCGTACAGGCGGCTGGCAGCATGGCAGCATACAGGCAGATAAGGTGCTGGAGAAGGAGCGGAGAATTCTGCATGGTGGTCCACAGGCAAGCAGGAGACAAGTCAGCCAGGAGGAGGTTCTCTTCTGCCCCAGGCAGAGCTTGAGCACTGGGAGACCTCAGAGTCCTCCTGCGTGGCTGTGTGCTTCCTCCAACAAGGCCACACCTCTCTTACTGTGGGCCAGGCATATTCAAACCACCACAGCCCTCATTCCAGCTAGTTCTCTGAAGTCTTAGACCGTGGGATTTTTGTTTTTTTGTTTTTTTTTTTTGTTCATGTTGTTACTACTGAGATCTTCTGAAGCTTCTGGGGGCACACTAACCACTTTGGATTTAGCCAATATTAGCTATTGAGTTTTTTCAAGAAGGAGTGTTTAGGTGAAATGTGTTCACAGCAAGTAAACAGGTTGATTATTGTTGACAACCAAGTTTTCTAAGCATCAAGTGGAGAAGATTGGCTTTTCAGTATGTTAGTATCTATGCCTTTTGAAAAGAGAAAGTGGGCCTTTTGTATTTGTGAGAAATGCCAGTTTAAAATCAAATTTACTAGAGTTTCTGTATAACTAAAATTAATTGGCTTTTATTGTCACTGGTTTGGATTTCTTTCAATTAAATGATGATTTTCAAAGCCATGCTCCATAATATATTTTGTCTAATACTTTTAGACTTTATTTCAGTTATTAAAACAGGTTGTTGTGTCTCCACCACCGCAGCTTTGTTCATGTGCCTCCCTAAATAAAATACCTGAGACTTAACAACATTTTAGTGACCATCATGTTACACTGAGATTCATTTTATCCTTGCTACTGTTATAACTGAATACTGGGTAAATATTGTGATTGTAAAATGTGCTATGTACATTTATAGGATGGATGATGCTGATAATTCTGAAAAGAGTGTAAATGAAGAAAATGGAGAAGTATCAGAAGACCAATCTCAAAATAAACACAGTCGTCACAAAAAAAAGAAGCATAAACACAGAAGTAAACATAAGAAACATAAACATTCCTCAGAAGAAGATAGGGATAAAAAACACAAACATAAGCATAAGCATAAGAAACACAAACGGAAAGAAGTTATCGATGCTTCTGACAAAGAAGGCCTGTCCCCTGCAAAAAGAACTAAACTTGATGATTTAGCTTTGCTGGAAGACTTGGAAAAGCAGAGAGCCTTGATTAAAGCTGAGCTTGATAATGAGTTAATGGAGGGGAAGGTCCAGTCTGGAATGGGGCTTATTTTGCAAGGCTATGAGTCTGGCTCTGAAGAAGAAGGGGAGATTCACGAAAAGGCAAGAAATGGAAATAGGTCCAGTACCAGGTCTTCCAGTACACGGGGAAAACTTGACCTTACGGACAACAAAAATAGTGCAAAAAAACGAAGTAAGAGCAGGTCCAAAGAACGGACTAGGCATAGAGCAGACAAGAGGAAGAGCAAGGGAGCTGTGGAAACGGCGAGAGAGAAAGCAAACAGGAGCAAGTCCAAGGAGAGGAGGAAATCCAGAAGTCCATCCAAAAGAAGCAAGTCTCAGGACCAAGCAAGGAAGTCCAAGTCCCCTACCCTTAGACGGCGGTCCCAAGAGAAAGTAGGGAAGGCCAGATCTCCTGCTGATGAGAAGATGAAGAGTGAAGAGAAAGGTAAAATAAAGGATAGGAAAAAATCACCAATTGTAAATGAAAGAAGTCGAGATAGATCTAAAAAGTCCAAGTCCCCAGTTGACTTAAGAGATAAATCCAAAGACAGAAGGTCAAGGTCCAAAGAGCGGAAGTCAAAACGATCTGAAATCGACAAAGAAAAGAAGCCGATTAAATCACCTTCAAAAGATGCTTCTTCTGGGAAGGAAAATAGGTCACCGAGTAGAAGACCTGGCCGTAGTCCTAAAAGAAGAAGTTTGTCTCCAAAACAACGAGATAAGTCAAGAAGAAGTAGGTCTCCTCTTCTCAATGACAGAAGATCTAAGCAGAGCAAATCGCCTTCTCGAACTCTGTCCCCAGGCAGAAGGGCCAAGAGCCGATCCTTAGAAAGGAAACGGAGAGAACCAGAGAGGAGACGACTTTCTTCTCCAAGGTAACCTGTTCACGAAATAGTCATGCTTTTTAATAGCAATTTATATTTTAAAGGAAAAAAGTGAATGTAAAGATAACTTTTAAGTGAGATAGTGATGGGTTTTATAACACATAATTTAGTGCGTTAATTATATTAACACTAAGGTTTTTTATCATAATTTATGTGTGCTTTAAGAATAGCTTAATGATTCTCTATTTTTTTTCAAATTCCTGACCTAATTTGGCCTCTAACTTGCTCAGTCAACCATTTAAATCTAAGCAGTTTTCTAGAATATAAATGGGATTATTTTAGCCCAGGGAGAGGGAACCCTTCATAACTCTTTTTCCTTTTTGGTGGGGAGGGTTTTGAGACATGGTCCAATGATAGAGCTGTGACTGGTCACAAACTTAATGCTCTCACTTCAGTCTCCTAACTGCTGGGATTGAAGGTGTGTCCCACCCTGCTGGGCCTAATTTTTGTATAGTGTACAATCAAACGATTGACTAGGATCATAGAACTAAATTTGGAGAAAATAGGAGAGGCATTCTAGAGACAGGTTTACTGTATATAGGAATTGTGCATTTTGAAATTAATCTGTCAAGTTTTACAAAAGATGTGGGCTTAAAGATGGTATGAATTCTGTTTACTCATTCCTATTAATATTAATATGTTCAGTGTGACTAAATTGATCTTGAGGTTTTCATCATCACATTCTGAGAACTTGGAAGAGAGTTTTCAAAGTGCCATCTCAGGAGGTTGTTTATTCTTCACTTATGAATAGCATTACACTAAAACTGCCCCTTTCCTTTAGTTTCTGCATTGAGACTGTTAGGTTTACTAATTGTTTTTATCTGAAGTGTTTCTTTGTCATCCTTGGTATTCCATTTTGAAAGTTTTATGAAAGGCCAACCTTTAAGTATTTATTCAAAACACCCCTGCCTTTTTTTTTTTATTGTAAAAGAAGTTCAGACTAAAGAAAAAGCCAAATAATATAGAAACCTTAGACTCCCAGCCCTCTACAGCCCCTCACGATATGTTTATATCCTGCTAGCCCACTTTATGTACATATTTCCTTATAATGGAGTCTTCCAATCTATCTCAAAATATAGATGGTATACTTTTTTTTTTTTTTGAAAACATGCTTTGGTAGCAGTATATGTAAGATGTGTGTGTGTGTGTGTACAAACATATATCTATATACACATACATGCATATATGTATCTGTTACAGTGTAGAAGTTCCATATTTGCTGATGAACATTACATGGGTTTATTTTTCACTGTTGTGTACAGAGATACATGTTGGTTATATTTGAGGCTTCTGAGTAGAATAATCATAGAAGTGGAATTGCCCAGTCTCCTTATATTTACAGTAGTATCATAGAAAGTTCAAGTTAACTCTGACTTCCACATGTGTGCTAAGACACACATGCCCACATACATAAACAAAATAAGATTCTTAAGTATAGAAATGTCAATATGTAGACAATTCAAAATGAGGAAGTAGACTATTATGACCCATTTAGGGAAGTTTTCTTTTGAGTTGTACATAAAATTAGAGTTTCTTTTTAATATATAAATAGACTTTAAATTCTTAAATTTTGAGGTTATGGGAAATAAACTTATTGAATGCCTTCTCTAACACCATAACGCCAATGGGGTCATCTGACTTTAAATGGTGATTCAAAGTAATTTAGTCAGTTACTCTCATTAAGATTGTGAATCTTATGCCTTTAAAATATCAAACAGATTCTTTTAGTTTGGTCTATTTTTCTCTGAATTTGTTCCCTCAAGAACACGACCTCGAGATGATATCCTTGGTAGATGTGAACGATCAAAAGATGCCAGCCCCATCAATAGGTGGTCTCCAACCCGAAGAAGAAGTAGGTCTCCCATTAGAAGGAGATCCCGTTCCCCATTGAGACGCAGCAGGTCTCCTAGAAGAAGAAGCAGGTCTCCTCGGAGAAGGTAAATATGAAGGTCCAATGCTGTCATCTCCATTCCTTAACCTTTGACTCATTTTGAAACTTAAGTTAGCTACATTGGCAGGTTTTCCGACAGACCACTTTTCTTTGAAACGTTTTAATTGTGATCCCATAGCTTCCTTCTGCCAGCATGTAATATTGCACACAATTTTCTTTTTCTTAATTTTTATGTGCATTGGTTTTTTGCTTGCATGTATATTTGCATAGTATGTCAGGCCTCTGGAACCGGAGTTACAGACATGTGGGTGTTGTTAATTGAGCCCCGGTCCTCTGGAAGAGCAGCCAGTGCTCTTAATTGCTGAGCCACGTCTCCAGCCCAACATAGTTTTCTTTTGTGTAATTTCTTTTGAAATTTATACAAACCATTGGTATAAATGGTTTGTATAAAATAAAGAGTGCCACCAAATAGCCGGGCGGTGGTGGCGCACTCCTTTAATCCCAGCACTTGGGAGGCAGAGGCAGGAGAATTTCTGAGTTCGAGGCCAGCCTGGTCTACAAAGTGAGTTCCAGGACATCCAGAACTACAAAGAGAAACCCTGTCTCGAAAAACAAACAAACAGAAAAAAAAAAAATCAGTTGAATGTCTAGGGAGACGACTCAGCTGCTCTTCCAGAAGTCCCAAATTTGAGTCCCAACATTTGTCATGTGACCACAACCACATGTAACTCCAGCTCCAAGAGATCCAGAGCCCTGTTCTGGCCTTCCTGGACATGACAGACAGACCTGCATACACATGGTATTCATGCATACAGACATACATAATAAAAACAATCTTTAAAATTGATAATACTTAACATTTTTTTTAACTAGTCCTTGCTAAAAGGTTGTAGAAATAATTTGATTTCTGGTTAGGATTTTCTGACTAAAAATAAACATCTCAACTCATTGCTGGAAAACATTGTATATAAAGTGTATTATTTACAGGTTATTTAAAAACGACTTTAAAACCTTGCATATATTAACCTGAACATATGCACATTCTTTTATCAACCCTCTAGCATCTTTTTGAATGTATTTTAGGAAGACAACACACCAAAGGCTTACATTAGAACTACCTTACATATTTCTGACAATTTACTCTTTAAAACTGTCTTCCTAGAAACGAAAATGGTTAGTCAGAGTGGTTCTGCTCAGTGTGAGGTATCTGCCAAGTGTCTGTGGCAGCTATCTTGGCAGCTCTCTTGTCTTCCCAGTTGTAGATATTTTCTCTTCATAGTGTCATCTTTTCACATATGTAGTTTTTTCAGTGGCCAAAAAGCATTGGATCTCTTGGAACTGGAGTTATAGGCAATTGAGTTACAGGCAGTTGTGAGCTTCCTGATACAGGTGCTAAGAACTGAACCTGGGTCCTCTGCAAGAATGGTAAGCCAGGCTGGAGAGATGGCTCTGTGCTTGAGAGCCCTGGTTACTTTTGCAGAGGACCTGGACCCACATGACCCACAGGGTGGATCACAGCCCTCCCTTTCTCTTCCCTCTCACTATAAATAAATCGATTAATTGGTATTTTTAAATTTAAAAAGAAAGCCTTAGGGTCACATTAGACTTACCCATGTTTGTCTTTCCTGAACATAATAAACAGTAGTGTGCTTTTAAATTGGTTTTATTAAAGCATAACTAGGCCAATAGGAAGGGATGCTTGCACAGAGACTGAATAAGCTTAATCCCCAGATCCTATGGGGTGTAATCTGAGAACCAACTCTTTGAGGTTGTTTCCTGGGGGCTGGAGAGATGGCTCAGTGGTTAAGAGCACTGACTGCTCTTCCAGAGGTCCTGAGTTCAATTCCCAGCAACCACATGGTGGCTCACAACCATCTGTAATGGGATCAGATGCCCTCTTCTGGTGTGTCTGAAAACAGCTACAGTATACTCATATACATAAAATAATAAATAATTCTTTAAAAAAAGAGAGTTGTTTTCTGGTATGTGCACACACACACTCATAGTCACACACACACACACATACACAGGCGTAAATAATACAATTTTAAGACTTTATAAAGTAACAAACTCTTGCGTATAAAGTTAGGAGTTGTGCCGGTTATGTCTAGTCATCACAGCACTCTAGTCTTGTAAAGAAGATCTTGCCTCTTGGTGATCAGTCTCCTTTGACTCTAGTTTTTAGCAACCATCTATTGTCCTGTCCTTGTAGTTTCAACTTATGTTTCACAGAAAACTCTAGTTTTACACTGTCACTTTTGAAGTTTATGTAGTTATGCAGCTTTAGATAAGCACAACTCGCATAAACAGCTATGAGAATAAACACAGCTGAGACCCAGAGGAAACCTTATTTTTGCAGTATTAATAAATGCATGACTGGAGAGATGCCTTGGTGCATATGAAAATGAACACTTGCTCTACCAGCATGAAAACCTGAGTTCACTTAACCCAGCCCTCAGATAGAAAGCTAAGCATGGCTACAGATACCTAGGCATCTAGGGGTCACAAGGTGGATCCTGAGAGCTGGCCACTCTAACTATATTGTGAGACTGTCTTGAGGCAGTAAGATGGAAGACAGTAGAGAAAGGCATCCTGCTCTGGTCTCTGCATTCTTGCACAGGCATGTGTACATTCACCTTCACAGGCATGTCTACATACAAGATCACATCCGCATGAGCACAATACAGAGTCACACACAGCTTTGGTACTCTGAGAGTATAGAGGTGCTGGTAGTGTAACTTAGTGGTAGAGTGCTTGACTAGCACACACAGTATAGAACAGTCAAAGAAACAAGAAACATAAGTATTTGTTTCTGTTGCTCTTAGCTCCATATTTATGAGAAAATAATTAATTCAATAAGTATTATTAACTGTGCTTAGATGTTCAAATTCCTAAGAGGCCAGAGAGATTCCTCAAGACCACTTGCTGCTCTAGCAGAGGTCCTGGGTTTGGTTCCCAATACCCACATGGTGGCTCACCATTGTTGACTACTAGTTCCAGGGGCTTGAATTGTACACATACATACATACATACATACATACATTCAGGCCCTCACAAACAAAACCTTTAAAAACAAATTGTTTAAACAGTTTGGGTCTTGCTATTCCCAGTCCTCATAGCCTCCTTCGGAGTGCTGGGATTATATGTTGCATCTCCATGTTTGGACACCTTTCTTTAATAGAATAGATTTTGAAGGTGTCTTGGTTTGAATCTCTTTTACTGCAGTGAAACACTGACCTAAAAGCAAGTTGAGGAGGAAAGGGTTTATTCAACTTATACTTCTGAATCTATAGTCTCTCATTGGAGGAAGTTGGGACAGAAACCCTAAGCAGGATTTCTGGATGTAGGAGCTGATGCAGAGGCCATGGAGGAGTGCTGCTTACTGACTTGCTTCCCCTGACTTGCTCAGCCTGCCCTCTTACAGAAACCAGGACCACCAGTCCAGGGATGGCACCACCCTCAGTGGGCTGAGCCCTCCCCTATCGATCACCAGTTGAGAGCATGCCTTATAGCTGGGTCTCATCAAAGTGTTTCCTCAAGTGAGGAGCCTTCCTCTGATGACTTTAGCTTCTGTCAAGTAGACACATAAAACCAGACAGTACAGAAGACATAAGGTTCACAGAAAAATTGAGCATAGAGTTCAAAGTCCCCCTTTATTCTTCCCCACACATGGTGGTGTTTGCTCACTTTATTTGATACTTTAACAAATATTTATATGTCCCCTTTTTTTCTTTCAAATAGAGATAGGAGTCGAAGGAGCAGGTCACGCTTGAGAAGAAGGTCTCGATCACGGGGTGGTCATAGGAGAAGGAGCAGAAGCAAAGTAAAGGAAGATAAATTTAAAGGAAGTCTCTCGGAAGGAATGAAAGTTGAGCAAGAGTCTTCATCTGATGATAAGTAAGAACGGACTGTCACCATTTCATGTTTCTAGTTTAGGAATATTGATGTACTGGAGGGCTTCAGTTTCTGCCTGACTATCGTAAGTGAATCCCTGATTTCATCCTGAATTTAGAAGTTAACCCTCTGTGCTTATTAGGTATGTTTTTCAAAATTTAAGGGCTCTGCTTTTTCTAGATTGAGTTGAATATTGTGCCATCATTTTACTGTCTTCCT
This sequence comes from Tokudaia tokunoshimensis, assembly GCA_036184795.1. Taxonomy (NCBI): domain Eukaryota; kingdom Metazoa; phylum Chordata; class Mammalia; order Rodentia; family Muridae; genus Tokudaia; species Tokudaia tokunoshimensis. Next base: position 29,613,526 of record BTHU01000022.1, on the reverse strand, counting down.
TTTGCTTTTATTAGAGCAGACCTGTTTGGGAGAAGAAGTTTCTGTACAAAATTTAGACTTTTCAGTTCGTGTCAGATGTTGCATGCTTTTCTGTTGGACTAGTTGCTAGGCAGTTAACTGTTACAATGAGATAGAGAAACAGTTCAAATGACTACGTTTTCTAAAGTATTAGAAAATGTTTTAAAATGCAAGCTTCTAAAAGCACTAGTTCAGAAGCAAAGCTAAGAGTGTTTCTCAGTAGCATTTGTTGCCTCCATGGAGACATTTTGGTCATGTCTGAAAGAAGACATGTTGTCACCTGGTGGCAGAAGACCAGGGATATTAGATCCTGTATTTCACAGGCCAATTCCCCTCACAAAACAAACCACCCCTAAAATCAGCAGTGCTTGAAGTAAGGAGCCACTGTTGGTTCTACGACTGAGAAAACTGGGAAGGAGAAGGGTTCTTAGAGCTTGACATAGTCACAATGCTAGAACTGCTCAGTGGTGCACTTAGTAGGTCTTAAAGATTCAAGAGATTCTTGAAGAACATGTGGGCCGACGGTCCAGTTAGAATTGGACATTGAGCCATGCATGTCCATCTGAAAAGAGTCAAGTGTTCATATGTATCCTTTTTTTAAAATCCTTTTTTGTTTATCATGTTTGTTTTTGCTGGGTTTGTAGGTGGCACCCCAGCCTGCTTGCATTTCTGATAGGAAATAGACCAGAAGCTTCCATGAGCTTTCTGTGACCCAGAAAAAAAAATGTCAGCTTACTTGTTCTGTCTTTGCTTTAGAAATGAGAAAACTTATATCAGAGCAGTGAAAACTCTTTTCTAAGGTCACAAAAAAGTCACTGGTGGGTATTTTGAATCCAGAGATATTTCTTGTTTCCCATTTTGGTGCAGTGAACAAGGTGAGGGTAAAATTTGCTGGGCTCCCATTAGACAACTTTGAGCCTTGGATCAGTGATGGCTTAGACCATGACTCAGACTTTAAAGATGTACATATTGACAATTGGAAAATCTGCAAAAATGTTTGAAAACTTTTTTTTTTTAAGCCTTGAAGATTTTGATGTGGAGGAAGAAGATGAAGAGGCACTAATAGAACAGAGAAGAATACAGAGGCAAGCAATTGTGCAGGTGTGTGATGGGCCTTCTGTGTAGTGCTTGGTAATCAGTACAAGAAAGGCTTTGAAGTTGAGCAAAGAAAGAAGTAGTGACAGTAATCAGGTGGTCACTAGAAGAGTTTAAACACATTCGTGAGGCTTACAAAGATGACCATATTAATTTTTTTATTCAATATATTCTTCATTACATTTCAAATGTTATACCCTTTCCCAGTTTCCCCCCTCCAGAAAACCCCCAACCCATCCTCCTACCCACCGCCTCCAAGAAGATGCCCCTCCACCCAACCCACTCCCACCTCCTCCCTAACCCCCCCCCCCCCGTTTCCCCTCACTGGGGCATCTATCGAGCCTTCATAGGACCAATGACCTCTTCTCCCACTGATACCTGACAAGGCATTCCACCACCACACTTGTGGCTGGAACCATGTGTACCCCTTAGTTGATGGCTTAGTCCCTGGGAGCCTGGGGGGGGTGTCTAATTGGCCAACATCATTGTTCTTCCCATGGGGCTGCAAACCCATTGAGCTCCTCCAGTCCTTCCTCTAACTCCTTCATTTGGGACCCCATGCTCAGTCCAATGGTTGGCTGCTAGCATCTGCTTCTGTATCTGTAAAGCTCTAGCAGGGCCCCTCTGGAGACAACCATAACAGGCTCCTTTCAGTATGCACTTCTTGTTGCCCACAATTGTATCAGGGTTGGTGACTGTTTATAGGATGAATCCCCAGATAGGATAGTTTCTGGGTGGCCTTTCCTTCAGTCTCTGCTCCACATTTTGTCTCCATAATTGCTCCTGAGTATTTTGTACCCTTTCTCAGAAAAACCAAAGCACCCACACTTTGGTCTTCCTTCTTGAGCTTTCTGTGGTCTGTGAATTGTAATTTGTTTATTTTGAGCTTTTGGGCTAACATCCTCTTATCAGTGAGTGCATACCTTGTATGTTCTTTTGCGATTGGGTTACCTTGCTCAGGATGACACTTTCTAGTTCCATCCATTTGCCTAAGAATTTCGTGAATTCATTATTATTAATAGCTGAATAGTACTCCATTGTGTAAATATACCACATTTTCTGTATCCATTCCTCTGTTGAAGGACATTTGGGTTCTTTCCAGCTTCTGACTATTATAAATAAGGCTGCTATGAACATAGTGGAGCATATGTCCTTATTACACGTTAGAACATCTGGGCATATATGCCCAGGAGTGGTATAGCTGGGTCCTCAGGTAGTACTATGTCTAGTTTTTTGAGGAACCACCAAACTGATTTCCAGAGTGGTTTTACCAGCTTGCAATCCCACCAACAATGGAGGAGTGTTCCTATTTCCCCACATCCCCTCGCCAGCATCTGCTGTCCCCTGAGTTTTTCATCTTAGCCATTCTGACTGTGTGAGGTGGAATCTCATGGTTGCTGTGATTTGCATTTCCCTGATAACTAAGGATGCTGAACATTTCTTTAGGTGCTTCAGAGCCATTCGAGTTTCCTTGTTGAGAATTCTCTGTTTAGCTCTGTACCCCATTTTTTAATAGGGTTATTTGCCTCTCTGGAGTCTAACTTCTTGAGTTCTTTGTATACATTGGATATTAGCCCTTTATTGGATGTAGGATTGGTAAAGATCTTTTCCCAATCTGTTGGTTGCCATTTTGTCCTATTGACAGTGTCCTTGCCTTGCAGAAGCTTTGCAGTTTTATGAGGTCCCATTTGTTGATTCTTGTTCTTAGAGCATAAACCATTGGTGTTCTATTCAGGAAAATTTCCCCTGTGCCCATGTATTCAAGGTTCTTTCTCACCTTCTTCTCTGTAAGCTTCAGTGTATCTGGTTTTATGTGTAGGTCCTTGATCCACTTGGACTTGAGCTTTTACAAGGAGATAAGAATGGGTCAATTTGCATTTTTCTACATGTTGACCTCCAGTTGATCTAGCACCATTTGTTAAAAATGTTGTCTTTTTTCCACTGAATGTTTTTAGCTTCTTTGTCAAACATCAAGTGACTGTAGGTGTGTGGGTTCATTTCTGGGTCTTCAATTCTATTCCATTGATCTTCCTGCCTGTCTCTGTACCTAACAGTTTTTATCACTATTGCTCTGTAGTAGAGCTTGAGGTCAGGGATGGTGATTCCTCCAGAAGATCCTTTGTTGTGGAGAATAGTTTTAGCTATCCTGGGTTTTTTGTTATTCCAAATGAATTTGCAGATTGCTCTTTCTAGCTCTATGAAGAATTGATTTGGAATTTTGATGGGGGATTGCATTGAATTTGTAGATTGCTTTCAGATGGCCATTTTTACTATATTAATCCTGCCAATCCATGAGCATGCGAAATCTTTCCATCTTCTGAGATCTTCTTTGATTTCTTTCTTCAGAGGCTTGAAGTTCTTTTTTTTTAAATTTAATTTTATTTTATTTTTTAACATTTCAAATGGTATCCCCTTTCCAAGTTACCCCTCCAAAACTCCACTATCTCCCCCCACCCCTTCTTCCCCAATTTCCTGACTTGCATTCCCCTATTCTGGGGAATTGAGAGGTCCATTTCTTTAGTTATTAAAACTGACCTGTTGGCTCTTTGTTTTGTTTTATATCGACTGTAATATAAACTTCTTGTGTAAAACATGAGAATTTAAAATATTCTTTTTTTTAACAAATATGAAAATTCTTACAGTATAGGATAAATTGGAAGTTCTTTTAGCAAAATCAACTATTTGGTACTATACAAAAAACTACTTTAAAAGGATAATGGCAATCTCCCCTACCCCCCGTAAGCATTTTATTGAGATAAAGCATAAAGTAGGTTAACAAAGTAGAAACGAAAAAAAATATCCAAGATGAAAGCAATGTTAACACAGGAGGAGTGGGAACATAAAGGCTGAAGTAGGTAGGACTCAAGCTGGCCATACAGGCACTGTGGCACACATATGAACAAACGCTATCACATCCGGCGGTCGGTACTCAAGATGCTCCCCACTTGTCTTGTGCTCTTGTATCAGTTGGTGGTGTTGACACTCCACCTGGGCACCATCCAGTGTGTGCAGGATGGGATTCTTAGATTCTGCGCATTAGTTGGGAGGGAACTAAATTCACTCATCAGTAAGAAACTAAAACACTTTAAGTCAGTCACTCCTGCTAAGGCTAATGCTTTAAATGCAGTTGTTTGTTTAGTGCATTTAATAACTACGGTCTACACATATGAAAGCCTAAATTTTTAATAAGATGGCCTTTGTCCCCACTAGAAAAATTGATGGGAATTGGCATTTACCTATTCATTATATACTTATTAGAGCAGCTAAAAAATAGTCTAAGTCCTCTGTCATGTACTACCACAGCAACAGAAGGCAAGCCCAGCTGAAGCTGCATGCAGTCAGAAAGCCAAATTTTACTATTAGCCTTTCCCCCCTTGAAAAGACTGTGGCTCAGAAAGCTTTTATATAGTTTTCCCTGAAAACAAAGAGAACTGTACAGTATAGGATAAATTGGAAGTTCTTTTAGCAAAATCAATTATTTGGTACTATACATAAAAACTACTTTATCTAAAAGGATAATGGCAAATTTTACAGTTTCAGTTTTGCTTCAGGCTTTTGCATTTGTATGCCTCTGTGTGTGTGTGTGTGTGTGTGTGTGTGTGTGTGTGTGTGTATTATGGCCTGAGCATGGAAATGAAGATCATTTGGTAGGAGTTGGTTTTTCCCACGGTGTGTGGGTTCTGGAGATTGAACTTAGGTTGCCAGCTTAATGGCAGTCACATTTACCCACTGAGCCATATTGCCAGCCCACAGTTGGAGTTTAAATGAAAGCTGAGTGAGAAAGGTTGTTATACACATATCAATAGTCATGAAGCAATAAGATTTGCTGCTTTGAAAGACAAACCACACCTCGTTGGCTGTCCTGAGACAAAAGTCATGCCAGAGGGTAGAATTTCATATGGTTAGGTCAGGTTATACCACCTGATGAATGTTCACCAAACACAGCTACTTTTCAGAGTTTGCAAAATCGGGCATTTTGTAAGTGTTGTGCACCTGATGTGAGCCAGGTGTGGTTGCCTTTGTTTTACGTTTGCAGTGCTCCCAGTGTCCTCATGCAGCACCTCTTTGCAAGTAATATATTTAGATAATATCTGGTTTTATGAAGCTAATGTATCTATTGTTATTATAGAAATATAAGTATCTTGCTGAAGATAGCAACATATCTGTGCCATCTGAACCAAGCAGCCCCCAGAGCAGCACAAGATCACGATCCCCTTCGCCAGACGACATCTTGGAGCGGGTGGCTGCTGACGTAAAAGAATATGAGCGGGAGAATGTTGATACCTTTGAGGCCTCAGTGAAAGCCAAGCATAATCTAATGACAGTTGAACAGAATAATGGTGAGTTAGAGTATCTACCGAAGCTTTTCTCTGCAGGTTTAGCTGTATCACCTTATAACAGTTAGGTTTGAGGAAAGTTAAAAAGAAGTAGGAATATTATGTTCAAGTAATGTTCTGTATTAATGTGCTTTTTAACTTATTTTGTGTGTGGTAGGAGTGCACGAGCCGGCCAAGGAACAACCTCAGTTCCCACCTGTCTTTCCTTGAGATAGGGTCCCTTACTGGTTTGCAGTTTGCTGAGTAGGCCCGGCTGCCTAGCTAGAGAGCCGCTGTCTTTGTCTCCCCAGTGCTGGGATCACAAGTTTGTACTGCTTTGATGCCCTACTTGTTTAATACAGGTTTTGGCAAGACAAGGACCCTACTGATACTCATTTCTTGTTGTCAAGGATATTTTATTCAGGCATCTGATTGAATTGTGGCCACCCATTGCATTCTAATTTAATAAGAATGCATATCAGGTCGTTTTCAGTACTGAGCCACAGTTTTGGAAGTTGCCTAGAATGCCAATGTACAAGAAGGAAAAGAAGTTGAATTAACACTACTGACTTTTTTAGGTTTTAGTTTCTGTTTTCGTTTCTCCAGTATTAATGTAAGAAATGGGATTCCTAGGTCAGTAGTGGACTATTTGTATGTGCTCTTGATATAAGTTGTCAAATTCTTCTCTTGCAAGTTAGGTAATTTTGCCATCCTATAAACCACACCTAGGTACTTACTTATCCAAAGTCTTATTCATATAGTATTGTTGTCTTAGAATTTTAGTCACTGTCCTTGATAAGTACTTGCAACCTAATGCTAGCTTGAATTTGTATTTTTCTTACTGTGATTTGGGTGTTTACTTGTTGAAAACCATTGTATTTCTTTTTTCTTGTCCAGTTTTCTTTATGAGTATTAGGTATTTTAGGGGCAAATTTTAAACTGGTAGAGGCTGATCTATATCTGACTAAAGAGAGAATTTATCCTTTGAGGTATTTAATATGAGACTTTTTTGTTTGTTTTTCAAGTCAGGCTTACTCTGTGTAGTCCTGGCTATCTGGAAACTTTTCTGTAGAGCAGTGTGGCCTTGAACAGTATACTACCACACTGGCTTTAATTAAGAAGGCTTTAGGGATACCTTTTCATTTTAATCCAAGATTATCATAGAGCTGTTTATCGAAACTGGTCATGGCAAAAGTTGACATTAGTTTTTCTGCTTTGTTCTTGCAGTGGATATTTCATATCAAGTGTAAAATCTGTTTCTCAGTTGAATTATTGGTTGAAAGCCAGTGTGTAAGAAGGAGATGTTTGGTTAATACTACTGATTCTTCTCTTGACTTGGCTTTAATTTCTGCTTTTATGTCTCAAGTTCTAATGCATATTTATTTCATTTAAGGTTCATCTCAGAAGAAGCTTTTGGCACCTGATATGTTTACAGAATCTGATGATATGTTTGCTGCTTATTTTGATGTGAGTAATTTTAATCAGTGACATAGGAAAAAGTCTGTATCTAATGCTTGTGAGTAGTTACAGGGCAATGAGGTTTGCATTAACAACATTGGAAGTGTTAACATCTGGACGGGACGTGTAACCAGCATCTTAGAACTGCAGTGTACCAGTTTTGTTCCTCTCTGAGGCCAAAACCGTATCAGAGACTTTAAAAGATTTACAAGAGAAGAATCGGAAAACTAAAGTTGCACATCCACCCAAAAGCCTAAATATATATAGTACTTGTGTGCATGTATGTACAAATGGCACCTCAGCACATGAACAGGAGTATATGTGTAGTAGTTAGATACCATAATGGGGTTGGTTGGGTTGTCTTTGACAGTATTAATTTTCTGCTTTATTTTTGTTCTTTTTGCTGTAATGTTTTATCAGTGCCTTTTTATTGAAAGTCTTTACTACAGATAAACCTTAAAGTCTGAAGCCATTTTAGTTTATACTTAAAGGGTCATAAATATAAGGCCTTAGTAAGAAGAAAGAGAGAGGATAGATGTTAGAGGAAAAATCAAAATGAGGTAGAATAATCACTGTGTGAGACATTGTGTTTGGCCTAAGAAGTCTGTAATGCATCGCATGGACCACAACAGGAACATTAGAAGAGACTGGATTAAGAGAAGATGAAGTAAATACTGCTCCTGTTGTAGTATCACACTCACCATTTGCCTAGGTGATACTTGGTTCCCTTTCTGTTACTCTAATGAAATACCTGGACAGTTAATTTATAAAGAAAAAAATATTTGTTTGTCTTCTAGTCCATAATCATTTGGCCTTGCTGCTTTGGGTCCATGAGTAGACAGTGCATCATGGCAGGAGCAGGTGGCAGTAAAATTGCTCATTTAATAGTCAAGGAGAGGGAGAAAAAGAGGATTCAGGGTCTCAGAAGCCCCTTTGGTCTTATAGGTGTCAGCTCTTTAAAAGACTCTACTGCCACCCAACAGTGCCAGCTTGGGAACCAAAGCATTTATCACAGACTTGGGAGTGTGGGTTGGGGGTGTTTAATAAACTACAGCATTATTTCAGGACTTTCTGGGTATCATGGAAAATAATATGGAATAGGGTTATTCACAAATACTAGATAGATGTTGTTATTTTTAATTTTCCACACAGGCTCAACCTAGTACAGCCAGTGAATGTTACTACATTTCATGCCTGTGTGGTAAGGGTACAAATGTCTCCATGGACAGGGAGGCAGAGAAGGATGTGATGCAAATCGGTAGGTAATGGTGGACACCGTGGTTGGTTAACTGAGTTCTAGTCTGTAGGAGTTTCTTCAGTCTGGTTCATCAGCTAAAGGAAAACAGATCTGATTTTGAACTTTTATTTTAAATTTTAGTGCCTAATCAAGCACAAAAGCTTTTGGAAATCTTAAATATTTTTCCTGTTATTTAAGATGTCAGACATTTTGGTAATTTTACCTTGGCTACCTTGAATTTGTATAAGCAATAGTAACAATCAACTAATGAAATAAAGTGCTAGTATTGCCATTTTTTGTTATTAGGAATTGCAATCACCAAGTTTCCTCCCTCATTTCAGAGTGCTCGTCTGCGGGCTGCTGGTATTGGGAAAGATTTCAAAGAGAATCCTAACCTCAGAGATAATTGGACAGATGCAGAAGGCTATTACCGTAAGTTTGCATTTCTCATCAACTTTAAAATTCATTGTGCAATTCCATAAAAGTACACTGCTCAAATAATCCCACATTGTTGAACTCCTTATAGAAAGGTATGGCACAGTCAGTCATGGCATGGGGATTTTTGTTATATTCCAGTCAATAGCCCAGAAGCATTGCATATTAATTAAAGCAAGCCTACATTTGTATGTAGATATTTTCAGGCATGAGTGAATTCTCTAGAGAAAAGGGTCTACCACTTGACCATCTTTTTATTATAAGTCAAGAGAAGCAGTATACAAAGGAACTCGTCATGGAGGTCTTTGTCATGCAGTACTACAGCTGAAGACACCTCAGTGAGATGTTTATAAAGTTGTCAGCAGTTGATAGGACCACAGGAACTCTGAGAGTTTCTGAAATAGGAATGCAGCTTCTGTCACATTCTGAAGATGACCAGTGGAGGCAATGACTGGTTTTCCATTGTGTATTGGAAACAGTGAAGAGTTGATCCAATTTTAAATAACTCCAATGTGTAAATGACTTCTTGATTTTGTTTTCATAATCATATCTTTAATTTTTAAATTTGGTTTTAGGCGTGAACATCGGGGAAGTCCTAGATAAGCGTTATAATGTGTATGGCTACACTGGGCAGGGTGTGTTCAGCAATGTTGTACGCGCCAGGGATAATGCAAGAGCCAATCAGGAAGTGGCTGTAAAGATCATCAGGAACAATGAACTCATGTAAGTTCAGAACTGAACCAAAATCAACAACAATAAAACATCCAACAAGAAACTTAGTTAACTAAAATTTTTAGAAAAGATTTTTGACTATAGGATTTTAAATTTAGAGCCATGTGTTACATGGGAAGTTCTATTATGCCAAACTCATTTCAGTACCTACTCTGCACCAGTATTTCCTTAGACCCTTCCTCGTCCCTCTGTGTCACCTAATGCCATCTTCTGCTTTGACAGCCTTAATCTGTAAAGGAGAAATGGAAGGATATGGACTGTTAGTGAGCACATAGCAGCCAGCAAATCAAAATGATTCATAGCTACTGACAGTAATTATTTGTGTCTGTCATTCTTGGCTTTTTTCTTTCATAAGCATAAGTAATTGCCATTCCCATTTAAATCTACTGCACACCGAGCTGGTGGGAGAGCCAGCTTTTCACTGGCCTACAAACGTTAGAAGTATTACAGATTTTTCTTGAAGTCTTTGACTGTCCTGGGTTTTAGCAAGATATATTTGGCTGGGAAGTCTAACCATTTGTACTGTGGACACTCACTTTTTAGATGCAGTTTATGAAGTTTATAGTCAGATTTTCATTAGTAAAGTTATATTTATGGAGTCACACCCAATAATCATTCTTAGAAGAACTAGAATAATAATTATATCAAAATATTTTGAGATTTAGAAAATTTTAATTAAGTAACACTTAGGGAGATAGTGTGTTGCCCGTAGTTTATCAGGCTGTGTCTAACATGTTACTGCTAAATTCTTAATGTCCTAATCTTTTTTTCATTGAAGGCAAAAGACTGGTTTAAAAGAGCTAGAGTTCTTGAAAAAACTTAATGATGCTGATCCTGATGACAAGTTCCATTGCCTGCGCCTCTTCAGACACTTTTACCACAAACAGCATCTCTGTCTTGTCTTTGAGCCTCTCAGGTAAATGTCAGGACCCGAACAGTCAATTGCTCCTGTAGTGTATCCGGCAGCCTCATGTGGGTAAATGCAAGGGACTGCTTAGTTTTCCTGTTGGTTCTTCTTAGTAACTGTATTATCTTGAAACTCATCAGAGTGTAGAACATAGAGTTGTGTATTGGGTGGCAGACTGTAAGAAACCTCAGGAGCCCTGCAGGTCAGCAGGAGTGGTGGGGACAGATACCAGTTTGACCTTCAGCAATATGGCTGCTGAGTTGTATTTTCAGGAGAAGATCTTCTCAAGTAATGTAGTTCTTTATTTTGAAAATTGAGCTTTATTGGGAAGCTGTATTATGGACATATTGTTATTCTCCCATCTCAGTGCCAAATAATTTATCAGGCATTCGGAATAAGGGTTCTCAAACAATTATATAAGTTGTGTTTTGCAGTTGATTTTACTTTGCGCTTGAAAGTATTTTTGCCTTTTGTATTTGATTTTCGACCCCAGTTTCTTATCTTTTCTCTCTTTAAAGTATGAATTTGCGGGAGGTATTAAAAAAGTACGGTAAGGATGTCGGCCTCCATATTAAGGCTGTACGATCGTACAGTCAGCAGTTGTTCCTGGCATTGAAACTCCTTAAAAGATGTAATATCCTACATGCAGATATCAAGCCAGATAATATTCTGGTAAGTCAAACAGCCATGCCACCTTGTGTGTAAATCCATATCTCTTCCTACTAACTTATGATAGGATTATTGTTATACTCTAAAATAACATTTAATATAATTCTGTGTTTAATAACTAATTGTGACTTACTTGCCAGATTTTATCTTTGTATGAAATTGAGCAGTGAATTTCATAGACAACTATGAGGAAAGAGGAAATGAATTGTCCCTTTTTAAAGTTTTGATGAAGGCATTTATAGTGTGTGGACTCCAAGAGTGATGGTAATGATCTCCTTGGGTCGCTAGAGAAGGATGTTCAGTGTTGTGTGTCCTGGACACAGGACCTGCTTTCTGCTGAGCAGCGGTTTGGATTTAAAAGGTGCTTGCTTGGTTCACTTGGTATTTTAGATCCAACCTTGCTCTTTAGTGTCCTCAGACTCACGGTTTTCCTGCCCCAGTTGCCCAAATCTCATGCTGCAATTACAGACCTTTTTTTTTGCCTTTGAAACTGGCTTCTGGGGACCCAGGCAGTAAGGTCAGCTCTGGCTATGTTTTGTTGGAAGTCCTTCCTTTGAAGTTGTGACATCTCTTGTTAGTGATTTCTTATGTAGAACAGTCAGATTTCACAATGTCTGGTCTTTGTGAAATTTGGAGAGACCTCATCAGGGTGATAGCATCAGCGCAGAAGCACGCCTCTGCCTTCCGGCCCTCAGCTTTCTGTGGTGTTCACATTCTGAAGCATATTTACAACTTAGTGAATCGCTCGATCGTCTGCCAGTGGTGTGTTCTACAGCATGTGCTTTCTTCCTTTATTTTTTTCCTCTTATTTTGACTTCAAGTATGTGGGTGTCTTGCCTGTATGTATGTACACACACACACACACACACACATGCACGCACGCACACACACACACACACGCATGCACGCACGCATGCACACACACACACGCATGCACGCACGCATGCACGCACACACACACACATGTACACACACACACACACACACATGCACACACGCATGCACGCGCACACACACACACACACACACACACACGGTAAGTGGAGTGTTCACAGATGGCAGAACACCAGATTCCTTGGGACTGGCATTATAGGCAGTTGTGAGCTGCCCTGTGAGCTCTAGGAACAAACCCCACCCCCACGCCACTGTTTGCTCTGGGATCAGAAGCCTCTTAGCAACTGAAGTGTTTTTTTAGCCCTCATACCTCTGGGTTTGTTTGTTTGGTTTTGTTTGTTTAATGCATGCTTTTTTTTTTAATATCAATTCTAGAGTAATGCTCCAGAGGAAGAGCCACATATGTAATGTAAGGCTTTTTCTTTCCTGGAACTCATGTTAAGCTATGACAGACTAAATTCTTTTTTTGTTGTTGTTCTTTTGTTTTGTTTTTTCTAGAGACAGGGTTTTTCTGTGTAGCTCTGGCTGTCCTGGAACTCACTCTGTAGACCAGGCTGGCCTTGAACTCAGAAATCTGCCTGCCTCTGCCTCCCAAATGCTGGGATTAAAGGCGAGCGCCACCACTGTCCGGCTGACAGACTAAATTCTTAAGGAGATTGATTGTGACTGGGTAGGAGATCCTGAAGCTAGGTGATAGTACTTGATGCTTGCATGAGACACTGGCTTCAGTCTCTCCAGTACCATATCCCTAAATTTGTGGTCTCAAGTTTAATGAGTCCCAAAGCTCTTTAGTTCACATTTATTTTGTGTGGTTTTATGTATTTGGTACATGAGCGTGTGCACATGTGTATAGCATGTGCCTACATGTGAGCATGTGGAGGCCAAAGATCAGCACAGAATGTCTTTACTGTTTCGCCGTCTTTTTTTTTTCTTTTGAGGCAATCTCTCACTGGATGTGGAGTTTACCCATTAGCTAGATTAGCCAGTCAGTGAACCCCTGTGAGTACCCTGTGTCTACCATTGTAGTGCTGACAATAGAGGCGCTTAACACCACTCCCATTTTCTTATGTGTGTGTTTGGGATCTGAACTCTGGTCCTCTTACTTGTAAAGCCAGTGTTTTCCTTGTTGAGGCACACACATACCATCTGTCTTAGAATAATTCCTTCCAGGCTATTAAATTAATAATGATGCACATTTCATATGATTCTTGCTTTGTGTTTGTATTGTATCATGTGTGCCTGATATAACTTAGGGGTGGGATTGCTGAGCCATTAGTGAAATGGTAGGTGTATTGTAAGTGGATTATAAAATCGAGTGGCCAACTTTACACATTTTTAACTACAGATTTGTTTTGTGAAAACAATATACATATACAAGAAACACCTGCAGTTTAGACAATTACACAGTAAACACTTGTGTAGCGGCTGAGGCAGTTTGATGTTTGACAGTGCCCTAGAAGCTTTTGTTATTAGCACCTCCTTTCTTTCAATCAGTGTTAGTTTAGGTTTTCACATGAAGTTTGGAAACTAAATATTCCTTCTTGGGAAAAAAAAAACCTCAGAGAGCACCTGGAACTGATTTCACTTCTGACAATCCAATGTCTTTAGCCTGGTTTTAGCCACATGATATGCAGCGTTCCTCATTGGGGATAGAAGTTGCATAGCAAACTAAAAGTGTGTGTGTGTGTGTGTGTGTGTGTGTGTGTGTGTGTGCGCGCGCGCGCGTGTGCACAAATGCAAGTGTGCATTCATAGTGTGGTGGGAGTGGTTGTTAGTTGGTACAGCAGGTGTTACAACTTTTTCAGTAGCCGCATGGATTATTTACCATTTTAAGACAACTTTCTACTGGTCTCCAAAGTAAGAAAATTGGTCTTGATGTTGTGTTGTTGTTTAAAATAATTTGTGTTTGGCTGGACTTAGTGGCTCTTGCCTTTAATCTCAGCACTTGGAGACTTTGTGAGTTCAAGGCAAAAGCTACAGAGAGAGACTCTGTCTTGGGATGGGGGTAGGAACTTAGTTCTGTGGGTCCCACTGATAGTCTAGTCTGTCAACACTGATTATACTTTGTGAGGATAGCCCGCCCTCCCCCAGAGGGTACTGGAGCTGGTTAAACTATTCATTGTCCCGGGGATGGGAAGAGTGGGCCAAGTTCAAGTCCCAACTCAGAATTTGTATGTGTCTTTTGAAGGGGGGAAGGGACTCTGGAATATGAATTCTCTTCACTTGTTAATCCTGAACATGCTTCTGGTCATGAGTGGCAGCAGTCATGGGAGCACCTCCAGCCTTTCTCTGTAGATGTCACTGTTACTGTGTATGTAGAGAACAAATGACTAATGCACAGTTCATGTTTATCAGCTTTGTTAGATACGTTTAACATTTTCCTGCTAATACGTTCTACTGAAGGGATTTAACATTTTTCAGACTTAAAGTGGTGACAGTTTCAGATGATGTGATCCAGGTAACTGAATCGCTAGTGTTAGTCACGTGCCGCGCCCTCCTTTCTTTGCCGTTGTAATTTCCTGGCAACTGGCATTTGATCTAGTCAGAGGTTTTCTATTAATAAATGTTCTTGTGCTCTTGTTAAGCATTCAAGGGAAGCTTAGAAATGCTTTGCCTCATAAAATGAGATTTTAAATACAGTTAAATAAAATTAATTGTACCTGGTATTCCCTGTGTTTTCTCACTGGAAAAAAGTCTTAAAGATGTAATAAAATATTGAACGAACACTTTTTATAATTAGGACCTTGTATAATAGAAAAGGAATTTTGAAATGAGTGATTTTTGTTCTTAGTATAGGGATTAGTTTAAATTCATAAAGACAATCTTAATTTGTCTGTTTATTCCTGACATGAATTGAATTTCCTTAAAAAATGTTTTGCAGGTTAATGAATCCAAAACAATTTTAAAGCTTTGTGATTTTGGATCGGCTTCCCATGTTGCAGATAATGACATCACGCCTTATCTTGTCAGTAGATTTTACCGTGCTCCGGAGATCAGTAAGTGTCTCAGAGTGCTCGTGTACGTGGGCCATCCTCTGTGGTGGAGGCAGCGTGTGCAATGTCTAAGCACTGTTTTCCGTCACACTTCAGCAGCTGCACGAGGTCATTCATGAGGAAGGGAACCATAGCAAGTTCATCCTCCTCAGGTGGAATGAAGGTAGTTGTGACAGGAGTCTTGATCATGTCGAGCAAGAGTAGCAAAACAGTTGTGGAAAACCCTCGACTTTAGAAGACTGCTCTTGATTGTTCAAGGTCTGATTATCACGTTTATGGATTGTGTGGGACCTTTGGTTTTTCTCTTCCTGTTGCTTGGGTTGAGGTGGACTAGCACCTCCAGCAAAGGTCAGAGGAGAAAGAGAAGCGTCTGTACTTGTCCCTCCAGTTCCTCTCCTTGCCCTATTTTTAAACCTGTTGGCATTTTTTTGTTGTTGTTTTGCTTTTTTTGTTTTTGTTTTTTATTTTTTAAAGTATCTCTTAAGAATTAGTGGGAAAAAAAACCATGAAATTAAACTACGATATTATGGATTTGGCTATAGTTCAAGCTAAGGTAGTGCCCCATTCCTGGAAATAAAAATTAAGGAGTCGCTCATTTTTATCCTCATGTATTAAAACTCCATTTTGTTTTTAGTTATAGGTAAAAGCTATGACTACGGTATCGATATGTGGTCTGTAGGTTGTACCTTATATGAACTCTATACTGGAAAAATCTTATTTCCTGGCAAAACCAATAACCATATGTTGAAGCTCGCCATGGACCTTAAAGGAAAAATGCCAAATAAGGTAGGCTAACTTCCTTCCTGTAGACTCGGAGAGTCCTCACACTTTGTCACCTAGACTGTAGCTATGAAGTAAAGTTCCCAGAGTTGTGGCTGGTAGCTGCACTGACACTCGAGTTCCTTTTCTTGTTGCGGGTGTTTCAGTTAGTGGTTCTCTCCTTGTCAAGGGCTACCAAAGGGAACTCCTTTTCAATGAGGAAGAATGCAGCCCTGTAGAGACAATGGAAAGAGCTGCACATTAGTCTAGCATGTCAGGGAGTGCACTGGTCAGAAGAGGAGGTAGCTAAGCTCTGCTGACTTGCTAAGAACTCTAGCTTCTGAGTACAGCAAGAGAGTCTTGAATGCGTTCGTGAATTACTATTACATAGAGTTGGTAGTGTGCCAGGCAAGATTTGTAGTAGTTTTAAAGCTATTTGTTTCTGTTTTTAGATGATACGGAAAGGTGTATTCAAAGATCAACATTTTGACCAAAATCTGAACTTCATGTACATAGAGGTTGATAAAGTAACAGAGAGGGTAAGTCTGGCTTGTGTGTGCTATGTGTCTTTTCAGTGTGGGGACTGTGATGAGGATTCACACTTAGTTGGATCAGTGCTCTACCACTGAGCCCTATGCGTTATTACCACAAAGTGAGTTCTGTGGGGTGTGTGGAGCTGTGACTGCTTCTAAAATGGCAACAGAATAGACAGTTCCCTTTGCTACCAATTTGTGAATAAAACCCATCAGGCTATGAGAACAATGAAGGCACTTAAGATGTAGGTCCTTGCCATCGTTTCCTTAGATTGCCTTGGTCTGGCTTCCCAAATGTCTTCTAGATTGCTGTTGGAGAAAGTTTTCTATATTTTGAGTTCTGCAGTTACAAGCCAAGCTCTCTGTCATGTGAACTCTGCCTTCTTCAGCATTTTGTTTTCCCTGTGAGTCCGCTCTTGGCTAAGAGGCACCCTGGTTCAGGCAGGCCTCGGTCCTTTGCTCAGGCTCCCTTGAGCTGAGTCATATCCTGAGTGACTGCTTCTCCTAAACACCTTTATCCAGCATTGCTGACATATGCATTGTCATATACATACCAGTCTTTCTAAAACCTACAAGATGAAGCAATAATTGCTAATTTTTATCTATAATACTGAGCCCTTGTTTTATCAAAGCACAGAGTAACATGTCTTGGGGTTGACTTGGTTCACTTGCCACTAAAGAATAAAGCCATAAGTACAGTTCAGGCAGCAGATGCTTACTGCATGTTCCTGGTTAATGTGCAGATCTTTTCCATTTAAGTTCTTAATTCTCTTTGAAAAGATGTGGAGGTTAAAACCACATAACAGTTTCAAAATTGATTGATCATTATAAGTATTCTTGTTCATGTATTAATATTTTGGTAGAAAAAGCAGTCTGATTTACATACATGTAACTTATTTAGAGCTATGCATTGTAAAAATTATTTTTAGGAGAAAGTTACTGTCATGAGCACCATTAATCCAACTAAGGACCTGTTGGCTGACTTGATTGGGTGCCAGCGACTTCCTGAAGATCAACGTAAAAAAGTACACCAGCTAAAGGACTTGTTGGACCAGATCCTAATGTTGGACCCAGCTAAGCGAATTAGCATCAACCAGGCCCTGCAGCATGCATTCATCCAGGAAAAAATTTAAATGAAATGAAGAAACTCCAAGGGTTTGAGTAATTAAATACAAAGACTGAAGAAATTTCACAGCAGTTTATTATTAATGTATATAAACTTATAAATATTTCTGCAGCAAATTTGAGGAAGCATGATATATTTGAATTAACACCGAGGGTGATATTTCTTTTAGAAATGTTAGTTAATCTGTTTTGTGTCTTATGTGAAATTTCACTGTAGAAATGTTTTAATTGCCAAGACTGCACAAAATTACAGTGCTAATGTATATGGTTGCAGTTCACATAAAAGACAAAAAGCATCTGTTATGAGTAGCAGTGCTGGGTGGTTGATTTGTTTTTAGCAGACTTGGCTTCAGTTTGCTCTTCAGATACAATGGCCAGCATAAATGCTGTTTATATTCACGTTTTCCTAGGTGTGTGTGTGCAGGCCACAGCAGCATGCCCTTGGTGTAGTCAGTGCCGAAGGGAGTCTGTTCCTTCTTGAGCCTGCCTGCAGGGATGTCTCCTCTTTTAAAGCAGGTTGTGTACAACATTCAGTACACTGAAGGTAAGCTAAACCATCAACATCACCAGTGTTTTAAGATGTTATTTTATTGGAATAATTGAAAATGAGGGATAGCTTTGTGGCAGAATTCCCTGCATGTGTGATAACTGATCTTGTTTTTTTTTCTGCATCGCGACTGTGGCATAGTTACAGTTTCTGTTCTGTTCATCACATTTAAAATTTGAAGCGTATGCGCTTGATGGATAGAGCGCCTTCAGTGTACTGTTTCTTATTAACTTTACTTTTTTTTAAAATCAACTTGCTATAGACTTTATACATTTTGTTAAATACAGTTCTTAGTGACATAGAAACTGCATAGTTTTCATTTACTAATTAAAATGTTGAGGCCTACTTCTGAGAGTCCTCATATTTAAAAGATAGACAACATAATGAGATTTTTAACTATTTGTATGTCATTTTGAAAGTGTACTGCTTTATGGTAAAAGTGTTTTTCATTTGTTCATTGTTTGCATTATTTGTGATCATGTTGTCTTTCAATACAGGCATAAACCTTCCACTCTTGAACAAAGCAGCTGCTTTTTAAAAGCGGTAATTGCTTCTTTACCTTTTATTTCTTTTGTAAATGAAGCTTTTCTTTTAAAATGTGACTTTAAAGTGTTGTCTATTGCATAAACAGTTGACACTCACTTACTGTAATGAGAAGATTGTTCTACTGCATGGGAGGTGGACCATGCAGATTTCTGTATGTTCTCAGTATGCATCACTAGATAATAAAGTCTTTTGTGAACAAGGCATTTGTAGCCATTTTTAAAAGATTTTGTCTTCAGTGCTGGTAAGTCAGGTAAACTATAAATAGTTAAAGCAGTCTTTGTTTTTCTCCTGAAAGTATTACCTGCTAAAGATGTAACTCAGTATAGCCTTATTTCTAGATTTTTTTTTTTTTAATAATTAGGGTCTTAATTATTTCATCCAGAAAAAGTTCTTCAAATTTTGTCAGCTTTCAGTGTAGTGAGGTTGTTCCTCAGTGTAGTAGGTTATGGGGTATTACTCAGGATTTAACTAATGTTTCTGCTATTTTCTCACTTTTCCTTTTGATGGTGCGGAAAGAGAAAAAGGAAAACGGGGCACAGGCCATTCGACGCCTTCTCCAAGGGGTCTGATTTGCTGAGACACCAGCTTCACCTTCTTAACAAGGTTATTTCTGACAGCATGTGTAGATAAACATTTAGCAACAATTTAAACCAAAATCATGTAAATCGGCTTGGTTTTGTGACACAAAGGATTGTGTATGTTTAAGGTGGTAGAGAGAATTTTTAAAGTCCTATGTAATCTTTTCTGTTTGGGAGTGGGTAAACTTACTGTTTGTCTCCCTGAGGATTATAGAGAACAATAATAACATTTGGGGGTTTAAATAGTATTTTTACATTGTAAATGGGATTTTTTTATTCACCCAGGCACCTAATTACAACAAGCATGCACATTTTGGTGCACTCAAGAATGGAATGTCAGAATAGCAGCATTCTCCTGGTGGGTTATGCTCCATTTAAAGACATGAAATGAACTGCACAGCCAGGAAGGTGATAGAGAGATAATAAACCACCTATGAACCTACACTCGGCTCCTCATGGGTAGACTTACTAAAGTAAACACACGGTGATTTCCCGCTACAGGTAGAGTGAAGCCTTTTAGATAAGGCATCACGGCACAGCGTCCACCTTAATGCTATGGGTAGGGATTTTCCCACCATGCTTACTTTACTTTGGTGCTTATATGCTGCATATTCAGGTCTCTAATAGTTGTCTTCACTCAAAATAGTTAATGCTTTCCTCCTGATGATTTTCATGGCTTCATTTTATAGTTACTTAATAAGTTAATTCCACTAGAAACAGTTCATCTTATGCCTTCAAAGCTTTTGCCTGCTCTTTAAAAAAACAAAGTTGCTTGTTACTTGTTTTTTTGTGTTTTAGGTGCAGCTCACTGGAAGATGACGGCAGCCAGAAGACATGAGCCAAGGTTTCTGTCCTATAAAAGATCTTTGCAATTCTCATTTAGTGTGTGTCTGAGTTGTAGTTCAGCATTATAGTTTGGGTTTCATTGCTGTGGTGTTAGAACAGTGCTTTTGTGCCCATCTGTAAAGTGCTCCTGTGTGTCATAGTTTCTGCAGTTACAGTCTTCCTCGAAAATAAAAAACAAATTCAATCACAAAAAGCCCACATTTCATAGTTGTCAGAATTAGGTCGTGAAGATAACTAAGAAAAAAAATAGCTACCAGGTTAGTGTACATTTGAAAATAATCTGCAAGTTGAGTGTGGTAGCCACACCTGTAACCTCAGCACTCCTGGAATGGAGGCGGAAGGATTGGGAGTTCAAGGTCTGCCTGTCCTATAAGAGCTCCTCCTTTATTTATTTATTTATTTATTTATTTATTTTAATGCTTTGGCTTTAAGCAAGTGCCTAAATCATAAGAGTAGCCTAGGATTTTAACAAGCTGGTCAACTCCTTTAATAGCTGTTCTCTGTCTTAGTCCTTTGTGACCAACTTTTAATGTCAGAGAAATAAAATAGTAATAGTGGGTATTGGGGAAGTGAGAAAGGTGGTACTATACCACCAACTTCCCCAGCCTTAAACTGCATTAGATATTCTTCCTTCTGTCTGATGAGGTAACATCACTGAGGTAGAAGTTTGGAGTTCCATAGGGGCTCTCTTAGGTTGAGGTCAGTTGTGAATGATTGTATTGGACAGACCTGCATTCATGTTTCTGATTCACTGAAATGTTTTCAGGTGAAGCTGACTGGCAGGTTAAGAAATAGCAAGTGATTACCAAGCCTGAGGCTCATAAAACTTTTTTGTCGTTGAGAAAAAATTTAAAGCCAAATGTGTGTTCTTTATAGGAAAGAATACCAAGATACTTGGATATTCATGTAATCATTATATACATGGGCAGTTAATCCAGTACCTCCTAACATTATTCTGGGCAGTCTATGCACACACCTTGAAAAGGGTTCAGAAAACTCTTAAGCATTTTTTTTTTCCTGAGGTTAGAGGAGGGGCAGAGAGCCAGGAAGCATCCGTCATAAATGTTAGGTCTCTTGGCCGACTTTCTTCTCAAGGACCTTCAGATAGGAGGGAGTTGGGCAGTTCTGAACAGGAGCAGCATTTTGTTATAAACAGCGACCGTCCGGTATTTGTGTTTACGCTGAAGTCCCGATTAACAACGCTCTATTTCTTCATTCCCAGTGGCTACTTGCTCAGCTATTTTATTTTTAAAAACAATGTGATTTTTATTTTACCATTGCAATTACCATCTTTTTTTTTCTCCTAACAAGACTAAATACTCAGGACATTTTTGGGATACAAAATGCATATTTTATGGTATGTAGCAGAGTTAGTAAAATGTAATATTCCCAGTTTGACCCAGGTTTGCATTTCCTCTAGTCTACTCTAGAGCATAGGTAGAAATAGACTCGGAGATGAAACAGGAATTACATGTATTAAAGTTTAAATTATTTTGGGAATGAGTGTTTATTTTTTTTGGATAAGATTGTATAGTGAGATGTGATAATAAAGTATGTGATTTTCTTCCTTATGATAACATTTGGGCCTTATAAGTAATGTTTTGTGGCCATTATATATTTGACATGAATTTATTCTCCTACGTGCAATGTCCTAACATAAATAAATGTTCACTGCAAATCATCTGTAATTTTTCCACGTCAGTGCTGTATATAAAGTTGACTAAGGTTTGGGTTTTGTTTTGTTTGTTTTAGATTTCCTTGAGATCATTGTAGCATCCTTACTTTTTCTTCTTCTGTATATAGGGTAAGGGACTGTTCTTCTGAAGAACCATTCCAATTAGTGATCAAGATACGGAAGCTGCTCTGAGAAAATGTTGTGTATTCTAATTGTTTATGATACCATCTGAGTTGTAACTTACATGGTAGCAGCAAATGATCCCAAACAACTTAATAGGAAGCTTAATAAAGCGTGCCTCTCACTACCACACTGTCTCCTGGCATTTTCTTTATAGAAATCATTTCTTACCTGGTATTGTTTCTGAGCTCTTATTTTACAATGGCAGATGTGCTTTGTAAAGAACCTGTGGTTAAATGTGACTCAGGACTTGTGCATTAAAGCTAAATGGGAATCTTTCCCTAACAAATTCTCAGAAGAGAGGCCTAGGGAAATGGCTCAGTCAGTGCTTGCCTTGCAAGCGTGAGGACCTGAGTTCACATTCCCAGCACCCACATAAAAGCTGGACACTGGCTGGTTTCCTGTAACCCAGCACTGCTGGGAGGGCAGATACAGAATACTCTGGACTTTGTGTAGAGAGTTCGACCCTGTCTCAGAAATCAAAATGGAGTGACATGGAAAGACACCCAACATCAACCTTTGGCTTTCACGTGTGTGCCCACACATAAGCCATACACACAAAGATCTTAGGAGACATAAATGTGTGCCTTGAGTCACGATGATGGAAGACTGTGGAGGGCCGTGTCCGGCTTAAAACCTGTTCTCAGAGCACTGGGTACCGAACGCCAGTGCTGTATTCATGTTCCTTCTCTTTTCCTCGTAGTGAGTTTAAATTTCTTCTTGGCTCATTGCTGTGTCAAGGCTACTTACCCTTAAATTCTGCTCACTCATTTTCTTTTAAGGAAATGTTTACAGCTTTTAAAAATAAGGAACAAATAACTAAGAGTCGGCAGCACATGCTAAACAGGATTGGAAGGTGTCAAACGGTTAATTAGCTAACTGGCAGGTAGAGTTGAAGCTAGCCTGGTTGGTCTCACTGAGGAACAGGTCCAGTGGCAGAGGTTCTGAGTGGTTTTGTAAAGATCCCCATTGTAGTTTTCTGCTTGGGTGTCCCAGGAGCCCAAAAACGTGCATCTGATGAAATACAACCTCAGACGAGCTAAGGAAGTCTAAAGAGTGGAAAACTAAGCATCAGGACTTAAGAGAAAGCCACATTTGCTTGAATGTGTTACTTTGTATTGATTTGTGTTTTAAACCCATCAGAAAGAATGACAGAAGTTAACTCTGGCAAACCTAAAGGTTTCCAGTGTATTTGTTTGGCCAGTTTCCTCCAGCGGTGAACTTTACACTAGACTGGTGTATGTATATTGCTTTTCCCAATAAGTCATATCCTGTCATTACTCCCTGCCCCATTCCGGTTGGTCTCCTACACCTCTCTCAATCTGGTTTCATTTTAAGGACTCAAGCACAGAAAATTTCACCATCTATCTCACCAAATAGCCCCTCTGCTCTAATTGGAAATGGCAGTGTTTTGATACTCATATAGAATCATCTGGTGGTTTTGTGGTCAGGTTTTTCTGGTTAAGTTGGGTTACTTGTTTTGTTGAAATAGGATTTCTTATATTCCACCCTGGG
Organism: Tokudaia tokunoshimensis; assembly: GCA_036184795.1. Taxonomy (NCBI): domain Eukaryota; kingdom Metazoa; phylum Chordata; class Mammalia; order Rodentia; family Muridae; genus Tokudaia; species Tokudaia tokunoshimensis. The sequence continues at coordinate 29,590,468 of BTHU01000022.1, read as the reverse complement.
CTTGAACTTGCCATACATTGGAGGATGACCTTGAACTTCTGATCCTCTTGCCTCCACTTCCCAAGTGCTAGGATTACAAATGTGGGCCCAATTTTACAATACAGTGCTGGGATCAAACCCAGGGCTTCCTACATATAAAATGGACACGCTGTACCAAGCCAAATCCCTGCCCTGCAGTGGCATGTTATGTATCCTATAAGAAATTGGCCATAGGGCTATTGTTTCCAACTGTTTATATTTTCATGTGGTGATCTAGCAGCTAAATTCATCTCCAACCATATGTCCAAAGGGATTGAAGCAGGCCTAGTGTAAGAGCTTTGGGCCGGTGCCAGTCTAGTTCCTCTTTGACACCTACAGAGCTCTGAGGTGTTCTTCCTGTCTGCCGCCTAGTCATTCCCTGCGTTCTCCCAGTCCTGCCTTTGCAAGAAGTGTTGGTTCCTTGAGAGTTGTCCTCCACTGCCAGATACTGCTCTGAGCTGGTCTTTCTCCTGTGCCACAGTAGGCCTGTTTCCATGTGACCTCTACTCCCTAGCCATCTACTCCCCAGGATGGATACCATCTTACTGGTGAGACAGACTGTCAGAGTTGTAACTACCATAGGATTGGGGCTTAAATTCTCAAAGTGAGCTTGCTGCTGCCATGCACAATTACCCCAAGCTTGGAGAAAAGTTCATTTGTCAATAATACCAAAATGAGGTAGTGAATAAAACAGGCTTGCTGGTTCCTAAAGATCTCATATAGGTTACATTATGAACCTAAAAGAGAGGGGATGAAGGCCAGGTCACTAAAGGTAAAACTAGGCACAAGCAAATCGCTAGCCGTTAAAGGTTCCGGACTTAAAAAAAAAAAAATACGAGCCAAGAAGATGGATGGTAACCATGGAAAATGCGTGTCCATTGTTACATTCTTTGCAGGACTGTCACAAAGCCTCTTTGAATAATGGAGATGACTGATAAACACATAAATTCCATTTACCATTCCCTTTTGTGTTTGCATTGTTTCAGGAAATTGTCATTAGTCTAAACACTAGACATGTTTTCTGTGACCTGTATTGTAAGAAAACCATTTGAACCTTACTCCCTGACTAACCCAAATAAGAGGACACAAATGACAGTCAACTTGCTTCAGCATAAGCTTGAATCCTCTCAGTTCATCTCACTCATCCTAGTTCCTGTATCCCCTCCCCCCTTCATACACACACAGCTGTAACTATATAAGCAGTGGTAGGGAGCGAGCTCACCTTTTACTTCATTTGGTATCTTTGATGGTATCTGAAGAACTAGACATGTTGCTTTTTAATGTTTAAGAAAACAAATTGGAGTTCAAGCATCCAACTTAAGACCAAAGCACATGATACCCCTCCTCATAGACATCCTGACCCTGATGCCAAATTATTACATCAGATGTGTACGTTTCTTAATGTGAATATCTATCTCCATGGATCCTACTCCCAAAAATTCTTTGCAGCTGAAGCCAGGACTCTACTTGCTTTCCTGATTCTTAGACATAATACCTTCAGTCTCAGGAGCTGCCTCTTGCCAGCTCATGAGTTTTAGCTGTTTAGTTTCTATTAACCAGAGCTAATACAAACATCTAGAGCCTTTCAAGAGAGAATTGTAGCAATGTCAAATTTTCACTACTCTGGGGACTATGTTACTACTTTCATGTCTATGCTGGAGGAGAAATTGAAAGTTTGAGGCAAGCAGGTCCAATATATGGCCTACAGGCAGCCCTACAACCAGGATAGGTGTCAAATGTGAAAATGCTGTACTACCGTGCCTGTGAGGATCTGGCACATTGACTAACCAAAGTGACTTCTCTCATTACTATCCGTGTGTCCATGTTGGAATGCACAGTGGAGTCAAGGGACTTGCAAGTTATCTCTTTCAAATGTGGGTTCCAGGGATCAAATGCAAGTCATTAGGACATCTCAGCCCTGAAATAACAGCTCTGCAAAGCCAAGCAAAGACTAGAATGATAGATTTGCGGAGTTGAGGAAGGAAAGGGGAAAGGTTCTGAGGTGGAAAGTATAAGCCCCTCCAGGTATGTAAGCAAACAGGTCCCCCCACCCCTAAGGACCTCCAACCACCAGGCTTCACCCCTCAGAATACTCAAATCTTAAAGACTGGATCCAGTCCCTCCTGAGATTGCTCCCACATCGGGCCCCAAATCCCACCAATCCCAGGCTACCCTGGAAATCCCCTCCCCCAAGGAAACCTTATAGGAAGCCTGCCTCCCCCTCAGTGCTTCTCTGCTTCTTTCTGCAGCAGAGGCAGCCCCCTCTTGTTTTATTCCCCAATAAATCTCTTGTGTGAGGTTTGTTGTGTGACTTTGTGGTATTCCTTGGCTCCCAACTGCCAGGACACCTTTCACTTCAGAGCTGTAACTCAGGAAGGATTTAAGAAAAAAATCACTAAAAGGAACTGCAGCTCTTACCTGATTGTATATTAGAATGACAACTACAGCAGAATAAGTCAATTATACTATTTATTAATGATGGAATCATTGGAAAACAATCACAACAAAAAAACAGTCTTCTGAATAGTTTGCTTTACTAAATGAGACATTTCTTGGAAGTGTAACATACAAAAGATTGACAATGTCATTGAGGAAGCCCTTGACTGTATATAGAGTCAGCAGTGACATGAGTTCTACCCATATTAAGGAATTACTTTGTAAAGGTGAGGTTTTTGTTTCTAATACCTGTGTCTCAATGATGAACCATTTTTTTTTAGCTGGGTTTCATGGAATAGATTCGCTCACATTGAGATATATGAAAGCTATTTTTGGTCAGTGGGTGAGCACTTGCCCCTGGCTATAAGTGAAGGTGATAAGCAGTTTCGCTTCTGAATATAGAAAGATCTATTCAGTATTATGCTTCTTCGGTGACATTTCTTTTTCGTCCGTGGCACTTTACCTTCTTCCCTTGGATTTTCAGGGAATGACAGGGGTATAGGGGAAACTGGCATCAGGGACCTTGGTGGGAGGCATCTTGTTGAGACCACTTTAGCCATTGGTTGAGTTGCTTGGGTGGTAGTAGTAGGCTTGGGTGGGGATTCCTGACAAGGGTTTAAAATGGAGTTTTTGGAATTCTTTTGGTCATCATGAGCCACAGCACACTGCTTTGAAGTGGATGGACACTTTAGCAATGGTTTAGAGTTCGACTTACTTTTGCCACCACTGCTCAAGCTCCACTTGGAAACATTTTGTTCTGGCTTGCCAGAACTGGAGTTGTTTTTTCTCTTGTCTCGATTTTTATCTGTGCCAGAGGTCTGGGGAGTCGACGTTTCAGGGATCTTTGGCGGCTTGGCTTTCAGTGCGATGGCTTTAGAGGAAGAGGGTCGTTCTGCCATTGAAAACATGGAGCTGTAGAAAGTGCTTTGTAGCCTTGGCCTCTCTCTTTGTATGGTCATATGTTGTAATCTTTCCAGTTCCAATAAACGAATTATCAAACGCTCAATGGAACTTTCTGGAGGGTCCACTGCTGCCTTCCAGCTTTCACATCTGGAGAAGGCAAATCTGTGCAGGTCCAGCGTGTTGAAAGGGGCAGGGAGAAAGTCGGCATATACAGGCACTTCCTCTGTGGAAGCTCTCTCCACATGATCTATTGTTTCTGGCTTTAAGTTCAGGTCCATCTTTTTAAAGTAGCTGAGCAGAGAGTCATTCATTTTCTCGTTTTCGGACAAGTCACTCTCGTCTGTGACATTTTCTTCAGCACTGCTGTTTCTGTATTTGAAATTCCAATTTGAAGCAGATAAAGAATCACCATTGTTGTTTTCCATAGTTGAAAACGAGTTACTACGAAACTCATTTCTATCCTTAAGAAAGTCTCCATCTGCATAAGGCCAGCACAGACCTGCTGGCATTGACTGACCAGGATAAGGAATGACTTGCTTGCTATCTGTCAAACCTGGAATACTTGCTAATAAGTGCTTTAAGAGTGAAGAGCCTGGGACTGAGGGCTGCATTGAAGCCAGTTTCCACGGAAGAGTTTTTGAATTCTCTTTAAAAAAGAAAGATTTAATTAACTAATGGCTTGTGGCTTGTTACAAGAATTAAAATGCTATTATGAGGCTGGAAAAATGACTCCTCAATTAAGGGCACTTGCTCTTGTAAAAGATCTGGGTTCTTAGTTTCCAGCACCCACATGATAGCTCACAAGCATCCATAATTCTAGTTTGTGTAGATCCAGTGTCCTAGCCTTATCTTTATGGGCACCAGGTACTCATATGACACACATATATACATACATGCAGGCAAAACAATCATAGATGTAAACAAAAAAACCCCTCTAAAAATAGTACTAGTAACCTTTTATCAAAGAAAAGCTGATACTTAGCTCCCAGTAGCATTTATGTATGCTTGAATTAGATGCAACTATGCAAATGTCCTAAAATATGCATTAAAAAATACTGATGGGCAACTTGTTGTGCAAGCACAGTAAAGCCCGTGATAATACCTTAAAATGACTAACTGCTGTTATGAGTATGCACTTAAAATAGGTGAGTATCTATGGATAGGGTAGTGGAGAATGGCAGCCTGTAGCTTTGAGTAGCACTGAAGCTAGAGTGAAATACTTATTGACCTTGAAGTAGACAAGACTTTTAAAGACTGTGTATAAGTTACTTATAACAAAGATTTCTATGTTAAACACTGTGGATTTTAAAAATTATTTTTTATCAAACAATGAACTCAACAGTGTCTGTCAAACAAGATTCATTCCCCATAAAGTTCCTGGTAATGTTTTTCTTCTGAAGCCCTCTTAGGAGTAATAGCTAGACATTAAATTAAAGTCATACTGGAAAAGTAATATAGAAAATGGAGTTAGGGGAACCACACCATAGAACTCTGGGTTTCTAGTTTGTGTTTTTTTTTCATTGTTTGTATATTTGTATATTTTAAAGACAGTGAGAGAGCAGATAGCAGTGGCACCCACCTGTGGAGCTCAGGAAATTAAGGCTCCCAGCAGTCAGTCTGGCTGTTAACACACAATATAATAAACCAAAAAGTAAGAATTCAAACCCCTGCTAGGTCTGATAGGATACGTTAAGATGACTGAGCTTGCATTAAGCTCTGTCTATTACTGTTCTACCACCAGTAATGTGTGACTGGCAGATTTCTTAACTCTCATGGTACCCCCAATGTCCTCATCTGTAAAATGCTGGCCACAGTCTATTATGTTAGACTGACAGGAGAGTTAAATGAGTTTAAATGGATGGAATTAAGTAGTTCCTAGCATAGAGAACCGTACTTTTGTTCCACATTTCCTTTCTCTCCAATATAAGAAGCCCAGTGAAATCCATCCAAGCCTCATAGGGCTTTGGTACACATACACTGGCTGTCTCGTGCAGTCTGCGATCACTTGCTATTTTAGAGTGAATTTCTGTAGTTTTCCTATTATTTGCATAGGATATCTTTTTTTTCTGGTTGTATTTGATCTTCATATCTCAAGTACTTAACAGGTATATTTAAATTTATTTCAGTGGAATATTAAAAATCTATTTCCTGATCAGTTTGGTGGCACACACACCTTTAATCCCAGCACTTCAGAATAGATGTTTAAGTTCTAGGCCTGCTAGGCTTACACTGTAAGACCCTGTCTCAATATATATATACACATAGTTTTCTTACCTTTTATCTATGGTACTTCCTTTATTAACAGGAGAACTCCATAGCTGAAATACCCCTTGATTACTGTTCTGCTAATACAAAAAGCACACACAGTGTTGAAAAGCTGTGAGAATTTAACAGCAGGAACTAAAGAGTGTGAGGAAGAAATCATACCTGTGATCTACTGTGAGCATGCTCTGATACGGTCAGCTGCAATACCAGCTGTTCTGCCGGATTTTCCAGATGGTTCTAGAAGGCAGCAGGAGACTTGAATACAACACAGCCCTATTTGCTATTCACATTCTAAGTAAAATCCAATGCATGCCCAACTCTGCTGTTTTCAACACTTTTAATCAACGAGACTTGGATAACACTAATACTACATTTACAGTTAAATATTTCAGATGTTTGTTATAAAGGATACATGGAATGATTAGGTTCACTCCAAAAGAGGATATTGACTATTTCAAATGCATCAGGACATTTTAAGGGTACACACCACTTTCCTTTTGACAAGGACTAGAAAACTTCATTTACTCCTAGGTAAGCTATATTTACAACAGTATACTGAAAAAGTTAATGTAAAAACCTTGCTTTTCTTTCTTTTGTGATACTTGCTTTTCTTTCTTTTAGGGCCTTGCACACACTAAGTAATGCTTTTCCACTAATCTGTATCTCCAACCACATTTTTGTTTTTTACTTTGAGATAGGATTTCACTAAATTGCCCAAGAAGATACTGAACTCACTGTGCACCACAATCATCCCTCTGCCCCAGCCTCCCAAATACCTGGGATTACAGGCCTGGATTACCAGACCCATCCAAAATAGTAATTTAGCGACCAGTTCATAACTCTGTAAAATGGCAAAGGTTTTGACTTGTATAAAGAACTCTTCAGAAATAAACTTTCAAGTTTAAACCTTGAGAAAGAGGAAAAATTTTAAAGAAGATCATGCAAAACATTTTCAATCAGTATGTTTTATGAGTTACTTTAAGTCAAACATCCTTACCTTGTTAGTTTTTCCTGAAAGAATGTATATGAAAAAATGTCAATTAATAGTTATACAAAATAGGTTAGGATATTAAATCCTTTAATCCGTGCAATTCTTGTGGTACCACACATATCCCAGGCTTCTTACCACCGGTTGCACCATCTTTTCCAGATGAGAAGCTCTCCTTTTTGCCAAAGAGTTCTTCTGCATCGAGGTTCCATTTAGAGAGATTCTAAAATGATATTTATTTTTAAGGATAAAGTTAGTGTTGATGTTTAAAAACTGGAAGATACACGTTAACATGTTTGCTGGGTACAGCCCGGCAGAGGGCGCCCTCTGCCTCCTCTGAGAGGCAACCAGCACATCTTCAAGGAATGCAGTTTCCTCCTACCAAACCACCATCAACTTGTTAGGCGGAAGATGAAAAGTCTTTTACGATAGATGGTTTTGTTGAAAAGAGTGGCACGTGGGTTTTCAATGCTGATTTTAAAAGTATAACGAAACATTCTATTCAGCGTGTGAGTGGTGCTTGATGGCATTCACGCATGCATACTGAGTGCCAGTCCGACGGGCCACGGCATCATCCATCAAAAGCAGGAAATCTCCAAGCCTTGGGTTACAGTCAGTAACCAGTTCAGTCAGTACAGTCAGTACAGCACTTGAGTGTCATGCTTAAGGTTTGTATTTAGCCTTAAGCACTAAAAAACAAAACAAAACAAACAAAAACCCCTACAAATTCTAATTCAGCAAGACAGACGGGGAGGGGGGGAGGTTTTGAAAGATTGGAGAGGTAGCTCAGGGTGAAAAGTACCGACTCCTCTTCCTGAGAATGTGGGTTTTAATTCCTAGTTCCCAACTATCTGCTACCCCAGTTTTGGTAATCTGACACCCTCTTCTGATTTCCCATAGGCACTGCATGTATGTGTACAGACAAACCGGCAGGTAAAATACACATCCCTTAAAAATAAAGAACACAATCACCTTTTAAAATAGATGAAGGTAAGAACCAGCTATTGGCATTTTGGAAAGAGCCCAGTGGATGCTCAAGCTTCCTTGGCCTATGTGTTCCTGGGATAGTGTCTGAAATGTTACACGTGAGGATAACATACCCTCATATTGAAATGGGAAGGAGACATTGAGACAACTGAGCTGTTTCTATACCAGACGAAGGCGCCAAACAGGCGAGCTCAGCAGAAACTGCTCACAAAGCAAAAACAGGAGGTTATCACCACAGTAAGACTCTGGAACTCGGTCCCTGCCTCCAAAGTCTGGAATTCCAAAGCTCTGCATACCTCCTGAGAGATGCTTGACCCGTGCAGGTTGGAGCTATAGCTCTCATTGTTCTTTCTTCCCATTTTCTTGGAGCTGTTCTTCTGTTCCCTTAATGTCCTATGCAGGTGGTGGAACAGGTACACTTAGGGGAAGGTTGACATTTATATGCAAAGAAGCTTGAGTTTTGTTAAGAAAAATTCTCAGACGGGCTACAAGGGTAGCTCAATGTCAGAGACTTGGGTTTTAAATCCTAGCACCATAATAAAAAAAAAAATCTTAGAAAGCATATAGTGCTAGAAACTAGCAGCAAGCTGTACCAATGCCAGGCAGAGACAGAAATAAATTGCAAGATCTAACTGACCAAATACTAGGAAATAAACCCCAGAGATTAGACGTCAGACAAGATATAAGACAAACTGGAAAAAACAAAAGCAAAAAACAAAACACAGTGAGTTATCTCTAATACAAAAAATAGACCCCACACCTATTTTAGTTATTCAAAACAAAATGTACCCCACCTGAAAGCAAAACTAACCTTTCACATAAACCGGGGAAGAATCTCATGCATGGTTCACTGAAAGGCTCAGAGGATCAGGCATTTTCTAATATCAAGCTATTTGTTGTCTAAAATCCCTAGTAGTTTAAGATACACATATTCGGTAGAGAGCTATATGAGAATGCAATCACTGGATTAAGTTCTGGATAATTAGAAAAGTTACAAGCCACTGTAGTGGCCTGTAGATCTATCAATAGTTTACAAAGTATTGTCTCCAGGAAATATTTATAGTTCAGGTAATCTGTAAACCAATAGGCAGTGATCCATTGCAATATACATGTGGGATTCTGGGGCTAAAAGAATGCAGAAGGCAGTAGGCTGCTAAACAGAGGCCACTGCTGGGGATCACTCAAGTGTGTGCCCCATAGGAAGGCAGGTCACCGGGAGGAAGGGCTGGAATCAAGGAGCCGGTTGACCGCCAAGCCAATCAAGGGTCTGCATGAGGCACGTCCCCCTTCTCTCCGGGCTGTGGCTTGTGTCCTGGCCCAGGACATCAGGGAGTCTCGAGGGTGGGAGGGTGGCCGGGGCTCTTACTCGTCCGCCTCAAAGGTCCACGTATCCTGGTCGTCGTTGTCGTCGTTGTCATCTTCATCTTCGTCTTCGTTGTCTTCCTGGTCTCCAGCCCAGGGCACGGGCTCCTCCTCTTGCTGGGTGAACAGCTCGGCGGGCTCTGGCTGGGCCCCAGCCTTCCTGAGGTGGGAGGACAGGGAGGGAGAACAGCAGCTGCAGGCCGCGGTCGCCCCCGGCGGGGTCGCACCCCGGACCAAGCCGGGCTGTAGGAGGAAGCGTCGCCCAGCAACTAGGGTAGAGCGCGGCCACTGCTCCATGTTCCACCTGGGTCGAGTCTCTTAGGGTCTCTGGGCCAGCAGGTCTAACTAGTCCTTCTTAGACCCCTGAGGAACTTCTGGGCTCTTGGAGACCTCCTTCTCGGGCCTTCTTAAAATTTCTGGGACCTTTTAGGATCTTTTGGGCCTCTGCAGGCCTTTCTCCATTGCTTTTCCTAGAGACCGGTGGGCCTTTTCTGCTCTGGTGAGGCCCCACAGATCCTCTTGGGATGGGCTTGAGGACTCATGCGGTGGCCAGTAGGCCTGTATGGTAGCCATATCCTGGCCCACAGATAAAGCCATGAGGTTTGCCTGACACATCCTAAACCAAATAGATGTCAGGCATCTCACCAATGCTTATACTACACAAAACTACAAAACATCAAATGCTTAAACAGAAGAATACTACTCCTGCTGATACTATATCCCTAGCTTTAGCTTTTTTTTTTATGTCTAGGATACATTTATATTGTAAGAAGCCAGTTTTGTAACCCAAATGAGTATTTCTTGACACCTCTACAAATTAAGAGAGAAATTTACATACACATACACGCACATACACTAATTGAATTTGTATACATACAAGTGCTTTTCCCTAGAATTTTGGTATAGGGAAATTTTTTGAAGAGCAATTCTACATATAAGTAAATGACTATCAAAATGTCAGTAATGACATTTGAAGGGTTTTTGTTTGTTTTATTTTTGAGGCAGTGTTTCTCTTTGTAGTCCTGACTAGTTTGGAACCCAATGTGTAGACCAGGCTGGCCTTGAACTCAAGATCTCTGTCTCCTGAGCTGATGGGTGCTAGGATTAAAGAGATGTGTCACTATGTCCATCATTGAGAAGACATTTTTTAAAAAATTTGTTTGTTCATAATATTTTTTCGTCAGATTGAACACCATGCCATGACCAGCATCAAGTTCTTAGGAGTAGTCTCAAGATGGACTTACTCTAAATCTGCACCTTTTTAGCTCATACAGAGGGAGACCACTTCTTTCCTTTTCGAAATTGAACTAGAATAATTCTGAATATTCCTTGACTGGTAGTATTTTCCAATATTTTCTTTAAACTGCAGTAGAGAAGGTTTGTCATTAATAATTTACTTATGTGTCTGAGGATTTGGAGGAGTGTCAGATCCCCTGAAGTTAAAACTGCAGGTTGTTGTGAACTTCTTGATTCGGGTTGCTGGGAATCAAACTTAGGTTGTCTTCAAGAACAATGTATACTCTTAACTGCTGAGCCATCTCTCTAGCCCTCAGCAGAGAAGGTCTGAATCAGAGGAAAAGAGAACAAGCCTTGTACCAGGCACTCGAGTACCCAGTAGACCCACTTTAGCTTCTCCTCTTATGGCAGAGATGACAAAGACAGTGACAACAGGAAGATGCTATTGAGGAAAGCACCTCAACTTACACGTCTCTCTGTCATCGTGGGTTATTCGAAGGAATGACAAGCACACCATTTCTTAGTTGTCCTTCAGGGAACAGATTTCCATTTCTGCTGGTCTCTCGGTACCTTTCATATTTTGCTACTCACCGTGCAGGCATGCATGACTTCAGAATCTCTGTCAGGAGGATTACGTAAATATTTTCTCACAGCTGATCAATATTTTCTAATTAATAGTGTGCATTTTTCATGGTGCTCAGATAAGATATTCAGTCAGGGGCTAGAGAAAGGGATCAGCAGTTCAGAGCACGGGCTGCTCTCCTAGAGGATCCAGTTTTGATTCTCAGCACCCACATAGCAGTTCACATCATAACTCCAGGCCCAGGGATTTGATGCCCTCTTCTGTCCTTCTGAACCAGGCATGTATGTGGTGTGCAGATATGCTTTTAGACAAAACACCTATCCATAAATAAATAAATGATACATTCGCCCAGTAGGAAACATTTCAAATCAGAGGTGGACAGATGATATTTGGTATATGCTTTAGATCAATAATTTGATTTTATTCAACCCCTCTCTCCCATCTGCTGTACCTTTTGGTAGTAGCTGATTCTCTTCATCCCAACTTAGGCCATTGCTTTTTTGTGATCATTAATCATAAGTATGCTAGTTGTTTTGTGTGTATGTGTGTGTGTGTGTGTATTTGTATAATTCCTTTTAAAGAAACATGAGTAAAATGTTTATACTTTGAAGAATTTTTCTCTTCTTCTACTTTAAGTTTTATTTTAAAACTCAGTGTTTGCCAGGAGTAGAACCACATGCCTTTAATTCCAGTATTTGGGAGGCAGAGGTAAGTAGATCTCTATGACTTCAAGGGCAGTCTGGTCTACAGAATGAGTTCTAGGACAGCCAGAGTTACATAGTGAGACCCTGTCTGGGGAAACAAAACACAGAACAAAACAAACACTACAACAAAATTAACCTTTAGTGTTTGCCTCCTCAACAATGCTATCTTATTTGGGTAACTACCATTTTATTCCAAAAACACAAGAAATTTTGTTTCGAATCTACTTATTCCTACAGTGGATGACAGTGACATATCTGAAAACATTTCCCCAGACAAGACACACATGGGTGAACCCCACCTCCTATGCAGGTGTTATAGCTGGTACTTTGGACACGTTCTCAGTCACGTTTCCTATTTTATTTTGCTCTTATTGATGGACCTGAGTGTACAGTTCCTCCTAAGCTTTCTGGTTCTCTGGATGCTGGTACAGAGCTGTTTTCCTGGCCCTCTGGGAAGAGCTTACCTTGAGCTCGGGTCTACTTTTCGATATGGACTTACATCGTGTTGTTAGGACTGGTGGAGCTGGGATCCTCTCTCTGGGAGTTGGGGCCCTCCCACCTCAGCTGCTGCGAGCCAAACACTCTTTTCAGGACGCTTCCTTTGAGAAACTTGGAGATGATCTTCTCTCTCTGGACGTTGCTGAATACTCTGCCTTCTGGGAGCCAGCTGGCCTTGTCGAATGCACAACTGTGGTTTGCTGGCAGCGGAAGGTGCTCCGGAGATACAGGAGCTGTCTTTGAAACAAGAATAAAAAAGGAGAAGAAAGACAGAAGGGGGGAGGAGGAGGAAGAGAAGGAGGAAGAAAGGAGAAAGAGAGAGAGCATGAGAGGGAAGAAAGGAAGGAAGGAAGAAAGGAAGGAAGGAAGGAAGGAAGAAAGGAAGGAAGGAGGGAAGAGAATTACCTGTTACCTAGGAACTGAAAGTGAGGAAAAACAACCCAAGTGCTGCCCTGCGCTGCTGTGGGATCAATTTAGTTAATGAGGCTTCAGGCAAGGCCTAGGCAACCACTGGCCCATGTGGCAACTCGCCCTCTCCTGCAGGCTAACAGCAGTATGTGGTCAGTCTTCCTGCCTTACTGAGTTCTCATGCCAAAGTGCTTTCCACCACATGTGCTTAGGAAAAAAAAAGCAAAAGACACTGACTCCCATAAGTCTTACATACAGAAAACAAAACAAAACAAAACAAAACTGAACCATGCCAAATAGAAAACTCCATCTGATGGTTTATTTCGTGATGAAGTAGATGGAACAGTATTCTCATGTATAGATGGATAGTTTTTTTTGTTTTGTTTTGTTTTGTTTGGCACAGGGTCTGTCCGTATAGACCAGACTGGCCGTGAATTTACAGAGATCTGCCTGACTCTGCCTCTGTTTCCTGAATGCTGGCATTAAAGATGTGTGCCACCAGCCTGTGGCATTTCTTTATCCATTTATCTGTTGTTAGCTAGCTAGGCTTATTCCGCATATGCTGGCTATTGCTAACAGTGCTTTGAAGGACACAGGCATGCAGGTGTCTCAACATAAGAACCTATTTCCTTTGGATTACTCAGGAGTGGGATGGTTGGCTCTATACTAGTTCGGTTGTTAAAGTTTTTAGATGAATCCTAGTACTGCTTTTCTCAGTGACTATTGTGTTAATTTCCATTTTCACTAGTGATGAAAGGGGGTTTTAAAGTTCTCTTCTCTCTGCCCCACCTTGTCAGCATTTTATATTGTCTTTTGTTTAAAGAGGTTTATTTGAAAAGTTTTACTATTTTGTATGTATGAGTGCTTTGCCTGAATGTATGTACTACTCTCAACACATGTGTGCCTGGAGCCTATGGAAGCTAGGAGAAGGTGTTGGAACTCCTGGAACTAGAATTACAAATGGTTGTGAGCTGTCATGAGTGTGCTGAGAATCAAACCTGAGCCCTCTGCAAGAGCAGCAAATAAAGCACTTTAACTGTGGAGTCGTCTTTCCAGCCCATTTCGTCTTCTTGATAATAGCCATTTTTTTTTGGTCAAAGATAACTTTTAATAATCATGATCTACTTCTGGTTTCAGTCAATGTCCATAGCTTCAGTTAACCATGAACATTCATTCCATCAAGTGATATTTAGAGTAATAATTCAGAGCATATTGCGGGGGCAAGCATAGTTGTGCACACCTTTAATCCTAGCGCTTACGAGAAAGAGGCAAGTTTGAGGCTATCCTTCCTGGTTAACATATGGAGTTTCAGGCCACTCAGGGCTACATGATACCCCCCACACATCCCCACATACATACATGCATACATACATACATACATACATACATACATACATACTGTTAGATGGTAAAAGCAGGCAACCTTTAGGAACAAATTTCTATATTAATACAACTTCAACATGCACTTTCCTTTATTTTCAGCCCAAGCTTCCAGGAAGCAAGGTGAGTGGGCCCAGAAACATGTCCGCTCACTGTTTTAAAGATTTATTTATTTATTATATGTAAGTACACTGTAGCTGTCTTCAGACACCCCAGAAGAGGGCATCAGATCTCATTACGGATGGTTGCAAGCCACCCTGTGGTTGCTAGGGCTTGAACTCAGGACCTTCGGAAAGAGCAGTCAGTGATCTTAACCGCTGAGCCATCTCTCCAACCCCCCCCCCCCCCCCGCTCACTGTTTTAACCTTTCAAGCATGCGCCCCATGACCTTGGGCTGAGCAAATGTGTCTGTCATCTTTTCTTCCTAGATTATAACCTTTAACAGCGCATGCTCAAGAATGCGCCCATTCTTAAAGTGCTTTCCTACATGAACGTGTATCAACTTCCCTAATGAAATTCCTGTGACTTTTGTTGTTTTGGGTTTTCATTTGTTTGTTTTCTCTAGAAGGAGACCATTTTGGAAAATAACCCCTGTCCTGTCCTTCCCTACTGTGAGTAGTGTGGAGAGCCTTTTGGGGTGCCACTTGGCAGGAATCTGACATTGGCCAGAACAAGGAAATGGGCTTCAGGCAGGAATCTGACATTAGGCCATGACAAGGAAGTAAGTTCAGGCAGGAATCTAACTTTAGGCTACAGTAGGGAAGTAGGTTCAGGCAGGAATTTTAATCTTAGGGTGGAAAAAAGAAGTAGGCTTCAGGCAAGAATTTTGGGCTTGGACAAGGAAGTGGGCCTAGGTATTTTGGTCATTCTGACACACCCTAGGAAACAACTGTCATGGGAGTAATCGGACTTTGCTTATTGCCTTGCTTGTTCCTTGACTATTTGTGTTTATTGTCTTGCTTGTCCCTCATTGTACTACTATTACTCTTAATACTTGCATGTAATTAAAATGGTATAAAATCGGATTGGAAAAAATTAAACCTTCCTCAGTCTCAGAATTGACCGAGGGGTCACGCTACAGTGTTGTCTAATTGTTTTGTTTTTTTTTTTTTTTTTCTTTTTAGTCCTCACTCCTGCGCTGGAGACCCTGTTGACTGTCTGAGCTGGCTTGGTCAGAGTGATAAGCCTCTCCTTACTCTTGTGTAAGGAGCCTTGATCTTTTGGGCCTGGTGCTGCTCAAGATACAGACAGACCCATTGTATTTTGTTATAGTTTTGACCAAGCATATAAAAATGTATTTAAAACATGGTTTCTTCCTTTTCTATTTATGAAAATAAAGGCTTAGAATAATACATTCAGCTTTGTATAAATGAAAGTAGCCAGAGTATGTGTTTTCCAGTTGCCAACATATTCTGTCCTTTCAAAGACAATTCCTTTCTCTAGCCAAAAATACTTATGTAATTTTGAGAAGTACATTGTATTCAAGTGGTTCTCATTAGTTCTATAAACTATTTTAGATGGGCTTCTATGTGAGGTTTTTTTTTGTGTGTGTTTTGTTTTGTTTTTGTTTTTAAAGCCTTCAAGTTTTTAGTTTGTAAGTTGAGGATAAAAAAGTGGAATTGCTTATTTCCTGCTCTGGACACAAATGTTCCACAGGGGACAGCCATGTTATTTTAAAATCTTGGTGAGAGCTTTGCAGTATGCTTAAAATTCTGGCCAAGATGAGCAGAAAATACCAAGAGAGCATGCGTGTGATCCTCCTAATCTCTCACCATTTTGCATTATGACTTGCAAGTCAGTCCAACAAGAACTCAGTAATCTTAGGGAACCCTGGTGCCCTGGCTAGCTGGTGCCTGGGTTAAAACCAAGAGGCAACTCTAACCACACTTGACAGAGGCCATCTAGGAAAGGCTATGGCAAGCAAATGAGTTTCCTGGAGATAGCCCGCCATTTTGCATGGCTACAATGGGTATGCTCTGGAGAGGCACAGTCCCAGAGACTTCATCCCAGGACTGCTTCTTGCTGCTGAGATGCCTTTCCTGCCACTATCACATAGCCTTTATGATTCGTGGGCACCAGCTCACCCTACTGGGCAATACCCTGCAGATCAAGATGAAGATGAGTTTTCATGAATTCATGCTGTTTAGATGAGTTAATGACTTTGCAGAATTCCTGGTTAGATTCAAATAAGTTTAGGAGGAAAAATTTAAGGAAACGGTTTTCATTGTTTTGCCAGAAAGATGTAACAAAGTTTGAATCAAGAATAGAATGTGCCCCCCTCCTCATAGAGTATTAAGTAAAGGCTACATACCAAGAAAGACAATGAGCTGTCATAAATTGCACTAAGAAGAAAAATAGGCTTCGGACAGACTTGTGATCATGGAAAAACATTCATTCTAGGTCAGGTCCAAGGATGAGGCCACAGGTGTGCACCATGATAAGCAAGGCCATGTGAAACTGTTGTTTTGGACTTATAATGAAACAGAGTTTTGAACTTACTATCTACATCCTTCTGTAACTCCCCTTTTTTTGTAATGTTTTATCTATGCTGTATTTTTATAAAGAACTTTTGTCTATGAATGTATAAATTGCCAAAGAGAAAATAAAGTGTGGTTGTTGAAGTTCTGCTCCATCCACCAAATATATATATATATATATATATATATATATATGTCCATGTTTATGTCCATGTCCATGTTTATGTGTCTGTTTATATGCATGTACAAAATGTCTAAATATGTCTCTCTGTCTATATGTATGGGCATACATATGAATGTAGGTATATGTGTGTGAATATAAGTATGTATGTGCACTTGTGAAATTGATGGAATGGGTGGTGGAGCCACCGTAGTGTCTCTCTCTCTCTCTCTCTCCCCCCCTCCCCCTCTCCCTCTGTGTCTGTGTGTGGTGTTCGTGTGTGTATGTGTGTGTTCGTGTGTGTGTGTGTGTGTGTGTGTGTGTCTGTGTCCGTGTGTCTGACTTTCTTCCTTCCTTTTCTTTTCTCTCTGGCTCATGAAGAGTTAAGGAACTCCAAGCCTCTCATCTGGCCAGCAAAGGGCACTTGAGCCAGAGAGAAAAGAGTCCAAACAACTAAGACTTTATTTTTAATCCCCTGCTGCTATCAGCAGAAGTTAAATTGCCAGAAACCAGTAGCTTTTGGCTACAGCATAGCAAAGAGTTAAAGAAAGAGTTAAATTGCTGAAAGTAAGCAGCTTTTGATCACTCAATTGCCCACTCTATATCCCCTTTAGGTGCTGCCTTCTTGGAGAACTAGATGCCAGGATACCTCCCCCCTTCCTCCCCCCCCACCCTGCCCCCCTTCCGCCTGAAACACACTATTTGCATTTTCACCTCAAACTGGAGAGTGAGTGGTTCTCAGTGGCTTCTCAGCGCTCCAGCTGGGCTATGAAGTTTGGGGGCATCACGTTATTTAGTACTTGTGTTATCCTCTGCTCCTCGGTCTACAGTGAAGGAAAACTAACTCTGAGGAGGTTTTATATGTTTGTTTGCTTTGTTTCCTTTGTAAATCTGGAAAGAAGAACAAATAGCAGATGGCCCTCTTACCTGTGTTACTCTGGACATTTCCTTAGTTTTGGATCATAAAGCTCTTCCTCAGATCTACAAGGGGCAGCACTGATGTAACCACTCTCTTTGGGGGCCTCTAGGTCTGTGAAGTCTTAATTATGCACACATCAGGTTCGAGACCTCTAGGAAGGGAACACAGCACAGGCTATGTGCACACCAGTCTCCTTCCTTTCAGGAAAACTCTCCCTTTCGCCTCAGAACCAATCCACATCCAGACAAGACACTGGAGTTTCTGTGGAAATGTCTGAATTATTTGGCAGGATACCTTCCATGGGCAGCTTTTCTGTGCTTTGAAGGTGCAGAACAAGTTCTTGGGGTTCCAGGCCAGTACCTGGGCCATTGTGACACTCAGAATGCAAAGGAGTCAGAGACCAGAAAGCAGGTTCCACCATCTCCTCTTGGAGATGGCAGCAAGCTGAGACAAAGAAGACTCGCATGAAAAGTCACTAGGTTTCACGTGATCTGCTACCTTTGTAACTTAGAATACCATCATGGACATGGACATAGATACTAAACAACTCTTTACTGAAGAAAAGCCAAAAAATTATGCCCAGCCTGAAGTCCTGCTTCACACCTTTGACCTTCTCTCTAGCATTCACAAGTTGCTCCCAAATCACATGGTGGAAGTGCTTCATTCCTACAGAAGTGAAGAGGACAAAACCAAATGTATGTGGGTAGAGGGATGATAAGAGTGCTTATATTTGCATGGTGGTGTGAACCCTCTTCTTCTAGATGTGGGTACTAACTCCTTGACTTTACAGGCACCCTCAGTTCGTGAGACCCTTGCCACACCATGGCTTGATAAGCCTATGTTCTTCTCAAAGTGGCCTGTGGACTTTGTCCATGAGTAGAGGTCATTTTTTTTTCTTCTTTACATCATCTTTCATGAGCCAAGATAAGTTGCCATTCATCTCTAGGCAAAGCACATCTATGGAAAGATGAAAATCCATACAGTCATGTACGGAGGTACTCAAGTTACAAATTAAGCTGGGGGTTTGATTTTGAGATTGGTGAGAGAGGTTTCAAGGTGTGGACCAGATTATACAATGACTTTAAACTGTTGGGGCAAAATTGGTCACTTGTATTCAAGTGAATCTCTACTTCTTAATTCAGGGTGTTGTGAATGAATCCATATATCCAGCTTACATTACACACACACATTTTAAGCAGTTTAAATAAAATAGCTGCGTGGACAAGCAATTCACAGCAGGAGTAGCAGGTATCCAGAAAATGGATAAATAAATCAAGGAGTATTAGGCCACCACATAGGCTCAATTAAAAGCTACCAGAAGTGATAGGAAGTGTGTGTTCACTGGGAGTAGCATGCTGGCTTGGTCATCTGAGAGTTGACTTGAGGGCTTTATTAAATTTCAAGTGTATGTTAGCTTAAGTAAACTGAACTTGGCACAGAGCAGCAGAAAACAATTTCCTTCTTTCTAGAAGCTCTCCCTTTCTCCCCACTTTTTTTTATTAATTCTTTGAGAATTCCATACAATATATTTTAATCATAATAACATCATCCCCTAGCTCCTTCCAGACTCATTCTGTCCCTGCCTTAGCTTTTCCTTTTGATCCATTCTCTTTTGTTGCTTACTTTAGGTGAAATTACAGGTAAATTGCTTAGCTTTGGTGTGTGTGTGTGTGTGTGTGTGTCATGTTGATAATGAAATACCAATTCTAATACAAGCACTCTAAATTTACTCACGGCATGTTTAAGTTCTTTTTTTGTCCCTCTGCTCTGGTGTACTGAGACTTAGAAGCCAAGGGAAGGCATGGTGGTGTGCCGAGTTTGTCTTTTTCTGTCTCACCTTTTCCTTCAGTGGCTTCTGTACCATTGGCAAGAGTGTGGGAACAAAGACAGAAAGGGGAGGGACTGAAAAACCTCTTCCCTAGTAGTAAAATACCAGGTCATGGCCCGACACCCCTATTCTATGGCAGAGGAACTTAGCAAGCCTTTCTCTCCAGCATCACATTGGATCATTGCTGAAGGCCTCTCCTCTTCTCACTCTTTACCCAATATTTCCCTTTCCCTACCCATCGAGGCCAGGTTTTGTACCAACATACCACTATTCTGGGGTAGTTTATAAACAACAGAAATTTGTTTCTTATATTCTGGAGTTCTGGGAGGTTTAAGATCAAAGCAGATCCAGTGTCTTTTGAGGGCTTTCTGACTCATGGACAACAATCCCTTTCATTTCTTTCTTGTCCCATGAGGAGACAGGCAAAGGCTCTCCCAGCTGTTAATGATGCTAAGAGTATTCTTCTCTCATGACTGCCTCAACTTCTAAATGTTCCACCTCCAATTCCCACTTCCTTGGGTTGAGGTAGTAAATCTTTTAAAATGAGTTTATTATTTATTTTTTAAAGATTTATTTATCTTTATGTGTATGAGCATTTTGCCTTTGTGTGTGTAAATGCACAGTTGTGTGCATGATGCCCAGAGATTGGAAGGGGGCACTCAGGCCCCAGGAACTGGGGGTGAAAACAGTTGTGAGCTGCATGTGGTGGGAATTCAACCAGGGTCCCTGCAAGAACAGCAAATGCTCTTAACCACTGAGCCATCATTCTGACACCAAGATAGGAATTTTGAAAGAAATGCACATACAAATAATAGCACCACCCTTCTCCAGCTTTTGTACAGTACTCTTCCATCCTATTTCAAGTAAGATTTCCTTAACCTGTACCAAATACCCCTTGAGATTCTACTTGATGTGGCTCAAAACCATTACTTTCCAGAGGGGTTAATTGACATTGTGGAAAATCCAAACTCTTGCTCCCTATTCCTCCAGATGTATGTGTGCGTATATACGGATATGCATATATATACATATGTACATTATATAAATGTATGTATTATATACAATATAAAAGTATGCATACATATATATGTATACTTAATACAAGTGGCTTCCAATATTGTCCTGTTTGCTCTATGGCTAGAGGGTAGCTGTGGTACAAGTCACTGACCACTGCATACTTCTGGTTGTTAAGAGATGAATTGCATCCCTCTCAAAAGATGTACTGCAGTCTTAACTCTAGCACCCCATATGGTGGCCATATTTGGGAATATGATCTCCAAGGGAATGAATATAACTTATTATGTTCAGGTGAACATCTCGTGAGAAGACACATACAGGAGGACAGTGGCCATGGGACAAGAGAGGCAGGGATGGAAAGTGATGCTGACGAGTCCCAAGGATTTCTGTGGCCATCTGGAAAATGTCAGGAACTAGGATAAAGCAAAGAAAGCTTCCCCCTATAGGGGCTCCAGAAGGAGCATGGCCTACTGATTGCCTCCAGCCATGAGATAAGCTTTCCTCACAGGGGCTCCAGAGAGAGCATGGGCCTGCTGATCCCCTCCAACCATGAGATAAATTTGTTGTTTTAATACATCCACTTGCATCTATTTGAGGTACTATTACAACAATGCTAGGAAATTAATAAAGTGTGTGTTAAAAAGTCACACAGCCCCACGCAGCTGGTTAGTGGTTTTGTTTTGTTTTTATCTGTTTGTTTGCTTGTCTTACAAGATCTCTTAAAGTCAGGGTTCTGGAAAAAAAATGCCATAATGTGTGGAACCACAATAACTCTGTGCCTAAGGAAACCCTCAGTGCCTTAAAGAATGTTGAAGTTAAACACACAAACTATGTACACATTGGCATTTTATGTACAGAAGGAACCCTGGTGTCTACTAGACTTTCCTCAGATGTTTAGGCCATAACATAAAACTTCACAAATCAGCGTCTCTCACTGTGGCAATATATCTGACAGACACAACTAAGAGAGATGCTTGCTTTAGAGGGTCACTTGAGTATCATGACTGTGGCGACAAGTGACATAGCTCACCAGGAAGCAGAAAGCACAACAGAAAGTTGACAGGAATAATGTGCCCCTCAAGGACCTGCCCATGGCAACCTACTTCCTCCAGCCTGAGTCCACTCCCCAAGTCTCTGGAGTCACTCAAAATAGTACCATCATCTGAAGTCAAGCATTCAAACCATTCACCTGTGGAGTGCTTTATATCTTCAGACTATGGCACAGATGTCACAGAAAACTCCAGAACCTCTTACATATGCCTGTCCTTCATGTTAGCAACTCCTCTTCCATTTATCTTCCTACACACACACACACACACACACCTACTTTGTACAGAGTATGACAAAGGATTGTTTATAGTGATGAGGAACTCAACAGCCCAATGTCCTTCAGTAGCATAAAGAGATCAATCTGGTGGACTCCTGTTATAAAGATGGTAGTGCCAGCTGGCTTTCCATTGAAGATACCTAACAAATACCTGAGATAAAGCAACTTCAAGGTTCATAGCTTCAAGAGACTTCATTTCATAGTTGGCTCCATTGTGTTTGGACCTATAATGAGGAAGAACATCATGGTGAGAATCTTTCCCTTTTAAAAGATTTATTTATTTATTTGTTTGTTTGTTTTAATTGTATGTGTGTTCTGTCTGTATGTACACCTGCATGCCAGAAGAGGGCATCAGATCCCTTTCTAGATGGTCATGAGCCACCATGTGGTTGCTGGGAATTGAACTCAGGACTTCTGGAAGAACATCCAGTGTTCTTGAGCCATCTCACCAACCCTGAGAATCTTTAATAGAGCAAAACTTGTGACTGTGAAACAAAGATAGAGATAAGAAGGGGCCAGAATCCTAATATCCACTTCAAGAGCACACCCTCACTGATCTAAATCACTTCCCTGTGCCCATCCCACGAGTTTCACTTCCAAACAGCACCACGGACTGGGAAACCAAGCCTTTAGTATATGGACTTTTGGAGAACATTTAAGATTTGATCCATAAAAAAGATTTGACATTCAAATACCTAGAAGACACAATGTATTAATGGACATGTTACAAAAGGAGACATATAGTATGATTCATCCTATGAGTTTATATTCAAAGACAACTGTGCATTTGAATATACAAATATGTATGTGACTGTCTAAAAACAAATTCAGAGGAAAGGCATCAAATAGAGGACAGGATGAGGGACTGCATGTAGGCTTTTCAGAATGGTTTAACTTCATTCGAATGGAAATCTTTTCATGTATTATTTTTGCTATGTAAACACAACATTACAACTGAAGGAGCAGTATGCGATTGAGGTCAGAGAAGCAGGCTTGAATTTTGGAGAGATTCTGCTTATGTGGTGCTTCATCTTCTCACCATAGGTGTGGATTAACAACGGCACTAGTGCTTCTTGCCCATAGCTGCCGTGGTAGCAGTCAGGTGCCTTGTTTTAGAAGTGTCTGGCTGTAGTAACTCTCCTAGAGTAGGAATCCCACTTAAAGAGACACAGGAAAAAAGATAGCCTTTTCAACAAATGGTGCTGGCTCAGCTGGAGGTCAACATGCAGAAGAATGCAAATTGACCCATCCTTATCTCCTTGCACTAAGCTCAATTCTAAGTGGATCAAAGATCTCCACATAAAACCAGACACACTGAAACTAATAGAAGGGAAACTAGGGAAGAACCTTGAACATATGGGCACAGGGGAGAATTTCCTGAACAGAACTCCAATAGCTTATACTCTAAGATCAAGAATAGACAAATGGGACCTCATTAAATTACAAAGTTTTTGCAAGGCAAAAGACACCGTCAAAAAGACAAAGCGGCAACCAACTAACTGGGAAATGATCTTTACCAACCTTACATCCGACAGAGGGCTAATATCCAAGATATACAAAGAACTCAAGAAGTTAAACTCCAGAGAGGCAAGTAACCCTATTAAAAAATGGGGTACAGAGCTCCACAAAGAGTTCTCACCTGAAGAATATCTAATGGCTGAGAAGCACCTAAAGAGATGTTCATCATCCTTAGTCATTAGGGAAATGCAAATCAAAACAACCCTGAGATTCCATCTCACACCAGTCAGGATGGCTAAGATCAAAAACACAGGAGACAGCAGTTGTTGGCGAGGATGTGGAGAAAGAGGAACACTCCTCCACTGCTGGTGGAATTGCAGGCTGGTACAACCACTCTGGAAAGCAGTCTGGCGGCTCCTCAGAAAACTGGGCATGACACTTCCGGAGGATCCGGCTATACCACTCCTGGGCATATACCCAGAGACTTTACCTGCATGCAATAAGGACACATGCTCCACTATATTCATAGCAGCCTTATTTATAATAGCCAGAAGCTGGAAAGAACCCAGATGTCCCTCAACGGAGGAATGGATTCAGAAGATGTGGTATATTTACACAATGGAATACTACTCTGCAATTAAAAACAATGAATTCACGAAATTCCTAGGCAAATGGTCAGAACTTGAAAATATCATCCTTAGTGAGGTAACCCAATCACAAAAGATCACACATGGTATGAAGTCACTGATAAGGGGATATTGACCCAGAATCTCAGAATACCCTAGACACAATCAGCATATCAATAGATTTCTAAAAAGATGGAAGGAGAGACCCCTGGTCCTGGAAAGACTGGATGTAGGGGAACGCCAGGACAGAGTAATGAGAGGGGGTTGAACGGAGAAAAGAGGGAGGGAAGGGGGCTTATGGGACTTTCGGGGAGGGAGGAAACGGGAAAGGGGAAGTGATTTGGAATGTAAATTAAAAAAATAAAATAAAATTAAATTAAAAAAAAAAAAAAAAAGAGACACAGGAAGGCCGGGGACGGTTGGGGTAAAGGGTTTGTTGCCCAAGCAGAAGGCCCCAAGTTCGGATCCTAATAACTCAGATAAAACCAAACCAAACCAAACCAAACCAAACTGAGCACAGTGGTGTCAGTAACCCAAGTGCTGAGAGAATGCCTCAGGCAGACCCACGAAGCTCACAGGCAACCCATCCTAGCTGAATCAATGCAATGTCTCCTGCATTGGCTCAGGTCTGATGAGGGTGGTTTGGCACGCCACAGAAACTGTGTCCATAGGAACGAGTAAGTGAGTACATCTCAAACCACAGAAGAGAACGAGAGGAAAAGATCAGGGTTCTACTGTCTCCTCCAAGGGCACACTTCAGTGACACCAGTATCTCCCCTAGACCCTATTTCTTAAAGATACAGCACCTCCCAAGAGCATCCCCGAAGGGAGCAACTCTTTATATACTGACATTTAGGGGATGCTCATTCAAACCATTGTAGGATGTAAGAAAAACAATTTTATAAACAATTCACTTGAGACAGAAGACCACCACCATCACCACCAACAAAACAGGCGCAAGTCAGTACTTGAGCTCAATGAATTCAACTGAGTATAAGACTCAGTTTTGACCTTCTGGCAAGTGAAGCAAAGAGCTAGAAGTCAGGTAGCTCCTGGGTAGGAAGAGAGACAGGGAGATGAAAAGCAATGTCCTTTTCAGTAAACATCTAGGACATCTGACTTCCTGATTCTGCTCTCTATTTTTCCTGAGAAGACAGGGAAGCCCTTCTATGGCAGAAACCAGTTAGAACATGCTAGCCCAAATTAGCCAATTCTGAGGGAGAAAAGAAAATCACTCCACTTTCAAACATAAATCCTGCCTCTCTGAGCAGATTCTGGTATCCCTTCTCCATGGAGAGGAGTCTAACTGTTCTCTCTCTCTCTCTCTCTCTCTCTCTCTCTCTCTCTATATATATATATATATATATATATATATATATATATATATATATATTCTCTCTCCACTCCTCACTTTCCCATTTTTCCATCTCTCCACCCCTCTCTCTATCTTCACCCTCCCCCTCTGTGTGTGCATGAGTGGAGTCAGGGCAAGGGAAGACTTCACCTGGCCACTGAGATAAGTAAATGATCACTGAGGGCAATAGTTAGAGGCAGTTTCATCATGGTTCACAGTTCTGTTATTGAGCCAATTTGGGGATATGTTTGAGACCCTTGGGGTGGACTATTCATTGTCATACGCCATTTAGCTAAATTACCAACCAATAGCCCTTTTGAGAAAATTCTTGGTGTTTTAGGGTCTCCCTTCATTTCCATGCTATAGAAAGAACTATCAGTTGTTTGTTCTAAAATGATGGGCATCTGAGCTAATTTAGAACTATTGCATTTACCCTGAACCTCTGTGTGGCCATTCCAGCATTAAGTGGATGACCTATGTCCTGCCTTCTAATACATCCAGATGGGTTGTGTAACTACTAGATTTTTGTTCTTAAATTGTTATCAATTGAAGAAGAATTAAGAAATCTGTATGATCATATAGTCCAGGTAATCTATGTCACAAATAAACACTGTGTAGTTCCACTAGCTGGCTTTTCCTTCCATTCTCTCCCTTTTTCTTTCCTTTTTCCTTCCCTCTCTGCTTTGTTTGCTCTTCTCGTCACTTCCTGTGGCAAGTGCCTCATTGTAGGAAAGGCATTGCTCCATCTGGTACTAATTTCATGTCTTGTAACAGAAAAGAAATTTTGTTCGGGGCCAGTTGGCTCAATGTGACGCAGTCCATGGATGTGACATGAATGTAGAATGTAATGAACAGGTCTGAATTAAAAGTGATTAAAAGCAAGAATAAAGGTGGCTTGGTAAGCGTGAGTTTGGGAATGTAGTCCTGCCTTTGCCGGGTGCCATCTGCCAAAAGTCTTTCTTTATTCTCTCTGGATTTCAGCATATCAACCCCACAGCCTGGAGAATGGGCTACTAGCCTGCGGTGTGCACAAGTGCTGCTACTCCTTGCTTGTCTCTCCTTGGTGTCTGGAGTATCTTCCCAATATTTGAAGTAACTTTGTAGATCCCCCTGTCTTACAGTGAGTAATAGCCTAAAAGGCAACTTCCCAGTGATCCTGGACAATGCTGTCTTACTTACTGAGTCCAGTATGACAGGATAACCCCTGCCCTGCATGAGGCATACAAAACAGACAGACAGGAAGAGACAACAGAACCCATGATGCATTGGGAGCTGGCTCCCCAGGCCAGAGCAGCTTCTCAGGATCATGGAGGTATTGACTGTATGTATCCTTTTGGCTCCATGGTTGAGGGACTCTGGTTTTTATACCTTGGGATCATTTGAGTCATTGAAATAGGACATTAAACAACATCATGCCCCCAACTAACTGGAAGATTGGCAATGAACTTGGCTTATCTAGTTAGCTCTCCTTTATCTCAAGATACATTTTGAGCACTCCATAATTTCCTTGAGAACAACTAAGAAGAGGAGGAGAGGATCTGAGCTGGTCCAAGATCACCTGGAGAAATAACCAGCAACATCACCTTTCGTGGAGCTACTGTCTGATCGGAGAGGGCCACCATCCCTTTTCTGATTGCAGAATGTAAACCTCTGGAATCACCTCATCCTCTCAAGGTGGTTCCACCATTCTGGCATTCTGACTGCTACTGACCAGCCAGAGAATTACAGCAGTAGGAGACACAGGTTCAAATCCCAAGACCCAATTATTAGTTCTCCAAATGCAGAACAGTTCTTAGGGAAAATAGCAGGAAGATAGTGTTCCAAATTAGGAGCAAGATGCATGATGATGATGATGATGATGATAATGATGATGATAATAATATAACTTACTATTAGTTTTCAAACTATACATAAGGAACCAACAACATTTACATGCTAGTGGTCCTAGCATACTTAATGCAGGTACTTATAGTCAACTCGTCTCTTAGACTAAGATATAAGTAATATTTCTGGGATAAGGGGATGGCAGAGCTGAGAAGGAATTACTAAATTGCAAAAACACAGCTGAAGGATGTACGTAACCCACAGGAAGTCCTGAGTTCCATCCTTAGCACCATGCACACACACAAACACATTTCAGAATCCTGTTATTGCAGGGGTGGAAACAAACACTGAATTCTGTTTATATTTATTCTACCACCAGGTGAGAAGCCTGAATTCTCTGGCCTAGAAAAGATCTTAGCAAGACATCAGTTGCCAAAAGAGATTAGTCTGTCCCCAAAGCCAGGCCATGTGCCCTCATGGAAAAGAAAAATAATCAACAATATCAGTGGTAACTGGAAGAAATGTCACCTGTGGCAGAAAAGCACCTATGAGCCGTTCATGGGAGCCATCATTGCCAGGTATGTTTTTGAATTTTTGTCCTATGCTTATGCTTACAGGACACAGGATGGTCACAAGCAGAAACTCTTCATCTCCCCCCACCAACACCCCCCAAAAAGATTTAATATGGTCTTTGTGAAACATGGAGGACATGGAACAGGCTTTGCCTTACATAAGAGCACACTGCCCCTATTTTCACACACGTCAAGTTACTGAAGAAGCTCCCAGTGCAAGGAAACTCCTGGAAATAGGTGGAATGGTGTTACCTTACCTACTGCATTTTGCTCCAGTGAGCAGAGATCTGCAGGGTTGGTGGAGGATTGTTGAAGAGGGAGCCATCTTCTAAATTCTACCGTTACCATGACCAAAGACTAGACTCTCGACATTATCCACAGTCTGCCAGATTTTTACACTGGGAAAGGAAGAGCCATTGACAGAGTGGAACAAGATAGATTTGAGTGCTCTCAGGCCTGCATGGAAGCAGGTGGAAGCTAGAGACCTGCTGAGAGCTCTTGTAGTCAATGCAAGTGAGGAATAGCTGGCCTCAGGCTAGGAGAGAAAGGAGATGGTGCGCTCCAAGTCTTAAGCATTGATTACTCAGCAAAGTACCTTATTTGGTACATTTCTCTGCTCATGCTAGACAGATGTCATGTTTCTACTCGCTGCTTTTCTATCACTGACTATACTATCCAAGATGATACCTGTGCTTTGCCCACTGTAGACATTCAAAGACAGTTATGGGTTGCCAGAAGATAAGCAGACTCCTCTCTGATCTTAAGATGATAGCAGTCAGGGAGAGGGCTAGGTCACGAATTTGCCTATTCTCTAGGCTCATCATCCTAGTTAACAAATGTCCCTGTCTACCTGTCCCCTCATGTCTCCAGACGGATTTAAAAATCATAGACCGTGAGATTGTGTCTCCTAGTAACATCAGAAGCTATATCCATAAAGTCTCACCAATATGACTGCCCAAATGTGAGCTGAACAAGGGTGACATGCCAAAGTGGACACAGAAAAGCACATAAGGCTTCACCCCTATACACAGAATATAAGCAAGAGAGGAAAGTTGGATGTGGGAGAAGTGGCTTTCCCCAGGGAAGAGCACACCAATTGGTTGTCCAAAGTCAAATCGCCAGTCCTGAAAGCATACATACAATTAACATTATACAGATGGACTAGGTTACACTTAGGAACGTATATGTGCATACATATATGTATGCAATAACAACTAGTGAAAAGACGCCATAACTTTAAAGGAGAGTGTAGAGGGGTATGTAGAATGGTTTGGAGGGAGTAAAAGCAAGAGAGAAATGATGTAATTAATCAAATTATCATGTCAAAAAAATCCATAGCTAAAGAAAGCAAAGTGGACATTAGAACCATGGCATTTTCAGGACAGTGAAGTGACACTGAGACTTTTCAAGGGTAGAAGTTATTTTAAGATATTCAAATTAAGATTATGTCACCATGTTGAGAGGGCTATCTTTTAAATCAAATGTCAGCATCATACAAGGTTGCTTTAGGCTATGATGCTTTCAAATGGAGTGACGTGTTTACTTGACAATGTACTATGGCCTATGAAAATACAACTTGACTATCAGCATCCAAGAGTGGACACTCATCTTCACATAGTTCCTTCTACCAGCATGCATCTGCTCTCCGTAAAAGTGCAGACTGTTTTGATCATTTGTGGGGTTTGTCTGTTTAGGGTTGGGGTCTCTGAGAAACAAAAGCTCATACAGAAATAAGAACACAAAAGATCAGCTGGTGATAGAGGGCACATCAAATAGGGTATGGAGGAACAGTGGGCAGAGGGGAAAAAACCCAGTTCTGCTTGTAAAATAGCTCCCAAAGGATCTAAGAAAAGTCTAATGAGGGTGTGGGCTACTTCACAGGATTCAACTGTGAATTCTTTTTCTGCCTTGACTCTGGATGCCAGAGGCAATGTGCTGAATTGCCCTGTCTTCTAGTAACCAGACCATCTAGACACTCAGTAAGTCTATCATTCTCAATCTTTTGTGACTTAAATGGTGCCCTTGAGAGCACCCATGCTTTAAGGATGCCTAGATGCCCCTGAAGAATACTGTCAAGAAGAACACCATTCTTATCTAAATGTTGGTTGTAGTACTGCAAGCTCCTACCATTGTTCACCTGTAAAATAAGATCAATACGATCTCATCTTGTGTCCTCAATACTAGAAAAACTGAATGGTCCGATTGGATTTTGACAGGTATAAAGTCCAGTGAGAATGTGCACTTTAATATGTGTAAATAATATTAGACTGAGTCAACCATAGAAACCTTGAACTTAACAATGGCAAGATTCTGTTTAGTATTTAGCATCTCTATCTTCACTTGTACAGAGAGGGCAAAGCCTTTAACAAGGACTCTACTGGCTGGTTTTGTGTGTCAACTTGACTCAGGCTGGAGTTATCACAGAGAAAGGAGCTTCAGTTGGGGAAGTGCCTTCATGAGATCCAGCTGTGGGACATTTTCTCAATTAGTGATCAAGGAGGGAGGGCCCCTTGTGGGTGGTGCCATCCCTGGGCTGGTAGTCTTGGGTTCTATAAGAAAGCAGGCTGAGCAAGCCAGGAGAAGCAAGCCAGTAAGGAACATCCCTCCATGGTCTCTGCATCAGCTCCTGCTTCCTGACCTGCTTGAGTTCCAGTCCTGACTTCCTTTGATGATGAACAGCTGTGCGGAGGTATAAGTTCCCCAGTTTGTTTCTTGGTCATGATGTTTGTGCAGGAATAGAAACTTTAAGACAAATTGGTACTAGCATAGTGGGGTATTCCTGTGACAACCTGACCATGTTTTGGGGAGGACTGTGAAAGGACTTTGGAACTTTGGGCTAGACAATCCATTCGGTGTTAAGAGCTCTGTGGGATATTGTGTAGGAGCTTGGAAGATAATGCTGAGAACAGCATAGAAGATGGAGACCTGGCTTGTGAAATTTCCGAGGGAAGATTAAAGACTCTTATTAGGGCCATGTTTTGATTGTGAAGATTCTGTGGTTTTGGTTAGTTGGGGCTGAAGAATCAGCTGTGATTAACAAGATACCAGAACCACTAAAGCAAACCTCTCTGTTACTGGGACTATTGATGCTAGTTAGCTGGAGCTAAGAAATTAGCGGTGATTAAGAAGAGACCAGCATCACTGAGGTGAAATCTTCTGGGAAGTGTTTTCTGAGAGCACAGAGGCTGTATTACAGAGATAGCCATGGTTGTATTTTGTGCTGTGGATGGACTTGGTGTGTACAAGTCACCCAGGTGGTACTGGTTTTGAAGGCATGAAGAGGTCATGAAGAACAGCTGAGGCTTGGCATTGTGAGAGGCCGCAGAAGGCCACTGGTGAAGGTGCAACCTCAGTTGCAATTGATGGCCCAGGACTGAAGGGGCGATGCATAGGAGTTAAAGCTTGGCATCATGAAAAGAGCCTATGAGAGGCTATTGGAGAAGCCTACTTACAATGGAAGACAGCAGTGTTTTGAAGTTGCCAGTGCCATGTGATGACCACCAAGAACAGCAGCAGCAGTGGAATACAGATAGCTGGAGCCTAGAAGACAATGTGTGCGCTACAAAGGGCAGAGCTGGAGAAGTGACCCAAGCCCTTGGAAGAGCCTGGAAGATCGTGAGTTGGATTCCAGACATTGAACCATTGGAGTTTGAGTTTTACTTTTGATTGTGATCATGCCCTGATATTTTTCCCTCTTGAAGGAAGAAAGTATTTTAGTGGAGCCCACAGTTAAGAGACTTTGAATTTTTAAAAGACTTTGAATTTTAAAAGATATTGGACATTTTAAAGGGATTGATGTGTAAAGACTGTGGGGCTTTTAAAGTTATTTAGATCTTGGAGATGAATAAGAAAGTAAGGGTTGAGGCTTAATAGTGATGTGTGTGTCAAGTTGACAAGGTGTCAATTGTATTGACTGGTTTTATGTGTCTACTTGACTCAGGCTGGTGTTATCACAGAGAAAGGAGCTTCAGTTGGGGAAGTGCCTCCATGAGATCCAGCTGTGGGGCATTTTCTCAATTAGTGATCAAGGGGGGAGGGCCCCTTGTGGGTGATACCACCTCTGGGCTGGTATTCTTGGGTTCTATAAGAGAGCAGGCTGAGCGAGCCAGGAGAAGCAAGCCAGTAAGGATCATCCCTCCATGGCCTCTGCATCAGCTCCTGCTTCCTGACCTGCTTGAGTTCCAGTCCTGACTTCCTTTAATGATGAACAGCTGTGTGGAGGTATAAGCTGAATAAACTCTTTCCTCCCCAATTTGCTTCTTAGTCATGATATTTGTGTAGGAATAGAAACCCTGACTGAGACAAGGATTTAATCTATTTTCTATTGCTGTTGCAGAGTACTTGAGACTGGGTAACTTGAAAATAAATCCATTTAGGCTCATGGTTCTAGATGATAGAAAGTCCAAGATAGTCAGTGTTATGTAGGGTCTAGATGATAGAAAGTTCTTCCCTCTGGTAAGGACATGGCACTGCTTTAAAACATGGCATTAGTTGGGAGAGCAAGTAGAGATGTGGAAGAGAGAGAAAAAGAAAATGGGATATGCTTTCTTTGTAACAACCTCCTCTGTGTGTGTTTGTGTAGACCAGAGGCTAATGTCAGATGTCTTCCTTAATCACTCTTCAGCTTATTTTTGAGATAGAATTCACTGTTAGCTAGACTGGCTGGCCTGTGATCCCACGTCTAGCCTGTCTCCATCTCCCCAGCACTGCGCTTATAGATGTTTGCCATAGACAGCTTTTATGTGAGTGCTGGGGATTGAATTTGGGTGTCTCCATTCTTGCACAGCAAATACTTTATTAATGGAGACATCTTCCCAACCTGTAATAAGCTAATTTTGTTCTATTAGGATGAGAGTTAACATACTCCTGTCAGATGGGCATTAATCCCTCTAATGGATGACCTCACCCATACAGCATGGAGAATCAAGGTTCTACCTTATGACTTTGTAGGGAACACAGTCAAGTCATAACACATAGTGATGGGCATTAATCCCTCTAATGAATGACCTAACCCATGCAGCATGGAGAATCAAGGTTCTACTTTATGACTTTGTAGGGAACACAGTCAAGTCATAACACATAGTGACGGTAGTCTTCGGATCAGACCCTATATCACGCTGGCTTATGACAAAAATTCTTTCATTTTGCTGTGTAAATAAAACAGCAGTTCCCAAAGCCGTACCATGCTGAAAAACAGATTTTCCAAGCATCTAGAGTCACAGATGGTGGTGTATTATCTCTGCTGGAGAACTTGGCAGAATGCCAGGCCCCACTTTTTATAATATTGTAAATCCTTTCTGGAAACTGCATGTAAATTATAATTACTTGTAAACTGCATTTATTGACTCAATATGTCATATCCATGAGCTCTGGGGCTCATTTTTCTTTTTCTTTTAAAAGTGCAACAAAGGAGTCTTGAATAGACGATGGTTGAATGATCCACATGGGGGCTTTAGAATTTCAGATTCTAAAATATTTTTTATTAAAACAACACAGTAATAACCAGAGACAGGGGCCTGGTAGTAGGTAGTAGGATTGATTCTGCTTCCCCTCTGCTGTAGATAGTTGGAGTTAAACTTTGCATGGCACCAGTCCTAGAGAAGCAATGGGCACTCCATCCATCTGAAATAAAAACTTCTGGTTTCTTTGTAAAGTCAGATATGTCAAATGATGTTTTGCTGGGGCACACAGGTGAAAGGATATTTTGCTAAAGCAGACATGTGAAAGAATATTTTCCTGAAGCAGACACAAGTAAAAGGATGTTCTGCTATACCAAACATGTGAAAGGATGTGTGATGTTTAGAAGGAATATAAATATGACCCCAATGACAGTAGAATTCAAGCATTGGTTTGTTTTGTTCCACTTTGCTCCTCTTCACTGATGGTGCACACATGTATACATTGCTGAGCTTCACTTGTCGTGATGTTATAGAGAGAAATTCACCAAAGAATTTCTCCAGAAGTTCCTGTGGCTTCTTGCCACTTCCGAGGACTCGGGGCAGTTGGCGAGTCTCACGGTTTCTTCTGGATTGAACTGCTCTTGTGAGTTTGTGTGTGGTGTCTGCTCAGTGGACCGGTCTGCAGCTGCTGATTCATGAGTGGTGATTTCTGAATGGACTGGACTTGCACTGCTGATTTGAATTGGTGTTTTTGCTAGAGGACTGGTGTGATTGTATATGCTCTGCCAAGGGAGTGGCACTATTAGAAGGTATGGCCCTGCTGGAATAGGTATGACCTTGTTAAAGTAGGTATGTCACTGTGCGTGTGGTTTTTAAGACCTTCATCCTAGCTGCCTGGAAGCCAGTATTCTTTTAGCAGCCTTCAGATGAAGATGTAGAACTCTCAACTCCTCCTGCACCATGCCTGCTTGGATGCTGCCATGTTCCTGCCTTGATGATAGTGGACTGAATCTCTGAACATGTAAGCTAGCTCCAATTAAATGTTGACCTTATAAGAGTTGCCTTGGGCTTGGCAGCGATGGTGCATGCTTTTAATCCCAGTGCTTGGGAGGCAGAGGCAGGCAGATTTCTGAGTTCGAGGCCAGCCTGGTCTACTGAATGAGTTCCAAGACAGCCAGGGCTATATAGAGAAACTCTGTCTCGAAAAACCAAAAAACAACAACAAAAAAGAGTTGCCTTGGTCATGGTGTCTGTTCACAGCAGTAAAACCTTAACCAATACAACTGGATGGTTGATATCCTGTCAACAAAGATTGGACTTGCCCCCCAAAGAACTATTTCTAAACAGGTCTACTTTGGCCTTGTCCTAAAACTTTTCTTTTCCACTACCTCTGGTGGGTGATGGGCTAGAGGAGAGGTTTAACGCTTATAAAAGTAGGTTGAGAAAAATGTGTGCCTACATCCATCTCTACCTTATACATAATACAACATTTACCATGCTGTACTGTAAGAACATGCTTGTTTGCTACCCCAACCTAAGCTCCCACCTGGTTGCTGAGTAGGCATTCAAGACAATGTTTATGTTGCTTACTACAGATGTATTTAAGACAAATAAAAATCTAATCGATGACCTGCAGCCAGGTTTTATGATCATTAAATATACAGGTCAGCTTGGCACAGTAAATGATACTAATTGTTTGTTTCAATATGTGAGCAGGTGTTGTTATGAAAGTATTACTCAGATGAGATTTACATTCAAATCAGTAGTCATCAAGTAGAGGTGATTGTTTTCCACAGTGTGGTAGGCCTGTCATTCAGTCAGTTTAAAACATTAATAGAAAAGACTAAGATCCCATAAAGGGGTGGAATTCTAATCTAGCCTCTGGTTAACTTTTGGTTTCCAGACTGAAAAGTGAACTCCCACTGGATTTTCCAGCTTACTTGACAAATGTGCAACTTGTCAGCCCCAATAATCTCCCAAACTAGTCCCATATATGTATATGAATGAGCATTCTGTTCTCATTTATTGTCATTTCCTGCTAAACCCTAACACTGCAGTTATGTGAGCCTAGAATGTATGTCAACCTCTGGATGTGGCCTCTTGATGTAATCAAAGAACTAGTGACAAATGAATCGAAGTCAGCATACAAGTGTCTCCTACACACTCATGTTTATCACAGAATGGTTCATAGTGGTCAGGTGCCCATCAGTGGATGGATGCATGAAAAGTGTGTTGAATGTATAAAGTGGACTTCTACTCAATCAAAAAGATTGAAATCATGTTATTTGAGGAAAAGAGGCTGGAACTGGAGATCATCATGTTAAGCAAAACAAGCCAGGCGCAGAAACACATGATTTTCATATTGTTCTATTGCTGTGATAAAATATTCCAGCCATAAACAACTTGGGGAGGGAAGGCTTTATTTGACTTATACTTCCAGGACATTATCAATCATTGAGGAAGGTCAGGGCAGGAATTCAAGGCAGGAATCCGGAGACAAATTTATAGAGAAATGCTGTTTGCTGTCTTGCTCTCCTCTTTGTTCCCTCTCAGGCTCATATTTTGCTACCATTCTTATACAGAACAGGACTATCTGCCTAAGGAATGATGCTTCTCACAGTAGTCTTCACCTTCCTACATCCATTAATAAGACAACAACCCATAGACATGTCAATCTCATCTAGGCAATGGAGGTTCTCTCGTTCCAAGTGACTCTAGAGAGTGTCAAGTTGACAATAAAACTAGTCAGTACACATGTTTTTTATATAGGAAAATTTCCAGGAGGAGACACACAAGTGAAAGGGGACTATAATGGATAATACAAGAATTTAGGATGGGGAATAAAAAAGGGAAATAGAAGAGGTGAACATTGCCAGGAGTGGTCTTGCACATCTTTAGTCACAGTACCTGGGAGACAGAGGCATGTGAGTCTCTGAGTTTAAGATCAGCTTGGTCTATACAGTGAGTTCCAGAGCAGTCAGGATTATATAGTGAAAGCCTGTCATAAAAAACAGACACACACAAAAAAAGGCGGATATGATGAAGGTGATCATATGCTCATATGAAAATAGCAAAGTAGTTTGTATGTAAGCACCTAGTTAGGGGTTCTATTACTATGAAGACACACCATGATCAAGACCAAGGCAAACATTTAATTGGGGCTGGCTCACAGTTTTAGAGGTTTAGGCCATTATCATCATAGCAGGAATCATGGCAGTGTCCAGGCAGGACACCAGTCAGACATGGTGCTGGAGGAGTCCAGAGTTCTACATCTTGATCCAAAGGCAGCTAGGAGAAGACTGGCTCTTCTACCCTGGGTGGAGCTTTAAGCATAGGACCTCAAGGTTCACCCCTACAATGCCACATTTCCTTCAACAAGGCCATACCTATTCTAACAAGGACACACCTCCTAGTAGTGTTGATTCCTGTGGCCAAGCATTTAAACACAATAGTCTTTGAGGGCCAAACCTATTCAAACCACTTAGCACCCTACCCAGAAAGAGGCAGGAAACAGTATTATGAAGCTGCTACTGGTGTTACATAGCAGCAGATCTACAGTAATGCTTTTTAACAAGTAGAAGTACATTCTAGCATAATGATAAAAACATAGTATTTTAAATACATCAGCTAAGAACATATTGTGAGGTATTATGTACTGCTCATAAATTTATGTGCTACGTGTCATTGGTTGCATAGTAGGGTTGGTGTTTTTTTTGACACCTACCTCAAAACAAACTCATAGTTCACTGCATTATAACTTTAGGATGGCTACAATCTCACCAGGAAACTTCTAGTTCCCTTGTGATCTTACCATCATTGTGCCTGTGGCCCATCACGGACTGTTATTAGGTGATGACTGTATCTATGTACAGGTACTAGGTACAGACGTAGATGAATGTCATTCTCTATCTTTATAAGAATTCCTATCACATTCCATAAACCCAACATTTGTGTAATTACATCTGAGCTTAAGTGGAGTTGTTTTATAGTCTAAGAAGAATGGTTTCACCACGGGAATTAAGAGATTAAGCAGAGTTATCTGAGGAGTGGGAATTTAGCATTACTTAAATGAGGAAGTCAAGGCTGTTACCATGCTGTCCTCTCACTGGAAACAGTCCTGGGTAAGATGCTGGCAGGGGGAGTAACTAAAGCCATGGTAGAGTCTTACAGGTGCTTGAGGTCTGGGTCAGGTGTTTCTAGGTTCTTGGCCTCTTATTCAAGAAATTGAAAAAAAGGCTCACATGGATTTTATTTTTAAAAGCTATTCAATGGGTCCAAATA
This sequence comes from Tokudaia tokunoshimensis, assembly GCA_036184795.1. Taxonomy (NCBI): domain Eukaryota; kingdom Metazoa; phylum Chordata; class Mammalia; order Rodentia; family Muridae; genus Tokudaia; species Tokudaia tokunoshimensis. The sequence continues at coordinate 29,553,458 of BTHU01000022.1, read as the reverse complement.
CACTGCAAAAGAGCAACAGATAGTTAAAGGCCTCAATTAATCTTTGGGACTTCCTTTTTAGGGCTCAAGAGAAGGAGGAGTTTGGTTACTAAGGGCTGTACTGAAGATGTTCCTCTATTATGGTTGATATATTAGCTCATATAATTGTTTTTCTACTGTGCATGTCTCATCCTATAGTGCATCTGATTTTAATTATATACACACCCAATTATGCATAGGCATTGGATAATAAATACATTCTCTCTATAAGTTCACTTAAGGATATAGTTTTGCCTTGCTACATATGCAACTAAAACTAATTCAGGCTAGATAAACCTATACATTCTATGTAACTAAATACATGGGAATACATTTGATAATAAACTAAGATTGATGTTAAGGGAGGAGAAACCTATTCCATTGTTTAGAGAGAAGTGTATATGTAGCCTAAAGCAGGTAGGTGTCCAAGGTTGATGGCTGCATTATTCAGAGAGGGTGTGCGCTCACAGTGTTTGTAGCAAAGGAGTGGGTCTTCCAGGTGCATTATTAGAAGAAGGGGGTTGGGATGGAGAAATGACTCAGTGGTTAAGAGCTGAAAATGCTCTTACTGAGGACTCTGATTTAGTTCCCAACACACACATCTATAATTTCAGTTCTAGGGAATCCAATATCCTCTTCTAACATCCCAATCATATACATGGGAAAACCACTCATACCTATAAAATAAAATAAGTACATCTTCAAAAAGAAAGAGGAGGAGAAGGAAGAGGAAAAGAAGGGGAATTGTCCATAACCCAGTTCAGGCAGAGTCCCAGACTATTAAATTATCCCTTTTGCTTGCCTGTGCACACAATCACAGCATGCCTGCTCAAACCTCAAAAGACTACTTGACTTGTCACCTCAGAAATGGGGCCCAGATCCTGCTGTTTTTCAGAATGTTCTCTTGGTGAAGAGAATTTATAGCCAGGAATGATAGCCATTGAACCCTTTTTAAGTCAGGAGGTAAGACACCAAACCCATCTTGTGATGTGAAGAGTTTGCCATTTTTAAAATTTCAAGAACAATTGCATATTATTAGGCAGATGTCAGCTGCTGGACTGCAGAGAAAGCAGGTCCTGGAAAAAAATGTTTGTCTGCTCGCAAAGTCTCTGATGAGAATAAAAGGATCTGGCAAGAGGGAGAAATAATCCAGGAAGGAAACTTAGATATGGAGCCCTGATCCTAAGAAAATAAACTTGGAGCCAAAAATGGGGAAAGAAAATTGATGAAAGAAAGTCTCTGTCTCTGCTTCTCCCTGTCCCAGAGACAGCCACATCTCCTTGTGCAGTGACAGCCTTGTCCCACAGACAAGATGATGAAGGCCAGTGTGAACAGATTTGGCTGCATTGGGTGCCTGGTTACCAGGGCTGCCTTCTGCTCTCTGTCTGGCAAAGTGGAGATTGTTACCATCAAGGACCCTTTCATTGACCTCAACTACATGGTCTACATGTTACAGTCTGACTCCACCCATGGCAAATTCAAGAGCACAGTCAAGGCTGAGAATGGGAAGCTTGTCATCAATGGGAAGCCCATCACCATCTTCCAGGAGTGAGATCCCGCTAATATCAAATGGGGTGATGATGGTGCTAAGTATTTCATGGAGTCTACTGTCATCTTCACTACCATGGAGAAGGTTGGGGCCCACTTGAAGGGTGGAATCAAGAGGATCATCATCTCTGCCCTTTCTGCTGATGCCCCCATGTTTGTGATGGGTGTGAATCATGAGAAATATGACAACTCAGTCAAGATTATCAGCAACTGTACCAACAACTGCTTGGTCCTCCTGGCCAAGGTCATCCATGATAACTTTGGCATCATGAGAGGACTCATGACCACGGTTCATGCCATCACTGCCATTCAAGACTATGGATGACCCCTCTGGAAAGCTGTGGCATAATGGCTAGTGGGGCTGCCCAGAACATCGTCCCTGTATCCACTGGTGCTACCTAGGCTGTGGGTAAGGTCATCCCAGAGCTGAATGGGAAGCTCACTGGCATGGCCTTCCATGTTCCCACCCCCAATATAACCGTTGTGGATCTGACATGCTGCCTGGAGAAACCTGCCAAGTATGATGACATCAAGAAGGTGGTGAAGCAGGCATCCAAGGGCCCACTGAAGGGCATCCTGGGCTACACTGAGGACCAGGTTGTCTCCTGCAACTTCAACAGCAACTCTCATTCTTCCACCTTTGATGCTGGGGCTGACATTGCTCTCAATGACAACTTTGTAAAGCTATTTCCTGGTATGACAATGAATATGGCTACAGCAACAGGGTCGTGAACCTCATGGCCTACATGGCCTCCAAGGATTAAGAAACCCTGGACCACCCACCCCAGCAAGAGCACTGAGAGCAAGAGAGAGGCCCTCGGTTGCTAAGTTGTTCTGTCATGACTCAGCTCCCAACACTGACTATTTCCCTTACAATTTCCATCCTAGACCCCCATAATAACATGAGGGGCCTAGGGAGTCCTCCCTACTCTCTTGAATACCATCAATAAAAGTTCACTGTACCCACAAAAAAAAAGTCTCCAAGGACCAAACCTCAAGGAAATGCACCTGAAACCATGGAGTAGAAGCCATAAAACAATCCATGTCAGAAGACAGGAAAACGTCTTACTTTTTTTTTTTTTTTTGTGAATGGTGTCACAATGCACACAGGATCACACTATAGAATCTAGATATATACAGATAACTGATTTCATTTCTTTTGGATAAATGCCCACAAGTGAGATTGCTGGATCATATAATTCCCTGCAAATTATGCAGGGGCATTTTTATGTTTTAATTTTCTTATTTTTTATTAGATATATTCTTTATTTGCATTTCAAATGATTTCCCCTTTCCTGGTCCCCCGCCCGAAAACCCATAATCCATCTCCCCTTCCCCTGTTCACCAATCAACCCCCTCCTGTTTCCCTGTCCTGGTATTCCCCTACACTGTGGCATTGAGCCTTTCCAGGACCAAGGGCCTCTATTCCCTTTGATGTCCAACAAGACTATCCTCTGCTGCCTATGCATCTGGAGCCATGGCTAACTCCATGTGTATTCTTTGATTGATGGTTTTGTCCCTGGAAGCTCTGGGGGTACTGGGTGGCTCATATTGTTGTTCTTCCTATGGCGCTGCAAATCCCTTCAGTTCCTTGGATCCTTTCTCTAGCACCCCCATTGGGGACCCTATGCTCAGTTCAATGGCTGGCTGATAGTGTCCCCCTCTGTATTTGTCATGCTCTAGCAAAGCTTCCCAGAATTTCATGAATTCATTTTTTTAAATAGCTATGTAACATTCCATTGTGAAAATATGCACATTTTCTGTATCCATTCCTCTGTCGAGGGACATCTGGGTTCTTTCCAGCTTCTGGCTATTATAAATATGGCTGCTATGAACATAATGGAGCATGTGTCCTTATTACATGCTAGAGAATCCTCTGAGTATATGCCCAGGAGTGGTATAGCAAGGTCCTCTGGTAGTATTATACCCAGTTTTCTGAGGAAGTGCCAAACTGATTTCCAGAGTGATTTTACCAGTTTGCAATCTCACCAGCAGTGGAGGAATGTTCCTCTTTTTCCACAACCTCTCCAGCACCTGCTATTAAAAACAATTCATGCAATTCTTAGGCAAGTGGATGGAACTGGAAAATATCATCCTGAATGAGGTAACCCAATCACAAAAGAACACACCATGGTATGCACTCACTGATAAGTGGGTATTAGCCTAGAAGCTTGGAATACCCAAGACACATTTTATGTATCAAATGATGCCCAAGAAGGAGGAAGAACAAAGTATGTATACTTGGGTCCTTTGTAGAAAGAAAAACAAAATACCCACAGAAGGAGATACAGAGACAAAGGGTGGAGCAGAGTCTGAGGGAAAGACAATCCAGAGACTACCCCACCCAGGGATCCATCCCATATACAATTACAAAACCCAGACACTATTATCGATGCCCACAAGTGCTTGCTGACTGAAGTCGGATATAGCTGTCACCTGGGAGGCTCTGCTAGTGCATGAGAAATACAGAGGGGGCCACTCAGCCAGCCATTGAACTAAGCACAGGGTCCCCAATGGAGGAGCTAGAGAAAGGACCCAAGGAGCTGAAGGGGTTTGCAGCGCCACAGGAGGAACAACAACATGAGTCACCCAGTACTCCCAGAGCTCCCAGGGACAAAACCATCAACCAAAGAGTATACATGGAGTTACCCATGGCTCCAGACACATAGGCAGCAGAGGATAGTCTTGTTAGACACCAAAAGGAGGAGAGGCCCTTGGTCCTGGAAAGACTTGATGCCGTAGTGTAGAGGAATACCAGGACAGGGAAGTGAGGGAGGGTTGATTGGGGAAGGGGAGATGGCTTATGGGATTTTCGGGGGAGGGGGGAACCAGGAAAGGGGACAATATTTGAAATGTAAATAAAGAATATATCTAATAAAAAATTAAGGCAGAAAAACTTACATGTTTTAATATGTTAACTACTGAGAAACTAGTGAATGAAAAAAATTAATGGTATTTATTTTTTACATCTTTTTGAGATAATTACATCATTTCCCCTTCTCTTTCTTCCTTTATTTTTTCAAAGTTATTGGATTTATTCACTTCTTAATTTGTGTTTCATTGCTTTTATTCTTACATATAAATTATCAACTTAGAATTTATTAATTTGGATACTGTCTCTGTGCCTTCTGGTTAGTCGGCTAAGAGTTATCCATCTTGGTGATTTTCTCAAAGAACCAGCTCCTGGTTTTGTTGATTCTCTGTATAGTTCTTTTTGTTTCTATTTGGTTGATTTCAGCCCTCAGTTTGACTATTTCCTGCCGTCTACTCCTCTTGGGCGTATTTGCTTCTTTTTGTTCTAGAGCTTTCAGGTGTGTGGTCAAGCTGCTAATGTATGCTCTCTTCAGTTTCTTTTTGGAGGCACTTAGAGCTATGAGTTTTCCTCATGGTGTCCCCATAAGTTTTGGTATGATGTGTCTTCATTTTCATTAAATTCTAAAAAGCCTTTACTTTCTTTATTTCCTTCTTGACCAAGTTGTCATTGAGTAGAGCATCTGTGGTGAACTGATAAGGCGCATGGGATTCAGGCTTCTTGTATCTGTTGAGGCCTGTTTTGTGACAAATTATGGAGAAGGTACCGTGAGGTGCTCAGAAGAAGCTTTTCTTTAGGATGAAATGTTCTATAAATATCCATTAGATCCATTTGGTTTATAACTTCTGTTAGTTTCACTGTGTCTCTGTTTAGTTTCTGTTTCCATGATCTGTCCATTACTGAGAGCTGGGTGTTGAAGTCTCCCACTATTATTGTAGGGTGTGATGTGTGCTTTGAGTTTTTTTTTTTTTTTTTTTGGTTTTTCGAGACAGGGCTTCTCTGTGTAGCCCTGGCTGTCCTGGAACTCACTTTGTAGATCAGGCTGGCCTCGAACTCAGAAATCCTCCTGCCTCTGCCTCCCAAGTGCTGGGATTAAAGGCGTGCGCCACCACCGCCTGGCTGTGCTTTGAGTTTTAGCAATGTTTCTTTTATGAATTTGGGTGCCCTTGCATTTTGAGCATAGATGTTCAGAACTGATAGTTCTTCTTGGTAGATTTTTCCTTTGACCAGAATGAAGTGTCCTTCCTCTTCTTTTTTGATAACTTTTGGAAAGTTGATTTTATTCTATAATAGAATGGCTACACCATTCTATTGTTTCTTGGGACCATTTGCTTGGAAAATTGTTTTCCAACCTTTTACTCTGAGGTAGTGTCTGTCTTTGTCCCTGAGGTGGATTGCCTGTATACAGCAAAATTCTGAGTCCTGTTTACATATCCAGTCTGTTAGTCTATGTCTCTTTTGGGGAATTGAGTCCATTGATGTTAAGAGATATTAAGGAAAAGATATTGTTACTTCCTGTTACTTTTGTTGTTAGAGGTGGAATTATGTTTGTGTGGCTATCTTCTTTTGGGTTTGTTGAAAGATTACTTTCTTGCTTTTTCTAGGGTGTAGTTTCCCACCTTGTATTGGTGTTTTACATCTATTATCCTTTGTAGGGCTGGATTTATGGAAAGATATTGTGTAAATTTGGTTTTGTCATGGAATATCTTGTTTTCTCCATTTATGGTAATTGAGAGTTTTGCTGGGTATAGTAGCCTGGGCTGGTATTTGTGTTCTCTTAGGGTCTGTATGAGATCTGCCCAGGATCTTCTAGCTTTCATAGTCTCTGGTGAGAAGCCTGGTGTAATTCTGATAGGTCTGCCTTTATATGTTACTTGACCTTTTTCCCCTTACTGCTTTTAATATTCTTTGTTTTGTGCATTTGGTGTTTTGATTATTATGTGAAGGGAGGAGTTTCTTTTCTGGTTCAGTCTATTTGGAGTTCTGTAGGCTTCTTGTATGTTCATGGGTATCTCTTTCTTTAGGTTAGGGAAGTTTTCTTCTATAATTTTGTTGAAGATATTTACTGTCCCTTTAAGTTGGGAATCTTCACTCTCATCTATACCTATTATCCTTAGGTTTGGTTTTCTCATTGTGTCCTGGATTTCCTGGATGGTTTGGGTTAGGAAATTTTTGCATTTTCTTTGACTGTTGTATCAATGTTTTCTAAGGGTATCTTCTGCACCTGAGATTCTCTCTTCTATCTCTTGTATTCTGTTGGTGATGCTTGCATCTATGACTCCTGATCTCTTTCCTAGGTTTTCTATCTCCAGGGTTGTCTCTCTTTGTGATTTCTTTATTGTTTCTATTTCCATTTTTTAGATCCTGGATGGTTTTGTTTATTTCCTTCACCAGTTTGATTGTGCTTCCTGTAATTCTTTAAGGGATTTTTGCCTTTCCTCTTTAAGGGCTTCTACCTGTCTACCTGTGTTCTCCTGTTCCTGTTTTTTTTTTCCTGAAACAGGGTTTCTCTGTATAGCCCTGGCTGTCCTGGAACTCACTCTGTAGACCAGGCTGGCCTAGAACTCAGAAATCCGCCTGCCTCTGCCTTCCAAGTGCTGGGGTTAAAGGCATGTGCCACCACTGCCTGACTCCTGTATTTTTTTAATGGAGTTATTTATGTCCTTTTTAAAGTCCTCTGTTACCACCTTGAGAAGTGATTTTAGATCTGAGTCTTGCTTTTCCAGTGTGATGGTGTATCCAGGACTTGCTATGGTGTGAGAATTGGGTTCTGATGATGCCAAGTAACCTTGGTTTCTGTTGCTAATGTTTTTATGCTTGCCTCCTGCCATCTGATTATCTCTTGTGCTACCAGTCCTGACTGTATCTGACTGGAGCCTGTCCTTCCTGTTATCCTGGCTGTATCAGAATTCCTCAGAGTCAAGCTGTCTCTGTGATCCTGTGATTCTATGATCCTGTGATCCTGAGATCCTGGGTGTGTCAGAGCTCCTGGGAGTCAAGCTGCCTCTGGGACCCTGAGATCCTGGTGTGACCAAGCTCCTGGGATCCTGTGGTCCTGGGTGTGTTAAACTGCTTGGGAGTGGAGCTTCCTCTGGGTGTTGTGGGACTGGCTGTAGAGTTTGCGTCCAAGGTCTGCTCAGGGCACCAGCCCAGACAGGAAGGGTATTTCATTTCTTCCTTTAAAACCCACCTTCTACCCCTCTACTCTTTTTCAAAATCATGGCACACACACACACACACACACACACACGTATAGACAGTCAAGTTCAACACGACAAAGTAGCAGGTGTCACTTCAAATTTCAGGAGTCTGACACCAGGGAGCTTATTTTAGGCAAATTTAAGCACAGCACAATTTGGATAAAAATTTTTCCTGGTGATAATTGGCATAATCCTGTGTCAAAGCAAAGCTTAAGACATGACTACACCAAAACTCTTTGTAAAGTACAAGTGGCAACATCCATAAAGATGGATTCTGAAGATTGACTGAGTCAATGAAGCTCAAGAAAAGGCCCTGGGGAAGATCAAGTGTGTTCTAGGCTGCACACACAGTCAAGGGTTACCAGGAATTCAATATGTCAACTCTTAGCCTTCCAGGCAGATAATACATCTCTCTTTGAAGAGACAACCCTGTGTGTTTAACGCTCCTGGATCCCCTAGTCCTTATCCATGAGCACAAGAACCTACAGACCTCTTACAGTGTTATTTCTATATTCCTAAACACGTTTTCAGGGCTGACCATTTGCTAATAACTAATCCGTGTACTCTTCCTTGGGGAAGACTATTTCTCTTTCAGCTTTCCTTAGTTCTCTGTAGTTCTTGTTCTAGGATTGAGACCTCCTGGGCTTCTCCTTCCACCTTAGCATATCTATGGTTGTCCTTGTTCAGATGTTTAGGCAGCCACATTGGTGAGACTTCACGGGTATATATAGCCTCTGACATTTCTAGGAGAGACAATCTCACAGGAAATTTCTTGTTCCTCTGGCTCTTACAATCTTTCTACTCCCTTGATTCCAGTGACCCTTGAGCCTTAGCAGGAGCTGTGTTGTAAATGTATCAGTTGGGACAGGGCTCCACAACACTGCATTTTTTTTTATCAGTGTGGTTTTCTGTAATGGTCTTCATCAGAAACAGCATTTTAAAAAGCAAAATACTCTATGCCGATTCTGTAGGCTTCAAAAAGCTTATCAAAGGCCTTGCCAAGTTAGATGTTAGACAGTTCACAGGTGCCTCATAGAACACCATACTAAGGAATGAGGATTGTAAAGCCAACAAGGAACATTGTTCTCCCAAGAAATGACCCATTGTCCCCTTCTTGCCTCTTGAGTAAGTTGGATGAGTGTATGTTGGGGGAAAGGGTGGCAAAGAGTATTCTTATTTATTTCCTCCCATTTTCTCCCTTGACAGGTGGACCAAAAAAAACTTGCAACCCACGGAGGACCTCAAATCAGTTATCCAAAGACTGTCAGCACTTGGCCCAATTATCTCAGTCACTCCCTGTGGACGACAAAGTGCTGTTGTGGTGTTCAGAGATGTCACCTCTGCTTGTAAGGCTGTGAGTGCTTATCAGTCCATGTCAAGAGGCTCAATGTTCCAGTGCTCATGGCAGCATCGATTCATGACAAAAAACGTAAGACTTCCTATTGCCAAAAACCGAATGTTTTTGAAATTATAATTATATAACTTCCCCCTCCCTTTCATCTCTAATCCCTCCCTTACATTGCTTCCCATCATGACCTCTTCTTATTTAATTCTTTTTGCACATGCATTATATATAATCTATACACATACATCATATATATATATATATATATATATATATATATATATATGGTAAGCTTTTCCCCTTCCATTTTAGCATGCCCATTGGTGTTCAGGGCTTGTTCAGGCAGCCATGTTGATGAAATGTCATGGACGTAGCCTCTTTGACACTTCTGGGAGACACTCTCACAGCTAACTTCCTTTACCTTTGCTTTTTACAATCTTTCTACCCCCCCTCCCTGCATCTTCTGCAATTATCCATGAGCTTTAGATATGGGAAGTTTTGTGGATGTATCACTTCAGGAATAAGGACTTAGTATTGGTATCACATGGTCTCTTGTTCTCTGCATTTTGAGAAATTGTGATTTTCTGTGATGGTGTCTGTCTGCTGCAAAGAGAACTTTTCTTTGATGATGTGTGAAAACTACAATAATCTGTGAGTATAAGGGTAAATATTTAGAATGTACACAGGAGTTATACTGCTTAGTAAGATGGAAATTGTAGGTTCACCTCTAAGATCCATGACTTCATTAGCCCTGGGCAGATTAGTAGGTTCCTAGTACCTGTCATGTTTTGTTTTTTCTCTTGTTAAATGGGACCTCAGTCTAATTAGAGAGTTATTGATTACTGCCAAGGAATGTGTACAACCATTGCACTCTTGGTGTTATTGTGCAAGGTTAGTCCTTGTTAAGGTTCATAGGCACCCACAGAAATCATGTTTACTCCTGTCCCTTGGAAGCTTTCATGGCATCTTCTGGTGTCATGAAAGTTGGTTTTCAGGGTGGCAACTTTCAGGTCATATGCAGCTTGGGTCTTCTGGGCCCTGTGTTTGAAGTACATGATGTCTTTATCAGTAGGGACTCACCCTTCCATTTCTGGGGATAACCAAGGGCAACTACACATACAAAATGTTAATAGTATATTATGATTCCTTATGACTTTTCAGATACCCTTATTATTATTTTACCCTCTTCTCTTGTCACTGCCCTTCACCCCTCCCTAATTAGAGCCCTCCATTTTCCATTTCTCCATTCAAATCATGTGTACCCTATATGTTCCTACTGAACCCCCAGTGTTCCACTTTACTTTCCTGGTTTCCACGGTTACTACAGGTTATATACTCATATCTAAAAACTTGAAGCTAGGAACCACAAATTAGAGAGAACATGTGATATTTGTCTCTCTAGGTCTGGATTTTGCCTGCAAAGTTCATGATTTCATTTTTCTTTGTGACTGAATAGTATTCCATAGTATGTATGTGCCATATTTTAAGTATCCACTGCTAATTGAAGGACATCTAGATTGTTTTGTGGTTTAAATGGGAATGGCCCCTAAAGGCTCATGTATTTGAATATTTAGTCCATATTTAGTGACACTTTTTTTTTTGTTGTTGTTTTTTCGAGACAGGGTTTCTCTGTGTAGCCCTGGCTGTCCTGGAACTCACTTTGTAGACCAGGCTGGCCTTGAACTCAGAAATCCTCCTGCCTTGGCCTCCCAGGTGCTGGGATTAAAGGCATGTTCCACCACCACCCGGCTATTTGGTGGCACTCTTTTGGAAGGATTAAGAGGTGAGGTCTTGTTGGAAGATTTGAAAAGCCCATCACAGGTTCAATACCACCCCAACCTCTCTAATTTGCAGACCAGGATATAAGCTCTTAGCTACTGCTACAGTGTAATGTGTGTCTATCTGCTGCCATGATCCCTATCATGGTAATCATGGGCTCATCCATGGAAACACTAGGCAAGCTCCCTATTAAATGATTTCTTTTATACACTGCCTTGGTCATAGTGTCTCTTCACAGCAACAGAAAAGTAACTAGGACACGTTGTTTCCATTTCCTAGCGACTGTGAATAGGGCAGTAATGAACATGTCTTAAGTATCTATGGAATAGGATATGGAGATCTTTGGGCATTTAGTGAGGAGTAGTAAAGCCGAGTCATATGGTAGACTTATTCTTAGCCTTTTAAGGGCTCTCCACACTGATTTCCAGATGGTTGGAAATTGTTTTATGAGGTCCTATTTGACAATTATTGACCATAGTTCCTGGGCAAATGGAGTCTTATTCATAAAGTCCTTCCCTATACCTACCTAGCACTGCCTGCGTCTCTTCTAGCAGTTTCAGGGTTTGAGGATCCACACTTAGGCCTTTGGTCCATTTGGTGTTAGTTTTTGTGCAACGTGATAGGTATAGGTCTAATTTCATTCCTCTCCACGTGGTCATCCAGGTTTTCCAGCTTCACTTGGTGAAGATGTTGTCTTTTCTCCAGTGTATGTTTTTGGCATGTTTGTTAAATAGTGGCAGGTTATAGGTACATGTACTCATGTTTGATTCTGTTCTATTGGTCAACAATTTTTGTACTAGTGCCATATTGCTTTTCTTACTTTGTCTCTGTGGTATATTTTGAGGTCTGAAATGGTAATTTCTATGGCATTGCTCTTTTTGTACAGGCTCATTTTGGTTATACTGGGGTCTTTTGTGAACCCAGATGAATTTTAGAAAATAGTTTTTACCTATTTCTTTGATGAACTAAATGGGAATTTTGACTGAGACAGCATTGAATCTATAGATGAGTTTTGGTAGAATAGTCATTTTTACAGTATTAATTCTACCAATTCATGACCTATAGGTTTTCTTTCCATTTTATAGTGTTTTTCTCTATCTATTTGTTCAGAGATTTAAAGTTTTTATTGTAGAGGTCTATCACCCTCTGGGTTAGGACAATTCTAGTGATCCTGCATAAATTTGTAAGGCTTGTTTTATGGAAGATTTTATTGGTCATAACTGAGGCACTCTCATCGTAACTGCTGTACTAGGAATGATGAGGATACAGAGGAGTCTGTGTAGTTCAAGCACCTGAAACTAGAACTCACAGCGCATGCTTCCTCTGAGAAGACTAGCCACTCTGGCGGTCTTCACAGCTTTGCCTTTCTGGACAGGAACCTCATGAGTGCATTTGTGTAATCCTCTATCAGCAGCCTTTCTTGGATTACAGCACACTCTTCAGCATTCACAGCACGTAGCTTTTGTTTCTCATGTTTTCTGATTAACTCTTTGGAAACTCTCATTACCTGATGAAACAGAAACAGCAATAATGTTAAAAGTTATTCAAACAGGAATGATATTACACTATTCTCTTCTGTTTTTGAGGCACAGTCTGACTATGTGATATTGACCAGTCTGGAACACACTGTGTAGACCAGGCTGGCTCCAAACTCAGAGATCCACCTTCCTCTCCTTGCTAGGTGTTGGGCTTAAAGGTGTACATGTCTATTTCTGATGAATTCTACTTTTTTTAATTTGTTTATTTGTGTGCATGGGTGTTTTGTCTGTTTATGCGTCTGTGTACTATGCACATGCACATACAGTGGCCAGAAGAGTAATGGATCTGGAGTTACAGATTGCAAGCTACTATGTGCATGTTAGAAATTCAATATGGTTCTCTGGAATAGCAACTGATGTTCTTGGCTGCTGAGCCATCTCTCCAGCCCTCAAGATATATGTTGCTACTGACTTCCTCTGCTTTAATAAAAAGATCCCATTAAATCTATGCGAGACAAAGGTAATAGGACACACTGCTTCCCAACCCTGAATATGTAGAGATCACTCCAGTGAGTGTGAGGCGGGCCTGGTATTGTACCTTCTACACAGTCCCACATGGACACAAAAGCTTCTGGTTCCAGGATCACACACTCAACAGCAAGAATGTAAGAACAGTAGCTACTAGCTGCTGCTTCCACAAACAGAACTGCTATAGAGAGAATATCTCTTAAATACAGTCAACCTCCTTATCTCCCACCTGAATTCCAAAGTAAAAGAGCTAGGTGTCTACTGGCATCCTCCTAGGGTCATTCCCATGAAGGGTTTCCCCTTTGCTTCTGTGGCACAGAATGAAATGTCCATCCGGTAAGTTCCTTAAAAAATCAAATTCCCAACATAATAATAATTTTAAACCCCAAATCCAGATGTGCTTTAAGCCAAGTAGAGATATGTCATGTCTTTTTAAGGTGTGCCCTCTTGAGGCACATTTTCCCCCTTTGGAAATGGTTTCCATGGTCCCTGAAGGTAAAACCCAAATACTAACATTTGATGGGAGTTTCGCATATGTTTTCAGCCTGGTCCAGACTTCTTTCTCAAAAGTGCTTTCAGGGAAAACTTCGGTGACAAGGCCTTGAGCCCAAGCCTCTCTTGCTGTGAGCTTCTTCCCAAAGAGAAGCATCTCAGCTGCCTGTAATGCAAAGCAAAATGGAACCCTAGCTTCATAAAGCAAGGCTTCGGTTGACTTCAGAACAGCCCAGTTTCTGGAGACACAGATGGACTCATGGCTCATGGGGTTGCTTGCCTTTTGCAAGAATGCGGAAGCTGATGGCCTCACTGGGTGAGGGTCTGCAAACAGCTGAGAACATAACTGTTTTTGTTTCTTGAGGGGGCCAGAATGGAAGTGGCAAGAATGGGAAGCCCAGGGCAGAAACGACCTGAACCCCTAGTAGCTATGGTTTTCTGTTTGTACTGTAAATGCAAACAAGGTGGGGTGGAATGGAGGGGTGAAGAAAAATTATGACCACAGGGTTAATTTGGAATTATTCAAAAGTCTTTTGTCTGGCTGGGTATCCTAGTGTTGAGCTCTAAGCATGTGAATGAAGATATTACAGGAATGGCTTCTATTACAGTTTTTATACAAATATAAAAACTGAGGCCAATGAGCAAATGTCCTCTTTACAGCTGCAATTTCTCTTTTAGAAACATAAACACATTCCAAGGTCCTGTGCTGCCACCAGTGCTCCAGTTCTGGGTCACCCGCTGTCAGACACTGTCCCTGCATTGGGAATTACAGAGAATGTCCCCCACCCTTCCCTTACCTTTGATCACCCCTTAGCCTAGTTCTTCCATGTAACAGAACAAGGAGTCATCCTTAAAGCTTTGCCCAAGGAAAGAAGACAGAGTACAGGTTTGCTTTGGCAACAATGATGATGCACCACATTTTAAGTTTCTTCTGTTACCTTTGCTGAGCCCATTATCTTTGGAAACGTGTAAGAGGAGCATGCTTCCATGATCTGGTTGAGATGGGTGAATGGAGTATGAAACGTTGCCTAGTTGGGATGGGGGAAGAAAAGGAAATAATTTTTGAGTGATTACTTCTTCTTCTTCTTCTTCTTCTTCTTCTTCTTATTATTATTATTATTATTATTATTAGATATATTCTTTATTTACATTTCAAATGTTGTCCTCTTTCCTGGTTCCCCCCTCCCCCAAAAATCCCATAAGACACCAAAGGGAGGAGAGGCCCTTCATCCTAGAAAGATTTGATGCCATAGTGTAGAGGAATACCAGGACAGGGAAGTGGGAGAGGGTTGATTGGAGAAGGGGAGATGGCTTATGAGTGATTACTTTTAACTTTACAATTTGTGTGTGCATGTGCACACATGCACACATGTGGCCTAGACTCTCACTGTTTCTACCACAGCCTCTCAGGTGCTAGAACTAACAGGAATTAAGTACTATGCCCATCTCACTGTCCTTTTCTTTATCCTTCATTTTTTTTATTTTACATGCATGACTATTTTGCCTGCATGTACTTCAGGGCATCACATATATACAGTGACCACGGAGGCTATAAGAAGGCGTCAGATGCTGAGTGACTGGAGTTACAGATAGATGGTTGTGAGGCACCATGTGAATGCTCAGAATTGAACCCAGATCCTCTAGGTTCTCTAGCCAATGCTCTTATCTGTGGTAGTTCACTAGTGTGAATGGATGAAGATATTTAAACTAATATTATGTGTTATTCTATATATATACACAATTCACTTATTGTGTTTGGTCAACATATTTTTATAAAGAGAAAACTATATAGCCATCACCAACTCCATTATCTCCTAACTGGAAAGTCCTCTGGAAAGTCCCCTCATGACAATTCTTCCTTTCTGTCATCCACATGCATCACTATCTCCTCTCTATCCCTGCTGTTTCGCCCTGTTCTAGAACATTACATTCATGACATCCTGTATCCAGCAGAGCTTTGTCCCTTGTTCTCGTCACTTAGGCTTGGGAGTCCCCCATGCACTGCTGGGTGCTAGTAGCCTCTTTGATGTTGCTGTGTCTGTGTGGTTGCGCCATCATTTTTTGATCTATATGCACCGTTTCCACTTTTGCAGCTATTAGCAGTCAAGAGCCACAGACTTGCTTGACATAATACAATGATCACTTGCCAATAAGACCCCAATGAAGCCAACAAACAAATCTTTTTCCCATTGAATCAAAAAAGTAGTTGTGAATACTTCTGTTCAGGGGTCCTGTTGGATGTTCACTTTCAGTTCTCATGGGTAACTACCTCGGAGTGGATCACTGGTTGTGAGAAAAGTGTGTGCTTTTCTTAAAGAAGTTGCTGACCTCTTCCCCAGAGTGACTGCCATAGACATCCCACACTGAGAAAGAAAAGCCCTACAGGCTCCATGTCTTTGCTCAGCTTAACGAGCCTAATCACACCACTATGTGCATGGTGGGGCCTCATATTTTCAGTTTATATGACCTTTATGATATCGATATGACTAATGACGTTGAGAATATTTTTGTATACTTAATAACCATGGGAATAGCATCTTTAGTGAAACATGCTAATATGTTTCCCACTATTTTTAAAGTTAAATTATTTGTATTCTTTTTTCTTGAATTGTAAGAATTCCTTACAGACACAGGTTACAAGTAAATATCATGGGAAGAATTTTTTGCTGTCTGTGGCTTTTATTTCCCTTTAAATAAAAATGACGTTTGGATAAAAGGTTTTGCTGTCCAGCACAGGCTGGCCTCAGTCTTAGAACAGTTCTTTTGCATCTGTTTCCCAGAAGAGTACTGGAATTATAGGCATAAGCTGCCATACCCCACTTGCTGTTTTTTCTGTGTGGGGAGGGGTAGAGGTGAGGAAGGGTGTGGAAGAGTGTCTCATGTAGAGTGGACTTGAACTTGCTATGCAGCCAAAGATGACCAACTCCTGAGCCTCTATCCTCTCTACTTCCTAAGTACTAGGATTGTTCCCAAATACCATTATTGACAGCATCTACATCCAGTTCAAATTTATTACATCTATGTATGTATGTATGTATGTACCTATCTATCTATCTACTTGTGCTGTGCGTGTGTGTGTGTGTGTGTGTGTGTGTGTGTGTGTGTGTGTATGTGTGTGTGAAGGTCAGATGACAGAGTTGGTTCTCTCCTTCCACCACGTGGGTCCCAGGCTTTAAACTTGGGCCATCCCATGAAGTAACACATTTGAGTTTGCTTGATGAGCTGTCTTACCCAGTCCTTAGAGAAGCAGGCTATTTTTAACACCCTCTCTCATAGTTTAAAGAGCCACTATGTTTCATTCCTTGTGTGCTATTTCTCCTCATTGCCCATTTTTTACACTGGATTCTTTGTCTGTCACTATGGGTTTACTTTAATAATATTTTGGAATGACCAACTTTTGTTGGTGAATTGAACAATGGTTTTCTGAATCTTCCATTTTTCTCAGTTCAGTCCTAGAGGTCTCCTGCATTCTTCAGATTCCACAGTCTGTTTCAGTATTGGTGACTGAGAGGATAAGCACATTCATTTTTCCCTCCATACTTGAGAAAACATTTTTTTTTGTGTGTGTGAGACAGGGTCTTACTCTACAGCCCAGACAGGCTGGCCTCAAACATATGCCAATATTCCTTCCTCATCTTTCAAAGTGCTGGGATTACAGGTGTAAGCCCACACACACCTTTTTTAAATATATTTTTTGATGAAAAAGAAATATTTTTGAAAGGGAATCACTGATATAGGTAGACAAATGCTTAGATTTAATTTCCAATGGTAAGACATAGTATATACTTTAATGCATATTTGTGAGAATATATAATCTATGTGGCATGTAAATGAAAACATAAAATACTCTCATTAATGTCACTTTTCTTTTCATCCCAGAAAAATTGGTCAGGAAAATAACATCAGAAAATAAAGAGAAGCAGCAATAGCTAAGGAGCCACAAACAAACAGGTACATATGAACTTGACAGCCAGCAGTTATTGCAATGCTTATTTGCAGAATAGAATGGTGGGTGCATTTAAGGGCTGAGGCTCTAACAACAGACCGGTTAAAGGCTTTGGGATAGTTCCATACTCTTCCTGTGACAGGTTCCTCTATCTGTAAACCTAGCATGACCTCATAGGGCTGCTGTGTGTATTGTATAAAATGTGTATATGTGTAATGTGTATTAGTGGAGTACCTTCACACTGTGAGCATGTAAACATTTATTTGAAGAGATTTAAAACTCACATAGAAAAGGTGCACTTGGTGGCAGAGAAGCTACTAGCATGTTTAACCCCTCGTATTTAAGACTAGTATCCATCACAGACAGATGGCATAGTGATGGGTACCTTAATAGGGTTGAATGTGAGCCCCTTGTTCACTACAGTGTTTGTTGATGAGGCCAGTAAAAAACCCAGGGAATCTCTTCAGTGGTTAGCCAGGAACCTTTAGTACCTCCTAAGGAGAAGGTGCCAGAAGGACCTGAGGGCTATTGGCCTATAATTCTGGGGTCAGTGTCCTAGGTTCAAGTGCTAAGACAACTGTCATCACATCTGTGTTTGCAATAACACAACTCAGTAAGAGCCTTGGGTTTCAGCAGTCAGGAACCAGTGAGATTTAAGTTATGGAGACCAAATTCTAGCACTGATTTACATCTGAGTAATTTTTCCCCAAATAATAAATTTCACAATATGTATTTAAGGTTAAACAATAGGATACTATGAGATACATATAAGCAAACAGTCACTTTAGTGGAACCAGATAACTCACAATGCCGTACCCCAGCCATGGGCAGCCATAATATTAATATTAATTGGGCAAACTTCCTGGACATAGTCCACTAATGTTGACTCTAATCCTCATGCTGTATATTAGATCCTTTGGCCCTATGTATCTGCTCTATCCCTCCCCAGTCACATCACTATCACCTAATAAAATGGTTCTTCTTCCCCTGCTCCCTGCCTCCCTCTCTCTCCCTTCCTCCTTCCTTTCCTTTCTTTCTTCGTTGTTGCCGAGGATCCAATTCAGAGTCTTACTCATGTTAGTTAAATGTTCCACTATTGCTCAAAACCCTACTGTCAAGGTTTTAAACTTAAATCCTTTTCTTTGCATTTTGCCTATGTTCAAAATGTTTTACTTGTGGCCATCATAGAGAAACACTATAGTAAGAGCAAAAATTAAAATATGAATTAATATAAATTAATCTTTCCAGGTGACTCTAGTTTGTGTCGAGTTGGCCAAAACTAACCAGCATAATCATCAACTCCCATAAGCTGGTTAGTCCTAGCCACTGTAAAGGAGACTCACAGGAGCTCACTAATCAGCTGGGAGTGGACTTACCCTGTCAGAAGCATAGACAGCATCAAACAGTCCCAGAAGGGTGACGGCGATTCCTATAGCTGGGCCATTTACTACTGCAACCAGAGGCTTCGGAAAGTCTATAAAACAGTCTACAAATTCCCTACAGAAATGGAAATAGGAAAGCATTAAATGTTTCAAAGTAGCCCTACCTAACTATAGAAAGGATTATATAAATTAAAGCTGACACCACCCTAAAGGATCACCTTCCCAGACTAAACCAAGATCCTTGTATGTGGGGCCTAATGAAAGGTCAGACCATGACTTCTACAAGATGAGCCGGGCTCACACTCTTTTCTGGGCAGTGAGTTCAGGACCGTGGTCCTGCTGTGACCTGAGAGATCATGGTGGGTGACTGAGTGCATGACCCCATATTCCAGCACAGGGAGACTGAGAGACTCAGCAGAACTGGGAAGCTGAAGCCTCAGTCCTCCTTCAACAGTTTCCAAGACTACTTTCGGTGTATGGCCAGCATCCACAGGCACTGTCTGTTCACACCAATGCACGAGAACTCACTCCCTCTGGTCTTTCTCACCTTACTCTTTCCAGGAAATCCCCTAGAGAGGGCAGGATGAAGAGAGGGAATCCGAAGGAGAATTGCAATGAAATGCATCAGCACAGACAAGAGGGCATTTTACTGCTGTGTTAAGAGTGAACCCTTCTGGGGTGGGGTGGGGTGGAGTGCTGAGGAGATGACTCATCATTTAAAACACCTGCCAATCAAACAGGAGTCCTGGAGTGAAGTCTGGATGCCCAGAACCCGAATAAATTCTGGGGGGTGAGGGTGTGGAGGCCTGCTGGTCCTTCTGGCCTCAGAAAGTGGAGATGGGAGCCTAGAGCAATCCAGCTAGCAAGACCAGCCATGTGAGTGAGGTTGACATTTGAGTGAACAGGTCTCAATAAATAAAGTGGAAAAGCAATAAGAGATGATTGTCTACCTAAGACCCGATACACATGTACATATATATATATACATACATACATACCTGGGTTTACACACATGTAAAATATGCATGCCTACAGGTACACCATAAACACATATGGGAAAATGGAAAAAAAAAAAGAATGAACCCCTTGGGATCAGATTAATGTCACTCTTACCTCAGTTGCTTGGCTACATCCTTTATTTTACTGGCATCATTAATCAAGTTGTTTAGGTCATTCCCACTGCTGTAGTAGTCACCAGTTCCTGGGGATAGTACAATCAACATTTTAATGAACACACATCTTCATGTAGCTACTCATTCTGCAGTCATTGTGTATTTGCTGTGTGCAGAGCTCTGGGCCATGCACTAGAAGCACACTGGTGAGTCTCATTAACACACCAGGGAGTAGCAAGACGTGGGTGTTAAAGAACACAAGTAAATGGGGATGGTGTGAGTACGTACAACATGGCAGATGGAGCAGGGCTGGCTTATCAGGGTGTTTAGGGCAGAGCTCACTCGGGAAGGGACAGCAGGGACAGCTGGACTGAGATCTGAAGGACAGGCAAGGCTGGCAGAGAGGAAGCGGTGTAAACAAGGTTCTGTGTCTGAGGTCTCCAGGGTGTACACAATAGACTGGAAGAAGAGGCCCCGGGGCTGAAGCAGAGAAAGAAGTGGGTACAGGGGGAGCTGCTGTACTTAAAATGAATAGATTTTTTGCAGGCTGTCTACAGTAAGAACCGTTGTCTCTGTGTTAAGATCCACTGAAGGTGCGTGTTCATTCAAGTACAGTTTGCCTACCAAGACCTGGTTACTTCTTAATGAGTTTTATTTTGAGAAGGGGTCTCAGATAGCCTAGGTTGGCCTCAAATTCTCAGTGTCATTGAGGACGACCCTTAGCTGCTGATTTCCTGTCCCTACTTACTGATCACTGGTATTTTAAGTCCTGTGTCACCATGCTCATGTTGGGGATCAAATCTGGAGCTTCTTGTATGATAGACAAGCCCTCTAACTAGGGCTACTTCCCTAGCACCGTTAAATATGATAATTGTAAAAAAAAAAAAAAACTGGCATGATCCTAGGCCAAAACCAGACACAGTGGTTCCCCCTTATCTTCTGGGGAAACATTCCAAGATGGTCCATAAATGCCTGCGACTCAGGGATGATACCAGGTATTAAAATATGTAATGTGTTTTTTTTCCTTTCTAATTGATCCTCTCTGTTTTCAGGTTTTACATCCATGGAGTCAAGCAACAGAAAATATTTGAGGACAAAGAAACAAACAAACACCTCTGTACTGAATATTCACAGACTTTTTTCCTTGTGACTGTTCACAATGTGATAAATTCTGACATAGGATCACTCTGTGTTAAGCACTGTAAGACACCCAGAGTGAACCTAAAATAGATAGAGTGTGTGGCCTTCATGCAAATACCACATGACTTTACAGGGAACATGTGTGTATAAAGTCCTCTGTTGATGAGAGTCATGGTTCTAATTACCAGAAGACACTGAGGGAGACTGTACATATGTACCTGTGACAAAGATCAGTATGTAGGCTGAGCAAGATATTTACAACAACAAACTTTCAAAGGAGCAATATACTATATAAGAGTTATTGAAAACATACTGTTAATTTTCTAGAAACGTCTACTTATTTCTAGACCAAGGGTGATGACACATAACTGAAATTCTGCAAAGCAAAACTATAAAAATATTGAGTTGAGGGGCTACTGTACTGACACCTCAGAATGTCCCACATGTTTTTTCTAGGCCTGCCATTCCAGATGCCCCACTGAAGTTACTGTCAGACTCTGTCAACAGAGAATAACTTGGGTTCAATACCATAGAACTTACATGAGTTGAACAAAAGAACATCTCTTATTTTGATGATTTTGCTGAACCTTGTTTTAAAAACTCTATATGTTTGTGTATATCAAGCTGTGATTTCTTTTCATTGCTCAGGCGAATCTATGGATAGACAAAAGCTGTCTATTCATCCATGTTTGGACAGCTGAGCTGTTTTCCATCCTGACTTTTGTGACAGTCACAATAAGTTTTACTGTGCCAGTCAAGTTGGGGCATACGATTTGCCATAAATAATTATCAAAGTATTTGTCTTACATCCATGACATTATGATACATTCATAAGTTAGACCACTGAATACTGGAAAAGACCTTCAAGAAATATTGGTCAGTTCCTTGCATAGTAAGAGACTCCCTAAAGTAGAAATTGAGTAAGTTTGAGTGTCTTACCTGTGAAAAGAGCTATGACTGAGTTATCCGTGCTGGCATTTTCAAGGGCAAGCATGATATCGAGATACATCTACGTGAATGAAAAGGTAGAAAAAGGACAACGAAAATGAGACCCATCATCCAATGCATGGAGTCACTGAATCAGTTTGAAAGCCTTCTCTTGACACATTGATAAACAGTCTTAGAGATTGTATTGATACCACAACAGAGGCTTCCCGAGAGGATTTCCATTCCCCTGTCAACTCCTGGGTGCACATGATGCACAGGAGCTGTGGCAGAGGTACCAAATAACCACTGTGGTGGTTTGTGTATACTTAGCCCAGGAAGGGGCACTATTAAAAGGTGTGGCCTTGTTTGAGTAGGTGTGGCTTTCTTAGGAGTAGCCATGGTACTGCGGGTGTGGGATTTAAGACCCTTGTCCTAGCTGCCTGTAAGCCAGTCTTCCACGAGCAGCCTTCAGACAAAGATGTAGAACCCTCAACTCCTGTGGCACCATGCCTGCCTGGATGCTGCCTGGATGCTGCCTGGATGTTGCCTGGATGCTGCCTGGATGCTCCCTTATTCCTGCCTTGATGACACTAGACTGAACTTCTGAAGCTGTAAGCCAGCCCCAATTAAAAGTTGTCCTTATAAGAGTTGCCTTGGTCTTGGTGTCTGTTCACAGCAATAAAACCCTAACTAAGACAAAAACTTTGTTCCAAAAGTGAACAAGAGACACAGTCCTTTAGTTTTGTGGCTGGACAGTTCCTGTGCTCCAACAGGGATGGGGAAGGCAAGGACATGGCCAGAATAGCTTGTTAGAACTCTTGAGGTTGCCTCCAGCAAGTGAGAGGGAAGGTGACTGAGAAAACTGTCCCTGTAACAGCATCTCAGCTGTGACTTCAAGAAAGGGTAAGTGTCCTGGGCAGTCTGGGAAGTGACAACTAATGCCAAAGTCCAGATTCCTGAGACACTGAGCTGGGTACAAGGGCATTGCCTCTGAACATGTCTGAAAGTCTTGTCATAGTTTTAGTATCTTTTCAAAATTGGTATAGGTTTTACATTAATAAAATTCAATGTGAGAAAGTAATGAGGAGGGCAGGTATTTATAAAGATACTGGAAAAGTAAAAGTATGTAAAAATGATGTGACTCTTTCCCTAAAGGCAGAGGATGGGAAATAATTCCTGAGAATCACAGTCAAGGAGACACAGCCGCCAAGGTGACTGGCTAGAACCAGGACAAGGAAATAGATGGATCTATTTGAAGTCTCCTGCTTATCAGCTCTAAGAACTTACCAAGTTACTGTTCAACCTGCTGAATTATTTTGCTAAATAATGGTGACAGGTTTCTCTCTGTAGAAAGTGCTGAAATTCTACAGTAGCATGAGTGAAAGAAGTAATTACACAGAAGTGACTCAGGGCAAACATGCAAACTTCTCAAGATTATCAACTGGAAGGCACACGAGCAACTTTACAAGATTCTTAACATTTCAAATTAGCACAAGGTCCCACACTGAAGATGGCAACTTTTATTCTCCAGTTCAGCTCCAAGCATCTGATAAGTGCCCATTATCAAGGAGGAGGGCTCGAGTGATTAACTTATTATCCATGCAGTTCAAAGGAAAATTTAAAATTGCCCAGTAAAACAGCACATTCAAATAGGGCTATTAGTGCTTTGCTGAAGACGAACTCCCCCTCCTCTCTCTTCCCCTTCCCTTCCTTATCTTCCTCTCTTGCCCTGTCTTTTCTCTTATAATTTTTCTCTCCTCCCCCAGCTTCTTGTGCAACCCTTCTTTAGGGTCCACAAGCCTCGGAAAGCTCAGAAGGCAGTGACATGAAGGCACTCTGGGGAGGTTTATGCCATCTTAGGCCTCAGTGCATCTCCTATTAATGGTTCTTCACTGAGACTGATTTAACTGATTCATGCTTCCATTCAGAACAAGGCTCCATTGCCTTCTGGATATGCAGAACCTACTAGAAACTCTCAAGTTCTAAACTATGCCCAACTCTGCTGAATGAAGCAAAAAGCTCTAATCTTCTTCCACTAAAATAGAAATGATGCTGAAATTCTACAGTTGCACAGGTGAAAGAAACAGAAGTAAAGAAAAATGTGTCCAGTCCCTAGGCAGGAGCATCACCTGGAAGGATATGGCATTCTTTTTGGCAGGCCGATTGAACGTGATCTTCGTGATGCCATCTTCAGAAGTTACCAGGATGTCCTTAGAATCCTGGGCTTTCTCATCAGCTCCACGCTTTCCCTGGCTCGAGGCTTCAGATGAGGAACTCAAGCTGGATACGAGATCCACATGGTTCTGCCTGGCAGTTTCCTGAGAAGTAGATGACAAAGACCTTCAGCCTTCATAATAAGCAATTTGAAAAGCATACTATACAATACAAACTATCATGTAACTAAGAGCAGGGACTTTGATTCAATAAAGGAACATCACAACTTCGATAGTAATGCGATAGTATGTATAATTTCAGCCCCTGGGAGGCAGAGGCAAGGTTCTGAGCTCAGGTCCAATCTTGGCATAATGAGAAAAAGAACTTCAAAAACTGTAAAGGCTCCATCAACAGCTATTTACTGAGAAACCAAGCCTATTGTGACTTAGTCAATAACAGTAAGTTTACCTTCTGTGCATCTTGCTTGGCTTTATTGTCAAAGTCAAACACACCTGGCTTAGGCATATTACAGGCTCCTTCTGTGGCCTGTAAGAGAGCACAGGGGTGATTAATATTCAATATGCAAGAGAAAGCCTCTGAGAAGAGTGACTCTAAAAACGTTAAGGTTCAACAATTTTGATTTTGCGATCACAACTTTCATAGGAAGTAAAAATACTGAGTCAGTTTTCAAAAGTCAAGGAACGTTTCGGAAGTCTGTTCTGTGTCTTGATTCTATGGGGGCAGAACCAGAAATTTAGTGGTAAATTTCTGCTAACTGCTCAGCAGCTCTGCAGCTGCTGCAGGGAGGGATGGGGTTCATGGTCCTCAGGAAGTTCATCTGAGGGTCATGTCAGGAAGTAAAAGAAATCTAGTTTTAGTAGAGGGTAGGTGAGGTGAGTATCCTGTGATGAATCAAACACCACACTCAGTTACTTTTCTGAAATAATTTTCAAAGAATTTAAATGTTAAAAATAGTTTTTGGTTTTTGGAGACAGGGTCTTTCTGTGTAGCCCTGGCTGTCCTGAAACTGGATGTAGACCTGACAAGCCTGGAACTCATAGAGATCCACCTCCCTCTGCCTCCTGATATCTGGGGTTAAAAGTGTGGACCACCAAGGCCTGGCTTAGATTTTGTAATAGAGTTGCTTAACAGAGGACAAAGGATGCTTTGGAAACCACAGGAGTTGGAGGCTCTGACTTCACATAAAGTTTCTCTAGAGTGGATGACCTGGGATTTCACAGTGAACCAAGGTCACAGTCTTGTCAAGGTCTTGTCTTTCCCCTTCTAACTGCCTTCACTTCTGACATGAATTGCAAGGCTGGAGAGTGCTGGGGGGAGGGTGGCCTCACAATCACTTCAGTTCAATAATCTACTGGAAAAGTTAATGGTAACTCTCCAAGCTGTGGTACTCAAGGCTACAGTTAAAATAAATAAGCCCAGGTCAAAAGGGCACAGGATAGAGTTCAGAGGAAAAGCCAGTGTGTCTTCTATTTTCTTCTCCTCAGGTACTCCTAGATTGATAGGTACATGATAGTATGCACAGAGACTTATCAGCAAAGAAGCTCTTTATGGGTTCAGTGTCCAGTTTTTGCCAGGACTCTAACATACAGGAAAACTTGCCTAACCTAATACCACCCTGGTCTGAAATCCACAGCTAGATTCTCCTTGCATCCAAAGATATACAACATGGCGGGTCCCTGGTTAGAGAATATCTGCCAGCAGCTGAGGGCAAAGGCTTTTTGGACAAGTGAAGTTCTTGATTGACTGTTCACACTCGTGACAGATACCCATGCCAATCATCTAGTAGAAAAGTAAACGATGATGAAGGAGTTCAGGGTAGCAGATACACCGAGGACGTCTCTAACATTACAACTTTCTCAATATCATAAGTTTCCCAACATTCACAAAAAGGATGAGTTGCAACAGGCAATTAATCCAACTGAAACTTATTAAAACTGATAACATGTCCTTTACTTCTTTCTCTTGTGGCAAGAAATCTAAAACATCCCACAGTATTTCAGTTTTGAATACTTAACTATGCATTCCTTAAAGCACATACACTTTACGATGTAGCCAATGGCACCATTAACAATAACCTCTACACTGCCCCTATTTAGCAACTAAATGATAGTTGCTGAAAACTCAGTTCATATTCAACTTTCTCCAGTTGTCCCAAAATATCTTTGTGGATTTATTCTAGTTAGAGGAGAATCAAGCAATGAACCAAACATCTATCTGACCCTCAAATTTTTTAGGTTTCCTTATTTCGGAGAGATACTCGGATCTACTCTGTGCTTTAACAGTATTTCAAGGCCTAATTCTAATATAAAGAACAAAACAAATCAAAGCCTGCATACATGTACCTCAAAATGGGTTAGTCATGCATTGAAGCTGCATGTGAGGAGCTCAAAAAATTATGTTTACTTATATGAATGTTTTGCCTGTATGCACATATATGCATGTGTATGTGTATGTACAAGTACATGTATGTATGTATGTTTGTATATATGTATGTATGTATGTATGTTTGTATATGTGTGTATGTATGTATGTTTGTATATATGTATATATGTATGTATGTATGTATACATACCAGGGGCATGCCTTGTGACCACAGAGGTCTGCAACTGGAGTTGGAGACAGCTGTGAATTGGGGTGTGGGTGCTGAGAACCAAACCTGGATCCTCTTAGAGAAGCAGTAAGTGCTCTTACTGCTGAGCTGTCTTTCCAGCCCACACACATTTTTTTTTTAAACTGACAGATCTCAGGCTTCCCTGCCTTATACAGTGCACAAAGTCTTAGCTTTACTTCAGTCACCTGGGTTCTCCATCTCAAATCTCACTTGGTTCATTGCATTTTCAAAGTTCTGCTGACTGGCTCTCATCACTGGTCTGCCCAGGTTTCACCTGAGCCACCAGTAACCTGAAGACCTGCAGAGACTGCAGACAGTGGTTTCCATTTGTTCCTAGCCCCTTCATTTCTGCGGCAAGATTGCTGATTTGTCCCAAACCCTAAGGAGCAAAAGGCCATGTTGATATTTTCTCTCTGCTGTCCCAATAATCTAGCTTCCGATGATTCCTGAATAAAATCTATCTACAGTTCACAGATTTCTTTTCCTCTAGAAGAAGGAAGGAAGGAAGGAAGGAATGAAGGAAGAGGAGGAGGAAGAGGAGAAAAACCTACATTTTATTTGAATTTGAGAAGGGTCATTTCAAGGAGAAAAGAAAGGATGCTTTAAAATGTTCTGGAAAGGCTCATTTAAAGCAACTTTCCACAGAGTGGTACAAATTTATTCAAATGGAGTGTAGGTTTTAACTTTTGGGCCACCTCTCTCAACTTGGCGAAACGACTGCTTGAAACCCACGTTGGTGATAACGCATTCTGCATCTGTGGCATTCTGCTATCTAGCAACTGGTGCTTGGACAAAGTGTCACCTTGGCCAAGGCACTGTCTCCCCTAGGAAGTTCGGGGCTGTGCCTGCAAGCCTGAGAGCTTCAGTGACCTGAGCTCTCTGCTGGTCCAGGCTAGTCTGGTGGCCTGAGCAGGTCCATCCTTACCTTTAGGGACTCGGCGAAGGACGAACGTGTGAGGTCACTTTTAGAGCTCTCTCGCTGGGAAACCATCATAAGAATATCCTTCTATCCTGCTAGCCAGACCAGATGACTGAGTAGGCGGCTCAGCGGGAGGGCGACAACCTCTGCTGGTGACTTTGCGGTGACAGTCCAGGTTGCAAGCTTTCCTCCAACAGGACACAAGCACAGGGCCACTCCAAAAGCCAGCCTTGAGGACTGACTGAGCCCAGAAGCTTAAGAATGGGTGGTGGTGGCGCACGCCTTTAATCCCAGCACTTGGGAGGCAGAGGCAGGTCTTCAAAGTGAGTTCTAGGACTACAAAGTGAGTTCCAGGACAGCCAAGGCTATACAGAGAAACCCTGTCTCGAAAAACCAGAAAAGAAAAAAAAGAATGGGTGGAATCTGTGGGAGGAACTGGGTGGGGGCGGATACAGAAGTGAATCCTGAGTGGAAGAACAAACGAAGAAGCAAGACTGGGGGCGTGGTCTGAGTTGAACCTGAGGGTTTCTGGGATGGGTCTTCGGCTTAGTACAGAAGCTTGGCAGAGGAAGCAGAGGCACGGCCCTTGGCTCTGGCCTCAGAGGACGGGCGCTTCCGGCAGAGAAGAGCTGTGGGTACAGAGTCCAGTGGCTATATTCTACACTGGGAAATGATCTTTACCAACCCTACATCCGACAGAGGGCTAATATCCAGTATATACAAAGAACTCAAGAAGTTAGAATCAGAGAGCCAAGTAACCCTATTAAAAAATGGGGTACAGAGCTAAACAAAGAGTTCTCACCTGAAGAATATCTAATGGCTGAGAAGCACCTAAAGAGATGTTCATCATCCTTAGTCATTAGGGAAATGCAAATCAAAACAACCCTGAGATTTCACCTCATACCAGTCAGAATGGCTAAGATCAAAAACACAGGAGACAGCAGTTGTTGGTGAGGATGTGGAGAAAGAGGAACACTCCTCCATTGCTGGTGGGATTGCAAGCTGGTACAACCACTCTGGAAAGCAGTCTGGTGGTTCCTCAGAAAACTGAGCATGACACTCCTGGAGGATCCTGCTATACCACTCCTGGGCATATACCCACAGGCTTCCCCAGCATGCAATAAGGGCTCCACTATGTTCATAGCAGCCTTATTTATAATAGCCAGAAGCTGGAAAGAATCCAGATGTCCCTCAACGGAGGAATGGATTCAGAAGATGTGGTCTATTTACACAATGGAATACTACTCTGCAATTAAAAACAATGAACTCACGAAATTCCTAGGCACATGGTCAGAACTGGAAAATATCATCCTTAGTGAGGTAACTCAATCACAAAAGAACACACATGGTATGCAGTCACTGATAAGGGGATATTAATCCAGAATCTTGGAATACCCTAGACACAATTCGCATATTAATAGATTTCTAAGAAGATGGAAGGAGAGACCCCTGGTCCTGGAAAGATTGGATGTAGGGGAATGCCAGGACAGAGAAGAAAGAGGGGATTGAATGGGGAACAGAGGGAGGGAAGGGGGCTTATGGGACTTTCAGGGAGGGAGGAAATGGGAAAGGGGAAATCATTTGGAATGTAAATAAAAAAAGCTTAGAAAATAATTAAAAAAGAACCAGGTGCAAGGGATTGGATGCAGAGGGTAGGGTGCTGGATTTTGGGGCAGGAGGCAGAAAACTAGGTGCTGGGCATAGAGGGGAGGGTGTTGAACAAAGCTGAAGTTGGACTTGCTGGTAGAGTGCTGGGTGCAGGGGGGTTCAGCTCTTTGTTTTTTTATTTTAAAAAAAAAAATTTGAGGCCAAAAATCTCATGATAGATGTCTCACTTGAACTTGTGCTGCTCCTCCTGTCTTTGCCTGGTAAGTGCTTAGATTACAGTGGGCATCCCAACCTATTTCCATTTAGAAATGGGGTGCCCAGCCTCTCTGGGTTTCTGGAGCCCATGCTTTCTCAGTCCAGACACTGTTTTACGTGGGAAATCTCTGACCCTCTCATTGGCTCCATTCTTCCCCTGTGATCCTGCTCTTCAGAGCTGGTCTATTTCTTAGGATTATTTCTGACTAGCAATTTGTCCAGCCCTTGCATGCTGTGTATTAAACACCATTTCCATCTCTGGACACTCTGCTTGACAGGAATGTAGATGGTTTTTCTATGTAAGTGAATTGTTGGAACTTTCTGTCTAGTTTCCACTTGTGATAACGACTTTGGGGTCAGTTGGCAACTTTTCTGAAAGCTGTTGAATGTAAAGGCTCCATCAACAGCTATTTACTGAGAAACCAAGCCTATTGTGATTTAGTCAATAACAGTAAGTTTACCTTCCGTGCATCTTGCTTGGCTTTATTGTTAAAGTCAAACACACCTGGCTTAGGCATATTACAGGCTCCTTCTGTGGCCTGTAGAGAGCACAGGGGTGATTAATATTCAATATGCAAGAGAAAGCCTCTGAGAAGAGTGACTCTAAAAACGTTAAGGTTCAACAATTTTGATTTTGCGATCACAACTTTCATAGGAAGTAAAAATACTGAGTCAGTTTTCAAAAGTCAAGGAACGTTTTGGAAGTCTGTTCTGTGTCTTGATTCTATGGGGGCAGAACCAGAAATTTAGTGGTAAATTTCTGCTAACTGCTCAGCAGCTCTGCAGCTGCTGCAGGGAGGGATGGGGTTCATGGTCCTCAGGAAGTTCATCTGAGGGTCATGTCAGGAAGTAAAAGAAATCTAGTTTTAGTAGAGGGTAGGTGAGGTGAGTATCCTGTGATGAATCAAACACCACACTCAGTTACTTTTCTGAAATAATTTTCAAAGAATTTAAATGTTAAAAATAGTTTTTGGTTTTTGGAGACAGGGTCTTTCTGTGTAGCCCTGGCTGTCCTGAAACTGGATGTAGACCTGACAAGCCTGGAACTCATAGAGATCCACCTCCCTCTGCCTCCTGATATCTGGGGTTAAAAGTGTGGACCACCAAGGCCTGGCTTAGATTTTGTAATAGAGTTGCTTAACAGAGGACAAAGGATGCTTTGGAAACCACAGGAGTTGGAGGCTCTGACTTCACATAAAGTTTCTCTAGAGTGGATGACCTGGGATTTCACAGTGAACCAAGGTCACAGTCTTGTCAAGGTCTTGTCTTTCCCCTTCTAACTGCCTTCACTTCTGACATGAATTGCAAGGCTGGAGAGTGCTGGGGGAGGGTGGCCTCACAATCACCTCAGTTCAATAATCTACTGGAAAAGTTAATGGTAACTCTCCAAACTGTGGTACTCAAGGCTACAGTTAAAATAAATAAGCCCAGGTCTAAAGGGCACAGGATAGAGTTCAGAGGCAACCAGACTTTTCTCCTACTCAGAGCACATTCCATGAGGTTGTAAAACAATTAACCTAAGGTCATAAAAAGGGAACTGACAATTTATTATAGGTGCTAGGATGGAAAAAATATTGACTGGGTTTATCTATACAAAACTTCACTAATAACTTAGTTATGGTTTTTAAACCTTCAGTGCTTCTGTGGAGCTCAGACAGGTGATGGATGTTTAGCTAGATAATTACTCCTAGTGGATATGCATGTAAACATTCTCTTTTGTAAACTTCTATTTTAATTTATGATTTGATTTTTTTTTATAAACTTGTGATGAACTTTGTAACATGTGATCATGTATTCTGAAAGATGTATAAATGCTGAAGACAAGAGAGAAGAATTTTTTGCTTTTCCCCTCTTAGAGTAGAACCTTTTGCCTTTCCCCTCTTAGAGTGGAATTTTTTTTGCCTTTCCTCACTTAGAAGAATTTTTCCCTTTCCCTGCTTAGGATATTTCCGTTTTTTCCCTTAGATAACTTTCATAGGAAACTTTTTACAACTTAGTAATAAATGCTGTAATGACTTTTCTAAGTGTTCATTTTTCTTCCTGCGACTTTCAACTAGCAGGTTGAAAGTACAGCCCAGCAGTTTCTGCTGAGATAGAACAAAGGCCACATTGCTTAATCCTCCACTGTTAGACTAAGCCAGAAGTCTTTTGCCCTCAGAAAGAGCAAGAAAGTTTTTAGGACTTTTTAGATGTTATCATCAGTATTTCAGTACAGTTAGAAAGCACGGAGACCCTCAGACTTTAAAGCCATCACCAGAGTCCTACTCTGTGTCCCTGCCATACCCTCTCTGAGCCAGAAGGCTTGCGGCACTGGAGAGCCACAAGGTCAGTCATATTTTTTAAGCACAGCATTATATCATTTACTCTCATGCCACAGACCACCTCAGCTGGGTATGGGGGTCACTGGGATATGGGTTCTCTAGGCAGGTGGGTAGGGATTCAGCTGTGACACAGAGAAACAAACACAGAGGCAGTTTGAATCTGAGTGTATTTTGCAGCTCTCAGGCAAGGGTTTTTAATACATAAAGAAACAGGTGTGACGGCTCTGAAAAGCTGTGTTTAGTGAAACTGTGAAATAGAACGGACATTGCAATAATCATTTGGTACAGCAAAATACAAAATACAAAATCATCCTAGTATTACATCTTCAAAAAGAGTGTTTTTAATAAAACAGCCAGGTAGAACAGACATTTTTATGATTATTTGGTACATCAAAATCTAAAAATCATCAAAGGCTAGTGGCAAATTTCCAAGAATAAACTAATGAATTTTTATGATCAGTTACTGTTTAACTTCTTGCTTCTGTTTTTCTGTAAATCTTCAAAGCATACATTTAAACTGTTTTAATTCTTTTTATTTAAGGCTTTCTTAAACAATATACCAAAAACTACTTCCAATGACACACATGCAGCCATATAAAATATTATTGTTGGGAAAGTTTATATTTATCAATACTATCTTACACATGATTTATAAAGTGAAGTGCTAGTTTTCCTGGTGATGAGGTCACGTTAAGTGACTCCATCTCAAGGGATGGTTTTGTAGCCATAATACTTGCCATTAATACTTAAGTATAGTAGCCATAATACTTAAGATCCTAGCCTAGACTATCAGGAACATCTCGTATATAGAAAAAAGAATAGAAAATATAAAACAGATAAGTTGTCAAGAGAACTACAGCTCAATAATTTTTTTCTGGCTAAGAGTTCCACAACCAGTTCTAGGAGACCTCTTTCTCTTGAAGTCCGTCGCCTCAGTCTTGGAACTTGTCACACAGATCTTACTGAGGTTGGTGTGACACTCTAATCAAGGGCTAAGAAGGATATTATGAAAGGGAACAAGTGGGATCTCTGTAAGCAAGGGTGACCTAGTCTTTGATCTGCCTCCTATATCAGAAAGAACAAAATTAGAAATTCACCTATAGCCAAGTATGGCCATTTCAGCAGTCAGGAGGCTGATGAAGGAGGATTTCAAGTTTAAGGGTAGTTATATTACATAGTAAGTTCCAGGCTAGCCTGAGCTATATAATAAGATCCTCACAGCCTCAAAATTTTTATTTATAGATCACCAGATGAAGTTTTAAGATTATGAAAAGGTCTTGCCTTCTCTCTGTGTAATCTGCTTAAGGCATGGTAATTTCTCACTACTTATCAGTTCTGCATTTGTGAAGTTTTATACTTTGTAACATTTGTTCTAACATGTAATCCCCAAAATTTATAGTCACAGGGCATTAATGCCCATTTTAAAATGCCTCAGAAAATTTGAAGTGTGTGTTTACCTTGAAGTCCATCAAAGTAATGTAAGCAAAGGCTTGATGAAATTGCCATGTTTTTCCCCCAAGAAAGAATGTTTCAATATAGGAATAGCTCAGGGGATTGGCCCCAGGACCCTTTGCAAAACAGACATCCATAGAGACCCAAGTCCTTTATATAGAGTGGCATAGTACTTCCCAAAATGTAGCTATGTCTTCCACTGTACTTTAAAGCTGTGGAGCCATTGTAATAACTAATTCAATATAAATGCTATATTAATAGTCCTTATAGGCTGATTTTTATTTGTGTATGTTTACTGTCACGTAGTAATTTTTTAAATTAATTTTTGAATTTTTTGTTTTTTTCTGTTTTTTTGTTTGTTTGTTTTTAAAACAAGGTTTCACTTTGTAGCTCTGACTATCCTGGAACTCACTCTGTAAACCAGGTTGGCCTTGAACTCACAGAGATCCACCTGACTGCATCTCAAGTGCTGGGACTAAAGGTGTGTGCCATTATGCCTGGCTATTGTTTTTTGTTTGTTTGTTTATTTCTGATGTTGTATTTTAAGTACTACATTTCTCTCTTTCCTTTATTCCCTCCAAACCCTCATATACCCCTTCCTGCTCTCCTTTAAATTCATGGCCTCTGTTTTCATCAACTATTATTGTATGCATATATGTATTTGTATACACATCTACATTCCTAAATACAACCTGTTGAGTCTGTATAATGTCACTTGTTACCGAAATGCTGTTGTATAACTTGAGGTTTCATCATGGACTAACAAAGCAGTGTTCTGTATACTTAGGATCGCTTTGGCGATTCAGGTTTCTCAGTGTTTTCATATGAATTCTTGTTTTTTGTTTGTTTTCTAGTTCTTTGAAGACTGACATGGAAATTTTGATGGTAACTCGTTGACTTTGTTAATGACTTTTGCTAGTTAACTATTTTCACAATATTAATTCAGCTAATCCAGGATCATGGAAAGCTATTCCATCATCTCGTATCTTCTTGCTTTCTTTTCTCAATGTCTCAAAGACTTTGTTGTAGAAATCTCCTTTTCCCTTGTTTAGGTTTATTCCTAGATACTTTCCTGATTCACTTTGATTGACAACCTGATATACCCTAGAATCACCTGGGAAGAAGGAACCTCAAATGAAGAACTGCCTTGATCAGAATGACCTGAGTCTATATAGTCTTTGACAGACAGTCTTGATTGAAGGTTGATGTGGGAGGGCTTAGCTCACTGTGTCTGACACTATCCTTAGGCAGGTAGACCTTATCTGTATAAGAAAGCTAGCTGTGAGTGTGAGCCAAAGAGTGAGTTAGTAATCAGCATTACTCCATGGTTTATGCTTGAGTTCTTGACCTGAGTCCCCTCTGTGATAAACTATGATTTGGGAAATGTAAGCTGAAATAATCGCTTCACACCTCTAAATAGCTTTTGGTTAAGGAGTCCATCACAGTACCAGGAAAGGAATCTAGAATAGTACTTTAATTTTTTTGAGGTATTACAAATAGAATGCTTTCCTTAATTTTATTCTCTGTCAGTTCATCATTGGTACATGTGAAAGGTCGTCATTTTTTTGTATGTTGATTTTTGTGTTCTGCAACTTGACTGAAAGTGTTTATTAAAGATCCATTTATTCCTGGTTTCCAGGTTTTGGAATATAAGTTTTCAGCACATTTCCCAATGATAATCTGAATTTTGCTGGAGTTTCTTATAATAATACCCTTTCATTTTTAATTTTGTTAATCTGGCTCTTTCCCTCTTTATAAATTTAGTCTGGCTAAGGATTTGTCAATCTTGTTCATTGTTCTGAGTTTCTGAGCTCATTTTCTACCAGTCTCAACTTTCTTAACAGTTTCTCTTCCAGTGAGTTTGTTGTTGTCTGCAAGGGCCTGGAGAGATCTCAGGAAGAGGTATGAAGATCTCTGCCCAGTATTGCTATGGTCTTACTATCGGAGAAACAATTCAGAGAGGAGATAGTACAAGAGGTATGAAGATCTCTGCCCAGTATTGCTATGGTCTTACTATCAGAGAAACAATTCAGAGAGGAGATAGTACAAGGGGTTTGGAGAGAGCTTTTATTACACAGCTAAAATACTCAAGAGACTAGTGTGGTGGTCTCAGAGTGAGTCACATGACCAGCTTTAGGCAACTCATCTATGAGAAAATTTTAATGAATGTTGATGAATTTAGTTGGGCTAGGGGAACAGAGATTCAGAAATTGGGGAGGGTGTGTTCCATACTGTTGGAATAGGGCTTTATCCCCGTTTTTGTACACATCTAGGGTTTTCAGATGTGGTGTGACATCAGATGCATTATAGGAACAGCCAATACTATTGATATGTCATTCTAATGAAGCAAAGGACAGCAAGCTGTCACGTCAGAGGCCATGTGACTCTCATGTGGTTCTAGTGAGGCATCATCATCTTGGGCTGGAACCTGCTGAAATTGCTCAGCCATCTTGTCTGCCTCTGGTTGTCCAGCCTGCCTCAGGTACACTGACAGTGGTTTCTATTTGTTTCCCTTCTTCTGGGGACTCCACACCACAGATATAACACAAGGTATTGCAGAATTTGGAGTTTGTCTTTCCTTTCTTTCAGCACTTAAAGATGTTCTTTGTGTAACTGACATGAGTTTGGGTGACTCTGTGTACTCTACTGTCGAATATTGGAGCTATTCTTCCATGTGCACATGAATTGTCTTGCTGCAGTCTTTTCTAAGTTTTTTTTTTTTTGCTTCTTCAAAGATATTTCTATTACAGCCAGAATCTATGTTTCCCAGGCTGGTTGGTATCTTGCAATCCCCCTGCCTCAGCCTCACAAGTGCTGTGGTCACAGCTGAGTCCTTACAAAGCTTGAGTGTGTTTTATTAGTTCCTGTCTTTCATAGGCTGGTTTTGATGTATGTAAGCATTATTTCATTTAAGTTTACCTTGCTTGGAGTTTGCTGAATTTCTTTCTTTTTTTTTTTATTTTCTGTATTTTTTTATTTACATTCTGAATGATTTTCCTTTTCCCGGTTCCTCCCTCCCCGAAAGTCCCATAAGCCTTCTTCCCTCCCCCTGTTCCCCATTCAACCCCCTCTCGCTTCTCTGTCCTGGTATTCCCCTATATCCAGTCTTTCCAGGACCAGGGGTCTCTCCTTCCATCTTCTTGGAAATCTATTGATATGTGAATTGTGTCTTGGGTATTCCGAGTTTCTGAGTTAATATCCCCTTATCAGTGACTGCATACCATGTGTGTTCTTTTGTGATTGGGTTACCTCACTAAGGATGATATTTTCAAGTTCTGACCATTTGCCTAGGAATTTCGTGAATTCATTGTTTTTAATTGCAGAGTAGTATTCCATTGTGTAAATATACCACATCTTCTGAATCCATTCCTCCATTGAGGGACATCTGGGTTCTTTCCAGCTTCTGGCTATTATAAATAAGACTGCTATGAACATAGTGGAGCATGTGTCCTTATTGCATGCTGGGGAAGCCTGTGGGTATATGCCCAGGAGTGGTATAGCAGGATCCTCCAGGAGTGTCATGCCCAGTTTTCTGAGGAACCACCAGACTGCTTTCCAGAGTGGTTGTACCAGCTTGCAATCCCACCAGCAGTGGAGGAGTGTTCCTCTTTCTCCACATCCTCGCCAACAACTGCTGTCTCCTGTGTTTTTGATCTTAGCCATTCTGACTGGTGTGAGGTGGAATCTCAGGGTTGTTTTGATTTGCATTTCCCTAATGACTAAGGATGTTGAACATTTCTTTAGGTGCTTCTCAGCCATTAGATATTCTTCAGGTGAGAACTCTTTGTTTAGCTCTGTAACCCATTTTTTAATAGGGTTATTTGGCTCTCTGTCTAACTTCTTGAGTTCTTTGTATATATTGGATATTAGCCCTCTGTTGGATGTAGGGTTGGCAAAGATCTTTTCCCAGTTTGTTGGCTGCCACTTTGTCCTTTTGACAGTGTCCTTTGCCTTACAGAAACTTTGTAATTTTATGAGGTTCCATTTGTCAATTCTTGATCTTAGAGCATAAGCTATTGGTGTTCTGTTCAGGAAATTTTCCCCTGTGTGCATAATTTACATATCTTTCATCAGTTTTGAGACATGTTTAGTAATGCTATCTTTAAATATTTTATTTGTTACAGTGTTCTCTCTTTTTCTCCTATGAATACAAGGATGATGAGATGCCTCCCCCCCCCACACACCAATTCCCTATGCCTGTTTACCTAATTTTAAAATCATCATGATGTTGGTTTAACAGATTAACTAATTTCTACAGATCTATTTTCAAGTTTATTGACATCTTATTTTGTTTCTCCATTTGCTGTGGTGCTTGCATTTGTGCCAAAAGTAAATCTGAAATAGTTTTATTTTTAATTCTCAGTTTTCCTCTTTTGCTTTTAAGAAAAGAGTCTGTTGGCTAATATCACCCATATGTTTTTCTAGCTCAAAGTGCTCAATTTACATGAGATATAGGAAGATGACAATGCCCCCTTTTTATTATTGATTCCTCTCATGGTTTTGATTTTTTCTTTTCAGTGCCTTATAGGTTGGGCCTTTTGTACTTTATTCCTCCAGTTTTCCTGCCTGCACTGGGATTCCCTTTCCTATACTGCCCAAGCCCGCACAGGGCAGTTCTGAACTCAACAGTGTCAGACCAGTGTCAGATTTTGGGTCCCAGATGAATTATGAATCTCCCCCAACAGTTCAGTTATGATGAATGGCCTGAATCATGTTAAAATAGTGGATTCATAGATAGAAAGTTCACAGGTCTATCCAGGTACTGCTGTACTCTGACACTGATCTTTCTCTTATTTGTAATCCTAAGCATCTGTAGTGTTCTATGTGGGAGAAATTTAACGCACATTTCTTCCCTTTCAAGATTTTAGGCCTGATTATTACTGAAGACAGTCTTCCTAATTCTAACGACATGCCTTACTAAGACTTAATATTTACACAAGCCAGATGCAAAACGTGTTAAAGTGTTTTTATCAACCATAGGTCAATTGGGCAAGTATTCATTAACAGAATTCCATTCTTTGTACATGATTTGGCAGCACTTTCAATATTGATGTATTGACAACAGTCATTCATTCCTCAATCATGTCTCCAAAAAGTGTTTATTGATTATCTCTTATGTGCCACGTAATAGCAAAGGACAGTGGAGTAAAGTTGAGGCTTTGATGAGTTGGGTGTG
Source organism: Tokudaia tokunoshimensis (assembly GCA_036184795.1). NCBI lineage: Eukaryota > Metazoa > Chordata > Mammalia > Rodentia > Muridae > Tokudaia > Tokudaia tokunoshimensis. The sequence continues at coordinate 29,515,234 of BTHU01000022.1, read as the reverse complement.
GACTTCAGGTCTCTGCTCCTTTTACTATACAGAGTAGGGAACAGTAAGTTTGAATAGTATCAGTTCCAGAAAGTCACACAATGAGTATCTCATGTTGTGGGTCCATATCTCTGTTATGCAACAACGTTAATGGGAGTTCTATGACAATGAAGCTCAATAAGCTGAGATCAGCATCATCAACAAGCCACAGTGGTCCACAGGTATTGACTATGATTGTCTTGAGGATACAGAACCTTGCTTTTGTTATTTTACTGAAGCATGGAATCTGAATAGCTTTATCAGGGTCTCAGAGTTAGGACTCAAACTCATGACCATTGTTATTTATTTGCTGATTATGATCATGAGTGAAGAGAGTCAACAACAAGAATTACTATAAAAACAAGGGGTGTTTTGGGGGAGGCAATACTTTTTTTTCCCCTGAAATGTTAGAAAATAAATATTGCATGAAAACTCAAATCACCTATTATCTTAATCCTAACAAGCTAATCTATAAAAAATTGAATATAGTAAATGAATGGTGAGGGTACTACACAGCTAGAAGACACTGTACTCTAGGGTGATTAACCCTCAGTTCAAGGAAGGTGAATCATAGAGAGCTGCAGAAGACAACCTTGAGACAGGGTGAGTCAGGGCAGTCTCTGAATTCATCTAACCCTGCATGTGTTTGAGAACTCTTTGGGCCAGTTTCTTACCTCAACTACTACTATGAATTTCCATCTCATTTCAATTAAATGAATCAAGATTTTATCAGCATTCTTGTTTGTTAAGACAAGAAAAGTTGCCAGTGATAGGTCTTAAGATGTCCCATATGAGCTCAAGTCTGACTAACTGAAGGATTTTTGACAGTTAGCTACAAGCTAGCATTCCTTAAGAACTTGTGAACATGTTTTCTGGCCTTTAAAGGAGTCATTTTTCTTGGCTTTCTGTTGATATATACCCATAGAGCAGCTATCAGCATATCAAAGCCCATGCTGGCTTCTAGGCTCCCTCAGTATCACAAGTACCAGCTGTATATTTCAAAGTTCACCCTGGCCCTTCTGCCACCCTCAGCTACTCATCTTCCTAATAATCCACATAATTTGCCCATCCTCCACTCTATCTCTTGCTGTTTTCTCGCTCACTTGCTAGACTCTATTCTTTATCGATTGTCTTGCTGTTTCCATTATTCTCTACTTCTCTTCCCCTTCCCTAGCCCTGGTTATATCCCATCTGTTTCTCTTTCTCTTTAATAGCAGCAATTTGGAGGCAGAGGCAGCTGGATCTCTGTGAGTTCAAGGCCAGCCTGGTCCACAATGTGAGTTCCAGCCAGGGCTATGTAAAGAGCCTTTGTTTCAAGAAACAATAACCAAACCAAACCAAACCAAATCAAACAAAACCAACAAGCTTCCCTCCAATAATGGACTGGCATTTCAGCAGTTTCTGTTTTACGCCCCCTTGCATACATCATTCTTTCCTGCTTTCTCTCTTCCCTAGCCCTGGCCATATCCAGTTTGTATCTCTTTCTCTTTGCTCTGTGCTCTTCTAGATAACTCCAGATATTTTCTCTTTCTTGTTCACATTAAAATTCCTTCCACCTAACAATTGTGTCATCACGTTGGCAGTTTCTTACTGCATCCCCTCCCATACAGCCAGATATTTCTCATGTCTGTAATATTAACGCTTGTAAAATGGAGGAAGAAGGATAGCATTCAAGGTTAGCCTCAGCAACACAACAAATTTGAAGTCATCCTTGGCTACATGAGACTCCCTCTCAAAAAACTCAAAATCAAAAGAAAATACAATACAGGCACAGTTGAGATTGCTTCCTCCTCCTCCTCCTCTTTCTCTCAGTTCTCAAAAAGCTCTAAACCACACAGCATATTTTAGTAAGTGAGTTACAGAGGGTGACCTAGCTGGGTACAGCCCACATACGTGTTACTCATGTTTGAACTGGCTAGATCTTAGCCACTATCATTTGTCTCTTAGGGATGTTCCCTTAGGGAATAGACAAGCTTGCACAACCATGATTAGTTCTTATTGTGCTGTGTCCCCAAGTGCCTGGAACAAGTGAGACTGAATAAAATTTATTAACTCTGCACTTCCTGGCTCAGGAATTGACCTGACAAGAAAAATGATGAAACAAAGGACAGACTAACAGACACACGTGGAGAAAAGCTGGGATTGGGTGGGCCGTCCTCATGTGGGATGGGCTCACACCTTTCTGGCCAGCCAGATCAGGGGAATCAACCCTGCAACCATGACACAACAGATATCACAGCCAGATCACCCTTACAGTCAAAAAGCTATCTTGCGTGTAGTTTTAAATCACCACCATCTTTGCCCGGGATGGGCTGCACTAGCAGCCCCTGCCAGCTTCCCTTTTGCTTTACCGGCCTTTAGTTCTGGAAGTTTTCCATGCCACCAGCTTCCACCGGAGACCCTTGAATCCTTGGATAAAACACACACACACACACACACACACACACACACATTGTTACTTTACTTTTAGCAAACTTTTAGCTGTGCTTTCTAGGCACAATTGTTGGGTGCAGATATTTCCCACCCGGAAAAGCGTGCCCTTACTAATTTATTATCTCTGTCTCTCCACCTGCCCTAAACTTAGTGCCTACTCCCACCTAGACCCTGCCAAATATCCTTGGCTACCTGCCTGTAGTGGAGGCCACAAGCCCAAGCTCTTCCCAAGACCATCTCATGATTGCTGCAGTTTTCTTCCTCCAAAGCATGGCAGAAAGCCTCTCTCCTCTTAGTCTACCTTTTCCTCCTAGGACCTGGAAGTCCCACCTGTATCTTACACCCAGCAATTATCACCCAACCTTCTTTATTGACTAATCAAGAACTAATTGGGGAACAGGACATTAGCAACATAACCTCCCCTTACAAAATTCCTTCTAAAGGTAATACCAGTCAGGGATCTTAACCTCTACATTTGGGAGGCTGAGATAGCATGCAGGTTCCAGGGCAATCTTTACCACAGAGAGGCCTTGCCTCAAAAGAAGGAAATAAAAAAATATACCAAAAGCCATGGATATCTTTAATGTAATGGGAGATAATTTTCTTTGTTGTGGATTTTTTTAACGTTATAAATTTTCTTTTTTATGTTTTGCTCTTTTTTTTAAAATTTTCTATATTCCTTATTTACATTCCAAATGATTTCCCCTTTCCCGGTTCCCCTCTCCCCGAAAGTCCCATAAGCCCTCTTCCCTCCCCCTGCTCCCCATTTGCCTAAGAATTTCATGAATTCATTGTTTTTAATTGCTGAGTAGTATTCCATTGTGTAAATATACATGGAAACTATCTCTGATAAAATTGAAGAAATACATAGAAAAACATGTTAAGATTGACTATTTCATGGAAAAATTATGCAGATAAAATGGTAGGCATAAAAATATTCCTAAGTTGATTGAAAGTGGAATTATAAACATTTTCTGATAAAATTGAAGATCTACAAGGAAAATATTTCTGATAAAACTCAAGAAATATATAGAAAAACACCTTAAAACTGAATATTTCATAAAAATTATACAGATCAGATGGTAGGCATAAAAATATTCCTAAATTGATTGAAAGTAGAATTAGAAGCATTGTCTGATAAAAATGAAGATTTACATGGAAAATATCTCTGATAAAATTGAAGAAATTTATACTGCTTTCCAGAGTGGCTGTACCAGCTTGCAATCCCACCAGCAGTGGAGGAGTGTTCCTCTTTCCCCACATCCTCACCAATACCTGCTGTCTCCTGTGTTTTTGATCTTAGCCATTCTGACTGGTGTGAGGTGGAATCTCAGGGTTGTTTTGGTTTGCATTCCCCTAATGACTAAGGATGTTGAACATTTCTTTAGGTGCTTCTCAGTCATTCGATATTCTTTAGGTGAAAATTCTTTGTTTAGCTCTGTACCCCATTTTTTAATAGGGGTATTTGGCTCTCTGGAGTCTGACTTCTTGAGTTCTTTGTATATATTGGATATTAGCCCTCTGTCGGATGTAGGGTTGCTAAAGATCTTTTCCCAATTTGTTGGCTGCCGCTTTGTCTTTTTGACAGTGTCCTTTGCCTTACAGAAATTTTGTAATTTTATGAGGTCCCATTTGTCAATTCTTGATCTTGGAGCATAAGCTATTGGTGTTCTGTTTGGGAAATTTTCTGTGCCCATGTGTTCAAGGCTCTTCCCCAGTTTCTTTTCTATTAGTTTCAGTGTGTCTGGTTTTATGTGGAGGTCCTTGATCCACTTGGAGTTGAGATAAGAATAAGAATAAGTTGACAAGGAGATAAGAATGGATCAATTTGCCTTCTTCTGCATACTGACCTCCAGTTGAGCCAGCACCATTTGTTGAAAAGGCTATCTTTTTTCCACTGAATGGTTTTAGCTCCTTTGTCAAAGATCAAGTGACCTTAGGAGTGTGGATTCATTTCTGGGTCTTCCATTCTGTTCCATTGATCTACATGCCTGTCACTGTACAAATACCATGCAGTTTTTAACACTACTGTTCTGTAGTACAGCTTGAGGTCCGGGATACTAATTCCCCCAGAAGTTCTTTTACTGTTGAGAATAGTTTTAGCTATCCTGAGTTTTCTGTTATTCCAGATGAATTTTTGAATTGCTCTTTCTAACTTTATGAAGAAAAGTTGGGGTTTGATGGGGATTGCATTGAATCTGTATATTGCTTTTGGCAAGATGGTCATTTTTACCACATTAATCCTGCCAATCCATGAGCATGGAAGATTTTTCCATCTTCTGAGGTCTTCTTCAATTTCTTTCTTCAGAGAGTTGAAGTTCTTGTCATACAGATCTTTCACTTGTTTGGTTAGAGTCACGCCAAGATACTTTATATGGTTTGTGGCTATCGTGAAGGGTATCATTTCCCTTATTTCCTTCTCAGCCTGCTTATCTTATGAGTATAGGAAGGCTACTGATTTGCTTCAGTTGATTTTATATCCGGCCACTTTGCTGAAGTTGTTTATCAGCTGTAGGAGTTTTCTGGTGGAGTTCTTTGGGTTGCTTAAGTATACTATCATATCATCTGCAAATAGTGATAGTTTGACTTCTTCCTTTCCAATTTGTATCCCTTTGACCTCTTTTTGTTGTCTAATTGCTCTAGCTAGAACTTCAAGTACTATATTGAAAAGATAAGGAGAGAGAGGGCAGCCTTGTCTAGTTCCTGATTTTAGTGGGATTGCTTCAAGTTTCTCTCCATTTAGTTTGATGTTGGCTACCAGTTTGCTGTAAATTGCTTTTACTATGTTTATAAACATTTTCTGACAAAATTGAAGATTTACGTGGAAAATATTTCTGATAAAATTGAAGAAATACATAGAAAAATGTTAAAATTAAAGATTATCATGGAAAATAATACAGTTAAAATGGTAGACATAAAAAACATTATTAAATTGAAAGAGGAATCACAAACATTTTCTGATAAAATTGAAGATTTACATGAAAAATATTTCTGTTAGACTATGTTTTTTGTTGGGGAATTGAGTCCATTGATGTTACAAGATATTAAGGAATAGCGATTATTGCTTTCCGTTATTTTTGATGTTCTTTTTATGTTTGTGTGCATACTTTCTTTTGGGTTTGTTGGAAAAAGATTAGTTTCTTGCTTTTTCTAGGGTGTAGTTTCCCTCCTCGTATTGGCGTTTTCCATCTATTAACCTTTGTAGGGCTGGATTTGTGGAAAGATAATGTATAAATTTGGTTTTATCATGGAATATTTTGTTTTCTTCATCTATGGTAATTGAGGGTTTTGCTGGGTATAGTAGTTTGGGTTGGCATTTGTGTTCTCTTAGGGTCTGTATGAGATCTGCCCAGGATCTTCTAGCTTTCATCATCTCAGGTGAGAAGTCTGGTGTAATTCTGATAGGCCTGCCTTTATATGTTACTTGACCTTTTTCCCTTACTGCTTTTAATATTCTTTCTTTGTTTAGTGCATTTAGTGTTTTGATTATTATGTGCTGGGAGGACTTTCTGGTCTGATCCAGTCTGTTTGGAGTTCTGTAGGCTTCTTGTATGTTCATGGGCATCTCTTTCTTTAGGTTAGGGAAGTTTTCTTCTATAATATTGTTGAAGATATTTACTGTCCCTTTAAGTTGGAAATCTTCACTCTCTTCTATACCTATAATCCTTAGGTTTGGTCTTCTCATTGTGTCCTGGATTTCTGTTTTGACTCCAGAGCTTTTTGCATTTTGGATTTTCCTTAACTGTTGAGTCAATATTTTCTATGGTATCTTCAGCCCTTGAGATTCTTTCTTCTATCGCTTGTATTCTGTTGTTGATGCTTGAATCTATGACTCCTGAATTCTTTCCAAGATTTTCTATCTCCAGAGATGTCTCACTTTGTGATTTCTTTATTGTTTCTACTTCCATTTTTAGATCCTGGATGGTTTTGTCCAGTTCCGTCACTTGTTTGTGTTCTCCTGTAATTCTTTAAGGGATTTTTGTGTTTCCTCTTTAAGGGCCTCTACCTGTTCACCCATGCTCCCCTGTATTTCTTTCAGGGATTTTTGTGTTTCCTCTTTAAGGGCTTTTACCATTTGACCTATGTTCTCCTGTATTTCTTTAAGAGAGTTATTTATGTCCTTCTTGATGTCCTCTAACAGCATCGTGAGATGAGACTTTAAATCCAACTCTTGCTTTTCCAGTGTGGTGGGGTATCCAGGACTTGCTGTGGTGGGAGAACTGGGCTCTGATGTTGCCAAGTAGCCTTGGTTTCTGTTGGTAGGGTTCTTGCACTTGCCTTTTGCCATCTGGTTTTCTCTGGTGTTAGTTGGTCTTGTCTCTGGCTGGAGCTTGCCCCTCCTGTGGGCCTGTAAGCCTGTGTACTCCTGGGAGGCCAACTCTCTTCTGGCAGGGTCTGTGCACAGAAGGCTGTGGAGCTGTCTGGTTCCCTGAAGCAAATGGCGGCTGTAAGGGAAGACTCCTGTCCCAGCAGCTCCACTGATCATATGCCCTGTGCCCTCCTAGATATACCCCTCCAGAGAGAAGGTGAAGATCTCACCTCTGCACTCAGAAGTGAAATCGCTGCTGGGAGATCACTCTCTCCTTGTGGGCTAAGCACAGAAGGCTTTGAAGCTGCCTGGTTCACTGCTGCAGACCACATTATGAATTTTCACACAGAGGCTTTTTTTTTTAAATTTTATTTTATTTTCTAAGTTTTTTTATTTACATTCAAAATCATTTCCCGTTTCCTCCCTCCCCAAAAGTTCCATAAGCCCCCTTCCCTCCCTCTTTTCCCCATTCAACCCCGTCTCACTTCTCTGTCTTGACATTCCCCTACATCCAGTCTTTCCAGGACCAGGGGTCTCTCCTTCCATCTTCTTGGAAATCTATTGATATGCGAATTGTGTCTAGGGTATTCTGAGATTCTGGGTTAATATCCCCTTATCAGTGACTGCATACCATGTGTGTTCTTTTGTGATTGGGTTACCTCACTAAGGATGATATTTTCAAGTTCTGACCATTTGCCTAGGAATTTCGTGAATTCATTGTTTTTAATTGCAGAGTAGTATTCCATTGTGTAAATATACCACATCTTCTGAATCCATTCCTCCATTGAGGGACATCTGGGTTCTTTCCAGCTTCTGGCTATTATAAATAAGGCTGCTATGAACATAGTGGAGCATGTGTACTGTCCCTTCCCTATGTAACTTCCTGTCTGAATATTTAATCCATTAACTTTGACTTACTCTGGCTCATCTAGAACCTTTTTATGGCACAGTTAAGGATCTGGGTACCTTGAAGGGATGTCCCTAAGAAGCTAGGGAACTCTCAAGTGACAGGTGGCTATGTCTTCTTAATATCACTGTCTTTCCCTCACATCTCTCTGGTACTTCTGATTGGTGGGAAGTCCCTTTGTTGGTTGTCCAGCCAGTAGCCAGACACCCCCATACTGGTATTGCTGCAGTGGGAAAACAGAGAGAGTAAAAAAAGAGAAGCAAACTGCCTCTTTTTCCGGCTATAGCTCAGCATGGTCCCCACTGCTGGACAGAGGCCACTGGACTTGCCCTTTGCCCATGCTGCTGTCTGTCAGCCTTTCTGTCCAGTTCAAACCAATCCTGTGCTTTTGCAGATTGGCTCACATTGCAACACAGCTTGGTGGGCTCCCTGCCACCCTTCCTATAAGCTCACCATTATCTTATATCTTATCTGCAGCCTCAGGGCTTCCATGCATCTGTTCCAGCCAGTTGTTCTAATTTTCCAGAGCCTTTTTAAACTCCAACTCTTTTTAAATTCTTTGTGACCATTCTGTAGCCTTTACATATCCACACTGCTATATAGGTGTGTCATGAGATCAGAAGGTTAATACTTAAATTTATAATAAAAGGACTAATGTTTTCCAGAGGGAAGCCAAATCTACCAAGGGATAGTGAGACAACTAAGAAAACTGCAGACAACACCACCCAAATACAGCTTATGGATGTATTGTTATTCAAAAAATTGTGACGTTTGAAAAAGAAAGAGATGAGACTATTTCTGTCATGGCAGACTCCTGACAAGGTCTCAGGAAAGCCATATCATTCACTGTTGTATGCCATGTAGTTATTTGTCAGTGCTTGGGAATACTAAAGGGGTGAGGAGTTAACTGACACATGATGAAGCCCCACTTGGTTTCTATTAGGAGAAGTAATTCCACTGGGGCTATAATAAACATATGCTTGTGAAGCACCCAGCCATTGTATTTCAGCATTAGACATCTGGGCAATGGTCTCTATTGCCTCACTTCACCTGAGATGGGCAAGTTGCTCTTGGGACAAATGTCACAGCCATAACCACAGATTTTTGAGGAGTTGGGGAGAGAAAGTCTACCTGAGTAAACCTCTATTTATGGCAAAAAATAAAGGTTACACTTTAAGAAGTGAAGAAAGAACCCATCAATGATCACAGGGAGTCATACCCTAACTCTGAAAGATCCTTTTGATGCACACTAGCTGATCTTTGGGATAAGTCCCTCCTGCTGCACCCACTGGGTACCACAAACATACACATAGTACCATGAAACAGCATCATGTGAAGAATTTTGGAAGTTGAATAACATGTGAGCATCTTCAAATGCATTTTGGTAAAAGGAAGAGAGAAAGTGTGTTTATCATGGATGTAATTCTGTCTTGAATGTAGGTGGCAGCCTGAGACCCTGGAGTTATAGCAGAATGAGCAAGTTCATTGAAAGGTCTTGAAGTGTCGATTTTTCTAGAAGGAGGATTTCTCAAAGGACTGATCAATGACCACTCAGGCGAACTGCAGAAAGCCAGGACTGGCTCAATGAAATGCGAAATGGTCATAGAAACACCAGGCCTTCAGAAAACTTCCAGTCTTGAAAAACAATGAACCCAAAGTAGATGTTCATGTAGTAACTGAGCTCCTACTATGGGTACGGTCTTAGAGAAGGGATGTTGTACAGTCAGACTCCATCTCAGGGAAGACTAGAAGGCAAACCTTGAAGTTATAATTTCTCAATTCATGTGAAGTCACTGTGAGACAAAGGCCCTGAGGGAAGCCCAGAGCAGTGAGGAGAAAAGAGAAAGGATCAGGTGGGGCATCTTCTCTAGCCCAAGGCTGCTTACCTGGTGTGACCTGAGGCTCCTGTGGGACTGCTTCTCCCCAGGGGTGCTCATTGTGAGTAGTGGGGCCAGGCTACTGCAGTGGCTATGTTTGTAAAAATGCCATCCAAAGTCTAGAAGGGACTTTGGTTGTCTTCTAATCTATTATTCATCCTGCCTTGCCCTGGAAACACCCCTAACTGGCCACTGGTACATCATTTCCAAATATGGTAAATAAAGACCAAATGGGCTATTTTCATCTCATGAACTCAACCAACCACAGATCAAAAACATTTGTGAAATCAAAATAGAACCTGTACTAAACATGTACATACTTTGTCAATACAGTCTATTGAGTATTTATATGGTATATATAAGTGTGTGTGTCTCTGTGTGTATATATATATATATATATATATATACACAGATATATGTGTCTATACATGTATACATATGTACATATATGTATATATAGTATTATAGCCAATGCATGGACTATTTAAAATACATAGGATGATATAGCTTGGTTCAATGTAAGTAAACACTGCTCCATTTTCTATAAGGGATTTGAATCGGCACATTTTGGTATCTATGGGGGTTTCTGTATCACTTCCATGTGGATTTCTGGGGACAGCTCTATCTTTTTCATATGACTTCTTGATGCATAAGTTAAAAGTTTGGGAAAAGGAGCTTGGTATAGCCAGTGGTCTGAATAGAAAGAAGTGAATCCTAATAAATGCCTTAGGGGCAGAGGCACTGGAGCTGTGAGAACACACAGGAACCCACCAGCCTTCAAACTATCCTTCCTGAACACTGAGAAAAGCCAGCTTTGGAGACAACTACACCTGTGTCTGACAATCTCTCCTGCTCATCTGTTCAGTAATCTGTCTCCTTTTCCCAAATCCTTCCAAAGTCAAGTCAGAAGTCACCTAGTCCCTCTACTGCCATCTACTGACAACAATCAGTAGCTTCATATTTTTCGGGGGAAAAAAATTAACTACATTCCAAAAGAAACCTTGCAATTTTCTTCTAATGCTCTAGTTCTACTAAAGTTAAAATAAAAAATTATGTTGTAAAAATTTAAAGGCTCTTCCCTATAAGAAATTGATCTTCACTTTCAAAACCCTAAAATTGTATGATAGGAGAAAGGGGACAATTCCTGGGAAGGTTCAGATGGGGGTGGGGGTGGGGGTGGGATGTGGATGCAGGTAATGGGAGGGTAAGGCAGAGGAGGGGGTAAACAACACTAAAGATGTCTGAGAAAGGCCTGCGGCAGATTATTGTATTCGTCGGGGTTCTCTAGAGGAACAGAACTGATAGAATAAAATAAAATAAAATGTGAATTTATTAGAGTGGCTTACAGGCTAGAGTCTAACTAGTTCAACAATGGCTGTCTCCAGAATTCAATAAGTCCAAGAATACAATAGCTGTTAGGTCTAGAGTGGACATCTCCGACGTTCTTCAGTGTACACTGGAATCCTGAAGGAGGAGGGTCTAATTCCAGGGAAGGGATGAACTTGCCAGCAGGAGAAGACAAGCGGGCAAATAGCAAGAGCTTCCTTCTTCTGTCCTTTATATAGGCTCCCACTAGGAGGCACGGTCCAGATTTAGGGTGGGTCTTGAACAATCCAACCAAGAAAAACTACTCACAGTTATACCCAGCAAGCCTGGGTTTTTGGTTAACTCCTTGTATAGTCAAGTAGACAAACAATAAGCTACCACATTACTATGTTATATCAGTCTGTATGTTTGCCTGTCTGTCTCTTTGTCTCTCTGTCTGTCTCCATCTCTGTCCCTCTGGGTCTCTGTCTGTCTCTGTCTCTGTCTCTGTCTCTGTCTCTCTCTCTCTCTGTGTGTGTGTGTGTGTGTTTAGTTGGAGTTACACTTCACAAAATTTTCCATTTACAAATTTGTACTTGGCTTCATTTTTAATCAGTTGAAACATGTAGTTAAGTGCGTTTTCTCTGACATTCTGGGACAATTAGAAGCTCTGCTTTGGTCTGTGTAACAATTCCAACCCCCTGTTAATCTCAGGATTGACATACCTCACTCTTTTCATTGAGAATAGTCAAAAACTTTCACATGCCAAATGAATCTGGATCATGTGATGTACACTGTGACTATAGCATTGCACAGCCTTGTTGGGTCTTGCTATATTCATTTGGAGGATTGCTTTAGCAAGTAACCAACCTGGTTTGATTCAGTCAACTAGATCATTCTTGATTTCCTTGAGTGATAGTGACAATCACACTTTGATTTTTGCTACATTTGATTGCATCTGTCCTGCTCATGAACCTGAGACTTGATTTTTCAAGCACAGAATTAAGGAGAATTCTTCAGAAAAAGTAGATTTATTGTTTTTTATGTGTATGGATGTTTAGCCTACATGAATGTTTGTGAATCACCTGCGTGACTGCTTGGATGCCCTGGAACTGACTTTATAGATAGGTGTGAGCTGCCACAAGGCTGCTGGGAATTGAACCTGGGTCCTCCGGAAGAGTAGCCACTGCTCTTCCACGGAGACACCTTTCAGTCTGGAATGTCCTTTTGAGAAGCCAAATCTTTTAAATTTAGACTCCATTTTAGAGAACCTGACCTAAGTTTGAACTCAGGTAGACTAATAGGCTGGTACCTAGCATTAGTTTCCAAGTTGCCCTCCAACAAAACCTGAGCCTCCAGTCTCTAGGCTAATCCCCCAAAAGACCAGTGTCTCCAGGTTATTATCCCAACAGACCTGCACCCCCAGGGTTACAGGCCTGCCCTCTGCCTAACGACCACCAATGCTGAGGGGAGCAGAAATTAACTTTATGGTATAACTCCCAGCACCTGCCAATTATAAAGCCACAATAGCTTTCCACTTAGGTGCTTGCACACTTACCCCCTCCTTGCTTACTATAAAGTCTTGCCCGGATAGATATTCAGGGCTCCCCCACCCCCGATACTGTCCTTCATGATGGAGGTGTGTTGGAGGTGCCCGAGCTAGCTCGAATAGAATAAAGACTCTGCTGTGAGCTGCATAGATCAGCTCCTGTCTGATTTGGGGGGTGGGGGGGGGAATCACTAGCATTACTTTCTCTGTCACTACACTTTCTTTCTCACTCACACTTTAGTCAGGAGGGAATCGTTTACCTGGACAGAGAGACCGTTTGTTGTTGTTGTTGCTTGCTTATTTTGACTTGTGTTTAGCTGGCCTCATCATAGCCACCACAGCACCCACAGGAACTTGTTCTCTTTAAGGCAAGAACTCAACAGGTGCCAGCAGTATGGCCTTTCCCAGCCAGTGAGAACTGTTTTTCTGTATTAGGTGCCTTTTCATGATCCTCTTTTTTAAGAATTTATTTTTATTCTAAACATATGGATGTGTTACTACATGGGTTCCTGGTGTACAAAGAAGCAAGAAGTACATTTGATCTGAAACTATAATTTCAAAGTTGTGAGCCATTATGGGTGCTAAGAACTGAACCTGGGTCCTCTGAAAGAGCGGCCTGTATTCCTAATCACTCAGTTATCTCTCCAGCCCCTCATGAGCCACTCCTAACTTAAGGATTCTCCTATAGTTTCTTCCCATATTTTGTACAGAGATTTTGGCTACAGAGAATGTTAGAAATCAGGTGCTCCCCAGCCTGCTCTCAGGGACTCAGCACCAGAAGCTACATAATCATTAGTTGCCAACCCTTTAAAGGGTCCTTGCCTTCCCAGATTGCTTTCTTCTGTCTCCTGGTTTCTGTCTGTCTGTCTCTCTCTCATGTCAGCACTCTGAGTAAATTTTTTGCATGAGATCTGTTGCACGACATGATTCTTGCAGCATACCTTAGTTTGGGTCTGTCAAGGTGTTATGATATTAAAACAACAGCAAATAGGAGGTTGGAACAATAGTTGACTTCTGGGGTATGCTGGTACTGCACTCTGCCTGGGTTTTTAATTACATTTTTAGCACTTCACAGGCATTTTAGTCTAGAAAAGCTCTACTCTCTCTGTCTTAGAATATCAACGTGTGAAAACACAGCATCAATCTCATTGTAAATCTCTAGCATCTTTATCAAGGGATAAAATATGATGGGCATCAGGCACTAGTAATTTGCCAATAAACATCAATGGTTACTTATGTTCATATTCATAAAACCGAACACCGAGGAGTAACATTATCGGGATTAAAAAGTTAAGACTTAAAGTACTTGCAGGTTTTATTTAACATGTTAGCTATCAGCAAATTAATTGTTGAAAGAAGAAAAAGTAGCAGTATTTTAATAAGCAAAATACTCTATTCAGATCTTTTGGGCTTCAAGTAGATCATCAAAGGCCTTGCCAAATGACATGCATGTCATTAATCAAAATGGAAAGTTAGAATAGTCTGGGCAGCTTGCAGGTACCTCACAAAACACCACAGTAATGAATGAGGACCATTATTCCTAATGAAATAACTCCCTGTCCCCTTTGTAACCCTTGAGTAAATTTGCTTGGTGTATGTGATGGGTGAAGGAGTGTCTGGTGATTTGAATAAGAATAACCCCATAGGTTGATTTTGGGACAGGAGTCTTCCCTTCCAGCCACCATCTGCAGTAGGGAACCAGGCGGCTCCAAATCCTTCTGTGCTTAGCCTGCCAGGAGAGACTGATCTCCCAGCAGCGATTTCACTTCTGAGTGAGGAGGTGAGATCTCCACCTTCTTTCTGGAGGGGTACAGCTAGGAGGGCACAGGGCACAACAGAATACAAGAGATAGAAGAAAGAATATCAGGGGTTGAAGATACCATAGAAAACATTGACTCAACAGTTAAGGAAAATGAAAAATGCAAAAAGCTCCGGAGCCAAAACATCCAGGAACTCCAGGGCACAATGAGAAGACCAAACCTAAGGATTATAGGTATAGAAGAGAGTGAAGATTTCCAACTTAAAGGGCCAGTAAATATCTTCAACAAAATTATAGAAGAAAACTTCCCTAACCTAAAGAAAGAGATGTCCATGAACATACAAGAAGCCTACAGAACTCCAAACAGACTGGACCAGACCAGAAAGTCCTCCCGGCACATAATAATCAAAACACCAAATGCACTAAACAAAGAAAGAATATTAAAAGCAGTAAGAGAAAAATGTCAAGTAACCTATAAAGGCAGGCCTATCAGAATTACACCAGACTTCTTACCAGAGACAATGAAAACTACAAGATCCTAGGCAGATGTCATACAGACCCTAAGAGAACACAAATACCAGCCCAGACTACTATACTCAGCAAAACTCTCAATCATCACAGATGGAGAAACCAAGATATTCCATGATAAAATCAAATTTACACAATATCTTTCCTACAAAAGATGGAAAATCCAGTCCTACAAAAGATAAAAGATGGAAAACGCCAACACGAGGAGGGAAACTACACCCTAGAAAAAGCAAGAAAGTAATCTTTTTCCAACAAACCCAAAAGAAAGTAACTATATAAACATAAAAATAACATCAAAAATAACAGGAAGCAACAATCACTATTCCTTAATATCTTATGACATCAATGGACTCAATTCCCCAACAAAAAACATAGTCTAACAAAAATATTTTTCATGTAAATCTTCAATTTTATCAGAAAATGTTTGTGATTCCTCTTTCAATTTAGTAATGGTTTTTATGTCTACCATTTTAACTGTATTATTTTCCATGATAATCTTCAATTTTAACATTTTTTCTATATATTTCTTGAATTTTGTCAGAAATATTTTCCTTGTAGATCTTCAATTTTATCAGAAAATGTTTATAATTTCACTTTCAATCAATTTAGAAATATTTTTATGCCTACCATTTTATCTGTATAATTTTCCATGATAATCTTCAATTTTAACGTTTTTCTATATTTTTCTTCAATTTTATTAGAAATATTTTCCATGTAAATCTTCAATTTTATCAGAAAATGTTTATAATTCTACTTTCAATCTACTTAGGAATATTTTTATTCCTACCAATTTATCTGTATAAATTTCTTCAATTTTATCAGAGATATTTTCCATGTAAATCTTCAATTTTATCAGAAAATGTTTTTAATTCAACTTTCAATTAATTTAGGAATATTTTTATGCCTACCATCTTATCTGTATAATCTTTCATGAAATAGTCAGTTTTAATGGGTTTTTCTATGTATTTCTTGAGTTTTATCAGAAATATTTTCCTTGTAGATCTTTAATTTTATCAGAAAATGTTTAATAATTCCACTTTCAATCAACGTAGGAATATTTTTATGCCTACCATTTTATCTGTATAATTTTCCATAAAATAGTCAATCTTAATGTGTTTTTCTATGTATTTCTTCAATTTTATCAGAGATCTTTTCCATGTATATTTACACAATGGAATACTACTCAGCAATTAAAAACAATGAATTCATGAAATTCTTAGGCAAATGGAGAACAGGGGGAGGGAAGAGGGCTTATGGGACTTTCAGGGAGTGGGGAACTGGGAAAGGGGAAATCATTTGGAATGTAAATAAAGAATATAGAAAATAAAAAAAAATAATAATAAAAAACAAATAAGAAAAAAAATAAAGGTGAAAATCAAAAAAAAAATAAAATAAATTATAACCCCATAAGAGTTCATAAATTTTAATGGTAGGTCACCAGGGAGTAGCATTATTAACAAGGGTGGCCTTCTTGGAGTAGGTGTGGCCTTGTTAGAGGAAATGAATCACTGGGAAAGGGCTTTGAGGATTCCTCTCTCTGCCTCCCTCTCTCTCTCTCTCTCTCTCTCTCTCTCTCTCTCTCTCTCTCTCTCCCCCTCCCCTTCTCCCTCCCCCTTCCCCTCCCCTCTTACTGATCCACATGTAGAACTTAGTGACCTCTCTAACTCCGAGTCTGCATGCACACTGCCATGCTTCCCACCATGATGATAATGGACGAAACTACTAAACTGTAAGTCAACCCCAAGTAAATGCCTTCCTTTATAGGAGTTGCTGTGGTCATGGTGTCACTTCACAGCAATAGAAACCCTAATTAAGACAAGTGAAAAGGAAGATTTATTTGTTTTGCTCCTTTGCCAGATAGTTGGAGAAGAAAATACAACTTATGAGTACCTTTGGTGATCCAAAGACTTGATGTTTGGCCCAATTTGCTTAGTCACCACCTGTGAATGATAATAAACTGCTACCATGGTGTTAGGGATATGATGTCAGCATGTTTCAAAACAGGTCCCCAAGGACACTGCCCAAGGGTTCAAGGCAGCATCCATTTATGTCAAAAGATGTAAGACTTTCTATTTCCAAAACCTGACATGGATTCCTAAGGCTTGATTTATGAAAAATTTTATTTATCAGTTCTGTGAAGAATTCTCATCATAATTGCTATGTTAATCAAGGAAAAGGCACAGGGAAGTATGTCGATCAAATCCTCGACACTGGAACTCAGAGCGGATCGTTCCTCTGAGGAGTCTAGCTGTTGTGGTGGTCTTCACAGCTTTGGCTTTCTGGATACAAAGCTCATGATTGCGTTGATGCATTCCTCTGACAGCCACCTTGCTCGGAGAGTGGTGCACTCTTCAGCGTTAACTGCATGGAGTTTTTCTTTCTCATTTTTCCTGATTAACTCTTTGGAAATTCTCATGGCCTGATGGAACAAAACCGACAATGTAATATTCCAACAGGAATAGTATTAGTCTATTCTTGTCCTCCACTGTAATAAACTGATTCTGTTGGATTTTACTAAGACATGTGAAACAGAACACACATTTAATGTACACAGAGATGATCACAGTAGGTGTGGGACACAGGTCTGATATTGTACACTCTAAACAGCCCCACATGGACACAAAAGCTCCTGGTTCCAGGATCACACACTCAACAGCAAGAATGTAGGAGTTATCAGCTGCTAGCTGCCATATACACAAACAGAAGTGCTATAGGGAGGATATCCTAAATACAGTCAGCCTCCTCACCTCCCACCTCAATTCCAAAGTAAAAGAGCTAGGTGTCTACTGGCATCCTCCTGGGGTTATTCCCATGAAGGATCTTCCCTTTGCCTCTGTGGCACAGAAATGAAATGTTCATCTGGTAAGTTCTTTAAGAAAAAAACAAAAAACAAAAAAACAAAACAAAAAAAACCCCCCAAATTCCCAACATAATAGTAATTTTAAACCCCAAATCCAGATGTGCTTTAGGCCAACTAGAGATATGTCATTGTCTTTTTAGGATGGGCTCTCCTGAGGCACATTTTCCCTTTTGGAAATGGTGTCCATGGTCCTTGAAGGTAAAACCCAAATACTAACGTTTGGCGGGAGTTTCGCATATGTTTTCAGCCTGGTCCAGACTTCTGTCTCAAAAGTGTTTTCAGGGAAAACTTCAGTAACAAGGCCTTGAGCCCAAGCCTCTCTTGCTGTGAGCTTCTTCCCAAAGAGAAGCATCTCAGCTGCCTGCAATGTAAAGCAAGATGCAACCTTTGCATGATAAAGGCTTCAGTTGACTTCAGAACAGCCCAGTTTCTGGAGACACAGATGGACTCATGGCTCCTGGGGTTGCTTGTCTTTCACAGGAATAGGAAAGCTGATGGCCTCATTGGGCAAGGATCTGCAAACATCTGAGATCATAATTGTTTCTGCCTTTTGAGGGGTATAAGGGTAGCTACTTCTGTTAGGGTCTGCATTGAAGCAGCAAGAATGGGAAGCCCAGAGTAGAAATGACCTGATCCCAGTAGCTAGTAAACACTGAAAATAAAGACAAAGGGGGCGGGGCAGAAAAGTTGCATTCATAGGGTCAACCTTTTGAGGCATTCAAAATTTGGTTCCCTTACTGGTAATCTTAAAGGTTGAATATTGAATGTCTTCACCTGCATAGGTACTCAAATTACTTCAGTATGAATGAAGGGACTTAGGAGTGGCGGGGGATGGCTGGGGATGGCTTATATTGCAGTTCTAGAAAAAAACCAAGGACCATGAGCAAATGTTCTTTCTATAGTTGCATTTTCTCTTTGAAAAACATGAACAAACTCCAAATGCTCTAAGTTTGAAGGGCTGGTTCTGCTCAACTTTTCAAAGCTTAACTGATTAATAACTCAGTCTCTGTCATGACAGCATGACGAGGTTAAAGAAGTAGATGTGTGTATATATGTATATGTTTATATATGTATGTATATGTGTATACATGTTTATATGTATGTGTATATGTGTATATATGTATGTATATATGTATCTGTGTATATGTGTAGATATGTAGATATGTATATGTGTATATATATGTATATGTGTATATATGTAGATATGTATATGTGTATATATTTGTATATGTGTATATATGTAGATATGTATATGTGTATATATTTGTATATGTGTATATATGTAGATATGTATATGTGTATATATATGTATGTGTATATATGTACATATGTATATGTGTATATATGTAGATATGTATATGTGTATATAATGTATGTGCATATATGTACATATGTATACGTGTATATATGTATATATGTATGTGTATATATGTATATGTGCATATATGTGTATATATGTATATATGTATATGTATATACATATACACATATATATTAAATGCACAGGTGAGATTCACAACAAAAATCTAATAGTCACCAAGCAGGCTTCCCTACCATACTGAGATGGTAACCAATGCCTGCTAAGCCCTTCCCTCTTTCCTTCCCCTCCAGTCCTGTCTTAGTGTCCTTGGAGTCACTCCATCCACAGAGGATAGATGACTAGCTTTGCACAAATACAGAGCTGGATCATAGCAGCCAGTGGGCCACCTTGGGAGTCTCAACATACAACAGACCAGCTGTGACTGGTAGTCACAGTGACTATGACTTCATGCGTCTGTTAAATGCTGATAACTTCAGGTCCTTCACATGGCTCCTAAAGAGAAGATGTCACCATGTCATCTCAGTGGATGCTGCGCATCAGCCCTGAAGTGACCACACATGGAGAAGCTTCCTAGTCCCAGGCCTTCAACTAATGGCACACAGCTGTGGAGGCCACGGTCCTGTGCTGCCACCAGTGCTCCAGCTCTAGGTCACCCGCTGTCAGACACTGTCCCTGCATTAGGAATTACAGAGAATGTCCCCACCCTTCCCTTACCTCAGATCGCCCCTTAGCCTGGTTCCTCCATGTCACAAAGCAAGGAGTCATCCTTAAAGCTTTGTCCAAGGAAAGAAGACAGAGTACAGGGTTGCCTTGGCAACACCTTACATTTTCAGTTTTTCTGTTACCTTTGCTGAGCCCATCATCTTCGGAAACGTGTAAGAGGAGCATGCTTCCGGGCTCTGGCCAAGTTGGCTGAATGGAGTATGAAACGTTGCCTAGTTGGGATGGGGGAAGAAACAAAAAACATTAAAAATTACTATTTGGTTTTAATTCCACAATTTGCGTGTTTGGGTTTGAGAGTAGGTAGCCCACTGTGGCCTAGAACTTAACCCATCTCATGCCTCAGCCTCGTGAGTGGACGCATTACAGTGTACCACTGTGTCCAGTTCAGAATTCCTAATCATCGAGGACATTTAAATTAAAATGGCATGGTATACTATGCATTCCACACACAATTCACTTGTAGTGTGTTATCAGTGAAGTTTTATTATCATGTAAATTACGTAGCCACCAACGATTTCATAGAGAAGATATTTACTACCTTTCTGACCTCTGTGGGCCATGTTTTCCTTGTACCTTCCCCATGTACCATCTACCTCAATCTGCTCCCTGTCCCTGCTGTTTATTCCTGGTTTCTAGAATGTTACACACATGGGATCCTATATACAACAGACCTGTGATTCTTGCTCCTGTCACTTGGGAGTCACTCACACACTACTGCACACTGGGATCCTCTTCATTACTGCCGCTCTCACTGTGTGTGCATGTCATCATTTGTTGACTATCTGCCAGCTAGTGCCTTTACTAATGTTTCCAGTGCTGTGGCCATTTATCAGTCACAACCATAGGCTTGCTTCATATAATATGTACAGTTCCCATTTGTCAATGATACCTCAGTGTGGCAGAAGAAAGTCCCGTCCAGACTATTCTATCCAAAAAGTAGTAGTTGTGAATAGAGTGGCTGTGCTGTCACCATTTCCCATTGTGGTAGGAGAGCCCCACCTGGTCACGTCCTTATACGGCCTCACCAGAAGAGGTCCTTGTAGCCTAATCATGTCAATACATGCAGAGTGGTGCCTCGTGTTTTCAGTTTCTACGTCCTTTATGATTAATGATGCTGAGAATGCCTCTATATACTAAACAGCCTCAGGTAAAGCATCTTTGGCGAAGTAACTGCTAACATGTTTCCCACTATGTTTAAAGTTAAATTATTTGCTTTCTTATTTTTGTATTGTAAAGAGTTCTTTATAAACATAGGTTAAAATTAAGTAAGTATCATGGAAAGGATTTTTACTTTTAATTCTGTGGCTTGTCTTTCCTTTTAAATAAAAAACCTTTTGAGCCAGGTGGTGGTAGCACACTCCTTTAATCACTAGGGAGGCAGAGGCAAGCCAAGCTCTTTGAGGTAGAGGCTTACTTGGTCTACGGATCGAGTTCCAGGGCAGATAGGACTACAAAGAGAAACCTTGTCTTGTAAAACAAACAAGAAACAACAAAAATGTTTGGATAAAGAGTCTTGTATAGCCCAGGCTGGCCTCAGTCTTAGAAGCAGTTCTTTTGACTCATCTAGCTCCCAGAAAAGTGCTGGGATTACAGGCATGAGCTGCCACACCCAGCTGACCTTCTGGAGGGAGGAGGGAGGAGGGAGGAGGGAGGAGGGATGTAGGGAGGATCTCATGTAGTTCAGGCTGGCCTTCAAGCTGCTATATGGCCAAACATGACCTTGAATGCTTGATGGTCTAGTCCCTCTTCTTCCCAAATATAGGATTAGATCTCTATACCATTACACCCAGATTCTCTTTGCATTACAAAAACTTTAAGTCTCATTTATTTGTTTATATGTGCATGAGAGCAGATGCATGTTTATGCATATAAGAAGGCCAGAGGTCTCTTTCCACCATGTGTGTCCCAGAGACTGAATGAGGTCATTGTGCTGGCTATTTTTATGTGAACCAGATACAATCTAGAGCTACCTGAGGAGATAGAACTATATTTGAGAAATGCTCTCATAAGATTAAGATTAGCCATAGGATAATGTTCTGATTAATGATTGCTGTGGGAGAGCTGCCATCTCTTGGCTGACGGCACTAGATAGTATAACAAAGCAGGCTGAGCAAGTCATGAGGAGGAAGCTAGTAAGCGGCACTCCTCTGCATCAGCTACTGCCTCCATGTTCGAGCCCTGTTTGAGTTCCTGTCCTGACTTCCTCCAGTGATGGACTGTAATGTGGAAGTGAAAGCTGAATTAACCCTTTCTCCCCACCTTGCTTTGGGCATGGTGTTCCATCACAACAACAGAAACTTTAAGACAGCTCTCACTTGTGGCAAGTACTTTCACTGGTTAAACTATCTTGTCTGGCCTTGGAGAAGCAGGCTATATTTAATGCTCTCTTTCAGAATTTAAAGAACCACTATGTTTCATTCTTGTGTGCTATTTCTCCTCACTGCCCATTGTTACACTGGATTTTTGATCTATTGCTTTATGGGTATACTTTAAAAATATTTGGAATGATCAGCTTTTGTTGGTGAATTGAAAATTTGTTTTCTCAACCTTCCATTTGTCCTGATTTTGCCCTAGAGGTATCCTGCCTTCTTCAGATCCACAGTCTGTTTTAATATTGGTGACTGAGAAGAGAGGTGTGTTCAGTCAGACTCATACCAATCTTCCTGTCTCAGCTTTCTAAGTGCTGGGATTACAGGTGTAAGCCAACATGCCAATCTGTTATGTGTTTTGATGAATAAAGGATATTTATAAAAGAGAATCACTTATATAAATAGACAGCTCCTTAGATTTAATTTCCAATAGTAAGACATGGTCTTTATTTAATGCATATTTGTGACAATATATAAAATATGTAACATATAAACAAAAACATAAAATACTCATTAATATCATTTTCTTTTCATCCCAGAACCCTTGGTCAAGAAAATGTACTTTGCCAGGCATGGTGGCACATGCATTTAATCCCAGCATTCAGAAGGAAAAGATATGTGGATCTCTGTGAGTTCGAGGCCAACTTGGTTTACTAGGCTAGTTCTAAGACAGCCAGGGCCGTTTCACAGAGTAACTCTGTCCTGAAAACCCAATATATATATATATATCATAGCTTAAAGACTAGCCATAGCTAACAGGTACATACAAACTTGACAGCCAGCAGCTATTGCAATGCTTATTTGCAGAATAGAATGGTGGGTGCACTTAAGGGCTGAGGCTCTAACAACAGACTGGTTAAAGGCTTTGGGGTAGTTCCTTACCCTTCCTGTGACAGGTTCCTCCATCTGTAAACCTAGTACGACCTTATAGGGCTGCTGTGTGTTGTATAAAATGTGTATATGTGTAATGTGTATTAGTGCAGTACCTTCACACTGTGAGCATGCAAACATTTATTTGAACAAACTTAAAACTCACATAGAAAAGGTGCATTTGGTGGCAGAGAAGCTACTAGCATGTTTAGCTCCTCGCTGTATTTAAGACTAGTATCCATTATAGAGAGAAGGTACGGTAATGGGTACCAAATAGGGTTGAATGTGAGCCCCTTGTTCACTTTGTTCACTACAGTGTTTGTTTATAAGGTCAGTACAAACCCAGGGAATCTCTTCAGTGGTTAGCTAGGAACCTTTAGCACCTCCTAAGGAGAAGGCACCAGAAGAACCTGAGGCTACAATTCTGGGATCAGTGTCCTAGGACACTGTCATCACATCTGTGTCTACAATAAGATGTCAGAAAGAATGTTGGGTTTTAGCAGTTAGGGACCAGTGAGATATAAGTTATGGAGACTAAATGCTAGCACTGGTTTACATCTGAATGATGAAATGAGTAATTTTTCTCCAATTAATTAATTTTATGATGCATATTTGAGGTAGGTAATATATTAGCATGATATGTATATACACAGGCATACATACTATAAGACTGCTGCTTTATTGAAATCAATAAAGTCCCATCCAGGTATAGCTACAATCTAGTCATTTGCCAAAGATCTTAGATACATTTCACTATATATAATGACACTGTACATTAGATGATATGGCAGTACATATCTGCTACTGAGTATCCTTTGAACTATATCTCCCTGATCCTCCCACTCCCACCCATCATCCTATAGACTGATTCTTTTTTAAATGGTCTTGGGACTCCAGTACAGAGCATTCCTTACTGAACAACACCCTCTTTTCCCCCTTTTTTTCTTTTAACTTAAATCTTTTCTTTGTATTTTTTGTAGTTGTAGAAATTTTGTTTTTGGCCACTACAGAGAAATACTATGATAAGAATCAAAATCAAAATACAAATACAAGCAGTGCATGGTGGCAAACACCTTTAATTGGAGCAATTAGGAGGCAGAAGCAAGGGTATCTCTGTGAGTTCAAGGCCAGCATTGTCTACCTACATAGTAAGTTCTAGGCCAGCTGGTTTGACACACTGAGAGCCACACACTCACTCACTCGCCTCACCCCACCCCCACCCACAGTACAGCAGTGAACACAACACTGAGCTGAGCGGTTTCAGGGTTGCTCAGGGTTTTAGTTTTCTTCTCTGCAGTGGAGGGAGAGTACTGAATGATCACAGTCCTTTCTCATTTTAGAAGCCTAAGAACTAGGCTTTGTGAACTAGGAAAAGAGATCAAGCAACCTGCATAGAGGTTATTGCCTCTGCTGAAAGCTTTTAATCATCTTCTGAGCATTTGGGGGTAATATTGAAAATAAAAATGGAATAAATATTAAGCTCTGATTAAAATACAGAACCATCAGAGTTGGAGCAATGCTCACTGGCATTTAGAAAAATTAACAATCAAGGAAAAAACATATCGCCAGCTTAGATTAACTAAATTATTGCATCCTGTCACTTTCTTGTTCTGCAGGCTGTTGCTGTGATAAAACACTGACCAAAAGTAACTTGGGGAGGGAAAGGTTTATTTGGGTTAGAGGTTTCAGTCCATCACTGAGGGAAGCCACAGCAGGAACACAAGCAGAAGCAGAGGCAAGAAGTGTGGAGGAGCAATGCTTACTGGCTTGCTCAGCTCGCTTTCTTATACAACCCAGGACCCCTTGCCCAGTAGTGGCACTGCCCACAGTGGGCTGAGCCCTCCCACATCAATCATTTATCAAGGAAATGACCCCACATACATGTCCAAGGACCAATCTGATGAAGGAAAAATTCCTCAATTGAGGTTCCCCCTTAACAAGTAACTCTACTTTGTGTCAGGTTGACAAAAAAACTAACCAGCACAACCATTAACCCCTTGTAATATACTTAGTGATAGCCACTGTCAGGACACTGATTGACCCATGTCTGTGGAAGGAGACTTACCTTGTCCGATGCATAGACAGCATCGAACAGTCCCAGAAGGGTGACAGAGATTCCCACAGCTGGGCCATTTACTACTGCAACCAGAGGCTTGGGAAAGTCTATAAAACTGTTTACAAATTCCCTAAAGACATGGAAATAGAAAATCATTAAACATACCAAACTAGTACCACTAACTATAGGACAGAACATATAAATCTGATGTGAGATCACTTTATAGAGCCACCTCTCCAGATTGGTTGAGGATCCCTGTAAATTACACTTAAAGGAATATCAGGCCACGGCTCTTACTGGCTAAGGTCAGTTCACACTCTGGGCAGTGAGTTCAGGACCGTGGTCCACCTGTGACCCGAGAGTTCATGGTAGGTGACCGAGTGCATGACCCCATATTCCAGCACAGGGAGATTGAGAGACTCAGCAGAACTGAAGCCTCATACTCCCTTCAACAGCTTCCAAAACTACTTAGTGTATGGCCAGCATCCAGAGGCACTGTGTGTTCACACCACGCATGAGAACTCATACTCCCTCTGCTCTTTCTCACCCTACCCTATCCAGTCAATCCCATGGAGAAGACAGGATGAAGAGAGGGAATCTGATGGGGAATCACAATGAAGTGGGCATTTTACTGATGTGTTAAGAGAGAACCCTCTTGGGGGAGGGGGGCGAGGAAATGACTCATCATTTAAAACACCTGCCAATCAAGTAGGAGAATTGTAGTGAAGTTTGGATGCCCAGAACCCGAATCAATTCTGGGTGGTGAAGGCCTGCTGGTCCTTTTGGTCTCAGAAGGAGGAGAAGGGAGCCTAGAGCAATCCAGCTAGCAAGACCAGCCGTGTGGGTTTTCAAGATCTTGTTTCAGTGGGTAAAGTGAAAGTGTGTGCTGTCTAGTCTTAGGTAAGCTTGACACAAGCCAGAGTCATTTGGGAAGAAGGACTCTCAATTGAGAAAATGCTTCCATACTATTGAGCTATGACAAGTCTGCAAAGCGTTTTCTTAATTAGTGATTGAGGTAGGAGGTTCGGCACATTGTGGGTGGTACCACCCCTGGGCTGGTGATCCTAGATGCCATATGGAAGCAGGCTGAGCAAGCCAAGAGGGAGCAAGCCATAAGTAAGCAGCATTCCTCCATTGTCTCTGGGTTGGTTTGAGCCTTCAGGTTCCCAAGCTGGTTTCCTCTGATGAACTGTGATATGGAAATGTAAAAGGAATAAACCCTGCCCTCCCCCAAGTGTTTTTTTTTTGATCCTAACTATAACAGAAAACAATGAAGATTTCTGACATCAACCTCAGACTCCACATGTACACACATGCACATGCCTGCACACCACAGACAGACACATGAAAGTGAGGGGAAAGGATTAACTTTCTAGGCTCAAACAAATGTCAGTCTTACCTCAGTACCACAGCACCCCTGTTAGCCGCCTCCTCTATCCCCCCAGTGGCACTTGTGAAGTTAGTCAGGTCATTCCCACTGCTGTAGTAGTCACCAGTTCCTGGGGACAGTACAATCAACACTTTAATGAACACACATCTTCATGTAGCTACTCATTCTGCAGCCATTGTGTATCTGCTATGTGCAGGGCCATGGGTCACACACTAGAAGCACACTAGTGAGTCTCATTAACACACCAGGGAGTAGCAAGACGTGGGTGTTAAAGAACACAAGTAAATAGAGATGGTGTGACTACATACAACATGGCAGATGGAACAGGGCTGGTCTATCATGGTGTTTAGGGCAGTTCAGAATATTCCAACTGTTCTTCCTAGCCTGTCATCCCAGCTGCCCCCAAGGAAGTTACTTTCAGATTCCATCGACAGAGCAGACCTTCTGTCCAATACTATAGGACTTACATAACTGAACTGCACATTGTGAACTCTGCAGCTCACTGATCTCACTAAGCCATGCTTTAAAGGCCATGGGTCAAGCATTCATTTCTTTTCATTGCTGAGTAGATCCACAGGTGGTTAAAAGTCAATTTGTTTTAAGACAGATGAGTTGCTTTCTGTCGTGGTTCTTGTGAATTGCACCATGAGCTTTCCTTTCTAAGGTTTGGGCTTATGATTTATCAGAAGTAATTATAGAAGAGTAGTTTTATTATGTCCATGGTAACATAGTGCATTTATTAGTCAAACCACTGAAGTGCTAGAAAAGACCTTCAAGAAATATCATTCAGGTCTCTACCTTGTATGAGATGCCCTAAAATAGAAATTGAGTAAGTCTGGCAGTGTTCTTACCTGTGAAAACAGCAATGACTGTGTTATCCGTACTGGCATTTTTAAGTGCGAGAATAATATCCTGATACATCTATGCAAATGGAAAGATAGGGAAAAGAACAATAAAAATGAGATCCGTTATCCAGTGTGCTGAGTCACTGCATCATTTTGCAATCCTTCCCTCCACACAGCGACAAAGTAACTCGTTTTCTACTTTATTGAGCCACCTCTCCAGATTGGTCCAGGATCCCTGTAAATGGCACCTAATATCAGGCCATTTACCTCATGTTTGCTTATGTGCACTGTGCTGTATCTGGTGCTTTTGGAGATCAGAAGAGTGTGTGTGTGTGGGGGGGGGGCAGATCCCCTGAAACTGAAGGTACAGATGATTATAAACCATCCTGTGGGTGCTGGGGCACAAACTCAAGTCCTCTATAAGAGCAGTGAGTGCTCTTAAGGACTGAATCATCTCTCAAGACCTAGGGATTCTATTTTGATGCCCAAAACAGAGGCTGCCTGAAAAGACTTCCATTCCCCTGACAAGTCCTTGGTGCACATGATGCACAGGTGCTGTGGCTGATGTACCAAATAACCACTTTGTTCCAAAAGTGAACAAGAGAGAGATCAAGTCCTTTAGTTTTGTGGCTGGACAGTTCCTGTGCTCCAACAGGGATGGGGAAGGCAAGGACATGGCCAGTACACTTTGCTAGAACTCTTGAGGTTGCCTCCAGCAAGTAACAGGGAAGATGGCAGAGAAAACTGTCCCTGGAACAGCATCTCAGCTGTGGCTTCAAGAAAGGGTAAGTGTCCTAGGCAGTCTGGAAAGGGACAACTAATGCCAGAGGCCAGATTCCTGAGACGCTGAGCTGGGTACAAGGGCATTGTCCTCTGAACATGTCTGAAAGTGTTGCCATAGTTTTAGTATGTTTTCAAAATTGGTATAGGCTTTACTTTAATAAAATTCAGTGTGGGAAAGAGTGGTGAGGAGGACGGGTATTTATAAAGATACTGGAAAAGTAAAAGTATGTACTTAATTTATGAATAATAAAGTAACTGTTTCCCTCAAGGCGAGGGATGGGAAATTCTGAGAATTACAGTCAAGGAGACACAGCAGCCAAGGTAACTGGCTAGAACCAGGACCAGGAAAGAGATGGATCTATTTGGAGTCTCCTGCTTACCAGCTCTAAGAACTTACCAAGTTTCTTCTTAACCTGGGAACTATTTTGCTAAATAATAGTGTCAGGGTTCTCTGTTCAGGATGTCCTGACTCTTGTTGCTACAGTTTGTAGCTGTAAGTACCTTCCTTACCCAGAAGTGACTCTGGGAAAACATGCAATGTTCTCAGAATTAAATGTTGTATCAATTGGAAGGCACAGAAGCAACTTTACAAGATTCTTTAGTTTCCATTCAGCAAGTGGTCCTACATTGCGGATGGCAGCCTTGACCCCAGTTCACCTCCAAGCATATTATAAACTCCCTGTAATATCAAGAAGGAGGGCTTAAGTGATTCAAGTGATTCACTTATTATCATCATTCAAGGGGAAATTTAAAATCACCCTTCAAAGCAGCTCATTCAAACAGGGCAATTACTGCTCTGCTGAGGATAGTCTCTCTCCACCCACCCCCACCCCTTCTACAAAGGATCCACAAGCATGAGAAAGACTCAGAATATATGCTCCTTTATGAGGCCTCAGTGCATCTCCTATTAATGGTTCTTCACTGAGACCAATTTAACTGATTCATGCTTCCATTCAGAGCAAAGCTCCATTGCCTTCTGGATATGCAGAACCTACTGGAAACTCACAAGTTCTAAACGATGCCCAACTCTGCTGAATGAAGCATGAAGCCAACCACTCTAATCTTCTTCCACAATACAAAATGAGCAACAACAACAACAAAACCCAGATAATGTTAAAATTCTAAGCGAAAGAAATACAAGTAAAGAAAAATGTGTCCAGTCCCTGGGCAGGAGCATCACCTGGAAGGTTATGGCATTCTTTTTAGTGGGCCGATTGAACGTGATCTCCGTGATGCCATCTTCAGAAGTTACCAGGATGTCCTTAGAATCCTGGGCTTTCTCATCAGCTCCACGCTTTCCCTGGCTCGAGGCTTCAGATGAGGAACTCAAGCTGGATACGAGATCCACATAGTTCTGCCTGGCAGTTTCCTGAGAAGTAGATGACGAAGTCCTTCAGCCTTCATAATAAGCAATTTGAGAAGCATACTACGCTAATAAAAAAGAGTAGGGGCATTGATTCAATAAAGGAACATCACAACTCCAGAAGTAATGGGTGAGATGACCCATATGTGTAATTCCAGCCACTGGGAGGCAGAAGCAGGAGGATTACTGAGTTCAAGGCCAATTTAGGCTACAATAGTGAGGGATAAAAAAAATCCAAAAATTTCAAGCTTATTGATAAGATATTTGCTGGAAAATATAAAAAGTTTCTAGCGACTTTAAGTTAATAATTAATAGTCTAGTTAATAACTGTAAATGAACTTACCTTGGGTAGACTGCCCAAGGCATTCCATGCATCCCACTTGGCTTTATTGACAAAGTCAAACATACCTGGCTTAGGCATATTACAGGGTCCTTCTGTAGCCTATAAAGAGCACATGGGTGATTAATAGTTAGAGAAAGTTTCTGAGCGAGTGGTTCTAAAACCCAAGAGTTTGTCAGTTTGGTATCCCTGATCTCAGTTTTCACAGGGTGTGAAAATATTGAGCCAATTTTCAAAAGTTACAGAACATTTGGAAGTCCACACTGTGTTCTGAAACTCCGTCTGTAGGGACAAAACCAGAAATTTAGTGGTAAACTCCTGCTAACTGCTCAACAGGGCTGTAGCTGCTGCAGGTAGGGATGGGTGTCTTATAGTTCCTGGTCTCAGGAAGTTCATCTGAGAGTCATGTCAAGAAATAAAAAGAAAACTTTTTATTTTATTTTTTTAGAGGGTAGGTGGAGTAGGTATCTTGAGATGAATAAAATACCCTACTTGGCTACTTTTCAGAAGTGATTTTTAAACAATTTAAAATTTCTCAATTTTGTAATAGAGTTAGTTACCAGAGGACAAAGGAGGCTTTGAAACTCAGAGGCAGTGGAGGCTCTGACCTCACACAGATAAAGTCACCATATAAAGCCAGCCATCTGGGAAGTTACAGGGAACCAAATTCACAGAGGGCTGCTATTCTCTCTGCCACTGACTGGGGGAGTAAGAACTTGCCAGAAGTTTCAAAGAGTGGCTTCCATTTCTCTCTTGTCCTTGCCTTTCTCCATCCTAACTGTTGACCGCTCCTACCTCCTGACAAACTGTTTCTAAGATCACCTCAATTCAAATCCACCAGGAAGACTGCAGGCACCCTTCAAGCTGTGGTTTTCACAGCCGTAGTTCCTCCCAGGGAAAGGATAGAAACTTAAATACTGGATAGAGTTCAGAGGAGAATCAGTGTGACACTACTGAGCACTATTGTCCTCTCCCCAAGAGTCAAGGAGGGGAAATGCCCCGAAACTGAGGGACACATGACAATACATGGAGTACTGCCAAAGAAGAAACTCTTGGCAGCTTCTGTGTCCAGTCTCTGCCAGAGCCTTAACCCACAGGTGAACCTGCCTATCCCAAGACCACACTGTACCTTAAATCCTCTGCTAGACTCTCCACACCAACAAAGATACTTGTATCAGGCATGAAAGACAGTTCATGGGGGTAGAGAGTACCTCCAAGTGGCTGAGGGCAAAGTCTTTTTGGACAAGTAAAATTCTTGAATGTACACATCCATTTTCGTAGGGTGTGTATTGCTGGGGTAAACAACCATGAACAGAAGCAACTGTGGGAAGACAGGGTTTATTTTAGCTTATAGCACTCAGGCCATCCTCCATCAGTCATAAAAGTCAGGGCAGATAATGAAGACAGGAACCTGGGACAGGAACTGAAGCAGAAACAGAGGGTGGCAGGGGGTTGGGTAGGGCTGTGCTTATGGGCTTGGTCAGCCTGCTCTCTTATATATCGTTAATCAAGACAATGTTCAAGAGACTTGCGAACACGCCAGTCTTATTGAGTCCCCCCCCTTTTAAGATTTATTTATTTATTTTATGTATATGAGTACAACATTGCTCTCTTCAGACACACCAGAAGAGGGCACCAGATCTCATTACAGATGGTTGTGAGCCACCATGTGGTTGCTGGGGATTGAACTCAGGACCTTTGGAAGAGCAGTTGGTGCTCTTAACCACTGAGCCATCTCTCCAGCTCTTGAGGCTATTTTTTAATCAAAGAGTCCCTCTTTCCAAATGATTCTAGATTATGCCAAGTTAAAAAATAACAAAACAAAACAACCAGGACACCCACGATAAAGAGACACCCACACTCACTGCCTAGTAGAAATGATAAAAACAATAAATGATAACAAAGGAGTCCAGGCCGGCACACATCTGAGTGAAGCCTTTGCCATTATAACCTTTGGTTCCTCAAAGGTTATAAAAGTTTTCAAACATTCACAAACATATGAGTTTCAGTATCCAATTAATCAGTTGAACAGTTATTAAATTTCACCTTATATCTTCACTGATTTTATCTTTTTTATTTTAATTAATTTCAAACATCCCCCCCCCAAAAACCTATACTGTTTCATCCTTAAATATTTACTATCTGCCGGGCAGTGGTGGCGCACGCCTTTAATCCCAGCACTTGGGAGGCAGAGGCAGGCGGATTTCTGAGTTCGAGGCCAGCCTGGTCTACAGAGCGAGTTCCAGGACAGCCCGGCCTATACAGAGAAACCCTGTCTCGAAAAACTAAAAAAAAAAAAAAAATAAAAATAAAAATAAAAAATATTTACTATCTATTCCCCTGAAACCAACATTTTATTATATAATTAACCATGTCACCATAAAAATAAACAGGACATTGGTAAATAATAGTAAAACTCCGTCCACAACTGCCCCAGTGAATTACTTTCATCAAGGACTCAGGCAGGCTCCAAACATGTGAATGTTAATATTACATTTTCCACATCTCTTTATTCTGGAGAGAAGCAGGGGAGGCTACTCTGTGCTTTAATAGCACATCAAGGCCTACTATAAAAAAACAAAACAAAGCCTGCATACACATAACCCAAAGGGGTATGCAACCCGAATGTCAGAAACTGGTCAAGCTGCGTATTAGAATCATATCAACTTCAGGAATCATTTGCTCAAAATGCGTTTAAGTTACATCAGAGCTCAGGCTATTACCTGCTTATACAGTGCGTAGAGTCTTAGCTTCACTTCATTTCCTGGGTCCTTCTTCAAGAGTTTCACCTGGTTCAGTGCATTTTCAAAGTCCTGCTGACTGGCTCTCATTGTTGGTCTGCCTAGGTGCAGTTTAGCCACTGGGAATCTGAAGACCTGCAGGAGACTACAAACAGTGGTTTCTATTTGTTCCTTGTCCTTCATTTCTGCAGCAACAGGATTACTGATCGGTTCCAACTCATATTGATCAGAACAGCATGCACCTACAATATTTTCCCTAAGTAAGCGACGTCCCACAGACTGTAGTGCACACTTATTCAAATGGAGAGTGACTTTTGCCTTTCGAGAAAGTCACTCATGTCCCTGATTTACTGCAAGCATGCCGGTTCTGGCCTTTGCTCCATAATTCTTTGGGTTGTCACATATGGGTCACTCTCTCCAGCCACTTGTCTCAACAAAGTGCACTTACTGCTTGAAACCCCACACTGGTGATAACGGATTGCGGTCAGCAGCACTCAGAGCTAACTAGCAATATTGGACAAAGTGTCACTTTACCCAAGGCCTAGGAAGTTCCGGGCTGGGCCTGGAGGCCTGGGTGACCCGGGGACCCGAGCACCGACGGAGGCGTCCGGAGTGCGTCCATCCTTACCCTTCGGGACTCAGCAGAGGAAGAACCTTCGAGGTCACTCTTTAGAGCTCTCTCGCTGGGAAATCGCCAAAGGAATATCCTGCTGTCCGGCTAGCCAGGCCAGAAGACAAAGCGGGCGGCTCCGTGGGCGGGCGACAAACCTCGCTGGCGACTTTGGGCCGGACAGTGGAAGCTGCAAGCTTACCTCGGACACCAGCACCGCGCCCGACTCCAGGTCACTGCGGCCATAGCTAGATGCTGAGGTCAAATTGAGCCCGGAGGCTTAGGCCCAGCTGAAATTGAAGTGCAAGATCGGGAGGGGGCGGAGCCAGAGGTGCGCTCCGGGCGTGGGCGGAGCCAGGGCTCGCTCAGGGGCGGGGTCAGGATGTAAGTTCCCGCCGTGATTGGACCCCGGGACAAAAAGATGTGAGCCAGGGGCAGGGGTGTGACTGGCAGCTCCTTCAGAGTTGTGGGCGGATTTCGGGGAGGAGCCTAGAATGCCTAGTCCAGGTCCAACTCTGTACATAGGTGACTGGCACAAGATCTGCCCTAATCGGAGAGTCTAAGCATATTCATTTAGAAACCGGACCGTTTCAAGAACGTTTAGTTAGGAACACGTTTCTAGTTTAAGGTCATGGAACATTATGTTTAAAAGATTAAATGGACAAAACTGCTCCTGGACATGCTTATCTTGCACAATAAAGTTTAAGCTGAACATGAAACTGTATAAGCTGCATTAATGTGTAGGTGTTTGCCCCGAAGGTGATTCTCTTGCTTAGCAGAGGCCACGTCCTGTAAACACAGTGTCTGACTGAAGATTGGGGTGGGGGTGGGGCAGTTCGCAAAGAAAGGGAACCTCTGTGAGCAGGCTATTTGAACTTGAGGATCACTGTGCCCACCTTAAGGAGCTCTTGTAGTGTGTGAGACCTGGAAGTAGCATTGTAAAGCAACTTCATATTGAGTCCTAGACCTCCCTGCTGACTCAAATGATCCTCTTTGCACAGTAGATAAAATTCTTGATATGAATATATATATATATTTCTCTATCTATCTATCTATCTATCTATCTATCTATCTATCTATCTCTATATATAGAGAGAGTTTGGATTCTGTGCTAAGAGAACTAGAGAGCCACGGAAGAGCTAATTGGTGGGGCTAGAGAGTTGACTAGGCTATTTGAGAACAGTCGTGGCTCTTGCAGAGAGCCTGGCTTTGGTTTCTCTGAATCTACAGGGTAGGTCATAACCATTCATAGCTCCAGTTCCAGAGGAACAGACCCATCTTAGGACCTAAGCAGGCATCAGACACACAGATGGTGTGCATATTACAGGTATGCAAAACCAATAACATAAAGAAAGTTAAATAAGTAGGAAAAGTAATATAAAAAAGTTACAATAAATACATTTTTTAAAAGAACCAATGGGTATGCTTTTGATCTTCTTTACAGTGCAGTCAAAGATGCCCAACACATCCCTTGAGAGTTTTGTTTCTGTACTAGAGTAAGAATGGCAGAATCCTCCTCAAGATCTCACCAGAGTTCTAATCTCCACTGTGTTGTAAGACCAGGGCCTCCTGGTTCTTATGAGGATTTTGGAGAAGGAGGTGTGTGGTACAGTTAGGTCCTACCTTAGAGGCTTGATTGCAGATGACCAGGGCTGTCTAAGAAGGGATTTGATACAGACTGCCAGGTCTGGTGGTCACAAGAGCCCAGGAAATGTTTCCAGTGAAACTGAATCTTGGGGGTTCTACCTCACAGTATACTCAGTATTTTGGTAGATTTTTCTTGAGATGGTGGCATGGCACCTATGATTGATGGATCTGCCAGCCAGAGTGCTTGTTTTTTATTTATACTATTAAAACCATCAGATCATGTTATCATTATGGCATATAAAATTCTATCAATAAAGAGGAATAATTTTAATAGTGTGCAATCAACAGTGAAGGCTAGAAATCTTAAAGGAGTCTGAATATCCTGTATCTCACTACTGGTTCTGTACGGATCTGTTGTCTTTTTTGGATTTACAAGCCCTTGCCACCTGTTTTTCTCTGTCTACTCTTTCTTCAGGCCTCATTGTTTCTATATTGCTCTTACTCGACTAGCACTGCCTGGGTTTGCTCTAATTTTTACCTCTGCAGTCCGTTTTCTTCCTGCTCTCTGAAAGGTATCTCTACATTGTAAACTTGACTGTTGTGGTTTGAACTGTCCCCCAGAATTCATGTTTAGAAAACTTCAACCCAGTTCCTGTGTTGATGGCATTTGGAAGGAAGGCCTTTGAGCAATAATTAAGATTAGACATTAACTTGTAACGTGAAGGCCCTGCCTAGGTGCCAGAACTTTGGCAATTAGATTTCTCAGAGTGCTGAACTGGCTTCTGTTGTCTGTACTTTATCCAGTTGGTGGCTTTTGGTGTAGAAACATAAAATGGACTGGGAGATTTACATGACTCAAAACATTCTCTTGATCTTTCTTCAGTCACTGGAATTCTGTGTGTGTCCCTTTGCCTTATAAGCAAACCCAAACTTCTTAGTGTAACACATAAGGCCTTTGAGATTTGGCCCATAGTGTCAATCATCTATCACACTTGCTCTTTCCACTTCATTCGTTCACTCACTCATTTATTCATTATGTTAGGAGTTTGTTTTATTGTTGTTGATTGGTTTGTTGTTGTTGTTTTTTGAGACAGCTAACTATGGGTCCCAGGCTGGTTTTAAGCATGAAATGGTCCTCCTGCTCTGTCTCTTGAGTTCTAGGAATATAGGTTTACACCGTGATGCTGAGCTCTTTCATTATTTTCTTAATTTTAAGAACATTTAAAATCTCATGATAAAGGCATCTCTTGAACTTGTGCTGACCCTCCTGTCTCAGTCTGTTAAATGCTTGGATTACAGTGGATATCCCAACCTATTTCCATTTGGAAATGGGATGCCCAGCCTCTCTGGGTTTCTGCAACCCATGCTTTCTCAGTCCAGACACTGTTTTATGTGGGAAATCTCTGACCCTCTCATTGGCTCCATTCTTCCCCTGTGATCCTGCTCTTCAGAGCTGGTCTATTTCTTAGGACAATTGTCAGTAACTATCTCTGATTAGCAGTTTGTTCAGCCTTCAACTGCCCTGTATTAAACATGATTTCCCATCTCTGGACACCCTGCTTGACAGGAGACATCGTAGATATTTGTCGTGAGTGTGTGTGTGTGTGGGTGGGGGGGGGGGGCGCTGTAGACAAACCAAAGACTCGCTCAGAAGCTCTATTGAAGAGATACCAGGAACTTTAGTTCTGTGTCCTTGTTCAGGGGTGAACCTGGTGAGGCTGGAGCCAGTACCTTGAAAGAGGCAAAGTTGCAATTTCTGATGACATGGCCCTTTCCTTGGGCGCTTTGATAATTAAGCCTAACTTAGCTATATCTAAGACTTCTTGTGTTCTTTTCAACAGCACCATCTGATTGGCTCTCTGCTGGCTTTTGTGATGTTTTTCCCCTTGCTGACAGTATAAAAAATGCTGAACTTCTTAACAAACTTTCTTGGCGTAAGTCATCAGCTGATACAAGATCTCTTGGTCCCAGTTACTGCTCTTGTCTTCTTCATTTCTCATCCCTAGTCCTCCCATTTTGATACTTTTCTGTTTGGGACTTTTATTCCTGAAGATTCAGGTCAGTTTGTTGAGAGCAAGTGAAGCATTGAAAATCTTTCTAGCCCGTGTTTCCACTTGTGATAATGACTTTAGGATCAGTTGCTACCTTTTCTGTAACCTGTCAGAAAGTGTTAACTCTGGCTCTATGCTTCCAGATATTTCTTTTACAGTGAGCCACAGCTCAAGCAAAGGACTTTTGCCAACTTCCTATAATGAAAGCACCAGGGAAAGTGGTACCAAGGAAACGGTGATATGCACCTATATAATTGCAGGGGGAGGGACCTATGAATCACAAAGGATTCTGTGTTTCCTGCTTAAGTTTCATTGTGCTGCTTGAGATGAATTAAACCTGTAACTGGAACAGAACTGACCAAATTTATGCTTCTGTCTTTCTGGACTTCCCTTATTTTTTCCCTAATCTTTTGTTGTAGTTTTTAGCCTGAGTCTTGAAAGTAACTTTTATTTGCCTGTTGTAATTGTTGTCTTGGAGGTTTACTGCTGAATAAGCTCACACTTTTTAGTTCTTTCTGAATTCTGGCTGGCTTGTTCAACACAGCTGTTCCGATTCAAAACTCCTCTTTAAGCTGGCTTCTCTCAGCTTCTGACTGAACTGTTCTGCCGGGCCTCATACTCACTTTGGCAATTGTTCTAATCTTCTGACTCCTTCTCATTCTCAGGCTCCTTCTGTTTTCACCTACATCTAGCTTGTTCTCTCTGGACCTGTCTCTGTAAAACTGTCAAGGTAAAACTTCCACACACACATACATTCCTCTCTCTCTCTCTCTCTCTCTCTCTCTCTGTCTGTCTCTCTGCCCTGTTCTATTAGGTCACCTCTCTTTCCTGTCTATTCTCGTGACAGTTGGGTGTATATCTTTTCTCTGACCTATTCTGTCAAATTTTTCTCTGATTCACCACTTTGTCTGCCCCTCAATTAGATGTTACTTCAAACATAGCTGCTTCTTTCAATAAAATAAACTTACTTTCATTGTTTAGGATTAAAGGTATATACTAAGGTCTTCCAGCCAGAGGGATTAAAGGTGTGTCATTCTAGCT
This sequence comes from Tokudaia tokunoshimensis, assembly GCA_036184795.1. Taxonomy (NCBI): domain Eukaryota; kingdom Metazoa; phylum Chordata; class Mammalia; order Rodentia; family Muridae; genus Tokudaia; species Tokudaia tokunoshimensis. The sequence goes on along the minus strand of BTHU01000022.1, from coordinate 29,477,599 downwards.
GGTTCACACAGACGCACAAAGTCTTTGGATGTGATCTCTTGCCAGAGCAGCCATGTTGCCTGATTAAAATTCGTCTATAGTCTCATGTATTTCTGGCTTATTTAGATTCTCTTTAGCTGAGGATGACCTTGAACTTCTGATACTCCTGCATCTACTTTCCAAAAGCTGGGATTATTTGCAGCTTTAAGGACTGAATCCGGACAAAAGCTATACCAACTGAGCCACACCCCAGACACACCATTACAACTTTTTTGGTTTGTTGTGTTTTTAGGCAGACTTTTACTATGTAGCCTGGGCTAGCCTCAAAGCCTTTCTATGCCTCAGACTCACCAGTGTCAGAGTTACAGGGATGCACCAGGCCCAACCTCCTCTTTCTCTTGTCCTCTCTATTTCCTTTCTGCTCTTCTTTGTCCTTCCTGCTTCTTGTCAGGTTAGGGTCTTGCCATATAGTCAGATTGGACTTCGAATCAGAATTGTTCAATCTCCCTGAGATTACAGATGTATGCAGCATGCTTTTCTTTTCCTTTGTCTTTTAACAACCCTGCTTCATCTACAGGGTGCTCTAAAGTCTAAAGATATCACTCTATAATCATCCATTTTTTCCCTTCATCTCATATGGATTCAGCCACAAAAAAAAACAAAACAATGTGTCTTTAACAGTAATCCCCAGAGGTCAAGGACTAATCGATTTTGATGAGAATGAAGGGAAAACAGAGATGAGTGTTATTGGGAGGAAGACCTACCTTCTTTGTGGAAGAACTTTTGACTGTGAAGATAGAGCTCTGAGGTAGAAAAGACTCTGTTTTCCTCAGGGCCTATCACCAGCAGCAGGAAATTGAACTTGATGCAGATGACTTGGTAGCCTGAATAATCATCCTCACAGATGCAGGGGTGCTCATCTACTTGAGAGACAGAGGGGCTCCTTCATGACTCAGCAGTCTCTACTCAGGAGATAGAAGAGTCTCCCCAGACTCATTTGCAGGGTGAGGGAGAGAGAAGCAGCCAGTGAGTTTACTGAGGAAGCAGAAAGACAAGAGGCACTTGGAGTCAGGCGCCTGCATCAAGAGAGCAATGCCCATATGGGCCTCAGCAGTAGTGTGTATGAGCTGGGGGCCACGAGGAGAGTAAGCTGTACTAAGTTTAGGTAAAGTGTGTATTGCTGTGATTCCTGTCGTAGCTATAGAACTTGAAGAGACAGTTTGAAGGTGTTCTGTGCATGCTTGATGCTGGAGCAGGGTATGCTAGTAGAGAGAAAATGTTCATCACTGGATCCTTACTAACACCTCGATCACAAGGAGGGTAGACTGAGGTTCATGTCATCAACCCTGCTAGACAGTTGTGTTTGGGATGCCCTCAGAAAGGCCTGCTCAGTTCATTTTTCAGGTTATGGAGCTCATTACACAGAAGCTCCAGGGTATGAGCCAGTGAGATGGAAATTAGAAGCAGAGGAGTGAGGGGGAGGCTTCCCTTTCTCATGTTTCCCTTTCCTAACTAGCTGTCCTGCCTTAGACCACCAGGAATACATTTATTTCTTTTTGATACTGTCTGTCTCCCTGCTTTTCAGGACAGCAGCCAGCAGCCCAGAACCGGAAACTCCAGTGACACAATTACTAAGCATTCTTTACAGAATCAGCTTGCTTTCTTTTTGTTTCTACTTTTGTTCTGGTTGGGCTATGTAGCCTAGTCTTGCATCACAGCACATGTATTGCATGAATATTAGCACAACTTATGCCCAACTATTACCCACATCTAGTTTTCTGTAGCAAATAATTATCTCCAGGTATCATTCTCTAGAAAAATTGCAACTGCTAGTCCTTACTGTGTAAGAAATGAAATAGATTCCCCCAAGCCATCCCGTTTTTCTGGCCTATACAAAGTTCGATATGCACTCTGTTCAAATATATAAAGTAAAATGAGAACGAAGCTACAGTTTTGTGATGATCTGATGAGAATGGCCTCCATATACTCCTATATTTGAATATTTGAATCTTAGTGAAACTGTTTGGGAAGGATTAAGAGGTGTGGCCTCATTTGAGGAAGAAGGAGGTACATCACTGGTGGTGGATTTGGGGTACCACCATCAACAGATTGGTACCATTCCCAAAGTGCACTCTGTCTCACGCTTGCTGTTTGAGTTGGAAGCTTAAGTCTCTGCTTGAATTTTGGCCTTGACTGTCCTCCATGACAGACTGTGATTGGGAAATGTAATCTGAAAGAATCCCTTTGTAGGTTTACATTGCCTTTGGTCATGGTGCTCATCACAGTAAGGGACAAGCAACCTAGAAGAGTAATTTTTTTTTCAGCTATTTCAGATAGAATGCTTTCCCTAATGTAGTTTTCTGTGAGTTCATTATTGTTATGTGTGAAGGGAACTGATTGTTGTCTGTTGATTTTGTATCTTGCAAATTTATTTATATTGTTTGTAGATCTGAACTTTTCTAGTAGAGAATCAAGGATCTTTTAATTATATACCATGCCATTCGCAAATAAGGATAATTCTACTTCTTTCTTTCCTATTTTTTATCCCTTGTATTTGTGCACTACATTGACTAAGAGAGGTAATAGTGGACATCCTTGTCTCATTCTTGAAGCTGTAGAAAGTGATTTCAGTTTTCCCCATGTAGGATACTGTTGGCTATAGGTTTATTGCACATGGTGTTTATTACTTTGAAGTATGTTTCATCCATTCCTAATTTATCCAGCACTTTGGCCATAAAAACATGTTGATCCTTATCAACTGTTTTTTCTGCTTCTGTCCAGAAGACCATGCAATTTTTCCTTGAGTTTATTGATCTATATATGTTGAATTATTCTTACATCTCTAGGATAAAGTCTGAATGATAATAGCCTTCATAATGTGTTCCAGAATTGGGTTTTCAAGTGTTTAGCTAAGAACCTTTACATCTATGCTCATCAAGAAAATTGCTCTATAATTTTCTTTATTTATTATGTCTTTATCTGGTTTCCATATAAGAGTAATTCTGGCTTCACAGGATAATTTTGGCTCTTTTTCCTTCAATTTGGTTGAATAATCTAAGGAGTATTAGAGCTAGATCTTCTTTTAGTTTTAGTAGAATTTAACTGTGTGTTTTTTAAGACCAGGACTTTTTGTGTGTGTATGAGAAAACTTTTCCTTACAGCTTCAATCTCATTGCTGATGTCTTAGCTTGGGTTTTATTGCTGAGAAGGAACACCATGACCAAGACAATTCTAATAAAGGCAAACATTTAATTAGGGCTACCTTACAGTTTCAGAGGTTCAGTTCATTATCATCATGGTAGGAAGATATGGCTGGAAGAGTCAAGAGTTCTACATCTTGAACCGAAGGCAGCCAGAAGGAAACTGGCTTCTGCAGACAGCCAGGAGGAGACTCAGTTCCACACTGGGCAGAACTTGAGCACAGGACCTCAAAGTCCACCCCTACAGTGATGCACTTCCACCAACAAGGCCACACTTCCTAATAGTAGCACTTCTCATGGGCCAACCATATTCCAACCATCACAGCTGCTGGTAATGGTTCAGTTGGAGTTATTTATATTCTGGCTTCAATTTTGATGAGTTGCATGCATTTAGAAATTCATGCATTTCTTCTTGGCATTCTAGGTTTTGGAATACAAGTTTTCAGAGAATTTCTTCATGATAATATAGATTTTAGTGGATTCTCTCTCTCTCTCTCTCTCTCTCTCTCACTCTCACTCTTTCTCTCACTCTCTCCTTGTTTATTTTTGCAACAGCATGTTTTTATTTCTAATTTTGTGAATCTTCATCTTCTCTCTTTCTTGTTAGTTTGTCTAAGGGATTGCCATTCTTCTGAATCATCCTGTGAATTTCTTTCTGAGAACATTTCCTTTCAGTCTCAGTTTTTAACAATTTTTTTTTTACAGTGGATATATTACTGACTGTGAAGGCCTGAGGAGATCTCAGGGAGATATGCAGACCTCCTTCCAGTATATCTAGGCAATTGTCACTTCTGGCTAAAGAATTCAGAGAGGAGACAATGTAAGGAATTTGGAGAGAGGGACAGGACATTTCCACTAGTATCAGTTCCAGGAAGCCACACAATGATAATCTTGTATTGTGGGTTCACCTGTTTGCTCTGCAGCGTTAGCAAGCGTTTGCTGATGATGTTCATTAAATTATGCTAAGCATCACCAATGAGCCACAGTTGTTTACGAGTATTGTCTACAGAGTACACTGTTTTTGTTATTTTACTGACATGAAATTGAAGGCCAGAGTCCATGTAGATTTCACAGGGTCTTAGAGTTAGTGACTCTGTCATCTGGGAGCTCAAATTTATGACCACAGCTATTTCTCTATTAATCATTCTTGTGAATGAACAGAGTGAATAAGAATTTTAATGAACATGAGGTATTTCTGGGAGGCAATCTTTTTTTTTAAGTTAGGAAATGTAAATGTTTTATCAAAACTCTAATAATAAGTCTCATCTAGTGACTATTCTGTTTGTTGCTTTAAGGGTCACTCACCCAGATATTGATTTTTGTTCCTTTCTAATTGATGTGCTCTACATATCTGTTGAGTTTTTTTCTTAGAAGATGAGCTACATGTTTAGTAAGTGGGGTGTAGTGACTATTCCTGGTTGTCAACTTGACTATATCTGGAATGAAGTAATCAAAAATTGGAAGGCCCACATATGATCCTAATCTGGAGGCTCAGAGATACAAGTTTCTGACCTGGATCTTGGCATGGAGATCTTGAAGCATAGTGGCTATGAATTCCAGAAGATTAAGACAAGGAGATCTCTGAGTTCAAGGTCATCTGGGCTTAATGATGAGGTGGCACACGCCTTTAATCTGGGTCACACCCTCTGCTGGAGACCTATATAAGGACATTGGAAGAAGGAAGATTTACTCTCACTCTTCCTGGCCTGCTTGCCTCGTGGGACTGAGCAACTGCTAGATCTTGGAGTTCCATCCACAGCTACAGCTGACCATTGTTGGGGAGTTGGACTACAAGCTGTAAGTCATCGACAAATTCCCTAACTATATAGAGACTACCCATATGTTCTGTGATTCTAGAGAACCCTGACTAATACATGGGAACTAGTTTTTTAATATCTCCTAATTTTCTGGAATGTGCTTCTCTTGGTTTCTAAGTGGCACTTCCTTTTTTACCTATATAAAGTAATAACCATTTGTTGAGTCAAGCAGAAAGTTATGGCATCAACAGATTCCAGTTATAAGAATAAAGACCCTCTCATTTGGAGGCTGTGCCACCCCACTGAACACACTCAACTAGAAGACACTCTTTGGCAATTAATACTCAGTATAGCAATAAAACCCTAAGACAGCTTCTATGAGATTTTCATTTTTTAAATGAAATGGATAAAAATTTGGTCTGATGTTTTGCTTATTAAGGCAAGGAAAGTTGCCAAGTTTCACATACATCTTTAATATCAACACTTGTGAGTTGGAGGGAGAAGGATAAAGTTCAAGGTCAGCCTTAGCTATACAGCAAAATTGAAGCCAGCCTGGGCTACATAAAACACTATCTTTAAAAAGTCAAAATCAGACAGCCCCATTGGGTTGAGCCTCTGCAAGGGTGATGTCTCAGGGCAGGTGGAGTGTGTTGAATGAGTGCCCACATCTTATGTCAGGATGCAAAAAAGGGGGTGGGTGGGATGAGAGAGGGGGAAGAAGAAAGAGGAGAAGAGGTCCCTGTAATGGCATACCTATAATGACCCAGGGACCTCTAATGGACCCAACTCTTAGAGGACCACCATCCCTCACTGGATGCTCTGATGACAAGACTTAACCACATCAACCTCAGTGGAATAATTTTGTCATTTCCATTGGAATGTCTAAAAGTCCTATTTGATTTTTGTGCATTTGATTTTGTTCTTTAGAATAGAACATTCCATCAGGTAGTGTAGTGCTGTCAGGACCTTATAATCCATGCTTCCAATCATCAGACAGATGGGAGAACTCAAAAGAACATATATTGTTGTTCCTTTTTCTGTGAAGTTCAAGCTTTTCTCTAGGTCATTAGCCTCTGACCTTAAGGACCTGGGGAGCTTTTCTCTGAAGCAGATCTACTGGTCATGAATTCTTAGTTTTCCTTCACATAAGTGTGTCTTCGTTTTGCAGAATTTTGAGTTCACAGTTCATTTTGTCCTTTAGGACTTTAAAATTTGGTTCCACTTCCACTTCCTCATGGTCCCTGTGCTTTCTGATGAGAACTCTGTAGTCATTCAACTTCAAAAATCCTGCATGAGACATATACTGTTTTTCTGCTTTCAACACAGAAAGGGAAAGAATCTCACCACCCTGGGATCTGCTTGTCTTTCCCACTGACTGAGAGTCCAGGAAATTCAACACAACTGGGTAAGCTATGGCTTCCCAGAACATGTGCTTTCCTAATGATGCCTCAAACAAGGATGGTAAAAATAACAAATGAAGTATTCACTTTTATCACATCAGCTCTCTTCTCTGATAGATCCATTAATCTATACAGTGTACTTCACATTTACAATTTCATTTACAAAAGGAAATTTTCATGGTAAAGAGTTAAGTAAACCAGCTCACGTATTTAACTGATCTTTAGAACTTTACTTCAGTGTAAAGTTTTCTTTCATTTTGAAGTTTTCAAATTCGCGTTTCATTCAAATTTCATTTTTCTGGTAATTCAGGGATACACAGGATTATAGGCAGCCTTGGGAAGACACATAAGCATGGCTCCTTCAAGGAGCCCACTCTCCTGCTTTGGGATGATGTGCTGTCCTTTCCCTATGTAACTTCCTGTCTGAATATTTAAACCATTAACTTTGATTCACTCTGCCTCATCTTGAACCTTTCTATGGCACAGTGAAGGATCTGGGTACCTTGAAGGGATGTCCCTAAGAGGCTAGGGAACTCTCAAATGACAGGTGACTATGTCTTCTTAATGCCACTGTCTTTCCCTCACATCTCCCTGGTACTTCTGATTGGTGGGAAGTTCCTTTTCTGGTTGTCCAGCCAGTAACCAGGCACCCCCATACCCGGATTGCTGCAATGGGAAAACAGAGAGAGTAAAAGAAGAAAAGCAGACTGCCTCTTTCTCTGGTTACAGCTCAGCATGGTCCCTACTGCTTGGCAGAGCCCACTGGATTTGCCCTTTGCTTATCGCGCTCTATTTCAGCCTTTCTGTCCAGTTCAAACCAATCCTGTGCTTCTGCAGATTGGCTCACATTGCAAAACAGCTCTGTATACTCCTGCCGCCCTTGCTATGAACTCACCAGTACCTTGTATCTTATCTAGCAGCCTCAGGACTCTTATGCATCTGTTCCAGCCCTTTGTCTTACTTCTTCAGAGCCTTCTTTAAACTCTGAGACTTCTTAAATTCTTTGTATCCCGTAATCATTCTATAACCTCTACAGATACATGCTACCTGTGATGTGTGATCTGAGGGTTAATTTATCTTTGGCACTGTGACCAAGGCAGCACTTTAAAAAAAAAACGTTTAACTGGGGGCTTGCTTCAGAAGTTTAGTCCATTAACATTATGTCATGGAACATGGTAGCATGCAAGCAGGTGCTAGAGAAGTAGCTGAGAGCTATATCCTGATCCATAGGCAGAGAGAGAGAGAGAGAGAGAGAGAGAGAGAGAGAGAGAGAGAGAGAGAGAAAGGAGGGGGAGAGAGAGAGAGAAAGGAGGGGGAGAGAGAGAGAGAAAGGGGGAGAGAGAGAGAGAGAGAAAGAGAGAGAGAGAGAGAGGGAGAGAGAAGAAGAAGAAGAAGAAGAAGAAGAAGAAGAAGAAGAAGAAGAAGAAGAAGAAGAAGAAGAAGAAGAAGAAGAAGAAGAAGAAGAAGAAGACTGGGGTTGGTGTGATCTTTTGAAACCTTAAAATCCACCTGTGTGATGCACTTTCTTCAACAAGGCCATAACTCCTAATCCTTTTGATGCATTCAAACAGCTCCACTTCTAGTGACTAAGTTTTTACATATATGAGTGTATGGTGGCAATTTTTAGTCAAACCTCCACATCAGTGCCTAAGTTAATAATAAAAAACGTTCGCCAGAGGCCATCAATCAAAGGAAAGTGGGACAATTAGGCAAACGGCAGCCAACAGCACCCAAATACAGCTTGTATATTTACTGTTATTAACAAGTATAACATTGTGGGAAAACATAAACGAGACTGTTTCTAGCATGGCAGACTTCTGACAAGGTCTCAGGAAAGCCATATCATTCATTGTTGTATATCATGTAGTCATTTGTCAGTGCTTGGGAATATTAAAGGAGTGAGCAGTTAACTGACACATTATAAAACCCCTCTTGGTTACTATTGGGAGCTCTAATTCCACTGGGCCATGGTCTCTACTGCCTCACTTCACCTGGTATGGGCAAGTTGCTCTTGGAACAAATGTCACAGCCATAATGACAGATTTTTCAGGAATCTGTCTGACCAAACCTTTTGTTACGGGGAACAAAACTAAAGAGTTCACTTTAGGGAGTGAAAAAGTTCCATTGACGGTCAGAGTGGGTCACATACAACTAACTCTGCAAGCTCCTTTCTCTGCCTATTAGCTGATCTTTGGGGTGAAATCCCTCCTGCTGTATTCTCTCAGGAGGGAGGGTGTCACAAAGATGCAGATAGTCCCTTGAGACAACATCATTTGAAGAACTTCAGAAATTGAAAAGACTGGCTGTCCTCAGATGAATGGTGGTAAAAGCTAGTCAGAATATGTGTTTATTATAGTTATAACTCTCTTCTGAGTGGAGGTGGTAATGTTTCTCCGGAAACTTGAAGTAGTACAATTTATGTTATAAAGAATTTACTGATAATTTTGCTTAGGAAATACTAAGGTACACAAAGTAGAATTTAGCTAAAGTAGTGCTACCTCCAATGTGATTGGAAGAATTGGTGTACAAGCCAGGCTGCATGTAAACCTGTGATCCTGCCCCCAAGTTATTTCTGATTGGTAAATAAAGAAGCCAAGAGCTAATATCCAGACAGAAGAGACATAAGTGGGGTTTAGGTTTTCTGGGCTTGAGGTCACAGGAGAACCATGAGGAAGAAGATGAATGGATGAGAGAGAAGCCACCATGGATTGGGTGAATTTCAAGAGACTATGGCCCTGAGGGCTGGCCAATTGAAGTTCAGAGAAGCCATGATGAAACACAGAGAGTAATAACTAGGGGTTATTGATAGGAAAGTAGATTGTAATAGCACAGAGGGTAGACATCTGCCTAGCTCTTGTGCTGTTTAAGGCTTATTGTAAATATAATGGCTGTACATGTCTTTTATCTGGGAACTAAATAGTCAAAGGAGGAGGGGTAGAAACCCCAGGTCAGGATTAAAATTTTCTACAAGACCTCATAGCCACAACTAACACATTTTCTAAAAACAATTACCACACGAAGCATCCTTCAAATACAGATTAAAATCATTATACAAAATGAAATTACAACAGAATTATTGATTATGTATTCTTCTTTTGAAACGCATACCTAATCAAACATTTCACATCTTTCTCTCCACAAGTTCATAATAATCCCAAAGCAATCATTCTTTTGTCATTGATTAACAATGCGTAAGCAAGCCAATCTATAGAAGCGAGTTTTTTCCCCTATGCTTAGCTGACAATTTGTATTTTTCAAGAAACAGATCAGCATCTATCTTATTACAGCTTATTTTGAAAGGCTTGTTCAGCTAAATTGGATAATCATCCATGCTCTACTCTTATAATACAATTATCTACTCTTTATTCATAACCCTGCCGTTTCATGGTGCACACCAAAACCTATGGCCACATCCCTAGGTCACAAGATCCAGGAACTCAGACCCAACCTAGAATAAATGTTTTCTTTGATCATTAACATGTCCCAAGCCTATTTTTACTTCCAAGTACAATTATGTGCTTGTAACGCATGAAAGTTCACTGTCCTCCTTTTGTAATGGATGCAGCCCTCACTACAAGGGAGGGGCACATTCTGTTCTTAATTCTAACTTCGTTATAACTTAAGCCATCTCCTTAAACATTTTATCAATTACTCTAACTTCCTAAAACTATTTAAATCAAATCAGGAATTCTGTAAAATAATTATTTTATCTAAACAATATTAGTTTATGAAAGTTCATCTTCCTATTGATCTGCAGGAAATTTGCCCAATACAGTGGGCTGTCTTCCCAAGAAGCTCATTTGCCTGCTACAGTGCCTCCTGAGTGGCATCTGCCATCTTGTGCTCTTATTAGAAACATAATTCTGCCAGGAGAGCAAAGTAACTCTTGGTAACAGCTATGGGAAAAAAAATGCTGGTGCACTTAAGAAATATTCTAAGTATGGCTGTCTTTGTTTTGTAAATGACATGTCCAAATCACTAGATTTACAATATCTTTACATCTGCCTAAATTGGGCAAAACAACCTGAGGCAAGGGCCTAAAAGAGATTTAAGAAAGGCAGTGCATGTGGATATAAATTAGTAAAAATTCTTCTATTTGAGCCTGAATCTTCTTCAGGCACTAGCCACAGCTGGCCATATGCTTTTTTAATAGCGTTATTTCTGTATTAATTTCCAGGTGTGCAGAGTGATTTCTCACTGAGAAGGCATATTATTTCTGTACCCGCAGTAGCCTGAGACACTGGAGTTACAGCAGACTGAACAAGTTCAAGAGAAGTCTTGAAAGATCTTGAAGTGTCAATTTTTCTGGAAAGAGGATTTCTCAAAGGACTGATCAGTGACCACTCAGGCGAGCTGCAGAAAACCAGGACTAGCTCAATGAAGTGTGAAATGGTCATAGAAACACCAGGCCTTCAGAAAACTTCCAGTCTTGAAAAACGAAGTAGATATAATAATTAAAATCCTACTATGGGTACAGTCCTAGAGAAGGGATGTTGTACAGTCAGACTCCATCTCAGGGAAGACTAGAAGGCAAACTTGGAAGTTATAATTTCTCAATTCATGGGAAGTCACTGTGAGACAAAGGCCCTGAGGGAAGCCCAGAGCAGTGAGTAGAACAGAGAAAGGATCAGGTGGGGCATCTTCTCTAGCCCAAGGCTGCTTACCTGGTGTGACCTGAGGCTCCTGTAGGACTGCTTCTCCCCAGGGGTGCTCATTGTGAGTGGTGGGGCCAGGCTACTGCAGTTGCTGTGTTTATAAAAATGCCAACCAAGGTCTAGAAGGGACTTTGTTTGTCTTCTAGTCTATTATTCATCCTGCCTGCCCTGGAAACAGCCCTAACTGGCCACTGGTACATCATTTCCAAATACAGTAAACAAAGACCAAGGTGGCTATTTTCATCTCGTGGGTCTGTACCTTGGATCCAACCAACCACAGATCAAAAACAATGGTGAAATCAAAATCGGACCTGTACTAAACATGTACACACTTTTTTCTGCTCATTAGTCCCTAACCAATATAGTCTATCGAGTATTTGCATATCTCATACCTAATATATAGATATAACATATATAATATATAATACCATATATACATTTAATACCACTTATATACGTGTGTGTGTGTGTGTGTGTTACCATGAAAATATTCTGTCATTTTCTTCATAGATACTGTATTAAGAAATAAAAGGGTCTTCTTCTTGGAGCAGTTTACAGCAAGAGTCAGGCCAAATTTGAATGATCCACTTCTTTGCCTATATTTTTCTTCTGTATGTCACCTGTAGTCTATGGGCTATTCTCTCTCTCTCTCTCTCTCTCTCTCTCTCTCTCTCTCTCTCTCTCTCTCTCTCTCTCTGTGTGTAATGTCTGTCTTTTCCTGTTGTCTGTAACAAAGGGCTTTGCTCTGGATTTATTGTATAGAACAGGAAACACGGTATGTGAAAGGAATGAGGATTTTTTTTTCCAAAATTTTTAACAGATTTTATCAGGGAAGAGATTACTTTACTCACCCCAACTGACCCGAAATAGTGCTCAGAAACCTCTTCCTATATTCATGTTGTTTCTGACATTAGTAGGATAGTTGTAGTTTTCTTTTTGTTTTCATTTTTTTAAGGTTGCTTAAAACATGTTGGCTGCTTTCAGCAAATAATTACCCCAACACACACACACACACACACACACACACACACACACACACACCCTTAGTAATTTACTTCTGGGTCAGAGTCATTAGTTTAAAATTAAAGCTATGTACATAGGAAGTCCAAAGGTGTTACAAGGGTGGCTACATTGTTTTCTTAAAGGCGGGCTAAACTTAAACAGGCTGATTACACAATATTGAGTACATAGTTTTAAATGATCTCAAGGCATAATATTAACTTGGTTTCAAGATCTGGCAAAAGTCTTGTTTCTGACAGCAAGAGGCATTTTCTGAAAAAGCTACCTCATAAGTCCCTATAAAGGATTTGGTAAACATGCTTTGATACCTATGGGGGCTTCTGAATCGGACATCCCGGGGATCTCAAGGGACAGTCTTTTACTTGAGGCACAGGGTAGAAAGTTGGGGATAAGGAACTTTGGTGTATCTGAAGTCTGAGTAGACAGAACTGAGTCCATATAACGCCTAAGGGACAGAGACCATGGAGCCATGAGAACACAGGAGTCCATCAGCCTTCAAACTTCCCTTCAGAAACACCAAGGAAAGGCAGCCCGGAGGGTTGGCGCTGGGCAACTGCATATGGATCAGACAGCCTCTTCTTTGTCCCTACACCCATTCCTGCCCACATTCTTAGTTGGCAGTGGGCTCTAAAATCAGTTCCACGATTGGGGGGGGGGGTACTTACTTTTGACCTGCTGTGCTGCTTTGACGGATTTGAAGCCAAGATGAAAATCCACACACTCTTCACCAGAAAAGCACAACAGAGCCTTCTCCCCTCCCCCAGCCCTCCCAAAAACTGTCAGAAGTCACGAAGTCCTTCTGCTGCCACCTGGTGACGTTACATAGCAACTACATGGTGTAGGGGAGAGTTTTAACATCAGGAAACAGTCTGCAATTCTCTTCTAATGCTCTAGTTTTACCAAAATTAAAAAGTCATTAGCATCATAAAAGCTTAAAAGATCTGCCATTTAATGAATTTGTCTTTACTTTCAAACCTCTAAAAACTATATAATGAGATATAGGACAAGAAGAGGGGAAAGGTTTAAATGGAGATATGGATGGGTAGGAAGCACAGGGGGGAGATAAATAATACTAAGAATGTTTGAAAAAGCCCTATGGAAGCATAGTATTTGGTAAGCATTCTAAATATTTATCTATACATGTCCCTATATTTAAAAGTTTAATTGGCATTACCTTACACAGAGGATAACGCTTCTCTTGAGGGCCACACATTTTCAAACCAGGTTTGGGGCAGTACCTAATAGAACTGATCAAGAAGGGGATGTCCTAGAGACCTCCAGAACATAGTGGGTTTCTGCCAGAGGCTGCACTTGATTAATATGGGTCCACCATATCAATACCAGGCTGCAACAATAGGTGCTTAGTAAATTCTTAGGAATGTGCTGGGGACAGGGCTGACAGACTGTATGGTCTCTTTTAGGGGTGCCACAGATGGTTTGGGTTTTGATTGAACTTTTTGGTGAGATCTCTCCCTGCCATTTTTCCAAACGAAATGTAGCATTGTTTGAAGCCTGTATCTTGCAGAGTGGGGTTGGTACAGGGTGTAGGGAAGGCTCTCAGAACCACACACTGTCAAGCTGTTGCTGTCTGCTCGTTTCCACCTTTCCTTTGGTACCACAGATGGCAGGTTCCAGAAACTGCTGGAGTGAAGGTGAGGGAAATGACTGCAGGTCTTAGGGACAAATGTCTGAACAAAATTGCTGGAAAAAGAACACGAATGTGTTGGTCAAGGTTCTCGAGAAAAATGGAACCGACTGAAGAGAGATGGGAGAGAGAGATTAAACGTTATTAATTTTCATACACTATATTTTGATTATATTCTTTTCCCTTCCCTGACTGCTCCCATATCCTTCCCACCTTGCTACCTATACAACTTCATAATCTTTTCTTTTTTGTGAAGAAAAAAAAAAGCAGAAAAAAAACTCAACAAAAAAGAAGATAAAAATAGACAAAGAAACAAACAACCTCTCCACCCCAAACAGTAAGACAGAAAAAACCAAACAAAACAAAAAGCACAGACAAAAACCAGCTACTTCTGGACTTGGGGTCTGCCCTGGTACATGATGGATATTCTTACTCAGCGATGCTCCATTGAAGAAAACTGATTTCCCCTTATTCAGCAGTCACAAATGCAAATAGTTTCTTGGTGAGGAGTGGGACTTTGTGTGTGCACTTCCCTCTTCTCAATGCTGGAATTTTATCTAATTCAAATCTGTGCAGGATTTGGTGTGCTGCCCCAATCTCTGTTCCTTCGTGTGTGCATCAATGTTGTCGCTCCTGAAAGATGCAGTTCTTGGAGTCATCGGTCACCCCTGGCTCTTACAATCTTTGTCTCCTCTTTACTTAGATCAGTGGTTTTCAACCTGTGGTCCCAACCCCTTTGGGAGTTGCCTATCAGATACCCTGCATATCTGATATTTATGTTACAATCTGTAACAGTAGCAAAATTACAGTTATGTTGTAGGGACAAAATAATTTTATGCTCCGGGGTCACCACAATCTGAGGAGGTTAAAAGGTTTCAGCATTATGAAGGTCGAGAACCACTGTATTAGACCCTTGAACCTTGAGGGGAAGAGTTTAATAAAGATATCCCATTTGGGACAAAGTGCTCCAAAGTACCTCATTGTCTGCCCATTGTACATTTGTGGATCTCTGTTAATTAGCATTTTTATAAGAGTTGGATGATGCTCTGATCTCTGAGGCTTTTGTTTGGCATCCTGAATTTTTCATTTTGAGTTTTATATCAGTTTGGGTTCTCTTCTCTTTTTTTTCCTTCAATTATTTACTCTTTTTGATATTTGTTTTCCTCCAAGATACAAGTCTTTTTTAAAATTTTATCTTTTTTTGATTGGATATTTTATTTGTACATTTCAAATGTTACCCCCTTTCCCAGTTTCCCCTCTACAAACCTCTTATCCCATCCCCCCCTTACCCTGCTTCTATGAGGGTGTTCCCTCAACCACCCACTCAATCCCACCTCACCACTCTAGCATTTCTCTACACTGGGGCATCAAGTCTTCACAGGACCCAGGGCCTCTCCTCTCATTGATGCCAGATAAAGTTCCTTCAGCTTCTTCAGTCTTTCCCCTAACTCCTCCATTGGGGACCCTGTGCTCAGTCTGATGGTTGGCTGCAAGCATCTGCATCTGTATTGGTCAGGATCTGGCAGAGTCTCTCAGGAGACAGCTGTATCAGGCTCCTGTCAGCAAGCACTTCTTGGCATCAGTAATAGTGTCTGAGTTTGGTGTCTACATGTGGAATGGATCCCCAGGTGGGGCAGACTCTGGATGGCCTTTCCTTCAGTCTGTGTTCCACCCTTTGTCCCTGTATTTCCTTTAGACCAGGGCAAATCTGGGCTAACATTTTGGAAGATGGGTGGGTGGCCCCATCCCTCAACCAGGGGGCCATGCCTAACCTCTGGACATGGTCCTGACAGGTTCTCCCTCCCCTTTGTTGTGTATTTCAGTTAATGCATCCCCATGGGGTCCTGGGAGGCTCTTGCTTTCCTGGCATCTGGGACTTTCTGGTTGCTACTCTCAGTTCCCCACCCCCATTGACACACACCTCTGTTCAATTTCCTGACCCTCTGTACATCTCCTCTCATACCTGATTCTTCCCCTCTTTTTCCCCCTCCCCCTCCTCTCTTTCTCCTAAGTCCCTCTCACCCTCTACTTCCCTTGATTATATTGTTCCCTCATCGAAGTAGGACTGAACCATCCAGTCTTTGGTCTTCCTTCTTCTTGAGGTTCATGTGGTCCATGAGTTGTATCATGGGTATTCCATGCTCTTTTCTTTGACTAATATTCACTTATCAGTGAGTACATACGATGTGTGTTCTTTTGTGACTGTATTACCTCACTCAGGATGATATTTTCTACATCCATCAATTTGCCTGCGAATTTTATGAAGTCATTGTTTTTTTTATTATTATTTATTTTATTTTATTTTTTTAAATTTACATTCCAAATAATTTCCCCTTTCCCGTTTCCTCCCTCCCCGAAAGTCCCATAAGCCCCCTTCCCTCCCTCTTTTCTCCATTCAACCCCCTCTCGTTTCTCTGTCCTGGCGTTCCCCTACATCCAGTCTTTCCAGGACCAGGGGTCTCTCCTTCCATCTTCTTAGAAATCTATTGATATGCGGATTGTGTCTAGGGTATTCCGAGATTCTGGGTCAATATCCCCTTATCAGTGACTGCATACCATGTGTGTTCTTTTGTGATTGGGTTACCTCACTAAGGATGATATTTTCAAGATCTGACCATTTGCCTAGGAATTTCGTGAATTCATTGTTTTTAATTGCAGAGTAGTATTCCATTGTGTAGATATACCACATCTTCTGAATCCATTCCTCCATTGAGGGACATCTGGGTTCTTTCCAGCTTCTGGCTATTATAAATAAGGCTGCTATGAACATAGTGGAGCATGTGTCCTTATTGCATGCTGGGGAAGCCTGTGGGTATATGCCCAGGAGTGGTATAGCAGGATCCTCCAGGAGTGTCATGCCCAGTTTTCTGAGGAACCACCAGACTGCTTTCCAGAGTGGTTGTACCAGCTTGCAATTCCACCAGCAGTGGAGGAGTGTTCCTCTTTCTCCACATCCTTGCCAGCAACTGCTGTCTCCTGTGTTTTTGATCTTAGCCATCCTGACTGGTGTGAGATGGAATCTCAGGGTTGTTTTGATTTGCATTTCCCTAATGACTAAGGATGATGAACATCTCTTTAGGTGCTTCTCAGTCATTAGATATTCTTCAGGTGAGAACTCTTTGTTTAGCTCTGTACCCCATTTTTTAATAGGGTTACTTGCCTCTCTGGAGTTTAAGTTCTTGAGTTCTTTGTATATATTGGATATTAGCCCTCTGTCGGATGTAAGGTTGGTAAAGATCATTTCCTAGTTAGTTGGTTGCCGCTTTGTCTTTTTGACAGTGTCTTTTGCCTTGCAAAAACTTTGTAATTTAATGAGGTCCCATTTGTCTATTCTTGATCTTAGAGCATAAGCTATTGGAGTTCTGTTCAGGAAATTCTCCCCTGTGCCCATATGTTCAAGGTTCTTCCCTAGTTTCCCTTCTATTAGTTTCAGTGTGTCTGGTTTTATGTGGAGATCTTTGATCCACTTAGAATTGAGCTTAGTGCAAGGAGATAAGGATGGGTCAATTTGCATTCTTCTGCATGTTGACCTCCAGCTGAGCCAGCACCATTTGTTGAAAATGCTATCTTTTTTCCACTGGATGGTTTTAGCTCCTTTGTCAAAGATCAAGTGACCATAGGAGTGTGGATTCATTTCTGGGTCTTCAATTCTGTTCCATTGATCTACATGTCTGTTACTGTACCAATACCATGCGGTTTTTAACACTATTGCTCTGTAGTACAGCTTGAGGTCCGGGATACTGATTCCCCCAGAGGTTCTTTTACTCTTGAGAATAGTTTTAGCTATTCTGGGTTTTCTGTTATTCCAGATGAATTTTTGAATTGCTCTTTCTAACTCTATGAAGAATTGAGTTGGGATTTTGATGGGGATTGCATTGAATCTGTGTATTACTTTTGGTAAGATGGTCATTTTTACTATATTAATCCTGCCAATCCATGAGCATGGCAGATTTTTCCATCTTCTGAGGTCTTCTTCAATTTCTTTCTTCAGAGACTTGAAGTTCTTGTCATACAGATCTTTCACTTGTTTGGTTAGAGTCACGCCAAGATACTTAATATGGTTTGTGGCTATCGTGAAGGGTATTATTTCTCTTACTTCTTTCTCAGCCTGCTTATCCTTTGAGTATAGGAAGGCTTCTGACTTGCTTGAGTTGATTTTATATCCGGCCACTTTGCTGAAGTCGTTTATCAGCTGTAGGAGTTCTCTGGTGGAGTTCTTTGGGTCGCTTATGTATACTATCATATTGTCTGCAAATAGTGATAGTTTGACTTCTTCCTTTCCAATTTGTATCCCTTTGACCTCTTTTTCTTGTCTAATTGCTCTAGCTAGAACTTCAAGTACTATATTGAAAAGATATGGAGAGAGAGGGCAGCCTTGTCTAGTCCCTGATTTTAGTGGGATTGCTTCAAGTTTCTCTCCATTTAGATTGATGCTGGCTACCGGTTTGCTGTAAATTGCTTTTACTATGTTTAGATATGGGCCTTGAATTCCTGATCTTTCCAAGACCTTTAGGATGAAAGGATGCTGACTTTTGTCAAATGCTTTCTCAGCATCTAATGAGATGACCATGTGGTTTTTTTCTTTGAGATTATTTATATAGTGGATTACATTGATGGATTTCCTTATATTGAACCATCCCTGCATCCCTGGGATGAAGCCTACTTGATCGTGGTGAATGATCGTTTTGATGTGTTCTTGGATTCGGTTGGCAAGAATTTTATTGAGTATTTTTGCATTGATATTCATAAGAGAGATTGGCCTGAGATTCTCTTTCTTTGTCGGATCTTTGTGTGCTTTTGGTATTAGTGTAATTGTGGCTTCATAGAACGAGTTGGGTAGTGTTCCTTCTGTTTCTATTTTGTGGAACAGTTTGAAGAGTATTGGTGTTAGGTCTTCTTTGAAGGTCTGATAGAATTCTGCACTAAAACCATCTGGACCTGTGCTTTTTTTGGTTGGAAGACTTCCAATGACAACTTCTATTTCTTCAGGGGTTATAGGACGGTTTAGATGGTCTATTTGATCCTGATTTAATTTTGGTACTTGGTATCTGTCAAGGAAATTGTCCATTTCCTCAAGATTTTCTAGTTGTGTTGAATACAGGTTTTTGTAGTAGGATCTGATGATTTTTTGAATTTCCTCAGTTTCTGTTGTTATCTCTCCCTTTTCGTTTCTGATTTTATTAATTTGGATACTATCTCTGTGCCCTCTGGTTAGTCTGGCTAAGGGCTTATCTATCTTGTTGATTTTCTCAAAGAACCAACTCCTCGTTTTGTTGATTCTTTGTATGGTTTTATTTGTTTCTACTTGATTGATTTCAGCCCTGAGTTTGATGATTTCCTGCCTTCTACTCCTCTTTGGTGTATTTGCTTCTTTTTGTTCCAGGGCTTTCAGGTGTGCCATTAAGCTGTTAGTGTATGCTGTCTCCCGTTTCTTTTTGGCAGCACTCAGGGCTATGAATTTTCCTCTTAGCACTGCTTTCATTGTGTCCCATAAATTAGGGTATGTTGTGCCTTCATTTTCATTAACTTTCAAAAAGTCTTTGATTTCTTTCTTTATTTCCACCTTGACCAAGTTATCATTGAGTAGAGCATTGTTCAGCCTCCATGTGTACGTGGGTTTTCTTTTGTTTTTGTTGCCATTGAAGACCACCCTTATTCCATAGTGATCTGTTAGGAGGCATGGGATTATTTCTATCTTCTTGTATCTGTTGAGGTCTGATTTGTGACCAATTATATGGTCAATTTTGGAGAAGGTACCATGAGGAGCTGAGAAGAAGGTGTATTCTTTAGCTCTAGGATGAAATGTTCTATATATATCTGTTAGTTCCATTTGGTCCAAGGCTTCAATTAGATTCACTGTGTCCCTGTTTAGTTTCTGCTTTCCTGAACGATCCATTTCAGAGAGCGGGGTGTTGAAGTCACCCACTATTATTGTGTGCGGTGCGATGTGTGCTTTGAGTTTTAGTAAAGTTTCTTTTACGAATGAGGGTGCCCTTGCATTTGGAGCATAGATATTCAGAATTGAGAGTTCTTGATGGTGGATTTTTCCCTTGATCAGTATGTAGTGTCCTTCTGTGTCTTTTTTGATGACTTCAGGTTGAAAATCAATTTTATCTGATATTAGGATGGCTACTCCACCTCGTTTCTTGGGGCCATTTGCTTGTAAAATTGTTTTCCAGCCTTTTACTCTGAGGTCGTGTTTGTCTTTGACACTGAGGTGCGTTTCCTGCATGGAGCAAAATGCTGGGTCCTGTTTATGTATCCAGTCTGCTAGTCTATGTCTTTTAATTGGGGAATTGAGACCATTGATATTAAGAGAGATTAAGGCATAGTGATTATTGCCATCTGCCATTCTTGACGCTATCTTTGTGTTTGAGTGGTTATCAACTTTTGGGTTTGATTCAAGAAGGTTATTATCTCATTTTTTCCAGGGTGTTGTTTCTCTCCCTGTATTGGAGGTTTCCACCTATTATCCGTTGCAGGGGTGGATTTGTGGAACGATATTGTGAAAATTTGGTTTTATCATGGAATATCTTGGTCTCTCCATCTATGGTGATTGAGAGTTTTGCTGGGTATAGTAGTCTAGGCTGGCATTTGTGCTCTCTTAGTGTCTGCATGAGATCTGCCCAGGATCTTCTGGCTTTCATAGTCTCTGGTGAGACGTCTGATGTGATTCGGATAGGTCTTCCTTTGTATGTTACTTGGCCCTTTTCTCTTACTGCTTTTAGTATTCTTTCTTTGTTTAGAACATTCGGTGTTTTGATTATTATGTGACGGGAGGTATTTCTGTTCTGGTCCAGTCTGTTTGGAGTTCTGTAGGCTTCTTGTACCTTCATCGGCATCTCTCTCTTTAGGTTAGGGAAATTTTCCTCCATAATTTTGTTGAAGAAGTTTACTGGCCCTTTAAGTTGCAAATCTTCACTCTCATCTATACCTATAATCCTTAGGTTTGGTCTTCTCATTGTGTCCTGGATTTCCTGGATGTTTTGGGTTACACATTTTTTGCATTTTGCATTTTCTTTGACTGTTGAGTCGATGCTTTCTATGGAATCTTCAGCACCTGAGATTCTTTCTTCCATCTCTTGTATTCTATTGTTGATGTTTGCATCTATGATTCCTGATTTCTTCCCAAGGTTTTCTATCTCCAAAGTTGTCTCCCTTTGTGATTTCTTAGTTGTTTCTACTTCCTTTTTTAGTTCCTGGATGGATTTGCTGAGATCCTTCACTTGTTTGTTTGTATTTTCCTGTATTTCTTTAAGGTATTTTTGCATTACCTCTTTCAGGATTTCTTCCTGATGACCCACGTTCTCCTGCATTTCTCTGAGCGATTTTTGTGTTTCCTCCTCATGGGAATCCATCTGTTGATCCATCGTCTCCTGCATTTCTTTAAGCAGTTCTCGTGTTTCCTTTGTAAGGGCATCTAACCGTTGATTCATTTCTTTAAGCAATTTTTGTGTTGCCTCCTTATGGGCATCCGTCTGTTGACCCATATTCTTCTGCCTTTCTTTATGCAATTTTTGTGATTCCTTTGTGAGTGCATCTACCCGCTGATTCATCTCGTTAAGCGATTTTTGTGTTGTCTCCTTGTGCGCCTCCATCTTTTGATCCATGTTCTCCCACATTTCTCTAAGCGATTTTTGTGTTTCCTTTGTAAGGGCTTCTAACCGTTGATTCATGGTCTCCTGTAATTCTTTATGGGATTTATTTGTGTCCTTCTTGTGATCCTCTAATAGCATCATGAGAAGTGATTTTAAATCCAGATCTTGTCTTTCGGGTGTGGTGGGGTATCCAGGACTTGCTGCTGTTGGAGAGTTGGGTTGGGATGGTCCCATATTACTTTGATTTCTGTTAGTAACATTCCTACGTTTGCCTTTTGCCATCTGGATACCTCTGATGTTAGTTGGTCCTGCTGCCACTGGCTGTTGGTTGGACCTCCTGTGAGCCTGCAAAGCTTTTTCTGCCCCCCCCCTGGATTACCAGGATTCCCCTGGCACCGATTTCTGGGGCCTGCCTGCTCCTGAGTGAGTGACTTTGGAGCCCTGATGTGCCTTGCCCCAAGTGATCTTATATTGGGGAGTCCTTGCACATCCAAAGGCTCAGCCTAGTGGATTCCTGGAGCAGAGGTCGCCAAAGGGAGGCTGGCAGGCTCCTGCCCTGTGCAGGAGTGTGTGATCTCTCCTGGGGGGGGAGGGGGCGTCCCTCTGCCAGGCAGAAGTCCCACAGCAGAGCTAGCACGCTGGTTACTGCAGATCCGCCCAGCTCTTGGGAGCCACGTGCACACAATCCGCCCAAGACCCAAGTGATATTATGCCTGTCTGTCTCAGAACCTGGCTGTCCCAACTTCCCAGTCACTGGAGCAAAGATGGCGGAGTGCACTCTGCACACTCTCCATGGCGCTGCTCACCCTGAAGACGCGATGGCCTGCAGATCTGGCACCCAGACGACCACAGTGCTGACCCGTTCTTGGGCGCAGACCGAAGCCCCAACAGGCCGTGTCCCAAGTGATGTTATATTGGGGGGAGAGCCTGGGTACCTGTCTCTTCAGTGCAGTCTGCGGGAACAGAGGTCACGGAAGGAAAGCTGGTAGGCTCCCGCCCAGTGCAGGGTCCCTCTGCCAGGTAGAAGTCCCACAGCAGAGCTGGCACGCTGGTTACTGCAGATCAGCCCAGCACTTGGGAGCCGCATACACACAAGCCGCCCGATACCCAAGTGATATTATGCCTGTCTGTCTCAGAACCTGGCTGTCCCAACTTCCCAGCCACTGGAGCAAAGATGGCGGAGTGCACTCTGCACACTCTCCGTGGCGCTGCTCACCCTGCAGACGCTATGGCCTGCAGATCTGGCACCCAGACGACCACAGCGCTGACCCGTTCTTGGGCGCTGAAGTCATTGTTTTTAATAGCTGAGTAGTACTTCATTGTATAAATGTACCACATTTTCTGTATCCATTCCTCTGTTGAGGGACATCTACATTGTTTCCAGCTTCTGGCTATTATAAATATGGCTGCTATGAACATAGTGGAACATGTGTCCTTATTACATGTTGGAGCATCTTCTGGGTATATACCCAAGAGTGGTATAGTTGGGTCCTCAGGTAGTACTATGTCCAGTTTCCTGAGGAGGTGCCAGACTGATTTCTAGAGTGATTGTACCAGCTTGCAATCCTACCAACAACGAAGGAGAATTTCTCTTTTACATATCCAGTCTGTTAGTCTATGCCTTTTTAGGGGAATTGAATCCATTGATATTAAGAGTTATTAAGGAATAGTGATGGTTGCTTCCTGTTATTTCTGTTGTTAGAGGTGGAATTGTGTTTGTGTGGCTATCTTCTTTTGGGTTTGTTGAAAGAAGATTACTTTCTTGCTTTTTCTAGGGTGTAGTTTCCTTCCTTGTGTTGAAATTTTCCGTTTATTATCCTTAGTAGTGTTGAATTTGTGGAGAGATATTGTGTAAATTTGGTTTTGTCATGGAATATCTTGGTTTCTCCATCTATGGTGATTGAGAGTTTTGCTGGGTATAGTAGCCTGGGCTGCCATTTGTGTTCTCTTAGGGTCTGTATGAGATCTGCCCAGGATCTTCTAGCTTTCATCATCTCTGGTGAGAAGTCTGGTGTAATTCTGATAGGTCTGCCTTTATATGTTACTTGACCTTTTTCCTTTACTGCTTTTAATACTCTTTGTTTTGTGCATTTGGTATTTTGACTATTATGTCATGGGAGGAATTTCTGTTCTGGTCCAATCTATTTAGAGTTCTCGAGGCTTCTTGTATGTTTATGGGCATCTCTTTCTTTAGGTTAGGGAAGTTTTCTTCTATAATTTTGTTGAAAATATTTACTGGCCCTTTAAGTCTTTGCTCTCTTCTATCCCTACTATCCTTAGGTTTGGTCTTCTCATTGTGTCCTGGATTTCCTGGATGTTTTGGGTTACATTTTTTTGCATTTTGCACTTTCTTTGACTGTGGTGTCAATGTTTTTATGGTATCTTCAGCAAC
Organism: Tokudaia tokunoshimensis; assembly: GCA_036184795.1. Lineage (NCBI taxonomy): Eukaryota > Metazoa > Chordata > Mammalia > Rodentia > Muridae > Tokudaia > Tokudaia tokunoshimensis. The sequence goes on along the minus strand of BTHU01000022.1, from coordinate 29,453,953 downwards.
TGAGATTCTCTCTTCTATCTCTTGTATTCTATTGCTGATGCTTGTGTCTATGATTTCTGATCTCTTTTCTAGGTTTTCTATCTCCAGGGTTGTCTCCCTTTGTGATTTCTTTATTGTTTCTATTTCCATTTTTAGATCCTGGATGGTCTTGTTCAATTTCTCACCTGTTTGATTGTTTTTTCCTGTAATTCTTTAAGGGACTTTTGTGTTTCCTCTTTAAGGGCTTCTATCTGTTTACCTGTGTTCTCCTGTATTTCTTTAAGGAAGTTATTTATGTCCTTTTAAAAGTCCTCTATCATCATTAGATGTGATTTTAAATCAGAGTCTTGCTTTTCCAGTGTGTTGGGGTATCCAGGGATTTCTGTGGTGGTAGAACTGGGTTCTGATGATGCCAAGTAGCATTGGTTTCTGTTGCTTATGTTCTTGCCCTTGCCTCTTGCCATCTGGTTATCTGTGGTGTTAGCTGTTCTAGCTGTCTCTGACTGTGGCTTGTCCCTCCTGTAAGCCTGTGTGTCAGCACTCTGGGAGACCAGTTCTCTCTGAGTAGGTATGGAGAGCTGTGGAACAGAGTCAACTCTGGGGTGCATACTGAAACTGGAAGAATCCTTTCCTTGTCTGTTCCTTGGTTCCTGTGACCTGATGGCTCTAGTCGGGTCCCTCTTGGGCCAGGAATTTGATCAGAAGTGGTGGTCTTACCTGTGTTCTCAGGTGTGTCAGCACTCCCGGGAGACCAGCTCTTTCCTGGCGGGATTTGGGTATGGAGAACTGTGGCACAGAGTCAGCTCTGAGGTGTTTGGGTTGTCTTTAGTGACCTTATTTCTTTGTTCAATGCTACTTTCAAGTCTTGATTTGTTTCCACTATCTCATTCAACTGTCTGTGTTTTAATGGTTTTCATTGAGGCATCTATTCATATCATCCTTAAGGTCTCTGAACATACTCTTAATTATTATTTTAAAGGCTCTTGGGGTCTATTGCAATAGGGTTCCTGGCTTCTGAAGGAAGCATATTGTCTTGGTTGTTCAGGTTTGTGTTTTTCAGCTGTCAACTCATCTGGAGTTACAATGTTATGAGCATTTCTCGGTGTAGAGATTTGGTCTTATCTTTGCTGGGTGAGTGTTCCATTCTGTGGTTGCTGTTGCTCCACTCTGGGTTCTAGCCAAGTGTGGCAGCTGTGGAGTCCCTGTTGCTGTTCTGCAGATTGGTGAGGGTCACAAAGGAATGGGCTAGAAGGAAAGGCTGAGAGGGGTAGCAAGTAATAACTGGGGGACCCTGGGTCCACACCAAGAGGCTGAGACCTAAGGGGATGGAGGTGGTCTTGGAGGAGGGTCTCAGGGGGGAAGACTGAAGCAGGACTAAGGTAAGTATGGAGAGACTGGAATGGAGAACAGGAAGGAGAATGAAGGTCTCTTACCTGAGTCTCAGCCTTGTGTGGCAGCTGCAAGTCTCTGGTAGAAAGAGTTCCACAGCTCCAAGGAGACACAAAGGACTATAAGCAAAGGCTGAAAGGGGCCACTAAAAAAAGCTAGGGAAAATTTGTGAGATAGATTTTGTTTTTTAAGGAATTAGCTACCTGTTAGAGGATTTCAAGTGTAAAGTCCAAAGGAGTCCTGGAGGCTGAAGAGCTCTGGAATTCCAGTTTGAATTTAAGGTGGGCTTCTGGCAGAATTTTTTCTCACCCAAGGGACTTGCCTCTGTCTTGGCTTTAATAGTTCCTTCGACTGATTAACTGAGGTTCACTCACATTCTTTACTTTCCTGAGAGTCTATGCATCCAAATTAGTGTTCACCTCATTAAAGACATCTAGCTCCACAGGGACATCCAACATAGTGTTTGACCTAATGTTTGGATACCGTAGGCCAGTCAAGTTGACACATAAAATTAGCCATGCCAGCAAGGAACCAGGGAAGAACCTAGGAGCTGTTTTCATAGCTGTCATAGACATGTGGACTTCCTGTTAGACAGGAGCAGGTCATCCATGCATGGAGCCTGCACTCTCTTCCTGCAGCCCAGTACCCAGGAGGGCTTTGTTTCATAGCCCACATCTTTGTTTTATTATTACTAGTTGCAAACTATTTCCACTACTTTATGCTCAGCAATGTGACATATATACACACATTTCTGCAAATATGTTCATGTTTAAATAGAAATATATTTGATAGAAATAAATAAAATTGTAAAGGAATTTTAAAAAAATTCCATATGTGGTGGTTTGAATGTGCTTGGCCTAGGTTGTGGCACCATTAGGAGGTGTGGCCTTGTTGGAGTAGCTGTGGGCTTGTGGGAAGAAGCATGCTATTGTAGGGGTGGTCTTTGAGATCCTCCTCCTAGCTTCCTGGAGTCAATCTTCTCCTGTTTGCCTTTAGAACAAGATGTAGAGCTCTCAGCTCCTTCAGTGTCATGTCTGCCTGGATGCTACTAAGCTTCCTGCCATGATGATAATGGACTGAACCTCAGAACTTGTAAGCCAGTCCCAATGAAATACTGTCCTTTATAAGAGTTGCCTTGATCATGGTGTCTCTTTACAGCAATGGCAACCCTAACTAAGACACCGTATCTTCACAGTTTAAAGATATTTATAGAGTTGAAAATGTTCAGTTTGGGAATTCCAAGAAAATGACCTCAGGACTACAATGATAATTAAAATCCAACTCTATTTTCCATCCAGCACTAACTTTAGGTCAGATAGTAAAAGAAGAAGTTTACATAAGCAACCACACACCTACATTTATGTAGTAGGCTATTATCTCCCTGTACTGTATGCCTTTGTTAATTTGTTTTTACTAAACAGTGACTCTTTAACAAGGGGAACTGCCATTAAGTGTTTATAATGAATAAGGTGCTGCCATTTCTGCTGATGTTTAAATTTGACTGTTTCAGATTCAGGATATTTTGACTCCATAGGAACCCCAGACTTGACAGGTCCCAAACAGAACTCACCTTTTACTCTAACTCATCTTTGTTCCAACCCTACATATGCTTAGTCATAAGGTATAAGTCTTTTGATGGCCTTAGGAAGCCCCATTTCTCCTATTTCCCATAGCAGGCTATAGTTCTTAGAAGAAACCACATTTATACTGAAGGTCCTGCAAACTAACTGGCCAGGAAGTCATAATTGTGGGAAGATGGAAAGTTGCATATGGAGCCAAATATCGTCACCTCTCTTTAGTCCTCTTCATGGTCATTTTACTACCACCAACCTTTGAATCAGACCTAACATCTTTGTGATGTCAAGTAAAACTTTTGGAATGTATTGTAAATTTAGCAAACCATTAGCTTCCAGTGAATCAAAGTTAAGAATGCCACAAGATGGCACCTGAAACCTACAGAAGAAATCCCAGCTACTCATAACCACACCTACTAATATCCCCACCACGGCATCTGTTACATACATTGACTTATACAACTTTCTTTTGTTTTAGCTTTATAAATGTTTATGTTTTCTTCCTTAGTGGAGCATAAATACCATCCAAGGCAACCTGAATTAGGGTGCCCATGCTATACTCTAGCCAGCCATCTTTGGCATAGGATAAACCATTTCTTATTCCTGTTGCAGGACAAGCTATGTTTTTCACTGATACCATGTTTAGCCATCAAATCCTAGGGTTTCTCCTTCAGTTGTTCTTGCCATTTGCCCAAGCTCCTCATCACTCATGCCCAGAGTCCACAGTAACTCTTAACGAGGTCCGTTTACTTCCTAGCCAACTCTGATTATGCCAGGCGATCCTTGAGAAATGTACATTTCATCATGTTACTTCCTGTAGTCAACCTCTCAGTGGTCCCTCAGGCTGCTTGGATAAAGTACGAACTGCAGTGTGGCTCAGAAGGTGCCTTGTGGCTGGTTCTTGTCTACTCCCCTTAATCTTGTCCCCATTTGCATTGGCCCTTGGCTGTAGTCATACCATTAATCTGCTTTCTATAAAGCCACTGAGCTCTTGCCTCCCTTCACTTACCTGATTTCTGTGTTGCCAGATGTTTCTTAGTCTGCAGTCACCAGCTGCTCCTCCTTATTCTTCAGAGCCTGTGTTCTCTCCAACCTCTGTGTGTTGAGACCGTGGACATGTCAGCAGTAGGCTCTGCTCTCTACTGCTCTGGGAGGAAGGGCGTGGCTCTGCCTCGGCTCCTGGGTTCTTCAGAGGTAGGCTCATTGTGGAGGGGTTCTGGCCTTATGAGGAGTTTTACCACTCTTCCTGCTTCTACCCACTACTCAGTCATTACTCTGACATATGAAACCTTCCACTACATTCTTTATGCTTTATATCTCACTAGAAGCTGAGCATCTTCTGGCACCACGACATGAATTTCTAGATCCATGAGCCTAAATGAACCTCTTTTCTTTATAGATTACCCATTCACAAGTTCTCTGAGATAGCAACAGAAATAGGAGTAAAACAGTCTGATCCTGTATTTAGAATATAAAAACCCCTGTTAACCCACCTCTCACCCTCTGTAAAAAAGCTTCTGGAAGATTCTCACCACTTATCTTGAGAGACAGCTCCCTTCCTTTGTTCCCTAGGGCAAATGATACATTGGAGCTTGTACTACTGCCTTACTCTGCTTGGGTCATGGGCTTCTCTGCAGTCCAAGTATGTCAATAGCCTGAGGCTGGATGCCTGGCAGTGTCTTTGCTCAGGGCTGTCATGTGATAGACACCTGCTACCTCCCTTAGCTGATAATAAACTGAGGGCCTGGGAAACGCTGTATAGAAATCAGAGAGATAGATATTTTTAGGACTCAAATAAATAAAAAAAATTCAATGAAAACCTTAAAATCTATAAAAATTCTCTACATCAAACAACATAAATAGAATGAATTTCCCTCCCTTTTGAAGGCTCTCAATACAGCTGGATGGTCTGAGCAGACAGGGAATGTTACCCTTGCGACATCCTCAAGACTCCCCTGGAGCTGCCTTATGGTTGCTGGAATGTAGTCTTTTTCCTTTGGCTGCTGTATCAACATTTAATGTGCATGTGTCTTTGGTGCATTGTTAAAGAAATACCTGCTGAGGACTTGCCACTTGGTAGCCACTGGGCTGAGCTCTGTGGGCGCATGCATGCCACAGTTCCATTCTAAAGGACAACCATCTGGGGGGGGGGTTGTACCAGTGAGAAATTATTTGAGGAGAGAGGTGTGGGATGCATGCTCAGGAGATCATCTGCAGAGATCCTGATCTACACAGGAACAGAGAACTTTCGTTTATTTAGGTATACCCTTGACAGAAAGATGGGCATTTTCCAGATGAAGAGGAAGGAGGTATGTGAGGTGCATGTGTGTGTGTGTGTGTGTGTATGAGTTATGTATGTAGTGTGTATGTGTTTGAAGTATGTGTGTGTGTGTGTATGCATATTATATGTGGTATGTGCATGAGTGTGTTCGGGTGTACTGTTCCATCATTCTTGGCCTTATTCCCTTGAGATTGAGTCTTTCAACCTAGAGCCCAGTATTTTGACTAGTTAGCTAGAACAAACAATCCTCTTGTCTCTGTCCCCCAACCCCACTACTCTCCTCACAGGCTTGTTTGTTTGGCCAAACCCACACCTTCAAAAAGCAAAACCAAAACCAACTCTGTGGGGGTGGGGGAGCAATGGGACAGGGAGTGGGGTGAAGATAAGGAGTGGAGGGGTGGGAGGTGGAGGGGTGGAAGATGGGGGTGTGAGAGAGCCAACTATAGCAAGAGTGGTGTTGAGTTGTGTCTTGAAATCGGCAGGAGGATTGCTCCCCTTTTGTCCCAGGCCTGCATGCTCTGGTATACAAGCCCTGTACTCCCCCTCTGTATACCCTGGAGGAGGTCATGAAGCCATGATCTTCCCCCCCAACCCCCATCTTGCAGCCAGGTTAAACTTACTCTCATAAGGCCACATCAGGGCAGCATCTCTTTCTTCCTTATGCAAATGATGCATCCTCAGTGCCCTCACTCTGAAAACCCCTACCCACTCCCCAAAGGTATAAGTAGCCTTTGGTCACCCAATTAAATGAACAGGCTCACTGATGCCTCTCCAAAGAGTTTGTTCACATTGCACTCAGGGCCACCTGAGACCTCTTCTGCTCCTTGCAGTTCCTGCCTTGCTTTCCCTCTCAGGATTTTCTGGTGTCACTTTTAGGTGATTGCACCAGGATGGGCAGGAAAGTAGAACCAAAAGGGCACACACCCCTCCTCCAACCCCGACTCCCCCCCCCCCACACACACACACGATGCAAATTCAGTTCCTCATATTTGAACAGTAAGATCTCTTACTCACTGAGCCTCAAGAAAGAGTTTTCTGAGCCTGCTTGGGTATTTGTGTAGTGGGATAGATACTGGTACCTTCCTTCCTTCCCATCACGGCAGCTCCTCTGCTCTAATTCTGCAGTTCAGGAGTTGCTAGGATTCTGGAGAGTTCTTCCTTGAGCATCACACATAACTAGTGTTGTGGGTAGTTGGTATGGCCACAGGTGACTCCTGTTCAAAGGGACATACTAGCACACTGAGTCTATAAAGACAGTCTCCAGAGTGCTCTGAATTTCCAGTGAGTGGACATTCCCCTTTGTGGGGGTCAGAACAGTAGAATGCGAGACTCAAGGTGTGGACGCCATGTCTCTTGCCTTGAGGCAGAAGTTCCATCACAGGGAAGGAGAAGGTAGAGCCTTCAGCAGGAAGGTACAGAGAGAGATGAAGACAGGGTCCCAGGGGCACATGCATTCTTATTCTTTGTGTCACTAAGTCTCAAGGACATCTCTGTTTGTCTCATGGCTCCAGGGCTAGCCTTTGGTGTATCAGTCTGTTCTCTGCTTTATAATGAAATACCACAGGCTGCATGACTTATAAAGGGAGAGCTTCATTTAGCTTAGACTTTGGAGGTAGTGGCAGTGATTGTGGAGAGGGCTTTCCTGGCTGGGTCACAGCATGGTGGATGACATCATGGATGGGAGCACATGGGAGGAAGAGATCATGTAGTAAGACAGGAGGCCAGAGATGGCTCCCAAGAGAGCTATGATAATCCCAAGAGCAAAATTCTCAGTGACCCAACATCCTCCCATCAAACCCCAGCTCTCAGATGTCCACCCTGAGTACTGAGAGTCCGACAAATGAGCCATCAGGGGAACAAACCACAACCCAACCATAACGGATTGCATGGTTAATGACAGTATTTGTTTTAATACTTTCTGAATCATTCTATGAGTAGTTTATGATGAATACTAACTTCCTAAGAAAGAGCTCAAGCTATTCTCTGTGGGTTTTTCATCATATGCATATCTAAATATATGTGGCTGCTTGCCCTCTCTGCTTTTTCTTTCTTTCTTGCTCTCCTTCTATCTCTCCTCCTACTCCCCTTCTCTCCCCGTTCCCCTCTCCCTCTCTCTCCACGTGCTCATGGCCAGCCTCTACTCCTCTACTCTCTCTGCCTTTCTCTGTCTCTACTACCCTCTCAATTCCCCTTCCCATGCACTGAATAAACTCTATACTATACCTTCATGTGTGTCTGGTCCCTCAGGGGGATGGGATGCCTCAGCATGGGCCCACAGAGGCACCCCTTTCCCTGACATCTTACTGCACCTCCACCAAATGTATTCCTTCTCTCTTTATTTTTATAAAACACAACACACATTCTTGCTCATAAAACTGTTCTGCATCAGGGAGGTTGGCGTTAAGGACTAGTTGACATTGCCACTCTAACACACTAGATGTCCAGATAGATTTACAAATTTGAAATGTCAGACTGTATCGAAAATATGAAGATTAGCAGTGGCAGCAGTAAGTATGGATGCCAGATTTCCTGCAGCCACCAGAGGCTGGCAGTCACCTTACATTGACACCTGTGCCTCTTATACCATGCACTGACCGCCACCAGGCTGCCTCTGACTTCTCTTATTTCTTCTTGAGCTTTGTTAACCTCTAATAACAGACTACCCCTTGCCTGGGATCATCACATCTCCCTCAACCAGATGAGAGCTGTTTTCTTCAGCATCTCTCCTGCTGCCCAGCTCTGCTGGTGTTTTCCTGGTACACGGCCACTCCCTGGAGTCTGTTCTGCCCTGTTATGTCCATGCTGGAAACCTGAATGTGACTCTAAGCTGCAAGGAGATGCAAGCGTGGTGACTACATATGTGCCAGCCAGATTCACACCGATGTTTTAAGTGAATTCTTCCCGATTTTGAGAATAGTAGAGACCCAGAGCGATCTGGCACATGGGATGTTAATGGAATCCATAAAACTCAAAAAGCAAAAAATAGCTCAAAGACAGAAACATCTAAGGCTGCCATCTCAGTGGGGATCATGTGACCATGCAGGATGAAGGGGTCTGGGGCTGCTGGGGGGACAAGTCCTAATATAATAGTCATAAGATCCTGTGGTCTGGGAAAACTTAGACTAATATCAGTCTTTGTTCTGATATTCCCCCAGGCATCTCTGTGAACATCTGCCCCAGTACCAGAGCTCAGCCGTACCCCAGCATGGGTAAAGCACAGCAAAGGAATTGCCCTCACTTTTCTGTGACAGGAATGAAGGTCAACACCTATGTTGACTCTATTTATTCTTCAACTTTGTTCTCCGACTCCAAACCACACAGGGCCACTAAAAGGGCCAGGGAAACAACTGGCCCTTTTTGATTTTGACACCTGCATTTCAACATGCTTTCTGTGGTTAGATTTGGATTGTTACCATGGATGCTTCTGTTTTCTTGTTTAGCTCTTATAAGAAACACAAACCGGTTTCTTACTGCTTGGAAGGGTTCTCAGAGAAAGAGCCTTAACTTGACAAGGTATGGCTGCTCGGTTGGGCCAGCGGCACTCTTCCTCATTTCCTGATTCTTTTTTTTTTTTTTTTTTTTTTTTTGGTTTTTCGAGTCTCTGTATAGCCCTGGCTGTCCTGGAACTCGCTCTGTAGACCAGGCTGGCCTCGAACTCAGAAATCCGCCTGCCTCTGCCTCCCAAGTGCTAGGATTAAAGGCGTGCGCCACCACCGCCCGGCCCTCATTTCCTGATTTAAAGCACATATTCCTTCCTCTCTGACTACAGGTCTTTCATTAGTCCACATTTGTCCTACAAAGAAAATTGAAGGAGAGATCAGAGACAAATATTTTAATGATAGCCTTTAAACAGAGCCAATTCTCTTTTTGGAGAGAAAGGAGCTCTGAGAAGAGCTGGAGCTGGAATGTGGAGGGGAGGGAACATCTGGAAGGAACCGGAAGCAGATAAATGAATGGAAGCTTGGTTTTGGGATGGGGAAAGTCTGTATCACGTGCTGGGAAAGAAGTCAACAAAATGTATTCCTTGGGTGTCTGCAGGAGCCGAGGAGGGCGGTACAAGTCATGAACAGGACATGTACCATATCCTCACCTGGGGTCTGCAGCCCAGAGCAGTTGATGGGTTGCCCTCCTTGTGGATCAGGCCACAGCAAGTCAGTTCATTCTGTAGTAGTCAAATTATAATCATTGGCTGAGTGACAGAGTCCCTTCCGGCTTCCTGGGAAAGTGGCAATGTTCCAAGCAAGCCTTGATAGACCTGATCCTTGACAGGAAAGGCAAAGGATATATTTCAAAATAAATCATTAATACACTGGTGATCTTTTGTCATGATAAGATTGTAATTGAGAAGAGATAGAGGGTAGAGCAACCAGGGGTGAGATATTTCATCACTGGGAGCTATAAAAAAAAAAAACCTACGGATGCTGGGAAGTTGCCCTCTTTCTAGCCCATAATCCAATAACTCCTTGGGTTTATGAGTCAAGAGCATCAGGTTACTAGATGGACCCCTCAGGCACCAAGAAAATGGAGACTTTGTGGGTTTGCTGCCCCTCCCCCCAACCTTGGAGACCAGTAGTCTTGACCTCCAACCCTAATGGGTTGTATAAACAAGTAATGGATGTGTATAAACAACACCAGACTAGTGAAGAAAATCACAGAAGGTATTGGTGGACACCTGGGATCCCCAAATCCTTGGACCAATCGCTAACACAATTCACTGAATCTACATGGAGTGTGCTGTGATCCCCAGAGCAAAATAAATTTATGTTTATTATTCCAATATTTACCTCCACCTATGAGGAGTCCCTGGTCTTTGCATGTTGGCCCCAATCAATCATTTCAAAGCCTCAAGCAACAAATATGTTAGCAAATTGGTTTTGGGTATAAGTCCTTTAGCAAATTTAGTTATTTGGTCATTAGTTCCTAAAGAATCAAATTTTGGAGGAATGAAAGTTCTTCAGGTCTGGGAGTCTGCCCTGGGCTGGGTCCACCTCTGGACAGTAGCCTATTGATTGTGGGGTGTGAGGGTGGGGGAGGCAAACGTTGGTTTTGTTAGTGTAAAGACTGCTTAGTATGAATAGTATTTATTCTCTTTGATTCTTAGTTATACTGGGGCCAGAGGAAAATGGCTTCAGATGAATTATCACCTTTGGCTTAACAGAAGGGTGGGGTTGGGGTGGGAAGTGGGGGATGATTAGGTAAAGGATTTATTGCTATTGTTCCCTTCTCTAGCCAGAAGCCTCTCTGGCTAGGCTGGTTAACTCTTTGTGAACCAGAGAGGATGGAAAGGAAAAGAGTTAAAATCTTTTACACAAGCAGATAAGCACAGACACATGTACATTTATATACACATTTACATTCTCATTTACACATTAACACACTCACATTTTTGCTGGGCCCAAGCACCTGTCTCATACAACTCTACAAGTTGCATGCTTACATACATATGCATATACCTACCTACATATATAAACAGACATGTACATTTAGATGGGCAGATGGATGGACAGATGGATGGATGGATGGATGGATGGATGGATGGATGGATAGATGGATGGATAGAAGGATGGGGCAGCTTCTGGCCGCCATCTGCAGCAGTGAACCAGGCAGCTCCAAAGCCTTCTGTGCTTAGCCTACCAGGAGAGAGTGATCTCCCAGCAGTGCTTTCACTTCTGAGTGCTGAGGTGAGATCTCCACCTTCTCTCTGGAGGGGTATAGCTAGGAGCACACAGGGCATATGATCAGTGGAGCAGCTGGGACAGGAGTCTTCGCTTCCGGCCGCCATTTGCTTCAGGGAACCAGACAGCTCCACAGCCTTCTGTGCACAGACCCTGCCAGAAGAGAGTTGGTCTCCCAGGAGTACAGACACTGGCTTACAGGTCCATAGGAGAGACAAGTTCCAGCCAAAGACAGCAAGACCAACTAACACCAGAGATAACCAGATGGCGAAAGGCAAGCATAAGAATCCTACCAACAGAAACCAAGGTTACTTGGCAACATCAGAGCTCAGTTCTCCCATCATGGCAAGTCCCAGATAGCCCCACCACACCGGAAAAGCAAGATTTGGCTTTAAAGTCTCATCTCTGATGTTGTTAGAGGACATCAAGAAGGACATAAATAATTCCCTTAAAGAAATACAGAAGAACATGGGTCAAAGGGTAAAAGCCCTTAAAGAGGAAACAAAAAAATCCCTGAAAGAAATACAGGAGAACAAGGGTGAACAGGTAGAGGCCCTTAAAGAGGAAACACAAAAATCCCTTAAAGAATTACGGGAAAACAAAACAAGTGAAGGAACTGAACAAAACCATCCAGGATCTAAAAGTGGAAGTAGAAACAATAAAGAAATCACAAAGTGAGACATCTCTGGAGATAGAGAGTTTTGGAAAGAATTCAGGAGTCATAGATACAAGCATCAACAACAGAATATAAGAGATAGAAGAAAGAATCTCAGGGGCTGAAGATACCATAGAAAACATTGACTCAACAGTCAATGAAAATGCAAAATGCAAAAAGCTCCTGAGCCAAAATATCTAGGAAATCCAGGACACAGGAAGACCAAACCTAAGGATTATGGGTATAGAAGATAGCAAAGATTTCCAACTTACAGGGTCAGTCAATATCTTCAACAAAATTATAGAAGAAAACTTCCTTAACTTAAAGAAAGAAATATCCATGAACATACAAGACACCTACAGAACTCCAAACAGACTGGACCAGACCAGAAAGTCTTCCTGGCACATAATAATCAAAACACCAAAAGCACTAAACAAAGAAAGAATATTAAAAGCAGTAAGGGGAAAAGGTCAAGTAACCTATAAAGGCAGACCTATCAGAATTATCTTAGACTTCCCACCTGAGATGATGAAAGCTAGAAGATCCTGGGCAGATGGCATACAGACCCTAAGAGAACACAAATGCCAGCCCAGACTACTATACCCAATAAAACTCTCAATCACTGTAGATGGAGAAACCAAGGTATTCCATGATAAAACCAAATTTACACAATATCTTTCCAAAATCCAGTCCTACAAAGGATAATAGATGGAAAACACCAACACGAGGAGGGAAACTACACCCTAGAAAAAGCAAGAAACTAATCTTTTTCCAACAAACCCAAAAGAAAGTAACCACACAAACGTAAAAAGAACATCAAAAATAACAGGAAACAACAATCACTATTCTTTAATATCTTATAACATCAATGGACTTAATTCCCCAACAAAAAACCTAGTCTAACAGAAATATTTTTCATGTAAATCTTCAATTTTATCAGAAAATATTTGATTCCTTCAATCAATTTAATAATGTTTTTATGTCTACCATTTTAACTGTATTATTTTCCATGATAATCTTTAATTTTAACATTTTTTCTATATATTTCTTCAATTTTATCAAAAATATTTTCCATGTAGATCTTCAGTTTTGTCAGAAAATTTTTATAATTTCACTTTCAATCAACTTAGGAATATTTTTATTCCTAACATTTTATCTGTATAATTTTTCCATGAAATAGTCAATCTTAATGTGTTTTTCTATATATTTCTTCAATTTTATTAGAGATATTTTCCATGTAAATCTTCAATTTTATCAGAAAATGTTTATAGTTCCACTTTCAATAAACTTAGAAATATTTTTATGCCTACCATTTTATCTGTAATTTTCCATGATAATCTTCAATTTTAATGTTATTTTATATTTTTCTACTATTTTATTAGAAACATTTCCCATGTAAATCTTCAATTCTATCATAAAATGTTTCTACTTCCTTTTTTAATTAATTTAGCACTGTTTTTTTATGTCTACCATTTTACTCTTTAATTTTCCATGAAAATTGTCAATCTTAATGTGTTTTTCTATATCCTTCTTCAATTTTGTCAGAAATACTTTCCATGTAATTCTTTAATTTTATCATAAAATGTTTTTACTTCCTTTTTTAATAAAAAATAAAATAAATAAGAAAAAAAAGAAGGATGGGGCAGAGCTCCCAAGCCACCACATCACACCACACCACACAACACCATGCCACACCACACAACATCACACCACACCACACCATGCCACACCACATCACACCACACCACACCACACCATGCCACACCACACCACACCACACAACACCATGCCACACCACACCACACCACACCACATCACACCACACCACACAACACCATGCCACACCACACCACATCACACAACACCATGCCACACCACATCACACCACACCACACCACACAACACCACACCACACCACACAACACCATGCCACACCACATCACACCACACCACACCACACAACACCACACCACACCACACCACACAACACCATGCCACACCACACCACATCACACCACACCACACCATGCCACACCACATCACACCACACCACACCACACCATGCCACACCACACCACACCACACAACACCATGCCACACCACACCACATCACACCACACCACACCACACCATGCCACACCACACCACACCACACAACACCATGCCACACCACACCACACCACACCACATCACACCACACCACACAACACCATGCCACACCACACCACATCACACAACACCATGCCACACCACATCACACCACACCACACCACACAACACCACACCACACCACACAACACCATGCCACACCACATCACACCACACCACACCACACAACACCACACCACACCACACCACACAACACCATGCCACACCACACCACATCACACAACACCACACCACACCACACCACACCACACCACACTACATCACACCACACCACACAACACCATGCCACACCACACCACACCACACAACACCATGCCACACCACACCACATCACCTTTATTTCTTTTCTCTGGCCTTTTCATAGACAAAAATTCTTAGAAAGTTACCTCAGAGATAAAATGTTACATAGAATGGGAGTCACAGAAGGATGTTGATATTAAGTTCAAATCAATGTTTCATTCTATAAGCTCATTATAAGTTCAAAGCAGCAGTTTCTCATGGCCTTACCTTATCATAGTGCATACCTGTGGCTTCATCCTTGGATATGGATTCTTTTCCTTGAACCCAAATTTGTCCCAAGCCTATTTCTCTGTTTATTGTAACTAGGAGAGCTCATTGTATTTATTATAGTAGCTTTTAGTTACTATTACAAGGAGTGTGCACATTCTATTCTTGATTCTAACTTTCTAGCAAAACAAATAAAAACATCTCTTAAAACTTTGATTTGAATCAAATCAGGAATTCTATAAAATCGTGAATTTATCTAGACATCATTAATTCATGAAAGTTCATCTTTATGTTAATCTGTAGGAAATCTGCTCAATGAGGTGGGCTAATGTCTAGGAATTATTATACTAATTTAATAATGACAGAAAATGCATATCAGTTGCAAGAAGCAACCCTGAGATGAAGTCTCTTTGGGACCTTGCCTCATAGAGCTCACCCATTATAGACCATGCCAACCAAACCAAATCAAACAAGCAAACAAAAAACAGTGGGACCCCTCCAGGAAGGTTACCTGCTAGTCTTAGCCTATCCTAGATGGTTCCTGATGCTTCAAAACCTGCTTTGTAGTGTGGGAATTTGAAGAAGCAGACAAGGCCTCTGGGCCTCTGGATGACTTGGGGCTTGGTGTGCTATACTGCAGCTAGGCAGAACCTTCCCATGGCTGCTATGTCCTTCCTTTCTCTGCAGTTGGCAGGAAAGGCTGGATGGGAACAGAAGTCAGTGTTACAGCCAACATATGTTGGAAAGAAGCGGTTTGGGGATGCTGCATGGAGCAAGGGTATCAGAGGCAAGAAGAGAGAAGACTGCTTTGAACTGCCGATAGGAGTGGAAGGCATCTGTCTTGATGTCTGTGAGTCAGTCACCTGTGCCTTCTTTATTCATAGCCAAATATTTCTGGCCCTTCGCTTGGTGAGACTAGCATTATGAGAACCTGTTTGGTGCCCAAATCTTACCCAAGAGAAAAGGTTCCTCTGATCGGATAGGCACTACCAGGCTTGTCCCGGGCTCTCAGGTGGTGCTCGGCATGCATCAGTTACCTGTAGTGGGCCTTGGGTTATTTAAGTGATTTCTGCTCATGTGGCCACAGATGCTGTCTCCTTTTGCACGTCGGTTCTGTTCTGTCTGCCTGAGTTTTTTTTTTTTATCATTTTCTTTGTAGGCATGTGCTTTCTGCTACAAGATAGGTTTGTTCTCTAGCCTCCCAATGGGGCTTGAGAGATGATAAGTGTAAAGGTTCTTCAGGGTGGCTGGTGATCTGGGGATGAGAATCAGCAGATGGTTTACCCTGCCCCCAGTTGTGGTAAGAAGATGGTTCTTACCTGTCCTCTTCTCTTCTCTTCTCTTCTCTTCTCTTCTCTTCTCTTCTCTTCTCTTCTCTTCTCTTCTCTTCTCTTCTCTTCTCTTCTCTTCTCTTCTCTTCTCTTCCCTTCCCTTCCCTTCCCTTCCCTTCCCTTCCCTTCCCTTCCCTTCCCTTCCCTTCCCTTCCCTTCCCTTCTTTTCTTTTCTTTCTTTTTTTGAAAATGGGCTGGGGGTTGGGGGCATGTGGCTCAGTGATACAATACTTGCTTAACTTAATGTGAGGCTGTGGGTTTCCATTTCCAGCACTGCAAAAGCAACAACAGGGTAAATTCAAGTCATATTTATAATTCTTTTTCACTTACAAAACAGCAGCAATGACAAAACAATGTTATGGAGTCACAATTGTCTGTGTGTTAACTTTCTTTTTTTTTCCCTTTTATTTCAGTGATAGGAATTGAACTCAGGGCCTCACATGTGACAGGCAAATGCTCTGCCACTGATCTCCACTTGTAGCCCATGACTTGATATTTTAACTCCATGACTTTGGGGGAGATGTGAGGAAAGCAGAACTCTTAGAGTTTGGTTGCTTGCATGCCTCCCTGAGGAGAAGCAGTAGGCTTCAGTGGAAGAGCCCCTCAGGGAAGCACAAGTTTGTCCAGAGATCAGGGCATCAGACTGTGGACATGCACCCTCAATTCTGCATACCAAAGGAAGGAACAGGCAAGGCAAGGCTGGTGAGCTCCAGACAGGCTGGTTCAAAGAGGTTTAGAATTTAATGGCATAGGGCCTGTCCCTGGTTGACCTGTATCTGGTTCTGAGTTGATTAGAGCGGGAGAGTTGTGGTGCTCTATAATATGACATCCTGATAAGGGAGGTGTTTGTCGGTGTGGCCTCTTTAGCTATTCAGGTAAGGCCAAGCTACTTGCTAGGGCCTCAAAACTGCACAATGACAGTGTTTGAAAGGCTGCATTCTGCTGACATTCAATAAAATGCACGTATTTGCAGTCTACGGTTTGATGATGTTGACACATGCAGATGCCTGACAATAGTGAAGACGGTGATGGTACCCGTCACCATGCAAGCTTTCCTCATGCCCCTTAGTGATCTTTCCTGACCATGGAGCCGTGAGTCTGCATTGTGTCACTAGGGCTGAGTTTGCATCCTATAAGCGGGGTAACACAGAGTAGGCCCCTTTTGTTGGACTTTCACCCACTCAGCATTGTGATCTGAGAATTGCTTGTGATGTTGCATGTGCCAGTGGCTTTTGGTTGCTGGCTAACAGTCACCATGTGGATGCCACGTCCCTGTTTATCAGTCCATTTGTTGAAAACACTTGGATTATTTACAGGCTAGGGTGTTTCCATAGAGCTGCTGTGAGCCTCATGAACATTTATGCACTTGACTTTCCATGTGTGTGCAGATACTTTGTTTTCTTTTGGGTACCTGCACCTAGAAGTTCAATGGCTGAGTTCTATAGTATAGCCATCCCCACATATTTACTTCAGACCAGTTCTAAGAACTTGGAGATGAAAAATCCATGGTTGTTCAAGCCCCCCCTATAAAAAGAGGTGGTATTTATACCGACTCTTTGCATAGACTCCCGAGGACTTAAATCATCATCTCTTGATAACAAGATACTAAAGACAACATGAATGCTAAATAGTCAAACTACTTTGTTGAGGGAGCCATGACAAGAAGGGAGTCTATGCAACTTCAATATAGATGCTGTCTTAGTCAAGGTTTCTATTCTTGCATAAAACATCATGACCAAGAAGCAAGTTGAGGAGGAAAGGGCTTATTCATCTTACATTTCCACATTGCTGTTCATCACCAAAGGAATCAGGACAGGAGCTCACACAGGCTAGGAACTTGGAAACAGGAGTGGATGCAGAAGACATGGGGGAATGCGGCTTACTGGCTTGCTTCCCCTGGTTTGCTCAGCTTGCTTTCTTATAGAACTCAGGACTACCAGCCCAGTGATGGCACCTCCCACCCTTGATCACTAATTAAGAAAATGCCTTACAGCTGAATCTCATGGAGGCATTTCCTCAAGGGAGGCTCCTTTCTCTGTGATAGTTCTAGCTTTTGTCAAGTTGACACACAAAATCAGCCAGTACAAATGTCATGTTTTTTTCTTTTTCAGTGTGTGTGTGTGTGTGTGTGTGTGTGTGTGTGTGTGTGTGTGTGTGTGACTTTTTGCATCTGAGAGTGTGGAACACTTTCATAAAGATATGTAACCTTTGAAGAAATAGCTGTTATCATTCTTGTTGGGCTGGTTTTAATCTCCACTAACAGTGTACTGGGCTCCAGTTGCTTGGCTTCTACCAGCAGGGCTATGAGTTTAGTATGGGCTTGTTGAACAGCTTTGGAAGGAAAGCTCCTTTCCCATTTCACCACCAATGGCAACGATACATTTAGGTTGTTCCCATTTCCTAGCTATTGTGAATATACCAGCAAGGAACAGGACTGGGTATTTGTGGAATAAGATGTTGAGCCTTTGAGTATATGTTGAGGAGTGGATAGCTGGTCATATGATAGATTTATTATTAGCTTTCTGAGGGTTCTCCACACTGATTTCCAGACTGGTTGTACCAGTTTGTCATCCCACCAACAGTGAATAGAGTTCCCTTTCCCCCACATCCTCTCCTGCAATTGTCGCCTTTAGATTTGTTGATTTTTGCCATTCTGACTGGGGTAAGATGCAATCTCAAAGTTGTTTTGATTTACACTTCAAAATGATTGCTAGGAATGATCAACATTTTTAAAAGTTATTTCTTATGATTTTAATTTCATCTTTTGAAAACTCTTTTTACATCCCAAGCCAATTTTTGAATGAGCAATTTTTTTTAATTCTTTGTTTTTTGAGTTCTTTATATAGTGAGGATATTAATCTCTCAGATGTATATCTGGAAAAGATTGTCTCCTGTCTGTGGGCTTCCTCAGTACTAAATTGTTTCCTTAGTTTTCCAGAAGCCTTTTAGTTTTGTGGGGTCCCACTTGTCCTGGGAAAATGGGGTCTTACTCAGAAAGTCCTTTCCTACACCTACATCAGGTAGGCCACTGCTTATGTTTTCTAGTGGTTTCAGTGGTTCAGGTTTTACATTTAGGTCTTTGATCCATTTGGGGTTCAGTTTTTGTGCAAGGTGATAGACACAGCTTTAATGTTCTTCTACATATGAACAACAAGTTTCCCCCACACCATTTGTTGAAGATGCTGTCTTTTCTCCACTGTATGTTTTTTGGCACTCTTGTCAGATATTAAATGGTTGTACTTACATATACTCATGTTTGTGGCCTTGATATTGTTCCAATGTTTTACATGTACTGTGGTCTTTTTGTAACAGTACCATATTATACTTATTACCTTATCTCTGTAATATATCTTAGGGTCTGGAATGGTAAGCCCCCAGCATTATTCTCTTTGTTTAGGATTGTTTTGATTATCTGGGGTCTTTTGTGGTGCCAGATGAATTTTAGCATATATTTTCTTCTTTCTTCTATTGCTGTGAGGAATGTGATGGGGATTTTGATTGAGACAGCATTGAGTCTGTAGTTGGGTTTGGGGAGAATAATCATTTTTACAATATTACCAGCCCATGAGCATGGGATGTCTTCCCATTTTCTAGTTTTTCTTCATTTCTTTATTTAGAGATATAATATTTTCATTGTAGAGGACATTCATCTCCTCATGCATGTCAAGATGTAGTCAGAGAAGCTTCCATGTGCTGCTAGTAGAATGTATATTCTTTGCTGTTTGGATAGACTTTTCTGCAGACAGCTGTTAAGTCCATTTGATGCTTGATGTCATGTAATCCTGGTGTTTTTCTGTATGATTTTTGTCTAGACGACCTGTCTATTGCAGAAAGTGAGGTATTGAAATCACCTACTGTTAATAGGTTGATGGTCATCTGTATCTTTAATTTCAGTAGAATTCTTTTAATGAAACTAGGTGCACCAGAGTTTGGTGGATATATGTTTAGCATAGTAATGTCTTTTGGGTTAACTGTATTCTTGATTTGAATGAAGTGCCCCTCTGTATCTCTTCTGATTAGTTCTAGTTTGAAGACTGTTTCATCAGATACTAGGCTAGTGATGCCTGCTTCAATCCTGGCCCCATTTTATTTGAGTATTTTGTCCATCTTATCACATAGGTGGTGTCTATGTTTAAAGCTAAGATGTGTTTCTTGTAGACAACAGATAGATGGGAGTTTGTTTTTTGATCCATTCAGCCAGCATGTATCTTTTGATTGAAGAATTGAGGTTTGTTAATGTTTAAAGCTATTATTGAAAGTGTGTGTGTGGGGGGGGGGCAAGAGAAACCATGTCACCAGACAAAAACTGGGAAGGTTGAATGGATTCAGAAACCCCAGTACTCTCATATCTGAGACCGATAGGCATTTCATCTGCTCCCGACATGGTTCCTGTTCTGGAGCATGTGACCGTGAAGATTGTGATCACTAGTCATGTAGCACAGAGTTCTCCATGCCAGTGAGGTATCTAGATGGACTGGCTCCTAGGGTTTAGCCAATAAGCTTTCCTTCCTGGACATTCCTTCCTGCAAAAGGTATTTAATCTCTGGTCCACCCCGAGTAAGTTGTATGAACCCATTTTCCACAATGAACAATGAATAAACAAATAAAGAGTATGGACAAGTGACGACTGTGTCTCTCATCAAGAACTGCCATGGGAAGAAACCTTTGTCATATAGAGCTGCACTGTCTAAGTATCCCACAGAAGGCCCTGGAGCTCCTGAACACTCACCCCTGAGCTAAGTTGAGACTCCCCACACACACCCTCACCCCTAGCCCTGGGCTCATCATCAACAGCCCGCAGACTCCCTCCAGTCCTCACTCCTCATGCTTCCCAGCCACATGGGTGTCTGGGAGTTAGGGAGGCCCAGGTTCCGCCTCATCCCCTGCTCCCCCCCACTACCCCCATTCTACTCATCACGGGCCTGTGTGGCCCCCTCCAGCGATGACTGGACACCCAGGAGACAGAATGCAGAACCACAGGTGTGTGCTGATTGCAATCATTGTATTGTTGATTTTGGTGTTAATTGTTTATGTTCTCAGTGGTACTATGTATTTCAATAATTGAGGCTTCATTTCTTATTCTTTCCTACAGTCTCTTGGCCATGAGCATCCCTCTCTTCAGTGTGAAATATTGCTTCTTGTATTTTTTTTAAGTTTGGTCTGTTGGATATGAAGTTTTTTTAGGCTGCTCATATCATGAAAAGCTTTTCTTTCTATGGTATTATAGTTTTGCTGGACTTATTAGTCTAGGTTGGCTTTCATAGTCTTTTAGGACTTGGAATACATTGCTCTAGGCTGATTTGGATTTCATAGATTTGATTGATAAATCAGCTATTATTCGGATGGGCTTTTCTTTGTATGTGATTAGTGTGTTTTTTCTTTTGCAGCTTTCAATGCTTTTTCTTTGTTCTGTGTACTTAGTGTTTTAATGATGACATGGTATGGTTACTTTTATTCCTGGTCATGTCTATGTGGTGTTCTTTTTGTTTTTTGTATTTGTATAAGTGTGTTCCTTAGTTTGGGGGAAGTATTATGATCTTGTTGAAGATCTGATCTATGCTATTGTTTTGGATTCTTACCCTCATCTATGCCTATAATTTGAAGACAACCTCCCACCCTGGTTCTGTCTTCTAATTCCTATATGCTTTTTACATTTGTTTAAATTTTTTCATATTCTGAATTATTTTTTCTGGATCCTCTACTTTATCCTTGACTCCTGATATTTTCTCTTTTGTGTGATTCATTCTATTTGTAAGGTTTTCCTTTGAGTTTTCTAACTGGATTATTGGGTTTTTCAAACTATTTTTATTTTAGCTCGAGTCCTCTTCAATGCTTCTATCTCCTTATTGAATTCTATTTTCAAATCCTGGATTGTCTTTATCATTTCCATCAGCTTTATGTTTGTGTTTTCTTGGCCATCACCCAAGTCTTTATTCTTTTTAAGTTCATTGAACAGTTTCTTTTTGTCTTCTTTACACTCATTGAATGGTTTGACGATATTTATGATTGGTCTTTTAAATTTTGTGTCCTGGGGTTTATCTGGGTAATTCCCATTGGTAAACATTTCTACAGGACTGGTGGATTATGAGGGAGAGCTATTGCTTTGACCTTTCATATTGCTTGTATTTTTGCTATGAAACACATGGACTTTTGTTAGAACTGTGTCTGATAAGGAAAGGACAGATTGGAGCAGAATACAGAGTGATACAGGAGATATTGGTCCTAACAGTTGGACATGGCTTAGGTGTAATGAAGCCTGGTGGGCATGGGGACTAGGTAGGCCTATGGTGTGTTCATCCTGGTCCAAGCCTAGAGTTTGAGGGTCATGCAGACTCATCATCTGTATTGAACATGTAAAACAGTACTCTGTGATAGATGACAGCAGTTTTTGGCTATGATTTTGGTGATCATATTACATATTACATATTATAGTGCTGTTGCTAATGTCCTTTGTGCCATCCCAGTATACCACACTCTTGTATGACATTTGAAATGAGATGGGGTGACACATATATTTCCATACAAAGCCCAAATCAACATGTACAATTTGAGTATCTGGATTCAGTCTTCATCAGCAGTTAGGCACACAAGTGGTTCTAATTTAAAGATTCCAAGGAAAATTATGTCACCTTGGAATTCTTATATTAAAGTCCGAGCGCTCATGACTTCAGAATGTGAGTTTATTTAGAAACAAGGTCAATCTAAATGTAATTAGTTCAGTTCAAATGGAGCCGCATTGGAGTGGGGTAAGTTCTAATCTGGTTTGGCTGATGTCCCTATTGGGAAGGAAATGTGGACATAGGCAGACAAACGCACAGGGAGGGAAAGCACTGTGTGAAGGTTTGGAATACATTCTCAAAGCCAAGGAACTACTGGTTACCAGGAGGTTCATCTGCACGGCCCTCCCCACACCAGGCACTTGGACTTCTAACCTCTGGAATTATAAGACAGTCAGTTTCTTTGACTTATCATTCAATTTTTATAACTAAAACAAAATACATTTGTAGCATATTATCTATTCACTGTTCATTTTTTTATAGTTTCCATCTCGAAACTATCAAACTAGTTTATAACTATAGTTTTATAGTTAGCTAGAGTCTGAAAACACTAAATAGTAGCCTCTGGAAATAACTCACAAGTTTTAATTTGAGCCCTCTGTCGGTGTATTCTCTCTCTATGACCGCCCACCCATCACTTGGCAACTGTCACACTCGTCGGGTCAGTGGTGTACTGCAATGTTTGAATTCAAGTGGTGCATAGTTTTCACTTAACAGTGTCCTCAAAATATGAGATCAGTGGTGCTGGCAATGTGGGTCTGCAAAAGAGCAGCCACAAAACCCTTCCTGCAAGACAACGCCAACCTTTCCCACTTGAAAAGCAAAGAAAAAATTTGCTAAGGTTGCGGAGATCTACAGTAAGGTGTAATTTGTAAGTTAACTGTTTGTCATAAGGGTAGATGCGTAGGAAAACAGAAATACATGTGGTTTGGCACTATTCCCACTTTCAGGCACACATTTGGAATGGATAAAGGATGAGGGGTGGGTCAGTGTATGCTGTTATGGTAGCCCTAGGGAACGAACCATCTATACATTAACTTTGTCTGCTGGGCCTGGTTTACAGGGGTTCAGTTATAATGCTGAGAAAGTGTTTCTTACCATGATTCATCTCACTTGCCCATGGTTTATAGTTGTGTGAAGAACCCTCAGCATCCCGCGGGGCCTTTTCTGAACCCCCAAAGTGCAGAATGTCACTTGCTTGGTCCTCCAATTTCCCCTCTAATTGAAGCCTCTCTTGCCCTCAGATCAGACGTTCTCCTTGGAATCAGGCTCCATAGAGCATTTTTCTGCCTGGAAGGCTGGGCCTTTTGGACAGCTGGGTCCCAGGAATAGTGCAGAATGCCAGGGATGTCTGTGTACTCCATCTCTGCCCTCCCTTCTCATGAGGCCATCTACCCCTGGGCTCATGTCGGGCCATAGAACACACACAGTGTCCACTTCTGGAGCTGAAGCTGAAGCTGGTGTGCCCTGTGGGGCACTGCTTAGACTAGCTTGGTTGCTGGTTGTTCTAGCTGTGCGGTGTCTGTCCCTCACTCAGAGCTTCCTGGCACTGGTTCTATGCCATGGAATCTTCAGCAGTTCCTAGAGGTAAGGCACATCTAGCCAGTCAGATCTTCAGCCTCAGAATCCATTGCATTCATTTTCCAACAGAAGTTTCATTTTTGAAAAAAAGCCAGAAGAGCAAAGAGAAAATAACAACCTAGAATCTCACCATTTAGAGAAATACATTGTAACTATTCTGATTCATTTTGTTTGTCTGATGTTGCCTTTTCTGCTTACATAGTCAAAAAGCATATATGTTGCTTTCCTATGCTGTGATAACACACCAGGACCAAGGCAATTGATAGGAGAGTTTGGTCTGTCTTACAATCGCAGAGGGTTAGTGGCCATAACGGCAGGAGGCTGCAGGCATGGTGGCTGAATTCATATCTTAAAATGAAAGCACAATGCAGAAGGTGAAAGTCTTTAAATCCTCTTTAGTGGCCTCCCGTGACATACTTTCTCCAACAAAGCCACACGTCCTACACCTCACCAAAGAGTGACCACCAGTTGGGGATCAAGTGTTCAAAAGCCCGGAGTTATGGGAGTCATTTTTCATTCATGTAAAAGCATGTAAGCATGCAAGCTTTAAAAAGTCAGAATAGTTCTAAAGGACTTACTTAAAATTTAGTGGTTCTGACCCTTCCCTACTGTCCAGGAGTCCAGCTATGGACAAGCATTTCTGATTCTTTATCTGTCTCTCCTGGTTGTCATTTGCAGTGGAATCATTTCCAAATGGTACCCATTCTTTATCTGCTTCATCTTGTGCTAAATAAGGATTTGGGTTCCTCACAGTGTCTCCACCTCCCACATCCTCTCTGGGCAACCACTGTATTTGGTGGAGACGATGGTCACAGCATCATTGCTGATACAGCTAACCTGCACTGCAGAAGGTGGGCTGCACCACAGCTTCCTCCTCCTCTTCCTTTGCTGCTTCCCCGGGAGTAGCATCTGCCCATGTCTTTATTTACTTGTTTGTTTTTGGTTTATTTCTTGCTGATTCTTTGCACACATCTCATTCAGTGCAATTTTCCTCTGTGAGATCCACACCGAGGGATTCTTCAGTTCTACACTTCTTATATATTCAACCTGCTGTTTGCCCACCTCTTCAGCCCCGTCCCCATCCACTCCGTCCCCGCCCTCACCCCCCCACCCCCCCCACCCCCCCACCCCCGCCCACCTGCCCTAACATCCTGTGCTGCTGTAATCCAGGGACTTTTCTTTGCTGGGGTTCTTAGCACACCCTGCTGTGTTTATTGTTTTCTGGATCTCACACCTTGCTTTACTGCTTGCTGTACAAATGATCTTGTGGTGGGTACTGATGCTTGTGCCATTTGCTGACCAAGCGAGCACATTTCTCTTGGGTGGCTATGTAGGAAAGGAATGTTGGTGCTTTAAGTTTCCCCTCTAGCTGGTGGGTGAGACATGAAATCTTACAATTTTCTAATTCCTCTGGGTGTTATTGATATTGACTTTGGATGCTAATTTCCCTTTTTGGAAAAATCTTATTTGTGTGCTTTGTTCAGTTGTCTTCTGACCCTGCCTTTTTGCTCATGGAAAGGATGCCGTTGTGAATTCCAGATACTAACTTTTGACCTATTTCCTGGCTCCTTGCTTCATTAAATCTGTAAGCTGGTTCTTCAGGACACATAACATTCCTTTATCATGTGTGTTTTACGTTTTATAATGATAGAAACACAAGCATTTAATTTATCACCCCAAATTAAAATTCATTGATTTCGTCTATGGGACATATAGCTAGACCTATTTTTTTCTAGATGTTTTTAATTTCTATGAAAGTCAACACATATTTTCCTTTACAATCTATGGCCTCAACAGCCTTAGAGATGCTTCGATGTATATCCTACAGACAGATGTTTGCTTGTGCTTTTTCTGTGTGTTTCTCTTCTTTTGTATCTGTGTTAACTACATGGGGGATGGAAAATGACTTCCATCATAAGGACCATCATTTGTTCCAACATCCCTTATTGAACAGTCCATTTTTTACTTGTTTGTAGGTTACCACTTTCAGAGATGAAAGATAACATATGTAACCATATAACTTCAGGGCTCCCCTGCTGATTTCAGTTGCCACTGTTGGGTCAGTGTTCTGAAGACTTTTTCTAGAACTGCAGAGGCTAAATGACAGGGTAGTCCAAATCCTGTAGGAGCAGCTCACAGCCTAAGTCACAGAACTAAGCTACAAATACCCGAGATCAGCTCACATTGCCCCCTGGTCCTGGTTCCAAAATACATTTTAATACCCTCATAGGAAATAGTTTCACCATCCATCGCTGTGACTGCGTTTCACCCTTTATAAGTGCCCTGTCTACAGTCTCACTTTCTTATGCCACCTGAGTAAGTTGCTTACACTCAAGGGTTTGCCTCTAGAGGAACTAAAGTGTATGGGTCCTCCAAGGCTTCCTGTTGGCTCCATCGTTCTCTTCGTCTGTCTTTGAGAGGCATCTAGCTCTACCTTAGTGTTCCATAGCAGGTGCACATGGAAATAGGCCTCCTAGGTCCTCTTGTGACTTACTCTGTCCTCTGTTATACACTTGTCTGTCAGAGTCAACATTTTGTTTTCAAAGCCATTCTCTCAAGGCTGGTGCTGGGGATTCATCCTCCTCGCTTCTGCCCCTGTTTTGCTCAGCACTCAGTTATGTTTCTGTGGGACTTTAGACTGACTTGATGAGGCGGGGTGGGGAGAGAGAAGAAAAACCAACTGGCAAAAGATACAGGCAGTAATTTTTTTTTTATCCATACAGCACCCCTTTTGGTGTCACTTGCTGTATCTTGCTGTATCTTGAATAAATTACAATCATAGTGTAGAAAAAAAAACAGCATTGAGTTTACAAGTGGTTTTGTTAATTTTATACTTTTTTTTCAGTCTTTTAAAATATATTTAAAAATGTTAATAGTAATTTTTAAATTATGTCTTTTGTGTATGTGTCTGTGTCTGCGTATGTATATGTTGATGCCCATAGAGTCCAGAAGAGGGCACTGGATCCCTTGAACTGGAGTTACAGTCAGTTGTGAGCTGCCCATGTGGGTCCTATGAACTGAAATCAGGTCCTTTGGGAGAGCATTGCTTGCTCATAAATGCTGAGTCATCAGATTTTGAAGGGTTCTTGGCATCCAAGGGGCCTAGAGCTTTCTGCTCAGATGTTCTTAAGATCCGGGCACTTTGGAACATTTTCTCTGCTTTCTTTGAGGAAGTCAGTCATGGATACCAGAATGGACTGTTATGAATATATATTGTGATCTGAATATAAAAATCACACAGCCAAGAAAGCACCAATTCTTAACTAATACGTTCAGTGTGTCCATTTGAAGTCTTTGGGGACTTAAAAGTGTAACTAACTGTTAGGGCATGCTAATGTCTGAGCTCTGTGGTCCTTAATTCAACAGTTACAGCCAAAATTCTAGGGTAAGCAAATGAGGAAAAAGAACCTCTATATAGAGTTCTTGTCATAACCCTTTTTAAGTTTTGTACTTAATATCATGACTCAATATGGTAGGGGTGACAGCAAGATGAAGGACCAGATACCATGTGGTTTGGTCAGGATTTGAGGAGACTGGTAAGGGCATCTGAGTCCACTTCTGCCTCATTTCTATTTCCTGTTGTTCCAGTAAGGGGTCCACTGTATGATCCCTCTTGGCCGCAAGTATGGCTTCCTTAAGCTCTAGAGAACACCTGAAGTAATCTATGGTCCCAAACTGTGTTGAACCTGACAGAATAAGTCTGACTAAGGCAGTTGTGCTGCTGACAATTAAATCATGGTATATGCATCAGCTGTTGGTCACTATGACAAATACTCCAGAAAATCAGCTTATGAAGAGAGTCACAGTTCTGTGGTGACCTAGTCTATCCTTGATTGGTTCCATTACTTTGGGATTGTGGTGAGGTGACAAGGGAGTGCATGATGGAGCAAACCTTCTCTCATGACTAGGGAGCAAATGAAAATGGAGCAAGAGCTGAGGTTCTGCTATCTCTTTCAAGGGCACACCCCAGTGACCTACAGACTTCCCTCTAGATGCCACCTCTAGAAGCTTCTGGCATTTCCCCATAGTGTCAGGCCGAGAACCAGGTCTTTAACACATGGACTTCAGAGGGACATTCTGTAACAGACCCAACTGTAACCGCAGTGTGAATGACTATCAAGATCATGTGATAGGCATAGTGGCCACGAAAATGAGTCTTTCTTACAGTTGAGGAGGGATTTAAATTAAGTCTGCATACAGCCTGAGTATAAGGGAGGTAATAGGCAATAAGCAGGGTGCTGATGAATAGAGACTTACTAACCGGTCACATGGAGGAAAAGTGGACTTCTGACTGATCTACCAAAATGGGATTCTTGCTGACGAAAGTCTCGGGTGATGTGAGGGACAGTGGAGGCAGAGGGACCTAATCATATATAGAGGGGGGATTCTGGCTGAACTAGCTAAGCAGGTTTGTAAACTGGATTTTACAAGGAAATGCACAAGTAGATCACAAGATTCAGAAACCTGTAGAAGTTTGATCAAACAAAGTATCTTTGTCAGTTGTAAACTATATATATATATATATGTACATATATATATGTATGTATATGTATATGCATATGTATATGTAGTTGCAATATTGCTATCTACAATAAGCACACATCTTGACACAGACTAGGTTTTACTTACTTTATATTTCCAGTTTTGCAAATTTCGCTGAAGCTATGAATCCATTAACTTGTTTGCCTGCAGTCCTTATCAGATGTTAAAATGTTTTCTTTGTTCTTTCTGCTTCAGATAGGACTGTAGTCAGATAGGTGCTTTTAAATCCATGTAGCAAACTGATCAGTACTGACAGCTTGGGCAGATTTGCCCCAGGTGTTTTCTCTGGATTCATAGCTTCTGACCAGAAGTAGAACTCTGCTAGTGGGCAGAGCGTTGAGGTCACAGCCACCCACCCAGCCTAAAGGACTGCCCATACAGCCCCTCTGAATGCCCAGCTCCATTTCCTGCTCCAGCGACCTTAATCATGCCTTTGTCCCTAAAAAGAACCAAGGTTCAAACCATGTGAAGTCATTCCTCAGCAAAGATTCTTGGATTCCGAAGCACTGTGACTAAGGAGCAAGGGATTTCTCCATAGACGATTGAAGGACCATTTCAGAGACCACAGAGGACGTGCTCATATACGTGAACTTGTGTGCATTTTCTTCTTGAAACCCATGTTCCTTGCGTGCAAAGATAGCTCAGCAGTTTGAGCAGAGGTTGAAGGGAGAGGTTGGCATTCATGCTAGGATCTCTGCAGGCTCTTTATCAGCCCCATTAAAGTGTGCAGCACTGTGCCTGGCAAGATTTAGGTTTTATGACCTATTGTATTGTATTGTGGGGCCACTCAGCTACTGGAGTGATTTATTTATTTATCTGAGTCATGGGGGAGAAGGGGAGCAATGTCTTTAAGCACTATGTTTACAGCACATGGACTAGGGGAAGGATATCCTCAAACTATCTTTACTGTAAACTTGTCCACCTGATGCATTCATGATGGCTCTGAGTTTAGGATCTTGGAATTGGTATGAAACAGTAGTGACCTCAGTAACCAATTTTCAGCAACCACCAGTGACACAGAAACCATTGGGAACAGAAACACAGAAACTTCTCTCCTCTGATTGATCAGAACGACCTTCCATGGCTCTATTCCAGTGACTGCACATGTGCCCACAATACACCTGGGCACTGGATCGCTCCCAAGGGTGAGTTCTAGGCCAGAATGGTCTTCATAGCAAGTTCCAGGCCAGCCAGAGCTACACAGGGAGATCCTGTTGCAGAAAAAACAAACAGGCAGACAGACAGACAGACAGACTGCAACAACCTGAGTTTCCACAGTGAAGGTTTATTGATCTTTATGCCTCAGGATCTTGCACATTGCATCTTATTGTGGGCCCTGGTTAATAGTAAGTATCTTGAGTGAACTAGGCACCTTTCCTTGAATGACTATTGTCTCAGCTCCATCAAATTTCCTTTGAGCATCCCCTGGGGATCTCAGAGTTTTTTTTTTTTTGCATGTTTGAAGACAGGCACTGTTTCTCATAAAGATAGCGGGGCGGGGGGGGAGGGGAGTAGGAGGGGGAGGGCAAGGGGATAGCCTTACCTTGCATCACTGTGCCCCCTTGTGGAATACCTGGGATGTGCATTTCAGCCTCTGCTAAATGATTTCTCAGACCTGGTGCCCTAGAGCTTGCCAGTCTGGGAGTTCATGCAAAGTCTCATTCAGTGTTGGCACCCTCCACTCCTACCACCTTACCGTTTGGAGAGAAAATAACCCGGAACAGGAGCATGCTGAGTTTGTGTGCTTCAATCTATGTGACCAGGTGCTTCTAAAAATTTACTTCTGTCTTGAATTGGGAAACAACAACTATAGCAAACAGAACAAAAGACCCCGGCAATTGTAGATACAGAATTAGACTGTAGACACACACACTTCCCACTGGAGTTGATGTGAATTTCCCTGCTCTCTTTCTAACCTCTTTGGTGGCTTCTTCACACCAGGAGGTAAATAGGGACTTTATGATACTCTTTCCTGTAGGCATCCCCCCCCAATCCACTGGAGACAGGTTTCCACGGAAACCAAATCCATAGGGAACATTCTGGAAGAGGCAGTTTGTCAAGCAAGGTATGCAAATACTGAGAGGGGTGTGAGAAGGAATCCTCCCTGGGTGGTATGATGAAATATGAATGCATGAGCTCAGAGGAAGCAGGAAAGTATGCTTAGTTCCCGTACAGGTTACATTACAGGTCAGGGCCAGTGTTCTTTCCCTTGACCCTTTTAACCTGTGGTTCTCCCCATACAAAACACAAACAGAAACCCACTTTAAAATGTTGCTACTTGGCAGAAGTGAAAAGTTCTAGAAATCACAGGCCCAAAACATACCCTTCAAGAATGAAATGAGGGACTAATTCAGGTGGCAGACTGTGACCTGTGTCTGGGAAGGGCATCCTCTTGGGAATTGAGCACTGCAAAGAATAACACAACAGGCAAGATGAAGGAAGCTATAAACCCCAGCAGGAGGCAGGTCTGCAGAGGCCAATCTGTTTTTAACTTGACTGCCTTGTTATTCTAAAATAAACACCAAGGAGAACATGTTCTATTTATGAGTGATGAATGGAACTCAGTCTACAGCTCTGGTTCTCAACCTTGGTCAAAGGAGAAGTTTCAAATATGGGAGACAGATATCATATCTTAGCAATGATGAGCTAAGAGTAAGAGTCTGGGAAGAAGATGATGTTTTACAGCCTTGACTAAACCAACTCATCAGGAGAGTTTTGACATTTGCTCTATTCTCAAGGACTGATGAACTTGAAATGGGTCCAGAGAGCCTGGGCATTGGGATTTTAAATCAATCTTCTGATGATTCCCTTGAGCAGCCAAGTTTTAGAGGCACTAAAAGAGCCCCCTCCCATCCTAATATCTTCCTCTTCTAGCCAGTGCAACACAGAAACAAAGGCATACAGACATAGACATGCACAGAGGCACAGACACATACGTACACATGCTGCTAAAGATTTCGGCTCTGCAGAAATATAGATTAAATGTAAATGCAATGGGATTTCAGAATATCAATTTAGCAGGCACACCATTATTTGCTCAATATGCTAATGAAGGGGTGCTGTGACCGATAGACTGTGGGGAATTGTGGGAAAGACGTGAATACAATAGTTGTATGCCCCTGACCCTTGTCACATTTTACCCAGCAACTGTAGTTCTGACTCTGAGCCGGTTTTAGTGGAGTGATGTCTGGGCCAAGGTCATGAAAATAGAACATGATTTCGGTGTCCATTTGGACATATCACATGCTTTCTCTCGAGTCACAGTGTCCCCGAGGCTGTGTCCCCTGACTGCTCACTCTCTTTTTGCCCATGCTTTTCTTTCAGAGCTTATGTTTAAAACCAAACACAGGACAGCAGGGAGAGATAACTTGTTCCATTGCTGCACAACAGTGAGGGCAAGATGTATATTTCATGAAATGTTTGGACCAATGAAATGTTACTATGGCATCGAGCACTCTGCTAGTTTTCCTGGGATGACTAAGAGTTTGCTGTGGGTGTCAAGGACTTACTTATGGGCTGTGACTTTAGGAGGACTAAACCCAAGGGTAAGTTGGGATGAATCCTCCAGCTTCCCTGGCTTCTCATTCCTTGCTTCTATGACTTGTTTTAGAAGTTGCTTCCATGGCTAATTTAGAAGGTTTAAACTCCATGTAGCTCAGTTGTAGAGGATTTCTCTGATGCAGGCCCACTGCAGTAAGGATCATTTGAAGCTGTTTTTCAAGAGCTTTCAGGCAGCCTTGTATAACACAACCCAGCTGAAGCCACTGAGTTCTTCAATTGGATCTGAGGAAGTGTTCAACCGGTGATCTTTTGAAGTCTGAGGGTTGAAAACTTCACTTGTAAATTGTTCCAATGCTGGCATTTTCTGTCCATGGAATGGAGAGCCTATGCGGAGCCATGATTAGAGTATGCATGAACAGAACACTGCTTACTCCATTCTGCAGTGCGGAATTCTGTCTTCTAGGCATGGCTACCGCCTTGAAATCAGCACATCTGTAATTACCTGTGTAAAACCCTCATACGATCAGGCCTATTAGCAGTCTCTACAGAAGGCCAGGAAGGCTGTCAGACCCTTCCTTGAGGTTCCATCCCCTCTCACCTCCAGCTACATGTAATTCTGCCCTAGTTGCATATGGTCTTGGGGGTGGGGTGGGACTTTTCACTCATGCTGCTACTTGAGTCTCCCCAACTCCTGTAGGTTCTCTTCCACCCATGTTTCTCTAAGCCTACCTTACAGACTCTCTGGTTTCCAGGCTGGACTTGAATGGAAATGTTTCTTTGGTCTTGTGTCTCTCTCTTGAGGAAGTTGGGGGGCGGGGAGACTTGGAGGACATACGTCTTGTTCTCCATCTTCTCTGCTTTCTGCATGGGAATTAAAGACCCTGGCTACAGGTTTGTCCTGTGAAACCATCCCCATTCTCAGAAGAGTAAATAGATCCTAGTTGCATCACATTGGCTCTGACTCAGCTCTTCAGAGACCCCATCATGCCGTCTGTCTCTGGTGATGGGTCTCTGAATTATCTAAATTATCCTCCCGTGCTGTGATCTACCTGTCTGTCTGTCTACCATGTTAATAACTTTGCTAATAAACTCTTTACTCCTCAGCAATCTGTCTCAATGTCCCTCTTGAACTCTTTAACTTTCGACTACTTTTTATTTCATGTTCTTTCAACTGTTTTTTAATTTTTTTTTATTATTTTAGAATTTCATGCAAAATATTTTTATTCCATTTTCTCCTCTTTCAGTTCCTCCTAGCTCTTCTTCCCACATTCCTATTCACCCAACTTCATGTTATTTCTCTCTTGAAGAAACACCCAAACCTAAAACAAAACAAAAGACACATACGAAAAAAAATGGAGTCTGTTTTGTGTTGTCCATCTACTCCTCAGAATAGGGCCTGCTCTGGAGTGCGTTTGATATACCCAGTGTCACTCTACTGAATAAAAATAATTTTCTCTCTTGAAGCAACTATCATTTGTGAATAGTGGAACTTATGCCCACTTTCCTACCTTCAACACTTGAGTCTGTGCATGTCTCGTGCATGCTGACACAGTCTATGTGAGTTCATATGTGCATCAGTCTGGCTGTGTCTAGAAGACAGTGTTTGCTTTGAAGTCATCCACCATCTCTGTGGATGTAACTGAATTTTTACCATCTTTCTACCTCCTCATCCACATATATCCCTGAGCCTTGAGTGGAAGGGCTTGATAAAGACCTTGTATTTAGAAGTGAGTGCTCCAAAGTAACACTTTGTAAGTTGTCTAGTTGTGGGTCCCCGTGTTAGTTACCGTTTACTGCAAGAAGAAGCTCCTTTGAGGGCTGAGCAATACTCTGATCTACACAGATCATTTCAGTTACTTTACACCTTCTCTCATATTTCATTTAGTCTTTATTGTGCGTTTAAGTATAATTATTTAGTTTTTTCTGAACATTTTAAAATTTCTTTTATTTTATTTTTTTAAAGATTTATTTATTCATCTGTGTACACTGTAGCTGTCTTCAGACACTTTTTCTTCTCTCTCTGGCCCCACTTGCTCCTGTCCAAAGATTTATTAATTTATTATATGTAAGTACACTGTAGCTGTCTTCAGACATCCCAGAAGAAGACATCAGATTTCATTACAGATGTTTTTGAGCCACCATGTGGTTGCTGGGATTTGAACTCAGAACCTTTGGAAGAGCACTCTTAACCGCTGAGCCATCTCTCCAGTCCCCTTTTCTGAACTTTTTAGATGACACGATGTAGTGGTTTGAATGAGAATGTCTCCCATAGGCTCTGGCATTTGAACACTCATTTCCCAGTTGGTGGTGTTGTTTCTGGAGGTCTATGAGGTATAGCCTTGCTGTAGGAAGTGTGCTACTGGGGGAAGACTTTCTCTCTCTCTCTCTCTCTCTTTGTTAATTTTGTTTTTGTCTTTGTTTTTCGAGACAGGGTTTCTCTGTGTAGCCCTGGCTGTCCTGGAACTTACTCTGTAGACCAGGCTGACCTTGAACTCAAAAATCTGCCCACCTCTGCCTCCCAAATGCTGGGATTAAAGGCGTGTGCCACCACTGCCTGGCAGCTTTGAGGTTTCAAAGCACCACACCATCCCAGATCACTCTCTCTGCTTTGTGTTTGAGGTTCAAGACGTGATCTCTCAGGTTGCTTGTTAATCTTCTGGAACCATAAGCTAAAATAAAATTCTATATGTTGCCTTGGTGATGGTGTTTTATCATAGTATTGGGATACGTCAGACATTATAGGTGCTTTAGCAGAGGTCACATGCTTTTTAATAATAAAGCTGGAGATGGAAGCTCTGAAAACTTCAGGGAATCATTCTTGAAAGCCTGTCCTCTGGCATTCATCCCTTACTCAGTGGATCCCCTGTCCTCTGGTGTCCAGCCCTTACTCAGTGATTTCTAGTCCTGTTGTGCTTCAGGTCAATAAAAAACATTCAAAAGTTCTGATCCCAAATTGCATAATCCAGATAAATTGCTTTGAGTCTCTAGGGTGGTACCTAGGCAACTGTTGTTATAAAGGCTTCCTAAAGAATTGTTTTGTGTAGCCAAGGATGAGAACCAGTGCTGGCAATTACGAAGCAGTATGACTAAGAAACTGTCTTGATTTATTAAATACTCTGTGTTCCATGCTATTCATATCTCAGCTTGTGCGTTGGGACACATCCCCTTTTCTCAGTTTAATTCAGTGTTCTTATTACTAACCATGGGCACACATGCGCACATTCTCTCTCTCTCTCTCTCTCTCTCCCCCCCCCGTCTTCCCCTCCCCCCCTTTCTCTTCTTTTCATGCAAGCTGTAAAAGGGATTCCAGGCCCAAACTAGAGTGTGTATTTTGTAGATTCCAAGGTGAAACACAGGTGGACCATCATTCATGCAAAGCTGCAGTGGACCAAGCCAAGATACGATTTGAAAGGCAAATCTTAGGAGACTGAATTAGAACATTTGGCAGAAAGTCTTCCACACAGAGAAACAAGAGAGCAAGAGATGATTTGGGAGTATTGTCTGGAGATGGGGACCAGATGGTTAAGGATTTTTATAGAGCTTTAACGATGCTGGGTCAATAGGGAACCATGCATACAGAGGTCATTAACTATTGGGTTGTGTAGATCTTTTCCCCTTTGTACCAGCCTTCTAAAACACTTCAGTCAAAAATTTAAAAAGCCCACAGAATTAAATAAGGGCACACAGAAATTGGGATTTTCTTTTCTTTTCTTTTCTTTTCTCTTCTTTTTTTAGCTTTAAAAACCAACCCAAAGATCTGGCACAAGCCAATCCTTGCTTCACAGGACAACAAGCAGGTCTTAAAGATAGCCATTTTCAATGAGATTGGGAGTCTTCAGTTCTCTTCAGTCCATACAGGGCTAAATACCCTTATTTAGGTTATGTACTGACACACGTGGCTTGAGTTTTAAGATTACACACCTACCTGGACAGTAAGTTGTCACTGAATACCAATTTTGCATTAATCAGTTTCTGTAGTCATCTTTGCTTCTCTCCAAAAATTCTTTCAAGATGATAGGAGGAGCACTTACATTAGAGAATGGGATTAGCTATCCAATGTGTGTGCACTCATCTCTCAGCGCTGCCTTCTGCTCTGTGGTCTTGCACATGGTTTCCCTGTGCATTCTGCATTTTGTCATTCAGTCTGATCAAGGAATGTGTTGTCCCATGGGTCTTCCATCAGGGTATCCAGTTTTTCCCAACTTTGGAATATACACTAATGTCTGATTAATCACAGCATGCTAGGTCCATGAGGGCTGCATCACTGTCTGTTTTGCTTTTTATTAACCACCTTTGACAGTACAGATGGAGGATTTTGGTTTGTTGTTCACAGGGTCAGCTTGGCCAATTTTCCTGGACATTTGTTCCTCAAACTTTCTTTGGTAGTGTCATAAGCATCTTCCTTACATTTGACTGACAACCAGGGAATGGCTGGAATGTTCTGGACTTTCTGTCCCTTCTTAGGAGGCCTGACTTCTCTGAAGACAGAAGCAACTGGAAATGAGACCAGATTACTTTTGCATGTCTTCCAGGGGGGAAGACAGGCTTGGAGTCCCTTGTTGTGAAAATAAATAAGCAAATATACCAATAAATACAAAATCACAGGGGAAATGATTGCTATTTTATAGACTAAAAATGCTAAATCTTTAATTTCACATGCTTAAAAAATATTTGATTTATTTCTTTGTATATCCCTGATGGGAAGGAAAAAAATTCCAAACCTACTATGTTTAAGGAAGACCATCTCTTTCCATTGTCACGTTTGACTGTCTAGAGTGATTGACTGCTTGATACAGGATACTACAGGGTACAGATTCTGTGAAATGAGATGCTAATTTATAGACTTATCGGTGGAAATGATTTTGAAAATTTAAGTTTATTGTTAATAGAAAGCACAAAGATATAAAAATCATGCGTGGGATTGCCTACTATATAATATATCAGGTCCATTGACTTCTCTACTCAGTAATGTTGCTATAGTTTCTCTTCATTCAAAAAGATAATGAAGACTAGCCAGATGGCTCAGCCCCTTAAAAGACCCTGCCCTGCCATTTTGATAATAATTTTCACTTAAAACCCTTGACACAAGGAGCTAACTGGCTCCTGAAAGTTGTTCTCTGACCTCTACTTGTGCACACACGTAGGCTTGCATTCATACACATGATGCTCATGTGCACACACACACACGCACACACACACACACACACCACACACACACACACACACACCACACCACACACACACACACACACACACACACACACACACACACACAAAGTTATCAGAAATAAAAAATTAAAAGCTAACAAAGGTTATGGTTTTATTGCCTTGCTGGCCAGGAACCAATTTTTTATCTTGAGACTCTTATTCCAGAGTATTTCTTTTGAAGTCTCGATACACTCAGTGTCTCCAATTTCTTTTGCATTAACTTTACAATTTGGTTACTGGTTCACTAATGAATAAAATGAATTGTTGGCATTTTACCTGGCACTAGCCATACTATATCTCTGAGGAATTTCAGATGACCTCCCGCCCTGGTCACACACAGAGCCCCTTGCCTTAGTTACTTCGGGCACCATCCGGCACAGCTTTGCAAGTGCTTTTTTTTTTGTAGTGAAGGAGGAAGTGTAATTTTTGTTGTTGTTGTTTTTGAGAAAAAGAGAATTGGTCAATGAGTTCCAGAAACTGGGAAGGAAACACGCACACACATATGCACATGCACAATGATTCCTTGGTAAAACAAAGCCATTGAGTTGTCCCTCTGCACCACAGATGACTTCCATTTCTTCCATGGAAGCTCCAGGTCCACCCTTGCAGAGGGAGACAGATGGTTGCTGTTTTTTTTTTTTTATTTACTCCTCTGTGTCTGAAACTTCCACCCATCATCCAAGGAGAAGAAGCTTGTAAGTCACTGGTCTACACTACTCCAGGGCCTGAACAAACTCCCCCAATAACATGCCCAGAAAGGTAGGCATAAGTTAAGTTTTGAAATATAACACTTCAAACAAGTTAAATGTTTATTTTATTAATAAGAAGATGGATTATTTAATACCTATGAAAAAATTATTACATAGAGCTAATTTAAATGTAGGTTGTTTCTGCTTAGAAGTCTTTAAACAAATTAGGGAAAATACATTGTCTTTCTAAGGCAGATTCAGAGACCAAAATAGTAACAAATTATATTTGAAATTGTATAATAAAAAAGGTCTTTCAAGGTAGGATGTTTCAGCTTCTGAAAGATGTTATTTATTGATAGAGGAATTACAACCTGGATATCCTCAAGACTATAGACAGTGAAACTTTCCTTTTATATCCAAGCAAAACAACTTGAGTCCTCATCTCACATGTGATTTTGGGAAATATAGTTCTTTGCTTAGATTTCTTAGAAATTTTACCTGCAGACCCCAGCAGTTGGACTAGTCAAGGTCACTATGGGGTGTTGGTTGGGTTCCCTCTTTAGTGTTTTAGTGTCTGTTTTTCTGTGGTCCAGTTAACCTACCAATAAGATCACAGCCTTTTCTTTGTCTTCTAACAAAATGCTAAATAAACCATGCTCCAAATTTAGTAGTTAATCAAGTTTCATTAAAGCCACTGGAGGAAAATGGAGAAAACATAAGACATGTACTGCGTTTCATCAAACACCTGACAAGAAACAGTAGGCTTCCCATACTAGGGTCTGTGATCTCCCCAGTCACAGGCTTTTGACCAAGCTTACAGTACCAGGTGTCATATCTGTCTTGTGGAACAGGCTTTTACCCAATCAGGCGGTGATTGGTTACCCATAGCTTCCTTGAAGGTATGGACTTTCCATGCAGAAAATGAGACCAACAATTGATAAATGGGATCTCATGAAATTTGAAAGCCTCTGAACAGCAGAAGACATGGGGAAGAGCGTGAAGAGGCAACACACAGAATGAGAAAATCTTGGCCAGCTACATATGGGGTGGAGGATTAGTGTCTCGAATGCACAGGGACTTAAACAACCAAGCAGCAAGTAAACAAACAACTCAACTAAAAATGGGCTATGGAGTTGAACAAAAGTTCTTCAAACAGGAAATACAAATGGCTGTAAACATGTAAAAAAAAAAAGCAGTCAATAGCCTTAGTTAGTAGGGTGATGCAGATTAAAACTACTTCCAGATTCCATCTCACTTCAGTCAGAATATTCAAAATCAGAATTCCAAATGACAACAAATTCTGATGTGGGAGTCGGAGGAGGACAATTCTTGTAGTTGGTGGGAGCATAAGCTTGTGCAGAAACTGTGGAAATTAGTCTAGAGATTTCTCAAAGAACTAGAAATATGACCCTGCTTGGGTCACATTTATCTCATTATCTCATTTTATCTCATACTATGGAGCTACCTGTTCACTGAACATCCATGTTCACTGCAGCCCAATTCACAGTAGTTGGGAAATAGAATCAACTAACACATCTATCAACTGGTGAATGGATAATAAAAGGGTAGTGCATATACACAATGGAATATTACTCAGCTGCAAAGAAAAAGCAAATCATAAAATTGGCAGATAAATGTATGGAAATTGGAAAAGAAAAATAAGTGAGGTCACCTAGACTCAGAAAGACCCAAATCCAGAAAGACAAATCATGTTCTGTCTCAAATATGACTCTCTACTTTGAATCTCACACCTGATTTTGTGCTATGCTGGGGATGGATATCAGGCAAATACTTGACCAGCAAAATCTCATGTCCAGCTCAGAAGCCAACCTCTAAACTGTGTGAGACAATCTCTTAACTGACTTTTGTATATTAAACATGTGTCTAATCACCATACTGAATTTAGTCACTAAAATCAATAGTTTACAGATTATAGTAATAATTTATGACAAACTGTTATTTTGAGATGAAGGTTTTACAGTTTTTTTTAATTATTTATTTTATTTTATTTTATTTTATTTTTTAATTTACATTCCAAATCATTTCCCCTTTCCCGTTTCCTCCTTCCCCGAAAGTCCCATAAGCCCCCTTCCCTCCCTCTTTTCTCCATTCAACCCCCTCTCGTTACTCTGACCTGGCGTTCCCCTACATCCAGTCTTTTCAGGACCAGGGGTCTCTCCTTCCATCTTCTTAGAAATCTATTGATATGCGGATTGTGTCTAAGGTATTCCGAGATTCTGGGTCAATATCCCCTTATCAGTGACTGCATACCATGTGTGTTCTTTTGTGATTGGGTTACCTCACTAAGGATGATATTTTCAAGATCTGACCATTTGCCTAGGAATTTCGTGAATTCATTGTTTTTAATTGCAGAGTAGTATTCCATTGTGTAGACATACCACATCTTCTGAATCCATTCCTCCGTTGAGGGACATCTGGGTTCTTTTCAGCTTCTGGCTATTATAAATAAGGCTCCTATGAACAGTTTTTTTAAAAATTACTTATTTAATGTCTGGGTGCTCTGCTGCATGTAATCCACAGGCCAGAAGAGGGCATCAGATCCCCTCATAGGTGGTTGTGAGCCCCCATGTGGTTGCTGGGAATTGAACTCAGGACCTCTGGAAGAGCAGCCAATGCTCTTTACCACTGAGCCATCTCACCAGCCCCAGGTTTTACATTTTTGGATACAAATTCCATAATCTTTATTGTTATCATTTTGTTTCAGTGTCTGAGACAATAAGTCAAAGTTGCAAGAAGGGACAATGATAGGCATGTCTGGTTCTTAAATATATGGAAAACTTGAAATATTGAGTGTGAAATAATTTGCTAGCTGCAATTTTTAAAAATAACTCTGAGGAAGTACATTTTTTAGTTCTAGCTTGCTGAGGGTTCTTTGTAGTGTGTGTGTGTGTGTGTGTGTGTGTGTGTGTGTGTGTGTGTGTGTGTATGTGTTTGTGTGGGTGTATTTGTGTGTGCTTATATTAATTTTGGTGTCCTTCCTTAGGAGCCATCTACCTTGGGTTTTTTGTTTGTTTTTGTTTTTGTTTTGTTTTGAGACTGGGTTGCTTCTGTGATCTGAGGCTTGCCAATCAGTCTTGCCTTGCTGGTCAGAGAACTCCAAGACTCTGCCTGCCTAGTTCCCCAGCACTAGTATTATAAGCATGTGTCTCGGTGCCTCACTTTTTTCCATGGGTTCTGGGACTCAAACTCATAGCCACCTGCTTGTGCATTGGGCTCTTTACCCACTAAGTCATTTCCCCAGCTCCTGCCAAGCTTTTTTTTTTTCTTTTAAAATTTAAATTTAAAATTTAAAATAAATTTCATTTGAAATCTGATGATAGGATTATATATTTGACCTTCATTCTTTTAACAAGATGAATGATGCCCACAAATCAGGAGCAAGCAGGCCTTTGAAGGTTATACCCAACCCTGATTCCAGTCTGAAGTCTCTGCTTCCTGGTCTACTCTGATGGGGACACTCCACCACACATTTCCATTACCGGCTGCTCCTGATATGCCTCTGTGTCATGGTGGGTAAAGACGCATCGTGGACAGATTCTTACCAATGTTCCTATAAACATACTATAAATGTTTAAGAAAAATTGGTAAGAACCTTGGATTCCTTGAATAAGCCAGATATGTTAGTCACATTTAACTTGTGATCAAACACTCAACAGAAACTGCCAGGGTCCTGCCTCAGAGGAGTTCAGAACCCAAAGGAGGATATGTGGAGTAGGTAAATGAAGACCCTGACCAAGAGATGGAGTTCACACACTCTGCCACTCAGACAACTCAGGCCATCTTTATTTATACACCTAAGCTTTCACAGCTTAAACGGTTTTACATTCATTTTCTCATTTTCTCACGTATGGTCTCTTTTTAAGAACTTCCTACGTTTAACAATAATGTGCACACTGTACTTTCCCCCTTCTTTTCTTCCTCAGTCTCCTCAGTTTCCTGCTAATCATGAACTGTATCAAGAAAGAAGAAGCTAATCATGAACTGTATCAGCAGGCAGTTAATATCTAACCCAGCACCTTGGTACCTAAGCAAGACTGTGGTTGGTAGCAACTGAGTTACAGTATAGAGAGGTGATAGACAACACACCCAGGGAATTCTGATTTAATTAATGGCACCGAGCATTTCACCATATCCTAATCAGGAGATCTGATTCCTCTAACGCCAAGATTTCTCAGAAGACTAGTAAACCGAGTTCCTCATCTCTGCTTGGGTCTGAATGTTCCCATTAAGTCTCGGAACCAAGGATCCAGCAAGGCCTTTCTAACCTTTTGATAACCAACTAACTGTTTAGAATAGGTTGGTGGGCAAATTGTTGCCAAAACTAAGTTCCCATTGGAAGAAAACATCCAGACATTAGCTGATGTACCCAGACCAGGGCTTTGTGTTGACTCAACTGCATCAACATTATTAACAAACAGAGGAGCAGTGATCTATTCGGCTCCCACAATCCTCAGAGACAAACAAGAATAAATCATAGTCCAAGCTTTCTTTTTCTGATTCTGGAGAAATAAATGTCTGTCACACACAAAGTAGAAAGTAAAGACTTCCAATAGTGAAGCCAAGAACGCAAAAGAAAAGCAAAAACTATCCAGCATTCCTTCAGGAAAGGCCAGGGGATTCTGCATGAATACCCCATAGGTCTTTGCCATGTGGGGACCTAACTCCTCAGGCCTTGCCATAAGGAGAGCATTTTGTATTACACTTGTGCACCTTTCCCAGCCGAGGCTTGGCCACCTCCAAGAAACAGCTAAGGAGAAGGGACTTATTTTTTTCCCTGTCAGGAGGTGTTTGCCCATCATGTCACAGAGGCATGTCAGGAGTAGCTGGTTATGGGAGTGTGTGGTAGAGTGCCGCCCCCTCCCCCACCAGAGTCAATCAAGAAGCAGAGACTTTAGGGGGAGTCAGGGCTGGGTATAACCTTCAAAAAATCATCCCTCACTGGTCATTAAGCGTTTAAAACACAAACCTGTGAAGAATATCCGATTTCAAGCCATAACATCACACTTGCTGAATTTGGGTTGTTATTATTTAAACTTGGCATTTTGTAGCTTAGTCTGGTGAAAATTGACCTATAATTGTACTTTATTATACTACCCTTGACAAGCTAGAGTATCAAGATCTCATAAAATACCCGGAAAGCCTTACTCTCTATTTTCTAAGAGTCTGTTTACAATGGTATAATCCTTCTATAAGCATTTGTAAGAATTTTCAGTGATCATCTGAGGCTAGAATTTTCTTTGTGCATTCAATTACTCTGACAGATACAGGAGTATTGAGATACTTTTGTGAGACTATTTTTTAAAATAATTTTTTATTGAATATATTCTTGATTTACATTTCAAATAGTAAAACCTTTCCCAGTTTCCCCCCTCTCCGAAAACCCCCATCCCCTCCTCCCACCCCCTGCCTCCAAATATATGCCCCTCCACCTGACCCACTCCCACCTACCCCCCCCCCCTTGATTTCCCTATGCTGGGGCATCTATTGAGCCTTCACAGGGCCAAGGACCTCTCCTCCCACTAATACCTGACAAGGCATTCCTCTGCCATACTTTTGGTTGGAATCATGTGTACCCCTTTGTTGATGGTTTAGTGCCTGGGAGTTCTGGGGCATCTGGGTGGCCGGCATCATTGTTCTTTCCATGGGGCTGCAAACCCCTTTAGCTCCTCCAGTTTTCCCTCCAACTCCTCCATTTGGGACCCCATGCTCAGTCCAATGGTTGACCACTAGCATCTGCCTCTGTATCTGTAAGGCTCTGGCAGGGTCACTCCGGAGACAACCATAACAGGCTCCTTTCAGTATGCACTTCTTGTTGCCCACAGTAGTGTCAGGGTTTGGTGACTGTTTATAGGATGAATCCCCAGGTAGGGCAGTCTTTGGGTGGTGTTTCCTTCAGTCTCTGCTACACACTTTGTCTCCATAATTGCTCCTGTGAGTATTTTGTTCCCTTTCTCAGAGGAACCAAAGCACCCCCACTTCAGTCTTCCTTCTTTTTGAGTTTCCTGTGGTAACTTGTTGTAACTTGTTTATTTTGAGCTTTCGGGCTAATATCCACTTATCAGTG
The DNA here is from genome assembly GCA_036184795.1 of Tokudaia tokunoshimensis. Taxonomy (NCBI): domain Eukaryota; kingdom Metazoa; phylum Chordata; class Mammalia; order Rodentia; family Muridae; genus Tokudaia; species Tokudaia tokunoshimensis. Next base: position 29,410,230 of record BTHU01000022.1, on the reverse strand, counting down.
AGTGCATACCATGTGTGTTCTTTTGTGATTGGGTTACCTCAGGATGACACTTTCTAGTTCCATCCATTTGCCTAAGAATTTCATGAATTCATTGTTTTTAATAGCTGAGTAGTACTCCTTTTTGTGTAAATGTACCACAATTTCTGTATCCATTCTTCTGTTGAAGAACATCTGGGTTCTTTCAAGCTTCTGGCTATTATAAATAAGGCTGCTATGAACACAGTGGAGCATGTGTCCTTATTACCTGTTGAAGCGTCTTCTGGGTATATGCCCAGGAGTGGTGTAGCTGGGTCCTCAGGTAGTACTATGTCTAGTTTTCTGAGGAACCACCAAACTGATTTCCAGAGTGATTTTACCAGCTTACAATCCCACCAACAATGGAGACGTGTTTCTCTTTCCCCACATCCTCTCCAGCATCTGCTGTCCCCTGTGTTTTTCATCTTATCCATTCTGACTGGTGTGAGGTGGAATCTTAGGGTTGTTTTGATTTGCATTTCCCTGATAACTAAGGATGCTAAACATTTCTTTAGGTGCTTCAGAGTCATTCGAGTTTCCTCAGTTGAGAATTCCCTGTTTAGCTCTCTACCCCATTTTTTAATAGGGTTATTTGACTCTCTGGAGTCTAACTTCTTGAGTTCTTTGTGTATATTGGATATTAGCCCTCTATTGGATGTAGGATGGTAAAGATCTTTTCCCAATCTGTTGGTTGCCATTTTATCCTATTGACAGTGTCCTTTGCCTTATAGAAGCTTTGCAGTTTTATGAGGTCCCATTTGTTGATTTTTGTTCTTAGAGCACAAGCCATTGGTGTTCTATTCAGGAAAATTTCCCCTGTGCCCATGTGCTCAAGGTTCTTCCCCACCTTCTACTCTATAATCTTCAGTGGTTTTATGTGTAGGTTCTTGATCCACTTGGACTTGAGCTTTGTACAAGGAGATAAGAATGGGTTGATTTGCATTTTTCTGCATGCTGACCTCCAGTTGATCCAGCACCATTTGTTAAAAATGCTGTCTTTTTTCCACTGGTTGTTTTTAGCTCCTTTGTCAAATATCAAGTGACTGTAGGTTTGTGGGTTCATTTCTGGGTTTTCAATTCTATTCCATTGATCTTCTTACCTGTCTCCATACCAGTTACAAACAGTTTTTATCACTATTGCTCTGTGGTAGAACTTGAGGTCAGTGATGGTTATTCCCCCAGGAGATCTTTTGTTGTAGAGAATAGTTTTTGCTATCCTGGGTTTTTTGTTATTCCAGATGAATTTGCAGATTGCTCTTTCTAGCTCTATGAAGAATTGATTTGGAATTTTGATGGGGATTGCATTGAATCTGTAGATTGCTTTCAGCAAGATGGCCATTTTTACTATATTAATCCTGCCAACCCATGAGCAGTTCTTGTCATACAGATCTTTCACTTGCTTGGTTAGATTCACACCAAGGTATGTAATATTATTTGTGACTATTGTGAAGGGTATCATTTCCCTAATTTCTTTCTCAGCTTGTTTATCCTTTGAGTATAGGAAGGCTACTGATTTGTTTGAGTTACTTTTATATCCAGCCACTTTGCTGAAGTTGTTTATCAGCTTTAGGAGTTCTCTGGTGGAAGTTTTGGGGTCGCTTAAGTATAAGATCATATCATCTGCAAATAGTGATAGTTTGACTTCTTCCTTTCCAATTTGTATACATTTGACCTCCTTTTGTTGTCTGATTGCCTTGGCTAGGACTTCAAGTACTATATAGAATAAATAGGGAGAGAGTGGGCAGCCTTGTCTGGTCCCTGATTTTAGTGGGATTGCTTCAAGTTTCTCTCCATTTAGTTTGATATTGGCTACTGGTTTGCAGTATATTACTTTTTCTATGTTTAGATATGGGCCTTGAATTCCCAATCTCTTCAAGACTTTTATCATGAAGAGATGCTAAATTAAGTCAAAAGCCTTTTCAGCATCTAATGAAATGACCATGAGTTTTTTTTTTCTTTGAGTTTGTTTATGTAGTGGATTACATTGGTGGATTTCCATATATTGAACCATCCCTGCATCCCTGGGATGAAGCCTACTTGATCATGGTGAATTATTGTTTTGATGTATTCTTGGATTCAGTTGGTCAGAATTTTGTTGAGTATTTTTGCATCAATGTTCATAAGGGAGATTGGTCAAGTTCTCTTTCCTTGTTTGGTTTAGGTATAGGCATTATTCTGGATTCATAGAATGAGTTAGGTAGTGTTCTTTGAGTTTCTATTTCATGGAATAGTTTGAAGAGTGTCCTTATTAGCTCTTCTTTGAAGATCTGATAGAATTTCCTACTAAACCCATCTAGTCCTGGGTTGGTTTTTTTTTTTTTTTTGATGGGAGACTATTAACAATATGGGACTATTTAGATGGTTTATCTGATCCTGTTTTAAAGTTGGCACCTGGTATGTATCTAGAAAATTGTCCATTTTGTCCAGATTTTCAAATTCTGTTGAGTATAAACTCTTGTAGTAGGATCTGATAATTTTTTGAATTTCCTCAGATTCTGTTGTTATGTCTCCCTTTTCATTTCTGATTTTATTAATTTGAGTACTGCCTCTGTGCCCACTGGTTAGTCTGGCTAAGGGTTTATCTATCTTGTTGATTTTTTTCAAAGAACCAGCTCCTGGTTTTGTTGATTCTGTATGTAGTTCTTTTTGTTTCTATTTGATTGATTTTGGCCCTGAGTTTGATTATTTCCTGCTGTCTACTATTCTTGACTATATTTGTTTCTTTTTGTTCTAGAGCTTTTAGGTACACTGTTTTAGAGGGTTTTCCAACTAATATACACACATATAGAATCCTAGTTTGCGTAAAGTCCAATTTGTATATGAATACCATTCTCAAATAATTGTTTTAGCTTCTCTTCTACCAATCCTCAGGTTGAGACAAGTCTTTTCTTTGTCCTGTCCTCACTGGGCTCAGTGTAACTTCACTGTAGATAAAGACGTTTGGAGTCTTGTTTATAGAATTCTTCACTGTGTTAGGCAGGGTTCCCTAAAGGAACCAAAGTAACAGAAGGCATATATGTAAGAAGAGGCTCATGAGGTTGGGTCACACAATAGGGGCTGAATAGTCCAGAAATGACAGTCTGCATGCCGGAGAGGCTGAGAATCAAGCAGCTGCTTATTCTGGGTTGCCTCAACACTCCCAATGTGGTGCTGCAAGACCAGATGGTTCCTTGAGAGCTGTAGGTCTTCAGCTCACCCTGGAAGGCCAAAGAGGCTGCAGAGGTGGAGGATGCAGAGGGAGCATGAGCAGTGGTTCAGCTACGCTCACTAAGAAGAGGAGGGCAGGCAACACTGATTTTCCTTCCTTCCTTCCTTTCTTCCTGGCCACCCTATGGAAGGGACCTTCCATTCTGGGGAGGGGTTTTGTCCTCAGTCCTTCCTGGAAATGCCTGCTAGAGTTGCCCAGAGTGAATCTCTTATTTGATTTCAGAGCCCATCAAGTTCATCCATCTCACCCGCCTTGAAGATGACCTTGGCTTTATTTTCTTCTTCCTGTTCCTCTGGCAGAGGCGCACACAGAAGCTCACGTCTCTAAGTGTGGCGGAGCTCCCCAGGCCAGGGTGATCACCTATGACCCAAAGTTTCATGAAGTCTTGTTTTGCTGTGAAGCTTGGCATATACTTCATTGTCACACAGTTAATTTACCTAATAGCATTTTAATTCAAATTAGGATCATTACTATGAGCAAAAGAACTAGGTATCCAATCCATCATATTGAAGGAAAAATTTCTACTATGTTTGACTTTCTTTTTCCCCTAAAATATATTTATTTTTATTTTATGAGTGTGAGTGTTTTGCCTGCATACATGTATCAGGTGCCCACCTGGAGTCCATGGAGGCCAGAAGAGGGCATCGGATCACCTGGAACTATAGATAGAAGATGATGTGAGCCATGAGGATTCTGGGAATGGAACCCAGGACTTCTGGAAGAGCAGAGCCATCTTTCCAGCTTCCCATATGATTTTTTTTAATAGAAGCTCTTACCCTCTCAGTATACACTTCTGAGTGCGGTGTGAGGAAGCACTCAGTATTACTCCAGTTGTAATCATTTATTGGTGTTTTGTTCTGAATAGCTCCCACTTTCTATTTTTAATTTATTCTCAGTTTCTGTTCTTCCCCCTTAAAACTGTAGTGTTGAAAAACTGAGCCTCTAAAAAGCTGCGCCACCTGCCTGATGTGACTGATGCCATGAAAAATGATGAGCTGTCTTGGTTGTCTATTCTTTTTGTTTTGCCTTTCGTTTTTGGCTATATAACCACCCAAGGTTCTTCACCTCGGGTTGAGACATAGGAGATGAAGTTGGAGATCACAGGTAGTTCATTGCTTTATTTACATAAAAAGTGAAGAGGGGAAGTCACCTTACACTTAGTTAGAAATAGCCAGAGGTTTGCCGTGACAGGAATGTTCATCACAGCCAGGTGTTTTTCATGTGGGTGGTTCACACTTTCCCTAATGTTCTCTCTAAACAATAAAGCTATCTGGATCCTTTCATAGTTGAGTCAACGTCATCCTCTGTCTTGGTTCTAGAAAGATGTTAAAGATTACTTTTAAGAATCGCTAAACTCTGGGACTTTCAGGTTTAGACCTTAGCCTTCTCCATGGTCATTTCCCCCTTCCCAGCTTTTGCCTTCAGCTCTGGCATGGCAAACTTTTCAGAAGACTTCTCTCAACTGGATGTGATATGGTTCCCCCCCTCCAAGAGCCTTTCTGGTAAATAGCACTTTCCCATCTTGTCATGTTTCAGGTACTCTTCTGGCCTGTTATATATATGATACACTAGTGGCTTCCATACCAGCTGGTGCAATGTCATGATGCTGAGTCATTCTATAATAAAAGTACAGTCTAGCCATGCATTTGAAACAAGACCTGGAGAACTTGGAATGGACCAGTTCAAATGAAGATATTCTCTGCCTGAAAAATCCATGATGATTTCCTATCACAGAAAATTGTGCAAGCCTTCACATCATTAGTGTTTATATGGTGTACAAGTTGAATTGATAATGTTTTGAATATATTTCATTCAATAAGATACCTTATTCAAATTCACTGCATTTATTTATTTTTTCTAATGTGACTATTAGGATATTTAAACTTCTACACTTGGCTTGTATCTGTGACTGGTGTGGTGTTTTTGTTGGACTGGCTGATTCAGAACTTAAAGTGATACTGTGGCTTCTTAGCCTTAAGGAAAGGGCCATTGTGGTCCAGGCCCCATACTAGCATGCCCTCTCAGGAAAACCCACCCTCTCTCTGCTTCCTGATTGAACCTCCAGCATCCTACAGAGAGAGAAACACCATACTTTCCAGGCTCTCTCAACATCCAACATGCAACATGGAAGGAGTGCACACAGAGAACTAACCCAGTCTCACTGGTGTAAGGCTCATTCTGTGATAAGTTGGCTGCCTGTCAGATCATCACAGATGGACTTGACCTAGCAATAAAGAGCTCACCCAGAGCTCTGTGGCTTTGGGCTCTGACTGCAGTTTTGAGTCATTTTCCTTCCCACTTCACTCCTTCTGCCAAGAGCCCCCCCAGTCTTCCTGCATCTGCTTCCAGTGGTTCAGAGCTGGGACCCCGAAGACATCATTGCCATTTCTGCTGCCAGGCAAGATAGAACTGGTGCGTAGCGAACTCCTTGATCAGTCTGAGAGGAGAAGGCTGAAGCTGGTGAATTTGGCGTCAGCTGAGGCTGATTTCTGTAGACTCAGCAGTTTCCTGCAACTCCCCAGGACATGCCAGTTTCCAACTCCAAGACTTGGCCCTAAAAGGGTTCAGTTAATGAGTGAGTGCTGATACCCAGCCTTCCACCATGTTAGAGCCAAGTATCAGTTTAGCCTTCCCTCTTGAGGTGGTCCAGGAACAGCAAGCACAGAGCCAGTCCTGGGTACAAGTCAGTTGGCTCCTAGTTTGACTGGGGTGTGTATGGGGTTTGGGCAGGGAAGCTAAGAGGACTAGTTACCGTAACTCACTACAAATCTGGTTAAGTTCCTATGCAAGCAAAGGTCTTTTCAGCTTGCTACTAGTTTTGCAAGCAGTCTGTATGGAGCACAGTGGTAGTGTCTTCTGTGTTTAGCCTTGTTTCCTCTCAGGCTCTTCCCTTTCTGACTGGTTGGTGTAGATTCTTTCTTGTAGCTTGGTGCCAACTGAGTCTCTGCCAGCTATGGCAGTGAGGGTCCTGGCAGTGTCTCCTCTGAAGCAACCATCAGGCTGCCCAGATCTCAGGAACTGGGGTCTGAGAGAGAAGAGACAGCCACTGGATTGTCCCTGCTCATACATATAGCAAATACTGAAATAGCTTTGGCTGTGAGCTAAGATCTGTGCTAGCACTGGGGAGCTTGGATGAATCAGGCACTCAATGGCTTTGAAGATTTTTATAGAGCATGGACAGTGTCATCAGTGAGAAACACACAGGGGAATATGGAATCCAGTAGAAGAGTAAATAGAAATGTCTTAGTTACTGTTCTATTGCTGTAAAGAAATAACATGACCAAGACAGCTTATATATTTTTGTGGGAGTCTACCCTTTAATGGCTGAGCCATTGCTCCAGCCCAAGGCCATTTATAGAAGGAAATATTGAATTTGGAACTTGCTTACAGTTTCAGAGGGTGAGTCCATGATCATTTTGTGGGAGCATGGTAGCAGGCATGCATGCCACTGTAGCAGTAGCTGAAAGCTTCTATCTGATCTACAAGATGGATGCAGAGACTGGGCCTGGCATGGACTTTTTAAATGTCTAAATCTACCTCCACTGACACAACTTTTCCACCAACACCACATCTGCTCCACCAAGGCTAAACCTCCTATTCCTTCCTAAACAGTTGTACTAACTGGAAACCAAGCACTCAAGCATATTGAGCTTATAGGGGTTACTGTCACTCATTTAAACTACCATAGTAGCTTTGAGCTAGGAGAATGAAAGAAGAAATCATGAATGTTTTATGAAAATGACATTTGAGCTGGCGCTGATTTGGTATGATTTGGCTCTGACCCAGAGCTCCCTAGTCTCGGCTCTACTGACATTTGAGACCAGGTAACCTTTATTATACAACTGCCAATTGTATGAGGTTTGGCAACTTCCTAGGTTTCTACCCACGACATGTCAATAGGACATTGTCCATTTTCTCTCTGTGTATTAAAGTACCCAAGGCTGGATATTTTATTTTAAAAGGAGATTTACTTGACCTACCATTCTAGAAGTTTAAAAGCAGGGTTCCAGTGTCCTGGTGAAAACCTCCTGGTTTTATCGCAACACTGTGACGAGGGAACAGAAATGGATCTGGCCCCAGACATAAGGCCAAATGCACAAGAAGGCCATGCACTATAACAGCCCAATCACATGAGAAACAACCATCTATAAGACTAGCATGACTTTTCTGGGTGGGCAGTGCTTACACTAGATTTTAAGGACTCTCATCTTCACTAGATGGAGGACCAAGCTTCTCAACATGAATTTTTGAGAGATACACTTGCCTTACCCAAAGCACAGCAGAACCCTTCCAGCAGTGATTAATGAATGCCTATAGCCTTGCCCAAATATCTACTAAGCAAAATCACTCTGGTCAAGAACCACTGCTACAAAACAACATCAACAACAACACAACAACAGCAACAACACAACAACAACACAACAACAGCAACGACAACAATAACAAACCAGTCAAAAGAATATTCTAAAAAGGCTGGAACCCACAAATGATAGGCCCTTTCCAGACATAGTACCTGACCCAGTTTGTGTAAGATGAGGGTGTGTGAAGAAGACTCTTGGACAGAACTGTGGCAAGTTAGACAGTAAGTACTCTGTGTGTGTGTGTGTGTGTGTGTGTGTGTGTAGATAGATGTATGTAGATCTGTTTTGTTGCATGGTGTATTCCATGTACTTGGAATATAGTCTGCACACAATAGGAAGTCAGTAGAGTTTACAGAATGAAATAGTCAGGGACTGCTATAGACAAGTGCATGGAGAGAGTGAAGGGATGGAGAGAAAATGATTTAATAATTTACATTTTGAAGTTGTTGACTTTGATATGAACAAACAACTGAGTGGAAGTACACAGAGGAGAAAGGAATACAGCAATTGACCTTAAGGCAAAACTTGTAGTCGATTTGTGACCACCAGTCAATGTAGGTACTTCAAATGGGAGTGTGGGAATTAAAGAACAAGGACGAGAGAAGAATGGAGCCAAGACAAAGCTCTGATCAAGGCTCAACTTTAGTGAAAAGCAGCAGCTTTATAAAGGCAAAAACCATAAACCCAACCCCTAGACATGATTGATGACGTAAATCACCTCATTCCAGCATCCAATGGCATAGGTTTCCATTTCGCAGAACTGGTCTCTTGTATCAGGCCAAAAGTGTAACTCCCAGCTCCAGCGGGGAAATTCCACCAAGTGCTGTGATAGCAAAAATAGCTGATGTGGCAACTCCTGCTATGCAGATCAGGACAGAGCCTCCACAAAAACTGACGAAGAGAGAGAAATGTGAACATTGTCTACACACAGGTATCACTAGGTGAGGCTGCCAAGAGCTCCTTTAATGTAGCCTGTACCTGTGATATCTGGTGCTCAGCTTGCCCATCCATCATTTTGTTTTAGCTTCACTGAAGTATAACTATATAAAAAAGTTAAACACATTGAATGTATTAGTCATGAATTTGAACACATGCATACATCTGTCGCATCACCATGCAAATGAGTTAGGCACATCTCCAAAGGTGTAGCCTATTATTAGACATTCATACTTTCTTCTCTAATAGAAAAACTCAGGGTTGTCTGAAATAAAGACTATTTAATCTGGTAACCCCTGAGGCTATGATGTGGAGTTTTAACCAAGAGATTTAATAAATGTTATTTAACTGCTTTCTGAAAATTATCCTAATGGACATCTTACATGTGTCCTTTGCCATCGCCTTACCTTGTCCTAATTTTGTGACCCATCCTGCCTCCTGTAATTCTGATGCAAAAATATGGAGTTCTAACAGATTTCTTGGACTGTCAGGGTAAGTGTGTTACTGAGCGATGAAGAAGTAGAGTCTCATAGAGGGCCAAGGCTCTGCCTGACTTTGGGGATTCAGTACAGCAAGCTAAAGTGTACATTCCTGGACATTGGCATATTTAAGTCACTGCTACTGTGGGTTTGTTTGGCTTATAGACAAACCTGATCTTGACTGACAACCCAAGGAACAGCAGGTGGGGTAGGAGTTTGAGAATGGAAACACTGGTGATGATAAGCCATGGTGGAGACTGCAAAAAGATTTCAGGTAGCAGGTGATGTAAGTGTGGAGCCCAGTGGGGCCTGAGGACAGGATAGTGAGTTTGAAAGCCCAAATGTGGTTTTATGTGAATACTGCCCCAAGTCAACTATATAGCACACAGCACAAGAAAACCTGTGACATCTTGTACTCTTTCTGCTCCTTCCATTGTGCTCCCCAAGCCTTGGAGGGGGTGATATAGATGTCTCATGTATGGCTGGACATCCAACAGTCATTTATTCTCAGTACTTGACCACTTAGGAGTCTCTACTGACCATCACCAAAAGACGCTTCTCTGGCTAAAGCTGAAAGCAGCTCTGTTCTATGGGTATAAACATTTAAAAGGCAAATTGACAGACACATCATATCCTGTTAGCAGAATAGCATCAGTAGTTTTCCCATTAAAGACTGTGACCTCAGTCATGGGCTTTTTACTGGTTTTATAGTCAAGTCCTGTGGAGCATTCATCAAATTTAAACAGTAAACCATTGGTGACCCACGTAATACACTTACCACTGTTGCACACATAGGCTTACCTTGACTGGCTGGTCCATGTCATTAGATACAAGGTCCATCCTTGGGTAAGACTACCAATGGCAATTTTCTCCCAGTAGTCCACTTTCTGGCATTGTGAGGATTAGCTAGCAGGAAGAAAGCTTCCAGCCCAGTTCTAGGTTGATTTCTCTGTGTTTTATGACAAAGATATATGACATATTCAACAATAGGGTTGTCTCATCTAGTTCTGATGAGCAATCAACAGTGGTGACAATTGTCTGTACTGTGCTGGGGGCTTTAGAGACCCCCCAAAAAATCACAGGGAAGTAGACTACCTTTGACACCAGGATTTTTCTTTAATAAGCCATGGCTTCTGGGGAGAGCTTTACCAGAGCCTAAGAAACTGTTGTCAGATCTTGGAAGATAATGCTGAAAGCAGTTCAGACAATGGAGGCCTGGTTTGTTAAGTCTTGCAGGACTATTTGAGAACTCATCAAAGACTCTATTATGGCTATTTCTGTGATATATTTGAATTTAAAATATGTGGAAGTGAAACCTTTGCTTTACCGAGACAATAGATACTACATAGCCAGGGTTGAAAAATAAGCTATGATTAATATGAGACTAATCATTGACACAAAGTCTTCTGGGAAGTGTTTCCTCAGGGTCAGTACACAGAAGCTGTGGTCCACAGGGGTCCAAGGCTACATCTCTAGTCAGCAGCTGAACTTGGTAATGTGTAAGAGTCTCTCAAATGATACATAAATATATTTACATATTTATATTGTGACTGGTTTTGAAATCACAAAGGGGTCTTGTAGAACAGCTGTGGCAGCATAGAAGTCTCCCTGAACACAGGCTAGAAGAGGCCACTGCTGAAGGTGTAACATCAATTGCAGATGAGTCATCAGGAATGAAGGGGTTCATGGAGAGAAGCTGAGGGTCATCACCATGTACCTGGGTCAGAATCTCTGAAGAGAGGCTAGGATTCCATTGGTGAAGGAGTCCAAGTTGCAATGAAGATCCCAGCATGCTGAGATGCTAGGACCAAGGGATGATTGCCAAAGATAATATCAGGTATAGAGTGGAGCTGGCCTGAGCCCGCCAGACAAGCTGTGTGTCCCATGGAAGGAAAATCTGGAGAGGTGGGGCTATTCATGCCCTTCGGAACCCAGGCGATAATGACAGAGTCCCAAACATCAGATAATCAGCTATTTATATGATTGGAGTTGAGTTTCACTTTGCTTTGATTGTAAATGTGTCCTGGCTTTTCCCTCTCAGAATAAGATGTAACTTATTTTTTGTTTTTCAGGATCCCACAGTGGAGAGACTTTTTAAAGATATGTTGAATTTTTAAAGAGAATTATAAACTTTTGTAGTGTTGAAAAATTTAAAAACTGTGGGGTTTTAAACAGTGACATTATACTTTATATTGTGATATTAACGTGGGACCTCAGTGGCAAATAAGAAAGAGAAGTTAGGGTTGGGTAGAACTTTGTATGTCAAGTTGATAAGGGGTCAATTGTACAGGTTAGCTTTTGTCAACTTGACACAAACTAGAGACACCTGGAAAGAGGGAATGTCAATTGTGGAATTGTCTCTATCAGACTAGCCAGAGGGCATATCTGTGAGGACATTTTCTTGATTATTGATGAATGTTGGAATGCGTAGTCACTGTGGGATAGCCCATCCCTGGGCAGGTGGTCCTAGGTTGTATCATAAAGCAGACCAAATAAGCCATGGAGAGCAAACAGGTCAGCAGTATTTCTTCATGATCTCTGCTCTAGTTCCAGTTTCATGACTGATCTCCTATCTTGGTGTCACTTAGTGGCAATAGACTATAACCTGAAAGTCAAATGACACCCCTCCAAAACACACACACACACACTCACACACACACACACACACACACACACACACACACACACACTCATTTCTTTTTTTTTCTTTTTTTTAATTTTATTTTATTTTCTAAGTTTTTTTAATTTACATTCAAAATCATTTCCCCTTTCCCGTTTCCTCCCTCCCCGAAAGTCCCATAAGCCCCCTTCCCTCCCTCTTTTCCCCATTCAACCCCCTCTCGCTTCTCTGTCCTGGCATTCCCCTACATCCAGTCTTTCCAGGACCAGGAGTCTCTCCTTCCATCTTCTTGGAAATCTATTGATATGCGAATTGTGTCTAGGGTATTCCGAGATTCTGGGTTAATATCCCCTTATCAGTGACTGCATACCATGTGTGTTCTTTTGTGATTGGGTTACCTCACTAAGGATGATATTTTCAAGTTCTGACCATTTGCCTAGGAATTTCATGAATTCATTGTTTTTAATTGCAGAGTAGTATTCCATTGTGTAAATATACCACATCTTCTGAATCCATTCCTCCGCTGAGGGACATCTGGGTTCTTTCCAGCTTCTGGCTATTATAAATAAGGCTGCTATGAACATAATGGAGCATGAGTCCTTATTGCATGCAGGTAAAGCCTCTGGGTATATGCCCAGGAGTGGTATAGCCAGATCCTCCGGGAGTGTCATGCCCAGTTTTCTGAGGAACCGCCAGACTGCTTTCCAGAGTGGTTGTACCAGCTTGCAATCCCACCAGCAGTGGAGGAGTGTTCCTCTTTCTCCACATCCTCGCCAACAACTGCTGTCTCCTGTGTTTTTGAACTTAGCCATCCTGACTGGTGTGAGATGGAATCTCAGGGTTGTTTTGATTTGCATTTCCCTAATGACTAAGGGTGATGAACATCTCTTTAGGTGTTTCTCAGCCATTAGATATTCTTAAGGTGAGAACTCTTTGTTTAGCTCTGTACCCCATTTTTTAATGGGGTTACTTGCCTCTCTGGAGTTTAACTTCTTGAGTTCTTTGTATATATTGGATATTAGCCCTCTGTTGGATGTAGGGTTGTTAAGATCATTTCCCAGTTAGTTGGTTGCCACTTTGTCTTTTTGACAGTGTCTTTTGCCTTGCAAAAACTTTGTAATTTAATGAGGTCCCATTTGTCAATTCTTGATCTTAGAGCACAAGCTATTGGAGTTCTATTCAGGAAATTCTCCCCTGGGCCCATATGTTCAAGGTTCTTCCCTAGTTTCCTTTCTATTAGTTTCAGTTTGTCTGGTTTTATGTGGAGGTCCTTGATCCACTCAGAATTGAGCTTAGTGCAAGGAGATAAGAATGGGTCAATTTGCATTCTTCTGCATGTTGACCTCCAGTTAAGCCAGCACCATTTGTTGAAAAGGCTATCTTTTTTCCACTGGATGGTTTTAGCTCCTTTGTCAAAGATCAAGTGACCATAGGAGTGTGGATTCATTTCTGGGTCTTCAATTCTGTTCCATTGATCTACATGCCTGTCACTGTACCAATACCATGCGGTTTTTAACACTATTGCTCTGTAGTACAGCTTGAGGTCCGGAATACTGATTCCCCCAGAGGTTCTTTTACTCTTGAGAATAGTTTTAGCTATCCTGGGTTTTCTGTTATTCCAGATGAATTTTTGAATTGCTCTTTCTAACTCTATGAAGAATTGAGTTGGGATTTTGATGGGGATTGCATTGAATTTGTATATTGCTTTTGGCAAGATGGTCATTTTTACTATATTAATCCTGCCAATCCATGAGCATGGCAGATTTTTCCATCTTCTGAGGTCTTCTTCAATTTCTTTCTTCAGAGACTTGAAGTTCTTGTCATACAGATCTTTCACTTGTTTGGTTAGAGTCACGCCAAGATACTTTATATGGGTTGTGGCTATCGCACACACTCATTTCTTTTGGCTGTGGTGTAACAGAAACAAATTAGAATAGTACTGCATTTTCTTTATTTATCTGCTGATTCCATTTCCTTGCTATTATGAATAGAGCATAAATATGCATTGGCGTGTAAACATCTTTATGGTAGGATACATATTTTTGAGAATATGCCCAGTTGTGGGATACCCAGGTCATGTAGAAGTTGTATTTTTCATTTTTTGAGAAACCTCCACATGCATTTTGATAGTGGCTGAATCAGTTCATACTCCCACAGGGAGTATGCTGCACCTCCTCAGCATCATTTAGTGTTATTTGTATTCTTGATGATAGCCATTCTTACTGGAGCAAGATAACACTCCAAAGTAGTTCTCTTTCATATTTCCCTAGTGGCTAAGAGTGTTGAACACTTTAAAAGTTGTTTATAGGTTTTGTGTGTGTGTGTGTGTGTGTGTGTGTGTGTGTGTGTGTGTGTGTGTTTGAGAATTCTGTTCAGGTCTATAGCTGATTTTTAAAATTGGCTTGTTTGTTTACTTGTTCATTCTTTTAGGACTATGTATATTCTGGATGTTAATCCTCTGTCATATGCATCTAACAAAGATTCTCTCCCATTTTTCAAGATGCCTCTTCACCTGTTACTTTCATGATTCCCATTGCCAGATTTTGGCTTTATGTCATATTCAAAAATTCCTTTCCTATCTCATATCTTGAAGTGTTTCTCCTACTTTTTCTCTATAGTTTCAATTATTACATCAAGATTTTGGTCCATTTGGAGTAATTTCTTTTGTGATGGCTTCCTGATAAGGACATAGTTTCCTCGTCTGCTTGTAGATGCATCTAGTTTTTTGGCACCGTTTTCTGAAGATTCTTTCTTTTCTACAACGTTTATTTTAGGTTTTGTTGTTAAAATCCAGGCTGCTATAATTGTGTGTACTCATACCAGGGACCTATTTTGTAATGCAACAATGTACATATCTGTCTTGGTACTAGTGCCATGTTGTTTTAATGACTATGGCTCTAAAGTGTAATTTGAAATCTGGTATGGTAATGCCTTCAGCATTATTCTTTTTGCTCAGGATTATTTTAGCTCTCTGAGCTCTGTATACTTTCACATAAGCTAATTTTCTGTTTCTGTGAAGAATGGTGTTGGAATTTTGATAGGGATTCTACTGAATTTGTAGATTGCTTTTAGTAGCATGGTCATTTACACAGTATTAATTCTCCTGGCCTATGAGCATGGGAGGTCTTTCAATCTTTTGTATCTCCCTTAATAAAGTTTTCATTTTCTTGGTTAGGCTTATTCCATGACTTCTTTTTCTTTTGGAGTCTTGTGAATGAGATTGTTTTCTTGATTGAATTTTTTTTTTTACCAGATGGTGTGTCATGGTATATAGGAAGACTACTGGGTTTTGTATGGTGATTTTGATTTTTCCAACTTCACTGAGTGTTTATCGGTTGTTAAGAGTTGAAAAGTGTCCCAATTTCTCACTGATGATGCAGGAGAATCAACTTCAGTGCCAGAACTGTGGGCTCCCCCAAAGCTCCCAAATTTAATACAAATTTCCCAGCGCTCCCTTGTGGCAGTTTCTGGAATTCAAATCTTGGAGCCCGTGAGCCTTTCTGATGAACACAATAAGCTTTGAAATCCTCCATGAACCATCCACAATACAGGCTTTAAACTAGGACCGGTCAGGGCATTGTTGGGTCACAGAAGAGCTGCCTCATTCACAGATCTATTTTCCTTCATTCCATCTTAATGCCTGCCCCAGTAACAGCCATCACTCTTCCACACACACCCTGACACCCTGCTGCTGTGCCTTGGCTCAAGCTCTTACCTTCTGAATGTCTTCTATCTTCTGTCCTTGCCACATGCTAGTCATTTTCAAGAGATGTATTAAATCCTACCCTTTCTGAGAAGCCTTTCTGAGTCACTCCCACAGACATCCATCTTTCCTCTGAACTTCAACAGCACCTACCACCTAATTTCCTTTTGGGCAGCAGATTCTGGCTTGCAGTGCTAATGTTATTTTCAGAGACTCTTCAACTTCCTGAAAGGGTCTTCTACATAGCCTGTGACTAGCTAGCAGACAGCATATCCAAAGATGTCTGTGCATGGCTTTGCTGGATGACTGCAGCATCCTTGTTCCTTAGCTGTGTTTTCCTTTTGATGCAGAAGAGAAGAATGCACTTGTTTGCATGTGCAAACACATAAACAATACACACACACACACACACACACAGAGGGGGGAGGGAGAGGGGGGAGGGAGAGAAAGGAAGAGGGAGAGGGTGGGAGGGAGAGAAAGGAAGAGGGAGAGGGTGGGAGGGAGAGAGAGAGAGGGAGAGGGAGGGAGGGAGGGAGGGAGGGAGAGAGAGAGAGAGAGAGAGAGAGAGAGAGAGAGAGAGAGAGAGAGAGAGAGAGAGAGAGAGAGAGAGAAGCTTCTCATCTTGGGCTGTCAGATGTACCACAACATTTCAAGAACTTAATTATTTTTCTTTCTCCTAAAAAAAATCTATATTGGCTAGTAACTTATAAAACATAGTAAATGATTAGAAGTGAGCTACAGGTAATTGTTCTGCAGCAAGCTTTAAACAAACACATAAATTTCCGTGTCTGTTCTTATTGGATTTCCCAAACTGTTAGGATTGATTTGGGTTCTCATTGAAATTTAAGCTGTTTAATAAAGTGGCTTCCAAGGCTTTTAAGGACAGAAATGTGGACCTGGTGATGATAAGGTGGTCATCTCCTTGGGAAAGCCCACTTCTCAGATAGAATGGTTCTGGTACATATTTTTTTTCTGAACAAAGAGTGACAGTTAATTACATTATCACTAAGCTGCCACTCAACCTTCCTCCCAGGTCAAGGCTTTGGCTAGGCCCAGGAGCATTGGCATAGTGAGGGCACTAGCTTTCTCCTGTGGTACAGTTAGGATTCTCATGATCAAATAAATGCTCATAAGCAGTCATATTTCAGGTAACACCCCAGCATGTTGAGACTGTGTTAAAGCTCAATTCAAGCAACTTGATCTTTTTAAAAATCATCCATTTGGGGTTAGAGAGACGACACAGTGGTTAAGAGCATTGGTGCCTCTTCTAAAGGACCCAGGTTTAATTCCCAGCACCCACATGGTTGCTCACAACTGTCTGTAACTCTAGTCTCAAGAGATCCAACACCTTCTTCTGGCCTCCTTGAGCACTACATGTACTACATGAACAGGGTACACAGACATACACAGATGCAGAACACCTATTCTTATACAATAAAAAAAACAATAGCTCCTTTGTTCATGCTCAGTTTGTTCAGAGATTGAAGCAGATGTCCATCCAAGAGTTGTGCATGCAAGAGTGGCTGTGGGATGCTTGGGGACATCACTGGAAAGGCCACCAGTGTCTCTTCCAGATCTGAATGGGGGAGCACACCAGGCAGCGCTGCTCAGTCAGCCTTGTGGGGAACAGATGGTTTCCTGCCAGACTGCAAGCTCATACCTGAGCTAGATTAAGCCAGTTTAGTTTTATACCATTTTGTTACTTTCTGGAGTGTTATAAAATGTTATGAACTGATAAGTCTACATTGTGATTATCGACAGCTTTTTTGCTGAAGTAGGCTATATAAGAAATGACTAATGAGCCCAAACAGACAAATGTTAGGGCCAGTTTAAGTGACAACTTTGGAAGGCAAACTGTCCTAATTATCAGGAGGGAAATCATTGGATTTTCCTGTACTATGAATATACAGATAATGAGGATTGCATCTCCCTCTACTCAAAAGAACAAAGAATTATAGAGACACAAGTCTGTGCATTGAGGTTCCTTGGGGGCAAGACCTGATACTGCAGATAACTGAACTCCTACTGCTGCAGCTGCAGGAACTGCTGCTATTGGGAGTTGGAGATGAAGTTATGATTCAGAATTTTTGAAAACAAAAACCAATTTAAAGGTATGTATCCTGAGTTTAGATATAGTTTCAAGTTCAGGCTGTGTCACAACCGTATGACTTTAAATGGGAAATGTATGCAACCAGTTCTCTATAAACCTATGCTCTCCATTGGCAGATTCAACATTGAATCAAGAATACAGCTATGCTTGAATATAAATATACAGCTTGAATATACAGCTAAGAGTTTGACTTGTTTGCACGCAACATGGCTGACTCTTTTCTCATCACTATCCCCTAAGCAATGCAGGGTTGCAACCACTGAAACATTTCCACCATAGGAGGTATTATAGTCATTTAGAGATATGTTGAAGTTTGTTCTGTTGCTATGCATTGTAATGCTAAATACTGGCCCTGGTTGCCTCAGGGACAAGAGAATCCTCACATACATAAAGAGATACTATGTAACTTTGCTCCTTAATTTAAAACTATTAGTTGAATAAAGATACCAGCAACCTATAGCTGGGCAGAAGAGAGATAAATGGGGTTTCGGTTCCTGGGCTTGGGGTCTGAGGCAGGAGACTATAAGAGACAGGAAGAAGGAGGAGAGAAGAGAAGACACCATGACCCAGGTGAGTCATGAAAACGTGAATATGATGGCTGGCTATTGTAGTTAAGAGCAGCCTAGATTAGACATGGAAAATTATTACTGGGGGTTATTGACAGGGAAGTAGATGCTAGTAGCTTAGAGGATAGATATATCTGCCCACCTGTAGTGCTGATTAACACTTATAAATATAAAAGTTTTGCTTCTTTTATCTGGGAACAGAATGATCTAAGGTGGGGTAGAAACCCCCAATTGAGATAAAAAAAATATACTACAACAGAAGTGATTCAAAGTACATATAAGATGCCAAGGCTATTCATCTCCTTAGGAGAACTAAACCAAAGGACACCCATGTCATCCTGAGTTAGTCCCTGGGTCTAGGAAAGGATGGATTTGGTTCACACTGTGTTGTGTTGTAAGAGTTGGAAAATGGAATGCTGGGATGATGCTTAGTGTAGTCTTGACACATAGGGAATGCTCAAAAATAGGAACTGTGTCTTTTGTGTTTTTTTTAAGAAAAAAAATTTAGTGGTGCATTTAAGTTTGGGTTTAATGACTTTTGGTTTAATATTCATGTATCTCCTTTAATAACATAAAATATAGCATAAAATGAAGTGCAAAATTGAATGTAGAAATGTGACTTTTTTTATTCATTTAAATGTGTTCAGAAAACCTCTCAATTTGGATCATAGGTATTAGTAAAAGGCCATATATAATATTTTGCAGTCATCTTAATTACAAGCCAAGGACCAAAATGAATGGACATCTCCAAGGACCACCATCTCAAACCTATCCTACGTTATTCTTGGTCTCCATACAAGTTAATAATATGGTTGAACTAAAGAACCATTAAAAGCAAGTAGCAGGCTAGAGAGATGGCTCAGCAGTTAAGAGCACTGGCTGCTCTTCCAGAAGGCTGGGTTCAATTCTCAGTACTTACACGGCACCCCACAACTGTCTGGAATTTCTGTTCCAGGGGATCGGATGCCTTCTTCTGTCCTCTGTGGGCACCAGGCATGTACATGTTGCACAGATATACATTTGGTGTGGGGCAGGGAACACTCAAACATCTTTAAAATAGATTTAAAACTTAAAAATAAGTAGCAAAGTAGAGAAAATGTCTGTAGCATGTGTAATAATAAGGAGTTGGTAGCTTTAAAATAGCTATAAAACATAACAGCTGTAAACTGTAAAATACAAAAGTGTATTGATTTTTAAATCAATAAGGAAAGCATAAGGTGCCCACAGGAAAATGAGCCAAGGCTACAAACAGCTAATCCACTAATGAAGAAGTATGACTGGCCGGTTGGCTTATGACAAGTTGGTAATACCACTATTAATCCAGGAAATGCAGATGACGAGAGTATCTGTCACTAAAGTGATGGCTGTTAACCTCTCTCTTTTTCCCCCTTTCTTCCACTTCCTCCCATCCTCTTCCTTTTCCTCTTTCTTCATTTCAAATGGTGGTTGAGGTTAATGAATTTAAAGGAAAAGGGAATCTCATACATTCAGGTATAAAGTAAGCATTCTGGAAGAATTAAAAATAAATAATTTGTCCTTTCTTTCTGACAAACAAACAAACCTCCAAATTCTCATTCCTGGGATTTTTTGGAACTAAACAGACAATATATACATACATGTGTGACACACACACACACACACACACACACACACACACACACACACATACACACACACACACACACAAATTAAACCCAAACCAAAACACCAAAGGGCAGCTGAAATGAAGGAGGGGGCACATTCACAATATACCATAATGCTTTAAAAATGAATCATTAGATTTGTTGATATGGAAAAGAAGGTCTATTTTAAAGAAGGTGCATCAGAGCCACTGGAAGGACTG